>VCII01000348.1:0-1200000 GCA_006030095.1 Triplophysa siluroides
CAAGTAAGATGCTTTGCTTGGACTCCCCATACTAATATAAGTAGGACCCTGGATGTTTTCATCCGGTTGTCTGTGAGGTGATGCGGTTGATGTAATTGTGGCATAGGAAACTCGTATAGGGAAACGTCATTAAACCCATTAACACTCTTTTACGTAACACCTCCCCCCCAGTATGCATGAAGTGCTTTTTTGGGCTACCATTGACCTTTTCTTTCACCTAGGGCACAGCCTCGTCTGTGTAACCATTCGCTATTGACATGCGTACGGTGTTCATGTTATTATCAAAACCGGATATACATTATGGTTTGAAGCACTTGTTAGGGATACCTTTTATTCACATGTGCTGTCCTCGGTGAATGAATGTGCCGGTTTCTCGCGCTGCCTCAAAGCATAGTGACTCAGAGATAGAAAAACCCTGTGATGAGAAACTAAGACTAATTCTTTTACTCGTGTTGATTGTGCAGTTTTGAAAATTACTGTTTTGAAAATTAATGTTTGTTTGGATTCGTTTAAACAAATGCACGTGGGAAATCATCATTGTGCATTTTTCTTTCTTTACCAATAGGAAAGCACATTAAATCTGAAATTGTTACATGTGTATTATAATGTCATTGTTCATTTTGTTCTTAGGATACATTTCCGAAAAGAGGACGCTTCCTAAAGAAGTTGATGTCGCATTCTCAGTATCACTGAAGGAAGCAGCAAGGCGTTGCTGGCAAGGAGATGTTGATATGTTGCAGTCGTTCTGGCGTGCCAGATCTCCAACATGTGCCTGGAATTTTCTGTTTAACTTGATAGAGTGGTGTTTAGTATAAACAATACTATAAGGGCATTTAACTATGTTAGGTTGTAGCTACATTGTTTGAAACACTAAACAAAAAAATGGTTTTATTTCCCCCGTACCATGATTACCATCTGGTCGGAGATGAGTTAAAAAGCTAATTTTATGCAAACTTTTATGATATACAGCCACCTCAGCTCTACAAAATGGAAAATTCGCCAGTAAATTGGCCAAACACAGTCCTTTACAATAGGGTAGCCTAACCAATTGACATTTCATATGAAATGTTTCTTTGGTCTAATTATTTAAAAGGGTATATGCAAATCTAGTGCATATGGACAGAACTTGTCACAGACACATTTCATCTGAAATGTCAAATGTTAAGCGATGTCTTGGTCGGTTAATTGCTGTTTGGCCAATTTTAATGGACTAGAGTTACTGTTCCTTGGTAGATGTGGTGGGGTAGGTTAGTAGTTAGATTAACACATATGTCATTACCATTAGGTATGCATTGTTCAAGAAAAAAAAAAGGGCTCATATATTGTTAGAGAAACCGTTTTGTATATGGTCATGTTTTCAGCTGCACTTTGAGGCAGTAAGCTTGTCTTATTTATTTCAGCTTTATTTGTACGTAAGCACTAGTTCTGCATCCCTTGTTACATCATATTTCCATAGTAAACGTGAAAATGAAGATTTCACTGTTAAAAGCTATGCCCTTGTAAAGGAGTAAAATAAAATCAATAACATCTGCTTGTTTCGTGTCTATAATAAGCCATTTTTATGCGGATGTTCACACACCCTGTTGAATCGGTTACATTCCACGTAAGAGGAAATATTCCTTGGAAAAAGGAACCTGCTGCCCTTAAAAAGATAAGTTAATTCAACAAGGGCTAGTTTCTTAGTTTGTCACACAACTAATTAATAATAGTGTATGCCAACCAGAGTATTTTTGGTCTTCCTAATTTGTATGTTATTTTAACTTCGATTTAGGCGGTGCGTCACACTTTCTTTCTTGTGGTCTAACTTAAACAATGTTGGTGCAAACAAACTTTTTATGAAGTTAATAAGATTAACCTGGTAGCGCCCAACTATGACTTTGAAGTTTCAAAGAACTCTTAATACGTGCAAACAACACTAAAGTTTTTAGTCCACATCTGAACTCAATATTGTAAGGCAGCCAGGTACAAATGATTTTAATGTTGAATTAACGTAGTTTTGTTTTGTACAGGGATAGGGGAGTGTCAATACCAATTTTATCATCTAAGGCAAATCAAGACCAATATGGCGAAATTGAAGTAGCATAGGGAAACCCTACCCATGATGAGTAGACAGGAGGACAGTCTCTGTCATGTGTAAAATCAAATTCTGCTCCAGCACTCCCAGTGTCTGGAAAAATTGCGAAAGACAGATAGGTATCTCGGGACAATACCAATTATTCCTTATGCGTGCTCCAGTTGTGAAAACACTAAACCAAAGTGTGACCATTACCAGTTTAATATCAGATTTCGACTCCTATTAATTGCTAGGAAGAGAGGCATTGCTGTAATATTGCCCGTAGGAAATATGTGGTGTTCTAGATGCGAGTATATTGTAGATCAGAAGGGTTACTCAAATGATTGGCTTCAGAGCCGAAGCAAATGTTATGGAAGGAAATACCACACGAGGGGGGAATGATATGAGGACTAGACGATCTATAAAATGGGGTAGATTCATTGAAGCACAGGATCCCTGAAGCACCGATACCTAAGTCAGGATTCACTGCACAAGAAATAATGACCTCTTGAGGAATGAGACATAGAAAAATAAATAGGCAGGAAGGAAACTAAAGAACAATGAATTTAAATGTAAATATCTCAACTACATTACTAAGTAAACAGGGTTGCAGCTTTAAAAATACAGCAGAAAACGAATATACAAAGGAACTGGTTCAGATGTAAATGATTCATTCCACAGAAGTATGTATATGTAGGGACATAATTGGGACGCAAAAGAATGGGACCCACTGAGATGAAAAAAAAGCCGAACAAAACAAATGGGAGGCAGGCAATAAATCATGAATTTTTCATTATGCTAACAAGGACTTTTCCAAAAAGTTATGTGTGGACTTCTTGTTAGGAAGTCCTCGAAAGTAATGATTACCCAAAAAGAGCTGCACAAATGATGTCAGCACCAGAAGTGGAGAATAATAGCTGATTAACTTTAATGTAGTTGAACAAAAGTTGCCAGCTGAAGCTAGGGTCCGTCATGAAACATATATGGAGTAAGTAAAATAGCCAGCCCAGTACAAGTTCAACTTAAAACAAATGAACGCCTCCCCAGAAAAAATGCAATATCTTGGAGGGCCGTGAAGTGAATTAGGTATAACAAGATACTAGACGAGGGACTTGTCAAATCAGGACAATGACTGGAGTTCAGTAGATGATTGGATAGAGGATTATGCTATAAAAAACAGCTCCTATTGAGAGACTAATGAAGCAGCAGGACTTCCACAACCTTAAATGGTCCTCATTAACCTGGCAGACGGAGGCCAGATATGCCTTTGAGCCGTATTAAGAACTGAGCTGAAAAGGCTACCTGTCCTGAGTGTACCGGGGACTGAGGTTACGACCCACGTTTCACCTGTATGTTGCTAATTTAAGTGTAGATGGCTGGCATCAGCAGATTAATGCAGGACACTGCCCGTGGTAGAAAAAAAACGCCAATAGCCATACACGATAGTAATCGAAATGGTAAACTCTGAAGGGATACCCTCCATGCAAACCTCAACCAGGTCTTGCGGGCAATACTATCATGGGTATGAAAATATGTCAGTCAGGCATCACATTGGATATCCAGTTTTAATATACACACATCATAAAAAATGTAGAGTTAATGAGCAAGGAACATTTGGTTGTAACTCCGGCCAGAACCTATCTTATGACGACGTTACTTTACATAATCCAGAGGTACTATTAAAACAACTGCAAAATGGTTATCCCAGCATGAGGTTGATTTCCTGGGGGGTGAGGTAAATCACATGATTGTGTAGAGTAAGGGACATCGGGCTAAGAGGTGAGTAATAAAGTACACAACCCCTCCCTAGAATCACACAAATTTCTACCAACAGGAGGAGCTACCCGCAGGAAAGAGGCAGGAAAGAACAAAAAGAGAGGAGAAAGGGCGAAGGAGGGATGGGGAATTATATTAATTGGGAGCAAGCTCGCATGGAGTGAAAGAGGAAGGTGATAGTTTTTCCGCCTTGTTTCTTCTGCGTCTTCCTTAGTTCTTGCGTCCTTTTTGATGTCCAGGTCCGCTGTGTCGTTGGGTCTTTTCCCCCTTTCTCATTGGTCGCTTTTTGTGTCTTACTTGTTCCATTATTGTTCGACCCGCCCCTTAATACTTCGTTCCTTGTGGTTTTGTCTGTACAGTATTTCGACTTATTTCCGGCGCGTACCCTTTCGGTTCCTGTCCGCTATACCCCCGTCAACCATGTAGACCCTCTGGGAATTTGCGTTCGGTATTGGGGTTGAACTTGAAGAAGTCTCCTTTCTAAATCAAGCAGTCTATGCCGGGGTTCCCTTCCTACCTTCCCATTGTATGGCGATATCCCCACTTTCTCCAAGGACTGGACTGGAGAGTAGATAGACCCGAGCCCAGGGCTTTGATGTGCTTAAAGCACAGACGGGGGACACAGACGAAGGCCTCAAGACTTTAATCTGGTATTTACGTGCTCAAGACTGACTTAGATAGCAGGGTGAGCTCAAGCATCAGGCAGCTCGGTGTTTTACAGCACGGACAGAGCAGACGAAGGACATCAAGCTTAACTCGTATTCGTACTCACAGGGACTGGACTTCATAGAGAGGTGAGCTCCTCTCAGCAGCTTGGTGTGCTTCAGCACGGACATGAGACAGGCGAAGGTATTCACGCTTCAACTCTGGCCTCGCACTCAAAGGATGGACTCATAGAGAGAGTGAGCTCAACTAGCAGCTCGGTGTGCCACAGCCACGGACAGAAGACAGACGAAGGTATCAAGCTTTAACTCTGGATTTCGTCTCACCAGGACGGACTTCATAGGAGGTGAGCCAAATCGCCCGACGATCTGCGGGGTTCCCACACTTGTGTGTGTGCCAACTGCAAAAACACCTCCACTCCACCGTGAAAAATATCAAACAAACACTGCAATCACTCCAAACCTCATTGAATAGGCAGTATTCGGGCTCAGATGGGACACCTTGGAGAGAGAGATGTAATTATTATTCCTCTCTCCAATCTTTTATCCTCCGTCCTCAAGTCTTTCGTCTTCAGTCCTCAGTCCTTGTACTTTCTTACTGCCTCTCCGCTGGGTCTCTCCCTCTCTCTGCCACCCGCTGTTTCCCCCCCTCTCTTGAACTGCCTCTTCTCCAATGTCAGCGTCTTTTATCCTTTCTCGTGCTCCAATCACCGTTGGGGGTTTTCCCTTCACATGTGCCGGTGATTTAGCTCGATCACTCTCGCTGCACTTCCGCCTCCTCGCGAGTCCGGAAATGACCCGTGTTACACCGGAAGTGTCCCTCCATCACAACAACTCAAAAAAAAAGGTTCGGCCCTGGTCCCCGTGACACTACTGCTAGCATTTACTAGTTAAGACCTGATCTAGGAGTTATCCTAGTCCCAAAGCTGATGTTCTACTTTGTAGATGGATCTAGTTTTAGAGATCATTTGGGAAATTCAGGAGCAGGATATGCTGTAGTGAGACAGGAAGAAAAAGATTTTGTGCTGTAATATTCAACATGCACACAGCCTTGCTCTGCTCAACTAGAAAGAGAAATTAAAAGCCCTCATAGCTGCGTGTCCAATAGCAAAAAGGCCAAAATAGCCAACATACACGGATTCAGCTTATTCACACGGGGTGTGTCATCTAGTTGGATCAGTATGGAATCAACAAGGCTTTAAAAAAAGTGATGGAACTCCCATTCAGCCATGCTGAACAAATAGGTCAAGGTTAAATGCTATGCCAAAACGATTAGCTATCATAAAATGTCAAGCTCACAAAAAAGGAAATGATATGTCATTAAAGGTAACAACACTGCAGATTCTGAGGCAAAAAATCGTTGGTGGTGTCAAAGTAGCCATATAGCTCCAGAAGTTATTTATCGAACCACACCCTGTTAGATGACATTGTTGAATTCAAAGCAGGCAGGCCCATGAACATCTATGTGGCATCGACAAGGGCGTCCACAGATTCCAAAATTGGCGTTCACATGAAGGAAATAATGTTGCACCAACTCACTTCTGCCACGCCTATGTAGATGCACATGGTTTTGACCATTGTGCAAAGGGGAAGTAATAAGAAAATGTAACTACCAGGGTATTGGTTCTCCGTACTGTTCGCAATGGTAGCAGAATTTTTGTCTACATGTGAGATCTGTGCTAAGTATAATGTCAGGAAGGGAATAACAACACCAATAGGTCATATACCTGAAGGACCCTTTAAACCTTGGTGATGGACTATGTGGATATGAAAAACGGGTGCAGGGCAAAGATACATGCTTGTGGTCGTGACCGATTTAGCCGTTGGGTAGAAGCAGTACCCATCAGCAGATGAAGGGGCAGGAACAGTAATTACGTTTTTGACGAGAGAAGTGTTCCCTCGCTATGGAATTCCGCCAATCTAATCTTCGGATAATTGGTTCTTCTTTTATACACAAAGACATTAAAACAGTATTTACAACATTTAAGAATAAAACATGATGGGCTGCATTTATAATCCTCAAAGCCAAGGTTAGGTTGAGAAATAAAATGGTCTTCTCAAGTCCAAGCTCAACAAATATATTGCAAGTACTAAACTTAATTGGGTTGATGCTCTACCTCTGCTTTAATTAGTTACCGATGCAGACTAACAGAATACATCATAACTCACGCATGAAATGCTTACAGGTCGACCTATGCCGGTACCATGCAGCAGCCCAGCTAACAGGAACGTTCCCGTAACTTTGGCTAACGTTCTCTGAAGGTTCTCTCAAGTAATCAAAAACGTTCTTGCAATAACGTTGTAGAACGTTTTTGTTAACGTTTCTGCAATTTATAACGTTCTAAAATGGTAACATTACAACGTTATTATTGCATGTTGGTGGAACGTTCTTAAAACATAAGCCATTGAAAACGTTTACTATTGCGTTGTTCATGTAACGTTCTTAAAACGTAAGCAGTTAAAACGTTTAGTGGCATTGTTAGCAAAACGTTCTAAAAATTAGCATTGAAACGTACCTTCGCTTGTTAATGTAATGTTCTTAAACGTTAACATTACAAACGTTATAATTGCATTGTTAGCGGAACGTTTCTAAAAACATTGCTCTGAACGTTGCCTTTGCGTTGGTAATGTAATGTTATAAAATTTAGCAAATTATAAAGTTATTTAATTGCATTGTTAGCAAAACGTTATTAAAAAACATTTGCTTGAAAACGTTTACCTTTGCGTTGGTAAGGTAAATGTTCTTAAAAACGTAGATTACAAACGTTACCATAAGCATAGTAGTGGAACGTTCTAAAAACATTTGCTTTGATAACGTTACCTTTGCGTTGGTAATGTAATGTTCTAAAACGTTAGAATTAATAACGTTATAATTGCATTGTTAGCAAAACATTTAAAACATTAGCATTGAAAACGTTACCTTTGCGTTGGTAATGTAATGTTCTTAAAACGTTAGCATTACAACGTTAAAATGCATGTTAGCGGAACGTTTTAAAAACATTGCTTTGAAAACGTTACCTTTGCGTTGGTAATGTAATGTTCTTAAAAACGTTAGCATTAATAACGTTATAATTGCATTGTTAGCAAAACGTCTAAAAAACATTTGCTCTGAAAACGTTACCTTTGCGTTGGTAATGTAATGTTCTTAAAAACGTTAGCATTACAAACGTTAAAATTGCCATTGTTAGCGGAACGTTTAAAAACATTTGCTTTGAAAACGTTACCTTTGCGTGGTATGTAATGTTCTTAAAACGTTAGCATTACAAACGTTATAATGCATTGTTAGCGAACGTTCTATAAATATTTGCCTTGAAAACGTTACCTTTGCGTTGGTTATGTAATGTTCTTAAACGTTAGCATTACAAACGGTATAATAGCATTGTTAGCTGAACGTTCTATAAACATTAGCATCGAAAACGTTACCATTTTGGTTGTTAATGTAATGTGGTTTAAAACGTTAGCATTACAAACGTTAAAATTGCATTGTTAGCGAACGTTTTAAAAAACATTTGCATTGAAAACGTTACCTTGCGTTGGTTATGTAATGTTCTTAAAACGTTAGCATTACAACGTTATATTGCGATGTTCAAGGAATGTTCTAAAAAGATTAGCATTGAAAAACATTACCATGGCGTTGTTTAATGTAACGTTTTAAAAATTTATCATACAAAACGTTACAGTTGCATTGTTAGCGGAAGTTCTTGAAACATTAGCATTGAAACGTTACCATTGCGTTGTTAATGTAATGTTCTAAAAACATTGGCATTAAAAAACATTTCCATTCCGTGTTAGAGAAACGTTTAAAAAACGTTAGCATCACAAAGTTATGAATGCTGTAGCAGGACGTTCTTAAAAACATTATTGCATTGAAAACGTTACCCATTGCGTTTTTTAAATGTAATGTTTCAAAAACTTCCCACCCAACACCAGACGTCTTTTCAAACGACTTTTGCCGGGTGGGTTAAGCATTACAAAAGGTATAAATTCCATTGTTAGGGGACATTCAAAAAAATTAGCAATGAGTGCCATCATCAGCCGGACATGGTTCTGTGGTCCAGCGCCAGTAGGACTTCCTCATAGTTGAGTTGACTGTACCTTGGGATGAGGTCATTAACAAAGATTTGAAAGAAAAAAATCTACGGTAATGCCAACTTGTCAGTGGAGGGCTGAGAGATCGGAGATGGACATCGAAAGTGTTTCCTGTATGAAGTGGCTGCAGGGGCTGTTTCCAATTCCACTATAAGGCTGCTTAAGAAAGTGGGGATCAGAGGACAGACCCCAACGAACACTACTAGTCAAAGAACTTGCCACTGTCGTTGAGAGTAGAAAGCTGGCTGTGGTTGACACAGAATGACGGAATATGGGCTGCTGACCACGTAATAAAATAGTGTTGTTTTGTGATGCCATATGGGACCAGGGGCTCTGAGCTAACACTAACGGAGCCAGTGGGGCTATAAACAGCCTTAGCCAATGGGTTGGTGCATATGGTTGCGTTGATTTTGGTAATGTGTTGTAATGTATGCCATACAGGACTGTGGGGGGGACTGAGCGCGCATTAACGGTTTGGGTAGTCATGGCCTAATGGTTAGAGAGTCGGAATCGTGACCAGAAGGTGCCGGTTCGATTTCTCAGGGCCGGCAGGTAACGACTGTGGTGCCTTTGAGCTGCTGTGATAGCTGCCCACTGCTTCTGCCAGATGACCTTGTAACAATGCGACACACAGGTCTGATTAATCTGCGGTGGGCCTACCTTGGCTGAGGGTGTCTAGTGATAAAGGGCTGAAACACCCAATGAGGCTGAGGTGCACAACTGACGATGTGTCGCATTGATGGGAACCATACAAAGGGCACTATCAGCAGCATCTCACCAAAAGGCATGGTATTGTGATGAAATTGGGACACACAACTCATGAGATGTCTCTCTGATAATGGCAAGGAAAGGTATGCTATGTATTATAATAATTTATGCCCAAAACACAGAGGATGCCTACCGACGAACCATTGCAACCAGACATCCTTTCCTCTATTCATATTCTTGACTGCTTCCCCCTGTATAAGGCATGGGAAATGTCTTATTGGGCAATTCAACTGTGCTGTAATAGTGCGATTATAACAACTAGTCCTATTAAGCGAATCTGTCAGGAGATTTTTTTCCCTCAGTCGCTTGCTCATATTTCAGATCCGAATACATTTCAAAACTACTTACACAACGTTTCTCAGCAGCGGAAGTTGTAGTGGAAGGGTAGACAATATATTTTTCATTCCATTGCTCAAATAGCCAAAAATAGCCAGCACAAATAGGAAAAAATAGGCAGTCAGCAGAGAGGAACGATATCAAATTCACAGAAGCTGCATTAGAAAACACCCCACATTAGCATTAACTAGTTTTTTTCTTGTAATTGATACAAAGGTAGTATAATACCAAAATAGTTATAAATGTACATTAATTTAAAAATATATAATACATTGAAAACTTTCAAGGATTTACGATGCTGATGACCGTGATAGTATGGGCGTGTTTAGAGAGCACGCCACGTGCGTATTTCAAACAGTGGGACTAACGGACGGACGACTGGTTCAGAGCTACTTCGACTTTCAGGTAAGCATAGAGAAATTTGCAGATTCTATGAAAAATCATTAATAACAATGTTGATTATCTTAGTTTTGCAGCAGTTACTATTGTTTTATTAGGTTATGATTGGGTTAACCGTAGGATTTGAATTTCTCGAAAACTGCGGCGTTATTCACAGAGCTGTTAGCTAGGCTAACGTTATTACTATAAGGAATACAGTCGAATGTCGTTGATAAATGTTTTTGTTAAGGCGATGTTTCCGGACCATTTAGTTTCACTCTTTCGATTTATCGAATGTTTTCGTTGGAGCACTTCTTGATATTCAACCCAAATCGGCTAAGAGCAACGTCGGCCCTGGAGAGCCGCAGCAGAGTTTATAACCTTAATAAAACATCTAACAAGCTCATCAGTGTATCGGGATTGACGTTATTAACCCAGATATCAAGACTTGTGTTTGATAAGGGTGGATCGAGTTAAACTCGTGCTAGCGCGGCCCTCAGTACGACGTTGCTGGCACTGGGCTAAAATTAGATGACCGGCGGGGACAAGCCGCGCATTTCCCCCAAAAGCGTTCAAGTTAGTTTGACGTTTGATATTCATAGACATTTAGGTCTTGCGCGTGTTGTTTCATACGGTACTGAATCCATAGTTTTATGTTAATATAACTGTACTTAAATTCATTTAACTCTGCCACCGTTTCAGATAAATATCAACCAAACTGTACAACTTTATCAGAATATGTATTCCCTATAACGCATCAGGCTGTTTTTTAAGATTAATAATCTGTCTGTTTTTCCTCATTTCTTTGACAGTGGTAATTTCACAACTACTATACTCCCTATGGAGTCTGGACCGGACGGGGTAGGTGACCCTTTTGTCCCCTTTTTAGAGCATGCTGGTTTATTTTTATGTTTATATTATAAATTAAATTTTTTCAATATTTGCCATGTTAAAAAATATATCTTAAAATACTAATTTTGACGCAATACTATAATACTCAGTGTGAGAATCATGTTAGTAACTACAAATGAAGGTGGTTCCCAGCTGAGAGAACTCAGCTTGTTCAATTTTCCAAAATCATGTTTTTTTGTCTATGTTTCATTGTGTTCGTAGCTATATTTTTTGCGTTAGTATGTCTCAAATCAAAAACAACCAAACTGCAGTTGCATCCCAGCCAACATTTGTATGTGGGGCCCATTGGGGGTATGAAATGCTGGAAAATGGGCCCTATGTAGGATTGTCCACGGGTTCCATAATGGCCCTATGCCAGTTGCCCACATGAATATAGTGAAGGAATGCACTTGCCCCTAGGTGGGTCCCAACTGGGCAACATTCGCAAGACCCATATCGGTACCAGATTTCAGTTTTATGTGGGTACTACATGGGGACAACATGGGCTGGAAATATGGGCTTTACATGGGATTGTCCATGGGTTCCGTGTTGGCCCTTGTCAATTGCCCATGTAGGTAAAATGCAGGATTTTACTTGCCCCTACATGGGTCCCAACTGGGCAACATTCGCAAGACCCATATCGGTACCAGATTTCAGTTTTATGTGGGTACTACATGGGGACAACATGGGCTGGAAATAACATGATATGAAGCCCCATGGGTTCCGTGTTGGCCCCCGTCAATTGCCCATGTAGTTAATATGCAGGATTTTACTGGGTGTTAGATGGGCCGAACTAGCAATATAGACAAGACCCATATTGTTCCCAGATTTAAGTTCCATGTGGGTAGCACATTGTGACTGTGGGTTGGAAATGTTGGTTATAAATGAGATGGAGGCTGGCCACTTATCAATGGCCTATGCAGGATTTCACCGGGTGTCAGGTAGGGCCCAAATACAACATAATAAGCAAACCAATACTTTTGAGAGAGGGTACTTAATATAATAATCAATTACACAGTTAAAGATGTAATTAGTAGCTGGTAATTAATTACTTTTTTAAGTAGCACCATGGAGTATAATTGCAAATACAAAATAAATTGCATGAGAGGTATTAATAATAATGTGTCCAGAACCACAGTACGGTTCCAGTTGACCAAAACTTTTTTCAATAAATCTGAACAGCAACACCACACAAATAAGTTATATATCAACATGGAAGAAAGCAGTGCAGACTTAAATATTTTCAAACTTCTATTTTATTTAAATAACCAGAATTGTAGCAGGATTGTATGACAGAAAACCCTTTTAGAGCCAGTTTTAGAAAGCTTTAAACACACATTTTGATGCTAAATATTTTTTAATATTATTTTGCTGGAATTGAAGAACTACAGGAAGAAGAAAAAAACTATAGAAGAACTATAACAGAAACAAACTCCATTAGAAAACTAAACAGACATTCTTTGGTGCATTCTCGATGCCCTCTGCCCTCCTCTGTCTCTTGCCCCAGTGAACCACTTTGAAAGTGCCTTCTCAGCTTCTTGCTGGTTAACTTTGGATGTCAGGGCGTTGTTCTTAAGAGCATCTGCAAAAACAAATACATTTTTAAGATAAATATATAATGTAACATTACAAATAGCACATTTGTGCTTGTAGCAATTACATTCCGTGGCATAGGCAAAATTTTACCACGGTGCCAAAACAAGTGACTTTTTTACCATGAGACCATACAAGAAACCAGTTTGATCTGATCAAACTTGTGGTATTTATATGCCATACATTGATCGGTCTGTGCAATGCCACTTCAAGTCGAACACACCAAGTATGTATTATTTTAATAGTAATACAATTCTTTTTTCTGTATTTGGAAATCATTTTTAATTTGTCTTTTGTTCCAGGAGCTTTTGTTTCGTATTTGGCACTCATTTGTACGGTGTCTCTGGATTGTCAAAACGCCTCTCAAAATGCTTCCTACGGATGCGAAAAATGCAGAAAATCAAACCCATTCCGAATATTTTCATGACGGACGAAAATATCGGAGACAGTGTGTAAATGTGATTGACAAAACGTGAGGTCGTATCTATTTTTTAACGTGCGGAAATTTTGGACGCAGATTTCAGACTCAATGTGCAGTGGCCTTGTATTTTGCAATCCACGTCTCCATCCCTCTTTTTGAACAAAAACCCTGTATGACCCTCTGTGGGTGATTAAATGATAAGTATTAAACTTTTTGTAAGACTGTGGATTCACTTCTGTAATTAAATGCATTCGTCTCTTCTTAAACTGTGTAAATGGACATCAGTTTTCTGCACGACAAACAAAACTTATTCAAAATGTAAAAGGATTATACAGTATTCAGCAAAGAGACAGAAGTGCACACCTTTATAAAGACTGAGCTCACATGTAAATTTTAAACTAAACTCAACAATAAATCTCTTATTTACACTCTAATTTTCTAAACCTGCATGACGTTCTTTTTTTTGCTGAACATAAGGGAAGATATTATGAAAATGTTTGGTAAACGAAAAGGCTGCTCACCATTGAGTTTCATAGAAAAGTACTATAGAAGTCAATGGGGACCAGAAACTGTTTGGTTTCCCACATTCTTCCCAAAATAGCTTTTTTTTTGTGTTCAGCACATGAGAGAAATTAACACAGGTTCAAAACAATTGTAGGATAAGTAAATGATTACAGACTTTCATATTTGAGTGAACTAGTCAGTCACACATTATTCATCTTGGAAGAGCCATGATAAATGGTATATAACTCAGAGTGTAGTCGTCTGAAAGAAGAAAGTCATATACACCCATAAAAATCTTTGAGGGTGAATAAAACAGGGTAATTAAGATTTTTGGATGAACTATCCATTTAAATGACTGAAATAAAAATATAGTTGTGCTAACATGTTTATTTAATTCATTAGAAAATAAGTATTTTATTTAAAATAGGCCTAAATGTGTTTAATAAGGGAAATAATAAGGGAAAAAATCTGAATATATTGGGAACTCCTTCAGTACACTTTTAAATGCTTCCTAGTGTGATAAATGTATTTAATAAACATGGATTGTTTTGAATTACGTATTAAAAAGCTATTATCCCAGTCATATTGTGGTTTTGATGATTTTTTTAATAGTATCAAAATATTGGGTAACACTTTCCTTGAAGCATGTATGTATAATGCATTATAAAAGTAGTTTTAAAGCATTATAATGCACCTTTTAATGCATTGTAATGTCTTATAAATAATTGTTATTACAATTAATGCATTAAGGGGCGGTTTCCCGGACAGGGTTTAAGCCTAGTCCCAGACTAATTTAAATGTTAGAAGTTTCTTGATCGAAAACAACTTGCAATCACACATCTTAAAATAAAAAAGTGTGATGGTTGTGTCTCGAGATGTACACCAGTAATGTCTTTTTGTAAATTATGGTTTTAAAAATGACTTAATTATCATAATTAAACTAAGGCCTAGTCCTGGTTTAAACTAATCCCTGTCCGGGAAACTTCCCCTATAACACTTAGCAATTCATTATTACACTACACATTTTAAATTGGTTATAAATCTTTACAACTACATATAATTCTTTAAAATGTGTGTTGTAATGCATTATAATGCATTTTACCCTTTAATAACCCTTTATAATGCATTATACATACATGCTTCAAGGAAAATGTTACTAAATTTTTTTTGTCTAGTGAGCTGAATGTATTGGATCCAAAATGTTAGATGCAAGTTTGGATCCCTGCAAAAAGCAAATATTTGTATTAACACTAACAAGGATAAATAATTACTTTAACAAAAGTATTGTTCATTGTTCGCTTATGGCAGTTAATACGTAAACTCATCTTGAGTAATTTAACCTTATTGTGAAGAGTTAATTTAAGATCACAGTATGTAATAATAACTTAATATATAATAAGAAAATGTACTTGCCATACACAACGTTGAAAAGACGCAAGTCTTTAAACTTTTTCTTCCCATGTCGGCCAAACAAATTGTACTCCAGTGCCAGTTCATTTGAAAAGATGTACTTCATCATTCTTCTTATTGCGTCGTCTATGCTTGTGCCGCCTACATCTGCCACCATGGCAACCTAAAGATGATAGCCAAAAGTAGATTTTTTTTACATTAATTTAAAGACAACAAGTTACTGGTGGTTTTCAATCAGCTAACATTACACAGATCAATTCCTTAAAGCTGTAGGTTGATACCTTGCAATACACATATTATCAAATATTATTTTGTAATCTGCCTACAAACATTTATCAGTTTTCAAAATGGTATACTAACAAAAGGGTCCATAGAATTGTAAAATACAAATATATCTAAATAAGATGATACCACAAAAACCTATTATAAAAAAAGTTGTAGGGTTTTACTTTAGATTAAGATCAGGAGAAGAATAAGGCGTAAATGTAAACTTACAACAGCAGACATGACACTATGATCCCCCAGCTTCTGATCAAGGGCCTCAAGGTCAGCCTGGGTTTTCAGAGGTAAGACTACTCCTTCAGGAACTTCTACCACTGATCCGTCTTGCTTTTTTAGCAGGACATTCAACATCTTGCCATGAACATGTTGGGTCTCCTTCACTTCTTCTAAAATTGTTAGAAAGTTTAGTGAACATGGCTTCACAAGTGGGGCTTGCACCTTGGGCAGTGGGGCTGGCAATACGTTGGGCTAAAGAGCTGGTTGCATGACTTGCGCCAAGTTGGGGAGTAAAACTGGTAAGTTGTTGGGCCGAGGGACTGGTGCCCTTTTGGGATGCATGACTTGCCACACGTAGTGGAGTAAAACTGGTAAGTTGTTGGGCTGAGGGACTGGTGCCCAGTTGGGATGCATGACTTGCCACACGTAGAGGAGTAAAACTGTCAACTTGTCGGGCTGAGGGGCTTGTGTACTGTTCTGATGTATAACTTGTGACACGTTGGGCAGGGGGGTCTTGCATGTAGTTGTTTGCTTTCCTCTTTGCTGCCTTAAGGAGTTGGTCTGGTGGAGTGGGAGGAAGTTCGTCCGAAGTGTCAGAATGTTCACTCGATTCTAGCTGGGTGCTTATTTTACTCTGGAGAAGTTTTGCACTTGGCCTAAGTACATTAACAAAGGCGCATGTTACCTATTACTTTCAAATTGTTTCTAAAATGCATTGAAATTGACTTGCATTGTTTCACAAACACCTACCTTCTTTTTCTTGAGACAATTTCAGTGTCAGTGAGGTCTGATGAATACTCAGCTTGGTGTAGCTTTACCCTGGCTTCTGCATAAGTGGCTGTAAATCACAAAAGACTTTATACCACAAAAGAAAAATTGGTTGCAGAATATATGTGCATTCCCATAACTAAGATGTCAGATCTTACATTCAAATGTCTGTTGTGATTTTCTTTTCCACCTAGCAAGAGCACACCAGATTTAACTAATCAACTGAGTTATGCCTGGTGTGATCCTGCTTGGTTGGAGTGAAAACCCTATAGCTAGAAAGAAAACAAAAGTAAATAACTAAAAAATATGGAGTGTCAAAAACTAATTTAAGAAAATTGTGTCATCATTTACTTACCCTCTTGTCATTTCAAACCTGCTTAGACTTTCTTTCATCTGCAAAACACAAAAGATGATATTTTGAAGAAAACTGGAACACCATTGGCACCCATTCACTTCTCTTGTATGGACACAAAACCAATGCAAGTGAATGGGTATCAGTTCCCAACATTCTTCAAAATATCTTCTTTTATTTTCTGCGGAAGAAAGGAAGTCATACAGGTTTAAAATTACAAGAGGTTAAGTAAATGATGACACAAATTTCATTTCTGGGTGAACTATCAAAGATAGCAGTATTTATTGGACTATTTTAATTAATTGAAGAAAATCAAAAATTACCTGCATTTACCATTACACGGACACTACACAGCATCCAGTTGCTGGCTGGTGGTGTGCCCTCTTTCACTGCCTTTGTTACATTGACCAGCGAGTTTAGTGGCCACCAGCATAATTTTCTGTCTGTGTCCTTGAACCACTCTATTGGAATGATGTCCATTTTCTTGCAGCCATCAGGGTCAACTTCATCCACAAACTCCACAACACTGAACGAGGAAGCCCTGCAAAGTTCAATACATTATGTGCTGTGTAGCTGAGGCAAAGCCACAAACTTTTTCTGAAGAGACAACAAAAGCAGTGGTTTAGTGAAGTCAGTTACAGGAGCACTGGAAAGCTTGCCAGAAAGTTTTGTTAGCAAACTTATTCCCAGAGCTGTTGAATTGATAGGGAAGTTGAAAAAACATGTCCCTTTCTCAAAAAGTTCATACACCACATGTGTTCCTCCAGTGGAATGCAAAATGTTACGCACAATAACAACTCTTCCTTCAAGTTCAAAACAATTGGAACCAGTGGAGTTTGATACTATTGTGTCTTTGTGCTTATACATCTTGTATTGAACATACTGATGCATGGGAAATTCTGTCAACATCGGTCCAGATTCATGGGGCTGTGTCAGTTTAACATTTTCTGGCATTTCTTTAGACATGTGAGCAAATAACTGCCTTTCATAAACACGCCTGACAATTTGTTGCACAGGATTTTGTGGTCTTCTCACCAATTTTTTCAACTGCCCCAAATAATTCTCAAATGGAAAACATGAAACCGAATCAAGAGGGCCATAATTTATAGCATCATCTGCTAGGTGTATAAGACTATGTGCATTGTTAACCATAGAGTTTGTTCCATATATCTTTGCAAAGTTGTAACAAAACATCTTAATAATTTATGGGCATACCCATAGTATTCTCTAAAGCTTGGAGACAAAAGTATTCTCATAGCAGATGACAAAACAAGAAAGTTTTTGTACTGTTGACGGGACAGTCTTTGAAAAAGCACAACAGGCCCTGTAATAAAAAAACTGCCTAAATTCTGTAGCCTTCCATTGTCTGTACTCAGCCAAAGAACGTGGCTTTCTGGAGAAGCTCCGAGGGTAAGCTCCGTCTACAACGTTTTCAAGTGATCAGAGATAGCAGACAAAGTTGAGGACGAAACCCGACAGTGTAATGGCCCTTAAACCACAGAGCAATTAATTTGTACAATGCCCAAGCAAACTAAATGCATATAATCCAAAGGAAAATGGAAACCATGCCAATGCCTAAGCCCTGGAGAGGTGATTTAGAGTGATGTGGTCTTCATCAGACATTTGATCAAACTGAGTGTCTGTCCTTAGACTGGCATCTATGTCAGGAAACACAACTTTACCATCAAGATAAACACCATATTGTGCAACGCGCTCACAAGAACTGTAGCCTCCATGACCTTTGGTACATTTTAAAAAAGCCCTTGCGGAGTGTCACAGATAAAAGCATCTGGCAGTGGTACATTGTAGTGTTTACCATTAAAAGATATACCACTTGCTGTGACAACTTTTAAATCTTCAACAAAATCATGCATGTAGTCATTTACTGATTCAGGTTTACAGGGACCTGCATAGACACCTATTATAAACACGTTTGGATTTGGCATTTCAACAATTTTACCTAATATAGGCCATAGTTGCATATTAGAGCTCCTAGAAATAGGCAACCCATCAACATTCACACGTACAGTCAATGTGTCTGTTTGTCAGTTCACTCTCATTTCATTTTCAATTCTGAAAGTATTGCACTTGCAAGCCCAAAATGGTAGTAGCTACCTTGTCCCATTTCTTTCACATTACATTCTTTTAACGACCTAAGAAGAGTCCTTGGATCTTTTGGTAAATCCAGACCTAGATCTGAAAGTATACCCAATAGCTCTGAAAGTGCAGAATGAGACACGTTTCGGTTAGCTGCCCATTCAGCCAGTTTCCTTTTAGGATCATGATTGGTTTCTCTGTAGGATTATCACAGCAAAAATGTTCATCAGATCAAAATGATCATCAGGATCACTTGCTTTGTAGAAGTCAACATCTTCAGTACTGACATCAAAATCCAGATTCACAGCTTCATCACTATGCCATTCAAAGCTTCCCCAAACTCTTGCACTGCCTGGTCTACAGCCTGATCTGCTTGCTCCATATCCTCCATTGCAAGACTGAGTAAATGCTGCTGCACTCTGACTTTGATTTTCCTTCTCCTTGTCCGTGAATTTCCAGTAAAGTGTAAATCCATTTAACTACAATACACAGAGAAGACCAGGGGCAGAAACAGATATATTGTACAGAGTCTTCTCCAAGGCTATTGGAAATTAAAGTCATGAAATAAAATGCACATGAGCTGAACTACATTAAAAAAATAACACTTTTAAAAAACACCAGTCAATTTACAGAAAAAACCTATTGGGACAGCTGACTACAAGGTGTTTTATTACCTAAGTGAGTAGATGTATTGCTCTGAATGGTTTTACACCGTTCCAGCAAAGAATACATCTGCTGTTAAAAAGCCTAATCCAACTAAAATACCAAATAGCTGTCTTAGTGTGAAAAGGTAAACAATTTTAAAGATGAGGAGGAAAATCAAAGGGGATTTATACAAAAATGTGGCATAGCCAATACAACATTTTTGAATAAATACCAAGTAATGTTTAATTTCATATTTTATGGAACGCTTGACACCTCAGACATGCAAGTACATTTCAAATGAGACATGACATGGCCCATCTTATTTTAATATTTGAAGGGAAAAATATTATTTGCAAAATATTCAATTCCAATTACTTACATGGTTTAGAAGAACAGCTATTCGGGATCTGAAAAAATCGAGAAAAGTACATGAAGTAAATTAGTTAACACTTTTTGTACTTTAGTACTGTGGACAAGTATTTTTTTTGTTTTGTACAAAATAATTCTACACGTGAAGACGGGGATGTAAACTCATCCAGGTGAAAAAGGTGACAATGATGCAAGACCCCCCCAAATGCTATAGGCTATATTCAGATGCAAAAAAAGTGCGTCTGACATGTTTTCTTTTAAATACGATTTTTTTATCAGGCTCTTATGTTTAGGTTCAGTCATTTCATTTGAAAGGCAATGAAAAGGTAGTCAGTTCTTAGCATGCCTGATTTTCATAAATGTCACTTTATTAATTTCATTGGTATTTAACAAATTTGACTGTCTTTAACTACAAAACCCTCTAAATGCATGAAAGCTTTGTGGCAAAAAAATCCTCTTCTTTGGACAAAACATAGTAAACAGTTACAAAATCCCTAAAGATGCAACTAATAAAAATAGCATAATAATGCTATAATGTGCATTATTACGAAACTGAATTACGAAATAATAAAACTGAAGCATACTTTAGGGGGCGCTGTAAACCACGTGACAGCCACGTCCAAGTCACAATTGCACGCCGTTTAGAGGATTCTGCCGTGAGGCCGGGATTAAACTAAAGTAAATGCACACTGCACAGGTGCTGCACAGTTCGACTACACGTACAATCTAATCTGATTCACGAGTGCACTCAATCTGGGCAGCATTTAAAACATAACCCGCAAACTGGCTAGTGTTTCGACATCGTTACCACAACATCTGGACATGATTCTCATAATTTCATTAACCGCGACCCTGTTCAAAGACTCACAGACGCCCCTCACCCCATTTTCAAAAACTCACGGATAGACGAATTAAAATAATGACCCATTTTGGATCCAAAACGGCGAGGTTACAAGTTTCCGTCACAGAACACAACTTTAGTGCTCATAGAAAAAGCGGCATTTATTGCTGAAATAATCGAACTACCCTATCGGAGCTAAATGTTCATTTAATCAAATGTTTATCTGCTTTTTGATTAATTAGATTTTCAATTAAACAGCGTGCACAAATAAATTTATCTGGCTAAATAATGCTCATAAGAAATAACGCGATTTTAAACCAGGCGGATTCCAGCAATGAATGTGATTTCATACGAGGGGATGGCAATCACGATCTCAACCGAGGCATATCCCCCACTCCACTTCGAAACGCGATGGCTGACTTGCTAGTCCACTGATTACTCTCATGATATACAGCAGTTTATATTTCAACGTTTAATTACTTTTTTCTCTGCGTCATAGAGAGTTTTGTTAATGTGCACTTTCTTCTTTGCATTGCACAATATTCCATTGACGAATCCAATTAGTTCCGTAATTAACAAATGGATCACTTTCCTCTATCCATTCTATGTAATATTATAGCAGACTGTTTATTAATACAGTTTCACATCATATAACAATAGATGATGTACTCACCTTAGTTGCGGGTCGCTGGCTGCACACGAGGGCTCCTGATTATGCGAGTGATAGAAAATACCGCCAAGTGGTCGCAAAATGGCGCGATAGTGAAATAACCAATGGGGGAGGGGGTAAAATGAGACATGTGGTTGTCAAGATAAGAGAAAATTAGGCATAATAAAAGTAAGGAATGGTAAAAGTATTAAACCTGATTTTAGGTTGTTCCTATCTATTTAAATGATAACCCTTACGAAAATAACCATAGGTTTTTTTTTGTTGTAAAAGTGTAGTAACCATGTTTTTGTGTATTGATTATTGGCAAATCCATGGTTTATAAACTACAATAATAGATTACAAACTCAGACTATATAAATATTACATATGACTAGTTGTAAGAGGCATATGCAGTCGTGGAAAAATATAATTTGAAATAAAAATTAAACTATTTTCAGTTATTCTGAATTTACTATTTGTGTGTTTGGGTAAAATCATATATATTTAAAATGGTCGCTGTTGCAAATACTGGTTTAGGGTGTTTAAAAACCCACTGCAGGTAACTGTGTGTACGAAGATTAGGGTTGAGTTTAGATAATTTACAAATTTAGTTAGAGGGAATTGTTGGTCCAATTGGTTGCCCTTCAAATATTTGTCAGAATAAGTATAGCTTACTTTGCTTTTTTTCACTATGGCTTCAATAATTGAGGAATTTATTAAAGTTCCATCTGAAATTCACTTAAACGAGTTAACCTAAGACCAGTTGGTAGAACTTGCAAGTCATTGAAATTGATTTGTTAAGTCAAGATAAATGTTTAAAATATAAGGTTAAAGAGATTATCAAGATCGAGTTGATTAAATGGGGCATTTTAGAGTATAACGTCTCTGATGCTCCAGCTTTTGTTGGCACAACGTCTCAAATGTCTCTTTTAACGTTTGACCAACAAAAACAATTGGTGTTGATTGAGGCTGAAACGAAAGTGAAAACGTCAAAAGCATACAGAGATGTCTAAAGTGCAGTTACAACATCATGATTTCAGATGCAAAACCCTCTAAATCAGATGTCAGATGACTTTTCATTTAAATATACAATTTTCATTAAGCTCAGCAATAGGCCTACAAGATATGTCATGCCGTTTTCACATTGCACGCGTAGGAGCACTTTTTTTGGCGCCTGTGTTAAGAGATGAGAGCATTCAAACCGCACGCGTATGCGTTACGTGCTCCTGCTCAAAGCAACAGTTTATGGTCAAAGTGCACATGCCTTGACAGGAAGAAAAACAACACTTTTAAAGCATGTAGGCCTAGTGGTTTCTATTGTCTTTTTACCAGTCACCTATTCAAAATTCCTGTCAGGAAACAATCGTGTTACACCATATTGACTAAACCCAACTCATCATAACCTTCAGAAAAACAGATAAAACTAGATAGACATCATGTTATATGCTTATATTGCGTATTGTGAGAGAAAAGCAATCGCATTATGCTGTCAATAACTTTTTCCTAGTAAGAGAACGCTCTATCATCTTGTATCGTATCTTTTAAAACATGAGCTTAAATGCGATGGCTTTGTATTTATAACATGTGGATCTGAAAGAGCATGAAACAAGATGGATAAAACAAATAAAAGTTATACAATCTACATGTAAGTAAAATAAGCTTTTTGGTCAGGTTCTGGAAGAGGTTTTGGTCATTAATATATTTAAAATAAGATGATAAGATTTTTGCATTGTGGGCAGCACACTGTATATTTTCGTATGGCAGCTTAATGGAACCATGAACCATGCTATTACAATGTTATTGTTATGTGTGTATATACCCCCATTCAAAACCCATATAGAATACTTAAGTGGGATATATCCTGGGCCTGGCTGATTGTGTTTGACCATGTGAGACTCATTTGGGTTGGCCATAAGAGCCCAATAAATGTTTCCCATTAAGAAACCATATAGGGATCACCTATGTCCTACATTGTCCATTGGGCCCATGTGGGCAGATTATATGAGACTAAATCTGTTTGCCCATGTGAGACCCATATGGGTTGTCCATGAGGGTCCAATATGTTTTTCCCAATCAGAACCCATATAGACATCACCTATGTGAGTCCTAACTTAGGCCCATGTGGGCAGCCTATATGGGTCTGATGGTGTTTGCTCATGTGTGACTCATATGGGTTGGCCATGAGATCCCCATATGTGTTTACCCATTCAGAACCCATATACAGGTCAACCATGTGTGTCCTTCCTTGGACCCATATGGGTAGCCTATATTGGTCTGATTGTGTTTGCTCATGTGTGACTCATATGGGTTGGCCATGAGGTCCCCATATGTGTTTACCCATTCAGAACTCATATACAGGTCAACCATGTGTGTCCTTCCTTGGACCCATATGGGTAGCCTATATTGGTCTGATTGTGTTTGCTCATGTGTGACATATGGGTTGGCCATGAGGTCCCCATATGTGTTTACCCATTCAGAACTCATATACAGGTCAACCATGTGAGTCCTTCCTTGTGCCCATGTGGGCAGCCTATATGGGACTGATTGTGTTTGCTCATGTGAGACCCATATGGGTTGGCCATGAGGTCCAATATGTGTTTACCCATTCAGAAGCCATATAAAGATCAACCATGTGAGTCCTATCTTGGGCCCATGTGGGCAGCCTATATGGGTCTGATTGTGTTTGCTCATGTGTGACTCATATGGGTTGGCCATGAGGTCCCCATATGTGTTTACCCATTCAAAACTCATATACAGATCAACCATGTGAGTCCAATCTTGGGCCCATGTGGGCAGCCTATATGGGGATTGTGTTTACTCATGTGAGACTCATATGGGTTGGCCATGAGGTCCCCATATGTGTTTACGCGTTCAGAACCCATATACAGATCAACCACGTGAGTCCTTCCTTGGGCCCATGTGGGCAGCCTATATGGGACTGATTGTTTTTGCTCATGTGAGACTCATATGGGTTGGCCATGAGGTCCCCATATGTGTTTACCCATTCAGAACCCATATACAGATCAACCATGTGAGTCCTTCCTTGGGCCCATGTGGGTAGCCTATATGAGACTGATTGTGTTTGCCCATGTGAGAACCATATGGGTTGTCCATGAGGGCCCTACATGTGATACTCATTTGGCACCCATACACTTATTTCCCATAAATGACCCATATGGGACCTATATAGGGAGCCCACTTTTGTTAGCCTATGTGGGACCTATTTACCTTAACCAAGCGGGCCCCATATAAGATGCCCATATTGGGACCATGCCCACTTGATACCCATGTAGCCCCACTAAAAACATATGGGGCCCACATATACATGTTGGCTGGGATTGATATCACTCAATTGGAATGAACAATACATTTTTTTAAACATAACTTTATTTTGGAATTATTGTGATCTCATTTTGGAACCATACTCTTCAAATACTAACTTAAAGGAACACCTGTCCATAACTCTGACTAATCATTAGTTCATCATACTTAAGGATTAAAAAAAAATATTCGCTCCTTTTTTTTAATAAGATCTTCTGCATGAGCAAGTACAGCGTTCCAGTTATTTTATACTAAATCTCACCTCACTTAAAGGGGAAGTTTACCCAAAATTCTACTTTGTGTGATTTTTTTTTTTTTTACTCACCCACATGACGTTAAACATGTTTAGACAACTTCCGGCATCTTCGGAGCACAAATAAAGATATTTGGGTGACATCCGAGAAAATTTCCAGGCCTCCTCATAGACATCATGGTGTCAGTTTTTGCTAAGGTCCAGAAAAGTAGTAAAGACATCGTTAATTGGTCCCCGTGCATAGTGGCTCATTAGAATTTTTTTGAAGCGACGAGAATGCTTTATGTGCGAACAACACACCAAAATACAGAATTTAATCAATACATTCTCCTCTGTCTTTCAGTGTATTCACAAGAGCACTTCTTCATTTTCTTGGATGAGAGCACTTTGACGCATGCGTATTAGGTTTGTGTGCCGAACAACGCATGGGGATTGCCCCTATGGGCATTCTGACTCATAATGCGGAAGCGCAACTCTGTGTTCTTCATGCAGATGAAGTGCTCTTGTGAACGTGTGGCATACACTGACATTCGTCAGACACTGACACAAAACGGTAGTTTGGTTTGTTTTCAAAATAAAGCGTTCTCATCGCTTCAAAAAAATTCAACTGAGCCCACTTATGCACGGGGGACCAATTTAACAATGTATTTAGTACTTCTGGACCTTGGCCAAACTGACACCATGATGTCTATGAGGAGGCTGGAAAGTCTCTCGGATGTCACCTAATATCTTCATTTGTGCTCCAAAAGACGCCGGAAGTTCTCTAACCTGTTTAACGTCATCTGGGTGAGTAAAGAAATCACACAAAATTGATTTGTGGGTGAACTTCCACTTAAATACAATACTGTTGTCTTTTTGTCGTTCCAGTATCTCCCGAAATTCTCTGAAGCTTAGGTCCACTCAGATGTCCCGGTGATTGAAGTTGACATGGAGTCACAGTGACATCCTTAAAAACAGTTGTCATGTATAATATATCTCTGCATCTTTAAATATTTGTTTTTTATTTTTGTCTATGTTTAAGATTTAATTGTTTAAGCGTTTTTTTTAAATATTGCCATGTCTACATTTTCCATGAATGTTCTAAAATATTTTGAATAATTTCAATCCATTTAAAAATCTTTAAAGTTTAAATTTTCTGATGTTTGTTTTTTCATGTTTATATTGATGTGAACTGGAAATACTGTTTGATCTGCAAGTTAATTATAAAATAAACTGAATATAACTAAAATAAAAGTATACATTTAATTGATTCTTTGTACATGTCATTGATTTTGTATCCATACTATCTATACATTTGACCCATACAATGTATTGTTGGCTGTTGCTACAAAAGAACCGGAATAGTATTTTAATTTCCTAATGTTTTATATAACGTTCTTAGAACATTTTATAACAAGAGACTGGAACGTTCTTAAAAAGATTTTAATAAACTTTCTTATAACCAAACAATAACGTTAATACACAATGTTTAAAAACTGGTAGTTTTGAACGTTCTAAGAATGTTTAAACATATTGTTTTATAACTTACTGTGAACGTTAGGAAAACGTTTTTAGACATTAATATGATGGCAAATGGAACGTTTTTAAAAACGTTCTTAGAACATCATATAACAACAAATGAAACGTTCTAAAAAACGTTTTGAATAACGTTCTTATAACCAAACAATTACGTTAATACAACGTCTAAAAAAACTGGACGTTTTTGAACGTTCTAAATGTTAACATAACCGTTTTAAAACTTAATGTGAACGTTAGGAAAACGTTCTTAGAACATTCATATAATGGCAACTGGAACGTTTTAAAAACGTTTTTAGAACATTGTTATAATGGCAAATGGAATGTTTTTATAACGTTTTTTAAAAACGTTCTTAGAACATTAATTTAACACAACAAATGGAAACCGTTCTAAAAACGTTTGAATAACGTTCTTATAACCAACAATTACGTAATTCAACGTCTAAAAAACTGGACGTTTGAAACGTTCTAAGACGTTAAAAACATAAAACGTTTTTAAAACTAATGTGAACGTTTTAGGAAAACGTTCTTAGAACATTATATAATGGCAAATGGAACGTTTTAAAACGTTTAGGAAACATGTTATAATGGCAAATGGAATGTTTTTTATAACGTTTTTAAAACGTTTTAGAATATTACAATATAACAACAAATGGAAACCGTTCTAAAACGTTGAATAACGTTCTTATAACCAAACACAATTACGTTAATACAACGTCTAAAAAAACTGGACGTTTTGAACGTTATAAGAAACGTTTAAACATAACGTTTTTAAAACTAATTGAAACGTTACAGGAACGTTTTTATAACGTAAAATTGTTAGCTGGGAGAGGCCCATACAAACCTCCATTGGAACAATTGCAATTGAAATTAAGATTGTATATGAAAAAAATAACTTCTATCCATAAAGCTATTTGTGTGCAGGAAAAGAGAAAGGAGTTGTGTGAGAGACGGAGAAAAACCTGTCCAATAGCCCCAGGAGATCAAGTCTATCTAAGGGTGTTCTGGAGGAAATGGAATGAACCCAGAAGGGAAGGACCATATAAGTAGCAGCAGCTACTCCTACCGCAGTCCAAGTGGAAGGAAAACCCCTGTATCACCTGAACCACTGCAACGAGAGTTCCTAAAGAAAAAAATGGACAGAGAAATTTAGATTGGAAGCAAATGAGCAAGACAGTCCAGTTGTTGACAACAACGAATTGCTAAGTGTGGCAGAAGGAAATGAACAAAGCAATGAAATTAAAATTCTGATAATATGCCTGATCGTCATATGCTTGTCACAAGTACAGGCAACATCACAACTCCATATCCTATAACTCACAACCCCACTTCCTATCATCAACTATTCAGCCCTCAGCGAAACCCAGTAACAACTCAGTAAACGAACTGTATAAAAATAACGAAGGAACATTGAAGATTACAGAATGTATGAGGGCGATATTAAACTAGATGCTTTATGGGAAACAGCACAATAGTAATCAATGGTATGAATGGGCAACCTACACGCACAGAAGTGAAAAAAGAAGACTGTCTATTGTGCACTAAAACACAGATGAGCCAAGTGATAGTAGTCCCAATCCTTTTGATTTTTTTTTTTTGAGGTTTGAATCTTTCTAGATGTTGATGACTCTAGGGATTTCCAACCCTTTCGGGGCGTCAGGACTGAGAGAGAGAAAGAATAAGTCCAGCTGAAAATGGTGAAAATCAAACTATATCTTTTACCCAAAGCAGACTTGTATATGATCAAGCTAAAGCAATAGTTGACTATTTCTCTGGATTTGTGGAAATAGAAAGCTATGTCTTCTTTACCCCCCGATGGAGAGGAAAATGTACTAGAGTACATTAATACAAGAAATCAAAAAAAGAATGGGATTCAGAATCCACAAGGGAAACTTAGCTAAGCTAAGAGAAGTTTATACACCAGATCCTAAAGTTTACGTAGACTCCATAGGACAGCCTAGAGGCATACGGATCAGTTCAAAGCACGAGATGAAGTTAATCAGGTTGTAATCAATATTTATTTGCATTTCACAAACAAAATACAGAATGGATAATTATATATACTACAATCAACAAAGATTCATTAACTATACCAATGTAGCTTTATGCTTTAGGAGAACAATTTAGATGCAACCAGTAAATGTCATGGCAAACAGATTAGCCCTGATTGGATTAGCAGACAAGGAAGTGGTGCGTCTTATTGGGGAACCAATGTTGTACTTATATTCCTAATAATACATCACCAAGAAGAACATTACTAAAGCAATGACTAAACTCAAAGAATACAACAGAATGGCAACTAATGCTGGAAAAGAATGAAAAAAAACATGGGATTGGATTAATTTAAAATTAGGAGTTTGTGGAGCAATAGTAGTGAAATAAGGAATATTTTGGGAGTGACAATTGGTTAGGAGGATTTACTGTTTTTGCTGTGCAATATACCTTTATTAAAATCCATAATTATTAAGCCACAGTTAACAGAAGGAACATTTTAATGTATCATGATGATGAGAAATACATTTAACCAACAAGAATGTATCAGACCTACTATACAAGTAATTGACTTTGCAACAGCAGAGGAGATTGGAATACCTCTAATGAATATTAGGAAGGAACGCTAAACCAAATGTATTTTTGTAACCTAATCAATATTTGCATACATTGTTTTTTTTCATATTATCTTGTTTTCATATTACGCATGTTTATTTTTATTTTTACATGTTATAACATGTTTTATCTTTATCATTTCTGTTTGTGCACATTTAATTTCCTTTCTTTTAATTAATATTTCATTTTTTATGCACTTTCTTTTCTCTCATTTATTTAATTTCAGTCTTGCTTTCACAATTGTTCTGCTTAAATTTTTTTTATATACCTTTCTTTTTATTGTTGTATTTACTCTCCAATTTTATTTTATTTAGTTTAGTCTTATTTGTTTTATATATATATTCTACATAAGTGTGAAAACCACAGGCAAGAGCAGAACCTATTGCACGCACATGCTTTAAAACAAGTTTTTTGTAACCTTTAATCTTAGTTATCAGAATCTTTTACTTCCTTCCTGTCAATAGAGGAGGGAGATGTTTGGTTCTGAACTCCATAATGCTGTGGGCAGGGTCGGTTTATTGGTTATAGAATAAAAATTCGGACTACTTAGTCTTAGATAGATATTGTGACTGTACAATGGGAACGTATTCTGGGGAAATGATACGTAAAAAGTTGATCTGGGGTGTGTGTGGTTGTGTTTAGCACACTATAATAAGGGTTTTTCCAAGACTGAGAAGGGGTGACTTGCAATCTTACTCCATTAATAAAGTGGCTTTTGTATCAAAAAACCTCGAGACTCAAGAATATTCTTCAAACACACAAGAAATTCACAACAGCCTCAGACAGCTCTTTCGATCTCACCATGGTGTTCACTTTCAACAGCCAAAGCCACCCCAAACTAAAATGTGTGAGGTTATATAGGGCAGCCTCTTCACAAAGCTGAGTAACAGTGTTCTAATCTGTGTACCTGATGTGATACCCCTGTGGCGTGAATTTAGCCATTTTATTGGAATAATTGTCGGATGTCTTTTTTTCCTCACCGCAATGTTTTTTTTTTAAAGATTTTAAGGTTTTAAAAGTCTTTTTCTTCAGTTTTATTGTTTAGTTAATATTTTTCTTTAATATCTTAGTATGCTTAATTGATATAACTATCCATACTTTAAAACTCACAGGCTTTCGTGGGGTATTTTTTTCACATGACTGTGCATTTAAAAATGTTAACCTCGAGTATTCTCTATTTATAGTAGCCCAAAAGCTTAACTTCATACTAATCAAGTCCTTTATATAGCAGTTTAAAAATGATTTCATATCATTCTTGTATGTACATCATTAACCCATTAATGATTTTTAAAAAGTTTTTTTTTAAGTGCTTTCTGAATTTGTTAATCAATTTTGTAATACATGTAAATCATTAATGTAGTTTTTTTATGTATAAAAACCATTTATTAATTTTTAAATAATTTTTCAAGTGCTTTCTTAACATACTTATGTTCTTTGTGTCTTGGGATTGCACAATGCACATTAATATATATTTAATAAAGCAAAATGTCCATATTACTGAGAAAAGGCAGCTTTATTAATTTAAATATATACAGAAACAAACACATAAATAAAACTATAATGTACATGTCTTGCATTTATTATTATGCAAAAATTTCAGCGTTGTCCCCTTCTCATCTCCTCCGTCCATTGCTCAACAGTTTTTTTTCCTTAGGTTTTGCCAAAAATGAACCCCTCAAACTGACTGGTGGCCAAACTCTTTAGTCTTTGTTGGCCACACTTTTGACAACATGTGTCTGTCTGTTGCCTCTTTTTCTTTGTCGCACCTTGTGCTGCAGCTGCCTCTGCCGCCAACTGTTGGTTCTCTGCACCTTTGGACCAGGGGGTGTAGCCAGGTAACAGCAATAGCTGCAGTGTCTGTAGCTGAAAGCAAGTGGACTGTGTCAGGGACTGGGAAGCCACCTGGACTGCAGTATGCTGGCCTTGGACCTGTTCTCAGCAGCATGGCAACACCGCCGCCGCTGCGCCCACTGAAGAGGGTTCCTCGAACACGCTGCAATGCCTGCACCAGCAGGAATTGAACTCGTAGGCTGGGTTGCCCATGCCCCCCTACTGGTTTCCAGATACTTAAACAGCACAAGGTGGGAGAGTTCAGAGGTTTTTAATCCGTGCATTGTTGCCTACGTACAAAAGAAATTAATTAGTACATTGGTATTAGCATAGTGCGAAAGGGTGGTATATGACAACAACTGTATGTGCACAATTGATTACTGACCTACCATGTGAAAGAGTCTGCTGATTTACAAAACAGCTGCAACCTTGTTTCATCACGCAAAATGGCAGCCCACCTGTTCACCCTAACACCAGCCACTGTCGACCAGCAGGTATATTCGGCATAGAGCCAGACAGACCTGCCTCCACAAGACAGCTTGCATTGGGCCACTGAGCAGTCCCCTGCCTTCACCAGAAAGCAGCTGGTGAAAAAAAGAAGACATGTAATGTTAACGTAGAGTATGTGATGAATAATTAAAAGCAAGTGAATTAGTACAAATTCTACACACTGACTGGCAATGTGGACACATACCGCTTCAACTGTCAGCTCCAGGGTCACATTGTCCTTAGAAGTGACTGACTTTGAGCGCCCCTTCAAAGTCGTGGCTAGCTGGGAGATGAGACTCTCTTGTCATCCCTCTGACAGTTTTATTCTAGAGAGTACAATCTCATCCACCTTCTGCTTGTATGGAAAACCCCTTTTTCTGAGATCCACCCAGACGGTTGGCCTAACCTGACGATTGTGGTCTATAACCAGGTTTTTGGCATCTGGTCCCAGGCTTCTCCCGTCTGTACCATTAATGGAAATTATTACACAAGTGCTATCATGCTATTCTGTCATATCACTTTGAAACATCTAAAAGTGAGGCCATGAAGAATCATTATCACAGTATTAATGCCTATAGGGTGATTTAGTCACCTGGCCCTGAGTGGCTGGCTCATCTATGGGGCTCGGGGCAAGGAAACCCCTGCTGCATTACTCTGCCATCCTCTGAAATTCAGAGTATAACAGTATTTCCACTTAGATCAAAATAAAGGATCATTAATCAAATGTAATGTCTATATTGTAACATTTCCAGTAATTGTTACCTATAATTTTTACTCCCTGCCATTAGAGGGCTCTAGGGAGTCATTATCAGTGAGATTTCTCTAGGCTAGGAAGTAAAAGGAATGATGAATTGTTACTTAGGACATACATGTTAGCAGGAGTGTTTGCGCTTTTCATGCTTTCATTGGAATAAACCCTTTTTGAGGAACATTAATGTTCTACTTCTCAATGTGAGTTTAATGGTTTCTTTTTCCTCACCAGAGGTTCTATAGTGGACATGTATTTTTTTGCTGAACCTCATGTTTGTATCGTTTATTTTGTTTTACTTTCCAGAGGGTTTTTTGTGTGTCTACCTGATTGAGGGACATTTAACGGGTTTCAAACTTTGATGTGTTGTACTCCTCAATTCGGGATTAAATCTGAACTCCTTTACTAACGTGAATTATCCTTGATGGATGAACTTCATCTCATTATTTTAACCTCTCACATTTACAATGGATTGATGAACCAGGACATTTGTGTAATTTTGGACTATAATATTGGATGACATTTATAAACTTGCTTCCAACTTTGAAAAGTTGATAATTCCTCTTTATTTATTTTTGGCAATATCTATGAATATATTAGAAATTGTAATACTTTTCTGACAAGGGAATATATATGGTATTAAGTGTGATTTGATCCCTTCTCATTTATTGACGTGACTTCTGATTTAGCTGTTACAATATGGTAGTTCATTTACTGGCTCTGAGTGACGGCTCATCTCTCAGGAAGACTCTGTCAGGTCGATGACGGACCACGAGGTTGTACGGCCCTCTGCTGCTGCTGTACCTTGTTCTGGGGGGTCTAATTGAGCTGCAGTTGTTTCGAGGGGCTCACCATCCATGTCGATATACGCAAACCCCTCATCACTCTCAAGGTTGAATCCCATCTGGAATATCAGGGTCTTCACCAAAGTCTCCCAAAATGTATATTGTTGGGAATATAAATATTCCCACACCAATGATTTTACCTGTACACATTCAAAGTGTGATGAGCACATGGGTGATATGCAGGTGTCACAGCTACTTCACAGTCGTGTGCACAACAAACATGTTACCAATGTATTCGCCAGGGCGGTGTAGGCCATGAATTGCTGGCTCAATTTTGGCATACTGCTGCAGTTGGCCCCCGTAGCAGATATCCTTTCTGCTACCACCCCTAAACAGCAGCGCCCGCACGAGCCTCGTTCCATTGTACGAGCCATTCCAGCAAGTACATTTGGAAGTGAATGTCACTTGCACTTGTTCCTAAAAAGGGCAGAAATAAGTAAGCACCATGAAAAAAAACACAGAACAAACACTTGCATTAATTAGGAAAAGTGAATTACCTGGCACAAAGTGGTTTAAGTGGAGGTGGAAGGACTCCAAAGATTTCGAGCCACGTGCGCAGCGACACAGGGGTAGAATGACCCCCCCTTCTGGTCCCTGCCCTATCTTCTTTACAGCTGCACACCTGGTTTGTCCTGGATGCAGTCCGCGTGTCGCTGCTGTTTTTCTAGATCTCCTCCATCTGTCTTTTTCAGAGCCTGACTCCAAGGTGTCTGTCGCTTCCATTAGTCTTTAGGAGCTGTTCAATCAGCTCCTTATTCTCCTGGGGGCCCCTTGATACGGCAACGACAGTGCCTTGCCAGCTCTTTAGTGGTTTTGCTCTCTCCCGCAGCCTCTTCACCTCTCGACATCACCTCATCCCACTCGAAATATACAGGCGAGAGACGTGCCATGAAGGGCCCGTACAGCGGGTGGCTGTCTTGGTGACCCGACTGCGATGCAGGCATAAAATGCCGCACATCAGCCAGACTTCCAGCTGGTCCCCCACTCACTAACTCATGTCGAGCAAAAACTTTACCCTTGTACTGAGAATGTCCATATTCTTTTGTCTTAGCTAATGGCAAGTAACATTTTGGAAAGCTTTCTGTTCATGATTGGATTGCCTTCCTCATAGCTTTCTGCTGCAACCTGTTCTTTTTCTTCTTCGCCAGGCAGTAGTTCGAGGAACCATCCTGAGCAATGTCTTGTACATCTGTTGTGAAAACTATGTCGAACTCAAGTCTTTTCGGCTGACTACACAAACGACATGGGAATCCTTGGGATCTCTGCGTCTTGCTGGACTCTTTCCCATGCTGTAGGCCCTTCTGTCTTCTCAACTCTTTCTTTTCGCCTCCATGCAGTGGCCTTGGCACCTGTTTAAGGGTTCCTCAGCCACAGAGGTTGTGGAGTGAATTTATATTTCTTCATGTACATTATTAGTCACCTGGTTAAGATGGACGTCTCAGCACAGCAGGCCATTTAGAGTTTTTTGATTTTGTTCCTTTTAGTTTTTTTCTCTGAGGCTGAATATTTTTTGGAAAAGGGCTCTAAAAAGTGTCCTTGCCTCACTTCCTCTGCAGAAATAACAGGAGGCCAAAGTTTACAGAATTTGGCCTTTCTTTTGGCTTTCTCTGCGGTTGCAAAGCTAAAAGCCTTTGCATTGTAGCATGCTGCATTTTTCAAGTTTTTTTCTCAGTTATTCTCCCTTCTTTTTTCTCATCTCTGAATGACAGGAGCCAGTGGGGTTGCAGAATTATTTTTTTCTTTCAGCTTGATTTAAAGCTTCTGCATATGTCCAACACAGAAGGTCCCCACTGCTACAGGTTTTCCCAAATCTTTCTTTATCCTCTCCATTAAAAACAACTTTGCAGACACCGGGACACCACCGGATCTTCCACCCTATTATACACAGGTGTTGGGGCAGTGACCCAAGATTGTTCTGATCTTTTGCAAACAGAGAAGATTGTTTCTGGATCTTCTCTGTCGGAAAGCGATGGATCTTCTCCTCGGCCCCCCTGGGCAGTCCCCTGTGGCCCTATGCGCTAATGGGTGGGCCCCTGATCCCAGCGGTGCCTTTCGTGGGGTTGTGGGTGCTCGTAATTCCTGGGATTAGGAAATTCCCAAAATAGGAACACATCGGGTGTGGGACAGCAAGGCCCTTGAGCTGTGCATGTTAAGATGGCGGTTGAGCACCCGTATTTGAGTTTAGTCCCAAATTTACTTTTATATGTTATTCTTGATTTTTATTTAGTTTTGGCAGTCGCCCAATGGCTCACCACTATGCAACACTTCCATGGAAGAGTTGACGATTCTCAGTCGTTGTCTGTAAGGAGACCAATGGAGCTTACACCTACCCAAAAATCCTCTACCTCTAAAAAAGGTTAAAGGGGATGATGGGCAACGAGAGGTTCCAACGCCGCCATTCTAGAGGCGATTAACATCTGAGAGCCATGATGAGTGTTCGGGACGCAGCAAAACAACAAACGGTAATGGTTGCAGAACCGTCCAAAAGTGTTGTATTCATCAAAGGAAATCAGTAACCTGGTAATAGATGTGTCTAAAATGGCGAAGGCAATTCGGAGCTAAAGGAGCGGGGTTCAGGAACTGGAACGTTATAAGCGGCGCTGAATCTTAAACTTTGCGGAATGAAAGAGAAACCGGAAGAACGAACAGGGATGAGGTGCTTGGGATCATGGCGAAGATCAATCCACAATGGTCGTCAAAACTGGACATATTGTGGACTCAGTACATCGTCTGGGGAAATTGGACAGGTCAGTTGTTCTGCTGCAGTTCTCTATGAGGCACTACAGAGGTAAGTTCTGGCGTCTAACGAAAAATTATTCGATATGCAAAGAATTTAACAGCACATCCTACCAGCGATAGGAGGCAAGAGCGCTGATTTGGGCCGCAGATCAAACAGGCGAGAGAGGCCGCCATAAAGCCTATTTCAGAGGTCCATTTGGTTACATAAATAGGAAAAGGATATCTGCTACTTGAATGATTTAGCGATCTGGCTTTGCAAAGATCAACGGAGGATTTTCAGTGTCTATTAAAGGGACGCCGATTGCTATTTTCACAGCAGTGAAGATGACTATAGAGACATTAAGGAGGATGGAATTATGTTTTTTCTTCATTTTTACAAAGCGTTTGATACAGTTGAGCATCCTTTTATTTTTATGTTGGAAACTTTTGTTTTGGGGATTTTTTTAAAAATTCAATTAGTATTTTATACCGGCATACAAATTGTTCTCTTTTTCACTGCCAGAAGGGACTACTCAACGCTTAATATAAGCAGAGGAATAACACAGGGCTGCCCCATCTCGCCATTACTTTTTATATTAGCAGCCGAAACTGCCCTTGCAATTAAAATTCAGATATTGAGCAATTGAAAGTTTTTGATACTCTGTAGTAATCAGGCAGCTGGCTGATGATACAGTTTTATTTAAAAAAATAATGTACAGTTCCTAAAACTCTCCAAATTATTAATACATTTTCAGGCTTATTTCTTAATTTAGGTAAATCTGAAATAATGACCCTGAAAGATTCTCCTCTCACAACAATTTGCAGTGTACCAGTTAAATCTAAGATAAAATACCTTGGGATTGTAATTACCAAAGACAAAGAATTAAGTGAAAAAATTAATATCTCTAACAGGATTACAGAATGTAAATCCAGATTAGACAGACGATACAAGAGATATTTCTATATTTTGGGAGAATTTTATTGACAAAAATTGAGTCTTTATCTTGAAATTTTACCCTGCAGGTTCCATGTTTATTTCTGATAGAAAGATCAAGATGATTAATCAGTTGAATTTAAGTACATTTGGAAAAAAGATCATTATATCAAAAAAGGAATTTTGGTGAAGATTATATAGAGGGAGGCTTAAAGGCCATTGACTTTGATTTGCATGAATGGACCATTTAAAGTTAATTGTCTTAAATCTTTTATATTAAATAATAATGATTTTTTGGTTTTGTGCCCCTAGAAATCTTTTCAAAAATGTTGGTGAATTGAATTATTGTTATGTTGTGTGATTTTTCAATACAAACTCCCCCTTAAATTGTCAGGTTTTTCACAGGCAAGTTCTTTTATATTGAAAACTGATTATAATACAATGTTATACCCTCATAATACTCCAATTTGGAATAATCTGTATATTTTATTCAGAAACAAGTCACTCTCTTCTTAAGGATTGGTGGGAAGAGGTATCTGGTCTGTTTGTTTCTTAGAGGAAAATGGTCACTTTTTGATCACAAGATATTTTGTGAAAAATATGATTTGCAATGTGATTATAAGAAATATCATAAGGGTTAAATAGTATTCCCCAAGGCGTTTGTTATGTTTGGTTAAAAATATGTTGCCCAGTGTATCCTTAGCTATTCATTTACCATCTTTACAAATAAATGGTAGGATTTATTAGGAATAGTTTTTCCAAACAAAGTAATACGAATTTTACTAATTCATGATACATTTTCAGCTCAGTGTAATCAAAACTATGTAATTCAGTTTTTTTCAAAGAGCTCTCTTAATAAATTAAGAACCATGTATCTTTCCTGTACCTCCCAAAGCAAGGAAGTACATTATTGCGCCGAAATTTAAACCACAGCACTTTTATTTTTTGATTGTCAATACAGCTATTTGTTCTGATTTGTATGTGTGGCTAAAATTAAAAATGATCTGTTGGCTTTTTCCAAATGTGATATACTTTTTGGAGTTATTATGAAAAGTTACACTTTGGATTTTTGATAAATAATATCCTTGTTTTTGGGGACATTCCATATTCATAAGTGTAAGTGGCAGTGTCTTAAAACAAAACCATCGGATTTACTGTAAATCTTTAAGTAAATTAAATCGAAAGTTGGATGAAAACTATTAAATTGGTTGAAGAATTTGAGCTTTTAGAAGATGTCCTGATGTCATGTTAATAGATTTTTTTTTCTTTCTATCTTTGTATCTTATTTTATTTTTATGTTTCACTCTGTAATTGGATGGGTGTATTTCTAAATGCAGTTTAATTTTTTGTTTTATTTTTGTGCTCTTGTTTTCCTTAGAAATTTATTGTAAAATTGAAATGCCTTATTGTAATTGTTTCGCAACAGCAGCTAGGTCAATTAAATAAATAAAAGTAGCCATGTGGATCCAGACGTGGGGTCACCTGAGGCATGACCTATGCATATTATGTAGCCATGCACGTGTCTTCTTTTCTGCATGTTCTCTTTTGTCAAATCAGTTAAATGTTTTTAATTAAATTCATTTTCTACTAGGTATTTCAATGGTTTTTGTGTATTTCCACACATTTTGACATATATACAAGTGTTTACACAGATCTATTTAAATAGATTCATAGAATGTCAAACAGGCATAATTTTATGAATTATCAATGAAGTGTTATACATATATTTTTTATGTTAAAATGTTAACTCGAGAGCTCTTTATTAATTAATTTATAATTAGCCAAAATGCTTTCTTAACTTCATAACTGTTAAATACATTTATATATCAGTTTAAATGGTTTTATATCATTCTTGTATGTAAAATCATTAACCATTTTTTTAAAGTCCTTTCTTAATTTGTTATTTAATTTTGTAATAATACATGTAAATTATTAATGTAGATCATTATGTTATTAAACAACATTTGTTAATTTTTAAGATTTTTTAAGTGCTTTCTTAATATACTTATTATGTTCTTTAAGTCTTGGGGATTGCGCAATGCACATATATATAAAAACTCAGCAAAAAAAGAAACGTCCTCTGACTTTCAACTGTTTTTACTTTCAGTAAACTTAATATGTGTAAATATTTGTATGAACACTAAAAGAGTCAACACCATAAGACATAAACTAAAAATGTTTTCACAGACATTGACTAACAGAATAGAATAATGTGTCCCTGAATGAAGGTAGGCTCAAAATCAAAGTACCAGTCAGTATCTGGTGTGGCCACCAGCTGCTTGAAGTACTGCAGTGCATCTCCCTCCTTATGGACTGGACCAGATTGTCAGTTCTTGCTGTGAGATTTACCCCACTCTTCCACCAAGGCACTTGCAAGTTCCTGGACATTTCTGGGGGAATGGCCCTAGCCCTCACCCTGCGATCCAACAGTCCCAGACGTGCTCAATGGGATTGAGATCCGGGCTCTTCGCTGGCCATGGCAGAACACTGACATTGCTGTCATGCAGAACTCACGCACAGAACGAGCAGTATGGCTGGTGGCATTGTCCTGCTGGAGGATCATGTCCGGATGAGCATGCATAAAGGGTACCACATGAGGGAGGAGGATGTCTTCCCTGTACCGCAAGGCATTGAGATTGCCTGCAATGACAACAAGCTCAGTCCGATGGTGATGTGATATACCGCCCCAGACCATGACGGACCCCCCACCTCCAAATCGATCCCGCTTCAGGGTACAGGCCTCGTGTAACGCTCATTCCTTCGACGATAAACACGAATCCGTCCATCACCCCTGGTGAGACAAAACCGTGACTCATCAGTGAAGAGCACTTTTTGCCACTCCTGTCTGGTCCAGCGAAGGTGGGTTTGTGCCCATAGGGCGTTGTTGCTGGTGATGTCTGGTAAGGACCTGCCTTACAACAGCCTACAAGCCCTCAGTCCAGCCTCTCTCAGCCTATTGCGGACAGTCTGAGCACTGATGGAGGGATTGTGTGTTTCCTGGTGTGACTCGGGCAGTTGTTGTGGCCATCCTGTACCTGTCACGAAGGTGTGATATTCGGATGTACCGATCCTGTGCAGGTGTTGTTACACGTGTCTTCCACTGCGAGGATGATCAGCTGTCCTTCCTGTCTCCCTGTAGCGCTGTCTTAGGCGTCTCACAGTGCGGACATGGCAATTTATTCCCCTAGCCACATCAGCAGTCCCTCATGCCTCCCTGCAGCATGCCTAATGCACGTTCACGCAGATGAGCAGGGACCCTGGGCATCTTTCTTTGGGTGTTTTTCACAGTCGGTAGACAAGTCTCTTTAGTGTCCTGCGTTTTTAGAACTGTGACCTTAAATGCCTACTCTCTGTAAGCTGTTAAGGTCTTAACGACCATTCCACAGGTGCATGTTAATTAATTGATTATGGTTAATTGAACATGCATGGAAACATTGTTTAAACCCTTTACATTGAAGATCTGTAAAGTTATTTGGATTTTTACAACATTATTGTTGAAATACACAGTCCTGAAAAAGGGACGTTTCTTTTTTTGCTGAGTTTACATACTTTATAAAGCAGAAATGTCCACATTAATGAGTAAGGGCAAGCTTTATTAATATGAAATATATACAGAAACAACAACAATAATAAAAAGCTATAAAACAATATGTACATGTCTGCATATATATGTACTATGCAATAAATAATTCAGCGTTGTCCCCTTCTCATCTCTACCGTCCTGGACAGCCGAAGACTCATGGCTGAAACAAGGTTGCAGCTGTTTGAGTTAAATCAGCAGACTCTTTCACAATGGTAGGTTCATAATCAATTGTTCACATACAGTTGTTTGTCATATACCACCCTTCTCTGCACTTTGCTAATCCCAATGTACTAATTCATTTCTTTTCTGTACATATGCATGGATAAAAAGCAGGAGAGCGAGGTCTTGCAGTAGGGCATTCGGACCTTTGCCAGTCCCATGGTGGCCTCTGAAACTCTACCTCCTGTGCTGTTTAGGTAGATTATGTGATGTATACAAGACAAACAAGTAAATTAATTACAAATTCTACAAACTGACTGGCAAATGTGGACACATATCGCTTCAACACATTTGTCTTGGAGTGACTGACTTTGAAGCGCCCTTCAAAGTCATGGCGAGCTGGGTAGATGAGAGCTCCCTTGTCATCCTCTGACAGTTTTGCTGTGTAATGAACCCTTATTTCTGAGATCCTCCAGACTGTTGGCTAACCTGACGACGTGGTCATAACCAGGTTGCTATCTGGTCCCAGGCTCTCCATCTGTACAACAGAGGAAATTGTTACACAAGTGCTATCATGCTTATTCTGTCATATCACTTTGAAACATCTGAAAGTGAGGCAATGAAGAACTTCTACTTAAAAATAAAGAATCATTATTACAGTATTAATGCCTATAGCAGAGGTACTCACTTCAGGGGCCTGGAGGGCCAGATTTCAACCACATGAGATACCACTGGCTTATATTAATACGATTTGAACATGTTTATTAATTTAACCAGGTTTTGGAGATAAAGCACAGTATTGCATTGTAAAGAGTATGAGAAACTATATTTACACATGAATTCTTAGGCTAATCAATAAGCACAAAAACATGACTGATGTTTACATTAATGATTACTAATTTATAAAATACTGCACAAAACAATTAAACAAATAAAATATAAATAATATTTCACACATCAAAAAACTGTGTACAGTAAGTGTCATCCCAGTATGGTGAAAAATATGCCATTGTGGATTTGACTAGTGAGACATTTAAGTCTGCATACATTTCACAAGTACTTTGAGATTTGGTTCCTGTTCACTTGTAGCTGCTCTCAGATAATCTCCCAGATGTCTATCAGTTAGACGGGAGCGGTGCTTTGTGTTAATTTCAGTGTTTGCTCCTCTCCTCAAGGGGGCGCTGTAGTGGCAACTTAACATGATTGAGGTCTGGGAAGGAGAAGGAGTTAGTTGTTTTTGTGTGGTTGCAGCAGGGCTGTATGTTTGATCTGCGAAAAAATAAAAACTATAATGTAACATTTTTGCCTGGTCATTGGATTTAAGTTTACGGATTAACATTGGTAGCAGAGGATGGCTGCTGGAAGCTACAAAATTCCCCCAAGTTTGATGAAAAGAAGTCGTATGAAAGTTGGAAAAATGAAGTGCAGATGTGGATGCGTGTTACGGAGCTGGAAAAAAAGAAACAAGCCTTGGCTGTTGCCTTATCGCTCACAGGGAGAGCAAAGGATGCCGCCCTGGAATATCAGCGAAGATTTGAACAAGGATAACGGTATGACAACAATTCTAGAAAAACTTGACTCTGTGTTTTTAAAAGAGGAAAAAGATCGCCAATACGAGGCATACACTGAATTTGAACGGATTACAAGAGAGCACGGCATTTCTATAATCGATTACATCATTGAATTTGAACGCAAATATAACAAGCTACTTCAGTTCGATATTATACTTCCTGATGCTGTATTAGCATTCAAGCTCCTTGACACCGCAGGACTCGATGTTAAAGACAAACAATTAGCGCTCGCTGCTTGTCCTGCTCTTACGTTCCCTGACATGAAGTCGGCACTGAAACGAATTTTTGGCGAAAACCATATGCATGAAGGTCACAGTAATGATGGCTCCGCATATTTTCCAGAGGCTAACAGGAAAGAGAACAAGTCACGTTGGCAAAAAAAATTAAAGGCACAGCCAGGAACAAATCCACTGGATAAATATGGTAGGCGATCAAAATGTGCTATCTGTCAAAGCACATATCATTGGGTAAAGGATTGTCCTCACAGAGGGGAACATGCTAAAATAGCAGAGGACTCAGAGCAGTGTAACATCACACTGTTTTCTAAAGAAACTTTATCTGACACAGAAATCTTTATGGTGGAATCCTTTGGGTCAGCAGTAATCGATACAGCCTGTACCAAAACGGTTTGCGGACAGAGATGGTTTGATCATTATGTCAATGGTCTAAAATCAGCCGAGTTACAAAAACTGGAGTACATAGACAGTGCAAGGGCTTTCAGATTTGGCGATGGAAAAGTTGTACATTCTACAAAGAAAGTCAAGATTCCAGCCACAATTGGACAGACTAAATGCCACATAGAAACTGAAGTAGTTCCAGCAGATATCCCATTACTTCTGAGCAAAACTTCACTAAAAAGAGCAGGTGCAGTCTTGGATCTTCAGAATGACAAAGCCATCATGTTTCACCACCCTGTAACCCTTGAACTCACCTCATCTGGACATTACTGTGTGAATTTAATGTCTAAAGATCTCTCATGTGATACTGAAAAGTGTGAAGATGAAGTTCTAACTGTAACAGAGAACATGGCTACAAAAGAGAAAAAGAGAGTACTCTTAAAATTACATAAACAGTTTGGACATGCCTCTGTGGACAGACTTAAAAAGCTACTAGCCAGTTCAGGCAATCAGGATGAAGAATGCATTGTGATCCTTAAAGACATAGTAGACAACTGTGAAACATGTGTAAACCACAGCCGACCCAAACCCAAACCTGCTGTAGGACTCCCCATGGCCTCAAGCTACAACGAAACGGTGGCTGTGGATCTGCATGAATTAGAAGCAGGAGTGTGGTATCTCCATGTTATCGACCATTTCACACGATTCAGTTCTGCAAGCATTGTGACTACAAAAAAAGCAAGTGAGATTGTGAAAAGCTTCATACATTGCTGGATCAGTGTTCATGGCCCACCGAGGGGACTGTTCAGTGACAACGGAGGAGAGTTTAACAATGAAGAAATGAGAGACATGGCTGAAAAGTTCAACATTGAGGTAAAGACCACAGCAGCTTATAGTCCATGGAGCAATGGTCTTTTAGAGAGACACAATCAGACTCTGACTGAAATACTGTTGAAAGTGAAGCATGACAACAGATGTGATTGGAGAACTGCCCTAGACTGGGTCCTGATGGCAAAAAATGCAATGCACAACGTACACGGGTTCAGTCCTTACCAGCTTGTTTTTGGACAAAATCCAAACCTAGCATCAGTTCTCACTGACAAACCACCAGCTTTGGAAAATTCCAGCGTGAGCACATGGGCAGGGCAGCATATTTCTACCTTGCATGCTGCAAGAAGAGCGTTTACAGAAGCGGAGTGTTCTGAAAGAATTCGAAGAGCCCTACGAAAACAATTAAGACCCACAGACGAAAGATATGAGTCGGGTGACAAAGTGTACTACAAACATGCAGGCAGTACACAGTGGAAAGGTCCAGGTGTCGTCATTGGCCAAGATGGGGCAGTGATTTTTGTGAGGCATGGAGGAACTTATGTTCGTGTGCACTATTCAAGACTCCGAAAGACAAATGACAACCACACAGACAAGATGGAAGTACAAAAACAACAAAATCCTGGGAGAGATACAGGTTTGCAGCTCACAGAAATTGTCGAAATGGATGTTGATAGCATAACTGGGAGCATGGAAAATTCACAGCAGGATGAGGAATGTGATGATACATCACAGCAGGATGAGGAATGTGATGATATATCTACCCAGCCAGAGGAAGATGTGAGAAGTCATAAGCACAAACTTAATGTTGGACAAACAATAACCTATACAGACAGAGAAAATGGTGAGGCCCGGACAGCAAAAATTCTTGGCAGAGCTGGAAAAGTTACAGGCAAACACAGACACTGGTATAATCTACAGTACACACAACCCGGGACTGTTGCTGGTGTTACTGGATCTGCTAATTTAAACCAGGTAGATGACCTACAGATTGTTTCTCCAGACACCACAGTAACACATTATGATCAAAATGAGAGTGATGTTTTCATTACTGAAGATGAGATTTTTGATTCAGCAAAAAAAACAGAGCTGGATAACTGGAAAAGAAACTGCATATAGAGGAAGTTAAGGACAACGGTCAAAAATGTATCAGCACGAGGTGGGTGTGCTCAGTCAAAGAAACACCTGATAGTGTAACGCCAAAGGCTAGGCTAGTTGCAAGGGGTTTTGAAGAGATGAATGTCAGTGACCTTCCTAAAGACTCTCCTACTTGTGCTTCAGATTCTCTGAGAAGGGTTATGGCAGTCATATGTCAGAAGAAATGGCAGTTAATTTCCATAGATATCAAAGCTGCTTTTCTGCAGGGAAGAGAGTTGACTAGAAATGTCTACATTCGCCCTCCTCCAGAAGCACAGTGCAAAGGATCCCTATGGAAGTTAAACAAATGTGTGTATGGTTTGGCAGATGCCTCTCTGTACTGGTACAACAAAGTCAAAGACACTTTGCAGCGATTGGGAGGTCATGTGTCTCAAGTTGACCCTGCAGTGTTCTACTGGCTGAGTGTCTCCGGAGAGTTAATTGGAATTCTTGCTTCTCATGTTGATGATTTTTTTATGGGGCGGTTCTGAAGCTTTTTCCTCTTCGGTTATCCCCACACTTAAAAAACTGCTTTCCAAGTTGGGCGAGAAGAGCACCACGGTTTCAGTTATGTCGGAATGGAGATCACGTCTGAAAATGGTGAAATACATGTGCATCAAAATACATATATAAAGAATCTTCATCCCATTGTTATTGATCCAGTCAGAGCTGTGCAACGTGAAGCTCCACTAACAGACCACGAAACAGACATCTTGAGATCCAAGATTGGTCAAATATTGTGGGTTGCAAGACAAAGCAGACCAGATGTTATATGTGAAACATCTATCCTTGCTTCTTCCACAAAAAATGCTACTGTTCAGACTTTGCATGATGCTAACAAGCTTGTCAGAAAACTTAAGTCAGAAGATGACTCTAAAGTTTCAGAACCTAGGAAAAGCAAGCTCAATGAAACTGGTTGTGTTTAGTGATGCTTCATTGGGAAATCTTCCGGATGGCGGTACTCAAGGTGGTCACCTGATTCTGTTGATAGGAGAAAATGGAAGATTCTCACTAGTTTCTTGGCAATCTAAAAGAATCAGAAGAGTTGTCAGAAGCACTTTGGCAGGGGAAACCTTGGCTCTTGCTGATGGCGTTGATGAAGGGATGTGTCTGTCAGCACTCTACTCAGAAATTACAAATGGTAATAATTGTGTAACTGACAATCATTCGCTTTTTGATGCTGTGAAGTCTACGAAGTCATTTGCAGAAAAGAGGCTTCGTCTTGAAATCAGCAGCATAAAGGAACTGATTCAGTCTGGAAGTATCCAGCAGATCCTTTGGTCTGCTACAAAAGATCAACTTGCAGACTGTCTTACAAAAAAGGGGGCATCTTCATTAATGCTTTTGAGAGTTCTCAGTAAAGGAGTATGGGAACACAAATAAGTAATAAAAGGGATTATGTTTTTTTTAGGAGAAATTGCCTAAATGTTCCAAATGTGTTATTGTTCTCCCTCTTTATTTTTTATTTTTTTGCTTTTTGTTGTAATAAAAAAAAAAAAAGGGAGATTGTTAATTTCTGTATTTGCTCCTCTCCTCAAGGGGGCGCTGTAGTGGCAAGTTAACATGATTGAGGTCTGGAAGGAGGAGTTAGTTGTTTTGTGTTGGTTACAGCAGGGCTGTATGTTTGATCTGCGAAAAAATAAAAATCTATAACGTTGTGGCAAACCACAAGTTACTATAAATGAGACATTCACCAAGGTACTGTACCCTTAAGGGAGGGAGGAGTTTATTTGTTTGTTGTGTTCCGGTGGGTATGTGCGTAGCGGTTTTTGACATCACTCGCTGTTGAGAGTGAGAAATATTAAAGTGGAGCGTAAAGCCGACTCGACGCATCTTCGTCTCTTGTCTCCTCATTTATTGCACTCCACAATTGGTGACCCGACGCGAGTTGAATACGGCTGATTGATGTCTCACCACGACGGTAGTGAAAATGCTGCTGCTAGCGGCGCGGCTAATGTCGGAGCTACCTGCGCTGCCACCGTCAAGTTACCGGACTTTTGGCAGCACAACCCGCAGCCGTGGTTTCAACACATCGAGGCCCAGTTTCCAGCTGAGAGAATAACGCAGGACGTTACTAAGTATTTCCACGTGGTAGCGGCCTTGGATGCCTCGACAACAGCCAGGGCTATGGCGCTGTTAGAGGCACCTCCGTTGAAAACACAATACAACGCGCTCAAAACTTTCCTGTTTGAAACTCTTTGAACTGTCGGAGCTGGAAAAGCAGACGCCTGCTGTCTCTGAACGGCCTTGGCGACAGCAAGCCGTCTGAGTTAATGGAGAGGATGCTAGCTGTTCTGGGTGCAGCGGATCCCTCATTTCTTTTCGCCCACATTTTTCTGCGGCAGCTTCCTGTGCCTGTGCGCACCGCGCTGGCCAGTTCCAACCTCCCTTCCTCCAGAGACTACCATGCTGACATTCAGCACGTGGCTGGTAAAAGACATTTCGTCGCCGACTGCCTCTCCAGGGCTGTGCTGGGTCCATCCACTTGGGCCTGACTACGCTACTATGGCTTGTGGATCAGACTGCGGACGCTGAGGTGCAAGCCTACAGGACGGCCCCCACGGCGTTGCTCATGGAGGATGTGGATTTTGACACGGCCAACGCTAAACTCCTCTGCGATGTCTCCACTGGCCTACCGTGCCCTATGGTACCTGCTGGCTGGAGGCGTAGGGTTTTGATGCCATCCACGGCCTTTCACACCCGGGGGTGAAGGCCTCTACCAAGCTGGTGGGGGCCAAGTTCGTCTGGCCGGGCCTGCGGAAAGATGTCAGAGCCTGGGCAGCGTGCCAGCGCGCAAAGGTGACTCGTCATACCAAGGCCCCCTTGGCACCCTTCAAAGTGCCTGAGAGACGTTTTGATGATGTGAATGTGGACCTGGTGGGCCCACTTCCCCCCTCCCGTGGTTATACCTACCTCCTCACCATGGTGGACAGGACCACCAGGTGGCCAGAGTGGTTTCCCCCTGTCCCTCCACTACATCAGCTGACGTGGCCCGAGATTCATTATGGCTGGTGGCCGTTTCAACACCCGACCGTCCGACCTCTCCTCGGACCGGGGTCTCAGTTCACTTCTGAGCTTTGGACTGCGGTTGCCGAGATCCTGGGGGTGAAGGTCCATCGTACCACAGCCTATAACCCACAGAGCAATGGCCTTTGCGAGCGGTTTCATCGGGACAATCGCAAAGCGGTTTTGACATCACTCGCTGTTGAGAGTGAGAAATATTAAAGTGGAGCGTAAAGCCGACTTGACGCATCTTCGTCTCTTGTCTCCTCATTTATTGCACTCCACAACGTAACATTTTTGCCTGGTCATTGGATTTAAGCTTGCGGATTAACACTTTGTTTTAATTATGCCCATGGCAGAGAAGGAGCTCTCACAAAAATATGATCCAAAGCAGCTCAGGATCTTAGCACACTGAATTAGTGCAAGATATGTGTCCTTGGGAACAAAAGATATCCAGAATGCGTCAGCGCTTTCTTCCTTGTGCCTTTCTTTGAGAATGGTATTGTGCTGCAGCTCAATTAGCTGCTCCTCAAACACAGCCCGTTCTACTGTAGATCTCTGACTAACACTGAAGTAGAAAGTACGTCACAAGCAAACAGATTTTCTGTAAATGCCAGCACGGGTTTCATGGCCCTAATGTCCGTGAATCGCCGGGAAAACTGCTCTTTTAGTTCAGTGAGGTATGGGCAGTAAGCAGCGACTGACAATGGTCTAGCAACGGACTGCAGAACGGGAAAGTGTGTCAAGTCGTCTTCCTTAAGTTGTTGAGCAAATAAGTCAAGTTTTGTTTCAAATGCGGATACATCATTGAACATCATCGGCAGAATTTTTTGCCTCCCTTGAGTTTGAGATTAAGTGAATTTAAATGGCACGTTATATCTGTCAAAAATGCAGCGTTTTCAATGAATGTGTCATCATTTAGGAGAGACAGTAAATTATGTTGAACCTTCTCTTCCAAAACCATGCGCATAGCATGAAGCAATTGCATGAAACGGCATAACACCTGTCCATTGTCTCTTTGAGTGCTCCGCCTCTTTTTTTGTTGCATAATGCTCATGATGCAGAATGCAATGATATCGTCCTTTTAATGGTAGCAAAGACAACATTTCTTCTGCAAATTTCTCCTCTTTTAAGTTGTTTTACGCTAGTAAGGTCAACTGAGGTACTTCTGGTAAAACCACAGTCACTTGCCGTTGTTTTAATACAGTACTTTAACCATGAAATGGGAAGTGAACCCACAACAGAATAAGTTAATAACACAAACACTCATCTGTCAAGGCACGAAACTAAACGTTGACAACATTAACACGGCGCATCGAACTACTGTATTTACACAAACTAATTTATAGCACCTGAACTATGAAACTATGAAATACAGCTACTAAAGTACACAGTTGTAAACATTAGATCGCAATAACCTAATGCGTAGAAATGGCTAAGATGAATGTCGAATGTAGATGTAAAAAGCAATGGCAATGATAGAACAGGTGATGCTGGAACGCGCAGTCCGGGGGCCCGCCCACACGGCCAATCGGCGTACCGAGAAATATTGAAACACCGAAATGGACAAATGGCGAGCTGCGCATCAAGTTGGAACATCCCGACGGGCCAATCACGACGGCCAAGGCACCGCACCAATCAGTGCGCGCACAGATTTTAATTGAAAAATTGAACACCAAATGGACAATGGCGAGCTGCGATCAAGTTGGAACATCCCAAGGGACCAATCAGGGGCCGAGTGCCGCGCAAATCAGCGCGCGCAGAATTGGAAAAACATTTGGAACACAATTAGAACACTATTGGAACAGATGATCGGCTCGGCGGGGCGCAAAGAAGTGATGTTGAGAGGCTGAAAGAGCCTGCGGAGCGTGCCCCCCGCTAAGAGCTGGCAAGGCACTGTCGTCGCCGCACTCGTGGGTCCCAGGAGACTAAGGTGCTGATCGAACAGCTCCTTAAAGACCACATGGACAGACACCTTGGGAGTCAGGCTCTTGGACAAGACAGGATGGAGAGATCTGGAGAACACAGCAGCGACACGTGGACTGCATCCAGGACCAACCAGGTGTGCAGCTGTATAGAAAAGATAGGACAGGTGACCAGGGGGGGTCATTCTACCCCTGTATCGCTGCGCACCGTGGCTCGACATCTCTTGGAGTCCTTCCCCTCCACTTAAACCGCTTTGTGCCAGGTAATTCACTTTTCCTAATTAATGCAAGTTGTTTGTTCATTTTTTTTTATGGTGCAATTACTTTCTTCTGCTTTATAGGTACAAGTGCAAGTGACATTCACTTCCAAATGTACTTGCTGGAAGGGCTCGTACAACGGAACGAGGCTCGTGCTGTCGCTGCTGTTGAGGTGGTAGCAGAAAAGATATCTGCTCGGTGGCCAACTCCAGAAGTATGCACATCTTGGAGCAACGGAATTCATGGCATTAATTTGGCAGAGACTACACCATCCCTGGCGAATACAACGGGTTACATGTTTGTGCTCACATGAAACTTTTGTGTTTGTGGCTGTGACACCCTCAATTTTCATCCATGTGCTCATAACACCTCGAACGTTTACAGGTGAACTCATGGTGTGGGAATATTTATATTCACAAACACATACACCATTTGAGGAAGACTTTGTGCTGTCAGACCCTGATATCCAGATGTGGGATTCAGCCAGAAACCTGCAAAGTGATCTGAGAGTGATGAGGGTTTCAGGATTTGATTTGGATGGTGAGCCCCCTTGAAATTATGGCTCAGCTTCCATCCTCCAGAGCCTATTATGCGGCAGGCAGCGCCCGTGGATCAAGTGCAGTCGCCCTTGCCTGAGCACATGAGGAGTGCCACCCACCCAGAGCCAGTATGCGTACTATAGATATTAACACCGTGGTAATGATTCTTTATTTTTATGTAAGTGAAAATTACTTATTATCCTCATTTAAGACAGCGCAAACCATGCAGCAGAGTTTTTCCTTCCTTGCTGAGCCCATGAAGATGAGCCGACCCTAAGAAAGAGGTAACTTGGGCAGTAACACTGTGATAATGATACTATATTTGAGCCACATGTTACTTCCATCTACTAGTAATGTATCGGAGTGATATGACAGAAAAAGCATGATAAACATATCGAGAGTGTATACTTTCCTTTAATGCACAGGTGGAGACCCTGGGACCAGATGCAGACTGGCTATGACCATGTCGTCAGGTTGCCACAGTCTGGTCGACCCTCAGACATGAGGGTTTCGTCACGCAGCAGAGGGTGGATGAGATTGTGACTCTGTGGGCTAAACTGTCAGAGTTTGACAGGGGTGCTCTCACCTACCCGGCCCGCCATCGTGACAAACTGGTGAAGGGGCCTTCAAAGTCAGTCATTCTGTAACGAATGTGACCCCCGGGAGCTGACAGTTTGAAGCGGTAAATGTCCATATTGCCAATTAGTTTGTGTATAATTGATTTGCTTTTTCATGTATTCATCACGTAATCTACTTAACATGAATGTCTTTTATGTTTACAGCTGCTTCCTTGGTGAAGGCAGTGACCTGCTCAGTGGCCCATGCCAGCCGTCTCGTGGAGGCTATCTGTGTGGCATTATGCCGTATATACCCCCGCTGGCCAGACAGTTGCCGTGCCCCGGTTAGCCGGTGGGGTGTCGTTCTGCGGGACTACAGGGCTATAAGGGATGTAGTCCCTGGACAGCCCCAGACTCATGGCGAAACAGAGTTGAAGCTGTTCGAGTTAAACCAGCACACTCTTTCACATGGTTCGTTCAGCACTTAATTGTTCATGTAACTTATTGTCATTTATTACACAGCTCATTTGAATGCTTGATTTCTGATTGGCCAGTCGCAATGTCCAGTGTTTTTTATTTTCAAATGACAACCGCTCAAACTAATACACTGTAACCCGATAATGGCATTTTATTTTACAAATGATTGAAAAAAACCAATTTTGTCTGTACTCCCTGTACTGTACTTTCTCCTGTACTGTACTGTTTGAATGTCGTTGTGTACTAAGTTCTTACACCACACACACCCCACTAACAAGGGAAGCGTCTTCTTCCTCCCTTGCGGAAGGTCTCTATATCGGAAATTAGCCTAATAAAATTTTCAAATTCACATTTTATTTTTCATTTTTTTCTCATGTGGCAAGTAGCCGTGTAAAAAGCGGAATAATTACAAGCAGCCGGCTGTTACCGCGAGAAAAATCACAATATTTCTGCGATAATAAACCGGCTGCCTGTACATTTTCCCCTTGCATACCACCCCTTCTCTGCACATGTACTAATTGGTTTTCTTTATGTAGGCACATGCACGGAAAAAGAGGCAGAAAAGGATGTCCTACAGCAGAACAATTCACACATTTACTGCTCCCTTGGTGGCGTCCGAGCCCCTCCCACATGGCCTGCATAAACATCCTGAACCAGTCCGGCATGGGCACCCAGCCTATGATTTTACCATACCTGCAGACGCATCAGGACTGGCAATACAGCGTGTCGTTCGAGGCAACCCTCCTCCAGTGTGCCGGCACCAGCAGCTGTTTTTTCTATGCCGCTGCAGCACAGCATACCATGCCAGCCTCCTCCAGTCGAGGTGGGCATTGCAGTGGCTGACCCGGCACGCCTGTATCAGGCTACAAACACTGCAGCTGTCCAAAGGTGCCAAAGACCACAGCTTGGCGGCGGAGGAAGGCAGCCGAAGCCGCTGCAGAACATGGTGCCATACCTAAAATGAGGCAACGGACTGAAAAGTACATTTGCCACAAGTGTAGCCTACCAAAAACTAAAGCGTTTGGCCACAGTCAGTACCGAGGTATCCACTTCTGTGCCAAGGCCGCTGGAATACCTGTAGAGCAGTGGATAGAGGATATGAGAAGGGGAGAAAGATAATTTATATGTACATTATATATTCATGTACATATTGTAACATAGTTTGTGTTTTTAAGTTGAAGTGGGTTCTGTGTTGTTTCTTTATGTATGTTATATAGTATGTTCAAGGGGCTCACCATCCAAATCCAAATCCCTCATCACTCTCAAGATCACTTTGTAGGTTTTCTGCCTGAATCCCATCTGGAATATCAGGGTCTGCAGCAAAGTCTTCCTCAAATGGTGTATGTGTTTGTGAATATAAATATTCCACACCAATGAGTTCACCTGTAAACGTCCAGGTGTTATGAGCACATGGATGAAATTGAGTGTCACAGCCACAACACAAAAGTTTCATGTGAGCACAAACATTTACCCGTGTATTCGCCAGGGCTGGTGTAGTCCTCTGCCAAATTAATGCCCATGAATTCCCTGGCTCAAGATGTTGGCATACTTTCTGGAGTTGGCCACCGTAGCAGATATCTTTTCTGCTACCACCCTCAACCAGCAGCGACAGCACGAGCCTCGTTCCATTGTACGAGCCCTTCAGCAAGTACATTTGGAAGTGAATGTCACTTGCACTTGTACCTATAAAAGCAGAAAGTAATTTGCACCATAAAAAACACATGAACAAACCACTTGCATTAATTAGGAAAAGTGAATACCTGGCACAAAGCGGTTTAAGTGGAGGTGGAAGGACTCCAAAGATGTCGAGCCACGTGCGCAGCGATACAGGGGTAGAATGACCCCCCTCTGGTCACCTGTCCTATCTTTCTATACAGCTGCACACCTGGTTGGTCCTGGATGCAGTCCACGTGTCGCTGCTGTGTTCTCCAGATCTCCTCCATCCTGTCTTTTGTCCAAGAGCCTGAACCCCAAGGTGTCTGTCCATGTGGTCTTAAGGAGCTGTTTCGATCAGCACCTTAGTCCCTGGACCCACGAGTGCGGCGACGACAGTGCCTTGCCAGCTCTTTAGCGGTGGGCACGCTCCCGCAGGCCTCTTTCAGCCTCTCAACATCACCTTCTTTTGCGCTTCTGCCGAGCCGATCTTCTGTTCCATTTCTGTTCCATTTTCCCTGCATACTGATTGGCCCGTCGCCTGGCTCGCCATTGGTCTGAGATCTGTTCCATTTAGCGAGCTTCCCGATATGGTCATGATGAGTAGTGTGCCATTGGTCCATTTCGAATGTTCCATTAAGCGTGCGTTCCAATTGGCTTGGCCTCAAATCGGCTTAAATAGTACCTTTCAGTGATTTTTAGCAATCAAGCGTTTGTTGTAGTTGACATTACCTTCATCATCTGTGAGATTAGCTTCATCATCGTCATTATTTGCAGACATTCGTTCGATTTGGAGAGGTAAAAGTACATGATTTTACTACTAATTGCTTAATTGTCGTGCTTTTACCATAATTATCATGAACACTGCTTAGTTACACAGTTGGTATAGAATTATAGTTACAGTAGTAAAACCATAGTTATTTTTCTCAAGGCTGAATAAACACATAAGTTAACAAAAAAAATGTGTGTGTGTGTGTATATATATATATATATATATATATATATATATGTATAAACAAATTGTGTTGTACAGTTATACTTTGTAAGAGTGATGTAACACCAGGGTGTGCCCTATATAATAAAAACTGTGTCTTCATTAAAATGTATTTATGTTATTTATTTTAAAAAGTGTTACTCAGATGTCGTTATGCATTTATACTCGTTCAATTCTAAACTCTGACAGAAAAGTAGTGGCATAGTGAAATAAAACCCATATTTTGAGTTAAACCTTAGCCTTTTATGCCATTTATGAATTCAATACATTAACCAATATATTCCTTATATTTTGATGGTTTAATTAAACTTTCAAGGATCAGTTAAAGCAAATATTGTTCTTTTTGACCCCTTGGACATCATCTGACAAGTGTATTTGTGTTTCAAAATCTGACAAGTGTATTTGTGTTTCAAAATCTGACAAGTGTATTTGTGTGTTTTAACAGCACTGTGTCATTTGTTTCTTTTTGTCTTGTAGAAAATGGATTTCAGTGCCGAGTTTCGCAGAGAGGCCTCTGGAGAGCTCACCCTTAAACCCTCACCTGAGGCAGCAGATCTTGCTGCTGCCTACAGGAAAAATCCCATCCCGGGACGCACATGGCCTGCTGCAAGGGTGAAGGAGGAGGCCATTGCTCGCGTGGCAGCAGCGGGAGGGGATACGTCCAATCACCATCTTGTGCTGAGTGAAAGTGCCCTGCAGTTTGGTCAGCACCGGGGAAAAAGCTTTAAATGGCTGCTTTCCAATAATGTTGGTTACGCAGCCATGGTGCTGGCCGTGCATCAGCGGGAGCGCGAGAGCGGTGACACCACCCAATCGGCTGTCATGGGAAACAAGGATGCACTGCTGCGGTATGCTGGCTTGTTTCCTGACATGAAGGCTGCCATCAGCGAGCGCCGGGTCAGAGAGGGCTATGGGACACCAGCGCAGGAAGATCAGCTGCGCATTGGATTTGGCAACTTTGCCACAATGTCCTTTAAGGACCTTTATGAGGCGACGGACAGAGACAGAAAAGGGTATGGGTTCACATATCTAGCAGAGGTTGCAGACAGTAGAGAATATGTAGTGTTGGGGCGTTAACTACTTCTGTGTCCCTCCATTTCAGCTTCATCAACTGGGTCAAAAAACAAAATGCCAGACCAGGTACAAAGATGGAGCTTTTGCAGAAGTACATGCGGAGAAGAGATGCTGAAATTCTTTCAGAATCACACCCTCAAGGCACGAATCTAAGGTTTTGTTTTTGTTTGGTTTGTATTAAAATTATGTTAAATAACACTGTTCAACCTGATATTAACAGTGGCCGCCTCGAGCTCAGCTTCTGCAGAGGAACCATCTGATGAAGATCTGCTTGCTGCAATGACACCTATAGATGTTCCTGGTAGGCATCACCTTCTCTTTAGTGGGTTTAAATTTGTGCTTTGATTAAAATAATATTTTATTTATTTATGTAAAACACTTTGAATTACCATTGTGTAAGAAATGTGCCATATAAATAAACTTGCCTTGGATTTAGGAATACTGTGCTTTGTACATTATTTAACCTGTTCTTTTATTATTGTGCATTATCAGCCTTCAAATGGATGGCTTTGGAAAAGTAAGGTAGGAGGTGTACTACACCTTTCCTGGTCGTACTAGCTAACTCAGGCTTTATTGGTCCTTTTTCTGCTTTTAATAAAATTGAATGAGATTTCCTTACACTCTTTTACACTCTCCACCGCTGCCATTTTCCAACCCTGGTCTGGTTTGAGAATCTATCTTTTTATCACCACACATTTCTGTTTGTCATCATCCTTTTGTCATTGCATCATTTTCAATAATTAAATGAATGGAACAGCTGCAATCATTAACCTTAACACACTACTCATGATAAATAGTAGTACTAATATCTAACAGTACCTATAGTAATTGTGTTAATCTTATCATAGTAAATACCACTGGCATGTTTATCGTTACGATAGTGTGCCACTTCTATGCATCTCATTTTCCTTTCGTGCCATGCAGCTGATGTGACTCAACCATCCATTCGGCCAGGACCATCCAGTCAGCCAGGAGCATCCAGTCCCAGGACCATCCAGTCAGGAGCATCCAGTCGGCCAGGACCATCCAGTCAGCCAGGAGCATCCAGTCGGCCAGGACCATCCAGTCAGCCAGGACAATCCAGTCAGCCTGAAGCTGCTGCGCCAGAAAAGCTGCCTCGGCCCACAGAAGAAGTAACTAAAATGTACAAATGGTTAGTGAAAAATCAGCAGTATAAAACACAGACCCACACGATTTCTCTTTTCGTCTCCTTACAGCTGCTGCTGCTGCCGGAAGGATGGAAACAGACCCTGCCCAAAGAGCAGCATTTGTGGGTCAGCAAGGCTCTTTTCACCAGAGACAATTCTGGGAGGCTGGCGCTGACCAAAAACTTGTGTCTCTGGTGGCATCCTCCTGGGCCCCGTCCTCTTTATTCACAGCCTCCTTCATCACCTGACGCCTTCTATCATGCCAGGCTGTTCCTGTGGTCCCTTACCGCTTGTGGTCATACAGGTTGCTGTGCTCACAGCCCAACTGTCACCGTCTGGTTTCCCACTGACAGCATGCGAATGTACAAGACCATCAGGAGGGTCCTGGATGTCAGCGGCTGGTACTTCATGGCTACCGAATACCTAGAATAGCGTCCTGCAAAAAAAGCTGGCAGCATGGTCACAGGATATTCTCAACCAGCTAGATCCTGTCCACAGGGAAATGTTTCCTGCTGTTTTGACCTACAGGTTGGCACACTTTTTAAGGTTTAAACATGAGAAAATGTCTTCATGCCCATTAGTCTGATACGGAGCTGTGGTTTTTATTTTTTATTGTGCAGGCTGTCATGTGACAAGGAGATTGTGAGGTGGATACGGGGGCGCTCATTGGGGAACATGCAACTTCTGCATACAGGAGCCTGTGTGTCAGGCATAGAGAGCATTGGATTGCCCAGACAACGCATTATCTATCTGTGTTTGGGAAGTTCCCAGACTATGCCACCGATCCTAGCAGACTCGCTGCCAGCTGCCTCAAATGGTACCTGTTGCCTTGTCCGGCATGGCTGCTGTCAGTTTACGCCAAAGATGTACTGACACGGGTGCCAGAACTAAAGGCCAGGTGACCTCCATCTATGGAACCATCCTGAAGATGGATTCCACTAAAAAGGTAAGAAGACCTTATGCTCATAACATCACCATTAGTAGAGCTATGTGTAGGCTATGTTACCTTTTGTTCTCTGGGATTTTCTGTCACACAATGATATTTTTTTCCCACTGTAAGCGGAAGATCTTTCCATATAAATTCTTTTTTTTTTTCATCCTTTATAAGGTCACTAAGAAACTGGCTGGTGAGGCTGCTGGCACAGCAGCATGGTCACAGATGTGGGGCAAACGAGTTGGGCAGGTCCTCATGTGTGTCCTCACTGAGGCAGAGGGTGATCGCCTGCTTCCCATGTGCTCTGGACTCGTGGAGCGCTACCGGAAGCTGGAGAAGCTCCTCCCCAAGTCCTCTATGTAGACCGGACTGTTGCTCTGCCACCGGGAAAGGAAAGGCGGCTGCAATGTTTTAGACTGGGACCAGCTGGTTTCAGCTTGATGTGTGTCACTTCATGCGGAGGTTTTTGCAGTAGGAGTGACCACAGACAGCCACCCGCTTTACGGCCCTTCATGAAAACCCTGCCTCATGAACGCCTCACCGCTGCATCTTCGAATGTGATGCTTCGGATGTGGAGAGGCTAAGGAGGGTAAGCGGTGTCCAACAGCGCCAGCCCACCACCAAGAACTGGCAAAGCTTGCCGCCGCCGCACTCGAGGGGCCCAGGAGACTAAGCAGCTAGTTGAGATCTGCTTAAAAACTTCATGGGGGCAACAGACACCATGGGCATCAAGCTTTTTACCAGGAGAGGATGCAGGAGATCTGGCGGACTCAACAGCGCCATATAGATGTATCCAGGACCCGCCAGGGTACAGCTGTACAGGAAAACGGACAGGTGACTAAGGAAGGGTCATTCTACCCTTTGTACCGCTGTGCACGTGGCTCAACTCCCTGGAGTCGTTCCACTCCATTTTAAATCGCTTCGTGCCAGGTTTGCATTACTCAAAATAACATTTGTTTATTTTTGTATATTGCACTGTATGTTTTTTCACTTGTGATCATTTGAATTTGTTTAGGTACAAGGTGCAAAATGCCTTGCATTTTCAAATGTACCTGTTGAAGGACTGTGCAGGGAACGAGCACGTGGGGTCGCTGCAGTTGAAGGTGCAGAGGGAGGACATCTGTTATGGCGGCCCAGCTACGGCAGTACGCAATGCTGAGCCAGCAGCTTTTGGGTCTGAAACTGCGCATGACTAACAGCCCGGGTGAATACACAGTATTGTGTTCATGCAGACATTTTATTTAAGCTTTTTCTTACCCATCTGTTTTTAGACGTCTATGGGGTGATACGCTCTGTGTGTCTACAGGAGAGCTCTTGGTGTGGAATACCTGTGGATTCCCAACCAGCGAGCGTTTGTGAGACTTTGCTGGCGATCCCTGAACATTCCAGATGGTATTCGGGCTTAATGACCTGCAAGGTTATTCTGGAGGGGAGAGGGTTTTGAGGATGAGGGTTCGAGATGTGTGCCTTGACGGCCCATTGAATTTCTGGCGTCGACGACAATTGACCTGCATCCCCTTCAGGGGCAGACAGCGGCCCAACCACCTCCTGCCTGTACCTCATCCCAGAGAGACCCAGCAGCCGAGTCTTCCTCTCCTGCTTTCCACTCAGACGCCAGTAACTGAATACCCCTAAACACAACTTTTTTGCGCGTTGAGATTTATGGATCGTCTCGTATTTCACAGCTATGTATTTGACATTATGGATAGAGGAGTTTAGTCATTCTTTTCATGTCCAGATGAGTGTGTGGGACCAGGATGGCCCACCTGGATATGACCATGTCATTAGTCTGGCCGACGGTCTGGTTGGCCTGCGGCCATCAGGGTTCATTCAGAGTAAGGTGATGAGATTGTCATGCCTGGAACACCTGTCAGCGCGTGACAAGGGCCTCTCATCTATACCCCCCGCCACCGTCGACAGACCACTGAAGGTCCGCTTCAAGGGGTTGGGAGGAGAGAAGGGGGATGATAGTGTAGAGGCGATGGGAGGGAGTAATTGGGTGGCTGGAAGAAAGAGGGAATTATGGGGAGAGGGGGGGGTATAAGGGGGAGGGGGGCTAGGGGGGTGGGGGGGCGGGAAAGACATGAGATGAAAGAGAGGGGGGGAGACAGGGGTTAATGAACAGTTATGGGGGTTGGAGGCGAAAGGAAGAGCTGAGAGGTGTTAGAGCGCGAGGGGGGTAAGGGGGAGAGTAGAAGGGAGAAAAGGGGGGGGGTGGGGAGCTTGAGCTGCGGAAAGCGGAGGAAAGAAAAGGGGGGAGGAAATATGGCAGAAGAAAAGGAGAAGAGACCGATGTTGAGGGGGGCGGTAGGCGTAATAGAAGAAGGTCCAAAGGGGTAAATACAGAGTAGGCCGTCAAAAGTAAAAGAGTTGTAGCGTGATAGGGGGGGAGAATTGAGAGGTGTTTACAATAAATGTGGGAAGGCTACGCGGGAGAAAAAAAAAGAAAAAGAATGAGGATCCGTGGAATAGTAGGAGGGAAAACAAAACGTCTCTGGATGCAATGCGGAGTGAAGAAAGGAGCTTAAGAGGGCATAAAAGGGACAGGAAAAGAGTTGCACGAACCAGAAAGAGCGGGCGGAAAATAAGATGAGGAAGGTTGGGGGGAAGAGCTAGGAGGGGAAAGGAGAAGATATGAAGAAAAGGAAGAGAGTGAGGGGAAAAGGGGGGGGAAGGAAAGCTGGGAGAAAGAGGAAAGAAGGGAACGAGAGGGAAAGATGAAGAAAGATGTGGGTAGGGGGAAAAACATGTGGGGATAATAGCGGGAGCGGAGGGAAGGAGGTATCCGTGAAGGAGAAGATAAGAGCAAATGGTAAGATAGGCGCAGTACGACGGAAGGGTAGGCCGGGTGAGGATCAGCCATTCACAGACCACGTGGATCCCGCGCTGAAAGTCTGAAGATGTTAGTTATCATTGATTCTCTTGAAATTTCTTTGTATCTTTGCTCATAATGACTTACCATCTCAATACCCCAAGTTATGCACTCTTTTTGTTTGCACCATATCGGTCAATAGTCTGACTCATTATACGTCCTTTTTTCTCTCACAGATTCTTTCTTGGTGTAGGTGGACCAGCTCAGTGGCCCCAGCACAAGTCGGGTAGTGGAAGCATCTGCCTGGCCCTCTTCCGGATTTACCCTGGCTGGTCAGACTATCGCCAGGAGTCCGTGTAACGGTGGGGTGCCTTCTAAGGGATTCCAGTGATCCGAGATGTAGCCTGGAAGTCCCGGAATCATGGCTCAGACCAAATTAAGCTGTTTGAGCTTGAACCAGCTTACAATCTCCCAGTGGTAGGTTAATAATTAATGTTCATGCTTGCTCTGTTTTCATATTCGTAATAAGTTTTGTACACCTCTAATGATTGTCTTTTATTTGCATAGGCACCATGCCCGAAAAAGAGGCATGAGAAGGAGGGGGTCCTTTCCATCATGACATTGTGCCTTTTTTACTGCTTCCTTTAGTGGCCCCTGAACATCTCCCACCGGTACTGGCCAAGACTGCCGGCAGCAATCCAACACAGCATTCGTCCTTTGTTTTGAAATCCTCCGGATGCTCCGACATGCAGCACAGCGTTCTGAGCCAACCTCCTCCACCTCACATCCGTCCATCCGCAGCCCACACTGCCACTTCTTCGACGCATGCGTCTGTACCAGTCGCATCACCAGAAGAGAAGAGGATGCCCAGGACCACAGCGTGGCGGCAAAAGAAGTTGGCAGAGGCTGCAACAGCAGCTGCAGCTCGAGGTTTGAAGCCTAGGAAACGGCAAAGACCTCATCAGTTTCTTTGCCAAAAATGTAACCAGCCAAAGACTAAAGATTTTGGTCACAGCCAGTCGGGGCGTTCCACTTCGGTGGCAAAGGTTTTGGGAAGGACTGTGGCGCAGTGGCAGGAGGCAGTCAAGGAGAGGGGAAATCCATGACAGGGGCCCATAAATGGTATGCTGTAGTTTTTAATATGCTGTTACATGTGTTTTATGTTTCGTACAATTCTTATATAATATATGTAATTTTTTCTTAATCTGTTGTAAGTGTGTTTTATGTTTAGTACAATCCTCATATGCATTTTTTATTAATATTGCTGTACATGTGTTTTCTGTTAGGAAATCATTATATATGAATTTTTTATAATATGCTAGACGCGCCGCGCGGGCAAGGAGAGCAGAGACAGGTTGTGGTACGAATGCAGGAGAGGAGGAAGCTACTAGGGTGGTTTTGAATTGTCTAGTGGTATCTCAATCATTCTAGTGTACATTTTTTTATTTATCGGCCGATTGTAACAACGGCCTGTGAATTTTATGTTTCGTTACCAATCACTGATATATAATCTAGTATGGTTAACCAAAAATAAGGAGGGTAATATTGTTTTTTGTATTACTAATATATAACCCCGTTACTGCATATGTGTAAGTTATGTTGTTTGAATCCTCTCTTCAGAAGAACCCATGCTACCTACGACCTCTGATATCTAAAATTAACTTGCGAGTTTTCAACATTAATCTATTGCATTATATTATATGAAATCAAGCTCGGGTTGGTAGAAACTATTGTCAAGAAGTCGTGAAAAACACAACCGTGAGTCTTAACTTAGTACATAAAACATAAACACGCAGGCTAATTCAAGGAGACACCGTATGTTGGCACACCAAATTGTAAAAACAAATACTAACCATGTTAAGAAGTGCACCATTACTGAGATAAGGTAATGTTTAACCAACACAAGCCTCAGAACAACATGACTAATCATAAGATTCTAATGAGAGTCCGACAAAACATTGCATAGTAACCACCAATCGAAAATAACATTCATATTTACCAAAACCCCTACACAGGGCACCATCACCACAGCCACACGATGTAATAGAGGACATCCCCGGTACGCTGGTCTTCCAAAAAAGTTCTCAGGTTACTTGAATGTTTATTGTACCCACCCTCCAAACGCTGCAGGATGAGCTGAAAAATATGTTCTATCTGGATCCTATACCGACCTTGTTATTTTTTCATAGCCCTTGGATTCACGACCAATACGTAATTAGGATAAGTAGTATGAGTTCAACCCTAACAATTGTCATTTATCCGAGGTCCTATATCAGGGAAAATATTTTGAACCCTCACAAAGACTAGGCAAATGGCTACTTAATCTTACGTGCAAGAAATGCAGATATATCAGTTTCAGCACATTCTTCCATCAAACCGGCACACCACCCCCTTGTCCAAAATGGGCTCAAAATTCATGATTTCTCTGCCTTTTAGGAGAATGAACACCCCAAACCTCACATTCACCCCCATTGAGTTTGGGATCACCAACTTGGATTTCAGGGCTTTGGAAGGCTCCAGGGGTAAAAGGGGGCACAGGGGGGCCACAAGCGAAGATCCCTCAGGTTCTTCTGTTTCCCATCAGCCCCAATCTTTTGCCATGCGAATGTACTCCTGTAAGGGAGCAGTTTGTTAATAACAGTCAGACGCGATATGCTCTCATTCAGGCTTTTTATGCGAATCATTTGGCAATAAATGTACCCATATTATACACACAAACAATGCATTGAACTCTAGTTATTTATATAATGGATACACAATAAATGCCGGGCTCCTATCTCTGACCTGTTTTTTCTTTTTTTTTCTCTTTTTTATCTCTTTCTACTCTTTAAAAACAAACCAAAAAAAAAACACCTAACTATAGCACTGTACTACTGTTGGTTAGGCTTATGAAAGCCAGTTTTATTGAATTGCACTTTTGCTTTTTGTTTACTTGCGTTGTCCGAATTGTTCAATTGTTTACCCCATATGTAAGTCGCTTTGGATAAAAAGCGTCTGCCAAATGGACTACATGTAAAATTGTACTCCCATTTCATTTCACCCCCCCCCCCTAAGTTCAAGTGAATAAATGAGTATACACTCAAAGGTAGTGACATCCACACTCAACATCCACAATCGTTAGATGTCACGAGGCCCCCAAACGATCAGGCACAACACACACATACAATTCATACAGTTTATAGAACAAACTCAGCTGTTATTACATTTAATCGGCACTTCACAGACCACAACATGAACGATTGAGCTGAGCGAACCGCGTGCCTCCCCAGCAAGGATAACGTACTACAACTATACATATGTACTCAGCCCTATCACACTTCACGCCAATAATACAACACAATACCTAGTAAAAAATACCTTTAGAAACATAATATTCACATGTGGGCAAATGTAGTTTCATTCCCTGTGAGGGAGCATCGGTTGTAATGATGAAACAGTTCAGACGCGATGCTTTCTTCAGGTTTTTTACTGCGAATGAAGCGTCTCGCGATAAATCCCAGCTATCAGCAAACGCACGCACACAAAAACCACACCGCGACCAATCAGATGCACCCATCCCAACACATATTAACAGTTTAATTTTAACCTCATACTAATTTACAAACATATTATTTAATGCAAAACATAACATTTCAACTTCGTTACAACAGAATATTTATAATTATTTAAACTGATTACTTCATTAAACCTTATGTAAACACATACAGTAAATCTAATCGAGCATATACACGAACAGAGAAAAAGAAACATTAAAAAAACATTAAAAGCTTTCCTGTAGCTCAGTGGTAGAGCATTACACGACGCAAGGTTGTGGGTTGATCCCAGGGGATTGCGAATACCTATGTATAAATGTATAGGATAATACAATGTAAATCGCTTGGATTAAAAGCGTCTGCCTGCCAAATGCGTAAATATAAATTTACAACATAAAAAACTAACATGCATCAACAACTCGCATTAATGCTTGAGATTAGTACTTACAAACAAACGATGAGCAAATAAAAACATCAACACTCACTAATAGGACACCCATTTATTGGGTAAAAACAATATTAACCATGGCAGAAGTGCATTGTGATCTTGAGAGGTGTAGTCCAAAGATAGAATGACCAAAAATAAGTGTCTGAAACACCAAGCCAGAATAATATTTATATTATTATCCTTTTTCTTTTCATTTTATTAAACAACTCAGAATAAACTTAACATGTGGAGAGCAAAATGGGCATGGCTGTGTCAAAACAGGATGGTAAAAGTACTCAAAAGTATACTCGAGTTAAAAGTATATATCCCTCCTAAAATAAAAAATGACTCCAGTAAAAAGTAGAAAGTCCTCCATTCAAACATCACTTGAGTAAAAGTACAAAAGTATCCGATTTAAAATGTAGGCCTACTTAAGTACCGAAAGTAAAAAGTAAATATTACATTAACTGTATTGCAATAATTAAGCAGATCAATTGTTTGGGGTGATATGCAATGTTTTTATGAACAAATGATAAGATTAGATACTGCAATTAAGAATTTGTTAGATTTGCAATCATAAAGACAATGAAGCACCTAACGCAGTATAGGGTTTTGAACTTGCAATAGACGTGTTCCATAACATTAGCTTTGTTAAAAAACGCTGTTATGGTAAAACAAGTTATCAATGCAGTGATAGCTAAGTTAGCTAACTCTGTGTTTCCAAAAGGGTGTGCTGCCTAACACTGGTGTGATGTAACACTGGGCAGCTCAGCTGTGGCTGCGTATCTACACCAAATTGTATTTCTCGTGCCATTTATTTATTTATTTTGCGTGTGCATATGATACGCACTTTATGGAGTGTAATTGGCACGCACTCCGCACTACTTTACAGTGCGTGTCATACGCACTTTCATGAGATCGTGTTGAAAAATCCATATTCGTGTTTTTTTTAAATAATTTTAATGGCTGAAAATTGAAGGCTTACCATTTCTTTAAATCACGTTTTCATTATTTCTAATAAAAAAATGCATACATAGAATAGCAACATTCAAGCTGCATCCAAAAGTAGCAAATATAAGTATGGTTATCTGCTGTTATTTGTGCAGTGAGATGTGTTTTCATAGTAGTTGTGCCGCGAAAAGAAAAAAGTTTGGGAAACACTGAGCTAACGTTAGTGTGGCTAGCCTGACTAGTCAGATTCAAGTCTACTCCTACTGGATCAATCAGACCGATCGGCAGCATGCAGGGAGAACCCGTTTGAGCTTACTAGCTGTTTCTCTCCTGCATTCAGTTGAATCCCACACAACCCCAAGTCTGCCACCGTTAGCTATCAATATGCGTTACCGTTAGCTAACTTGACTAACGTTAGCTAGCCGTTTACAACGCACGTTTCAATGTGAAATCACTGGCTAAAAATAGTAAACAACAATAACGTCAACTCCGCCTCAATGTGTTTTCAGATTTGAAGGTGAAGTTTTGAATGCTGAAATTGATTCACCCGTGGCAGGCAAAGAAGACATTTCAGCCGATAGGAATCTCCCTTGAGTTCAATGAATTCAAACATATCCTTAAGCACTGAATATAAATATTCCACACCAATGAGTTCACCTGTAAACGTCCGAGGTGTTATGAGCACATGGATGAAATTGAGGTGTCACAGCCACACACAAAAAGTTTCATGTGAGCACAAATGTTACCCGTGTATTCGCCAGGGCTGGTGTAGTCCTCTGCCAAATAATGCCCATGAATTCCTTGCTCAAGATGTTGGCATACTTCTGGAGTTGGCCACCGTAGCAGATATCTTTTCTGCTACCACCCTCAACAGCAGCGACAGCACGAGCCTCGTTCCGTTGTACGAGCCCTTCCAGCAAGTACATTTGGAAGTGAATGTCACTTGCCACTTGTACCTATAAAGGCAGAAGTAATTGCACCATAAAAAACACATGAACAAACAACTTGCATTAATTAGGAAAAGTGAATACCTGGCACAAAGCGGTTTAAGTGGAGGTGGAAGGACTCCAAAGATGTCGAGCCACGTGCGCAGCGATACAGGGGTAGAATGACCCCCCTCTGGTCACCTGTCCTATCTTTCTATACAGCTGCACACCTGGTTGGTCCTGGATGCAGTCCACGTGTCGCTGCTGTGTTCTCCAGATCTCCTCCATCCTGTCTTTGTCCAAGAGCCTGACTCCCAAGGTGTCTGTCCATGTGGTCTTTAAGGAGCTGTTCGATCAGCACCTTAGTCTCCGGGACTCCTGGTGCGCCCGACGACCCGTGCGCTCGACAGTGCTTTAGCGCATCCTTTAGCGGTGGGCACGCTCCCGCAGGCCTCTTTCAGCCTCTCAACATCACCTTCTTTTGCGCCCCCGCCGAGCCGATCATCTGTTCCAATAGTGTTCTAATTGTGTTCCAAATGTTCCAATTTCTGCGCGCGCTGATTTGCGCGGCACCTCGGCCCCTGATTGGTCCCTTGGGATGTTCCAACTTGATCGCAGCTCGCCATTTGTCCATTTTGGTGTTTCAATTTTTCAATTACAAATCTGTGCGCGCACTGATTGGTGCGGTGCCTTGGCCGTCGTGATTGGCCCGTCGGGATGTTCCAACTTGATGCGCAGCTCGCCATTTGTCCATTTCGGTGTTTCAATATTTCTCGTGTACGCCGATTGGCCGTGTGGGCGGGCCCCCGGACTGCGCGTTTCAGCATCACCTGTTCTATCATTGCCATTGCTTTTTACATCTACATTCGACATTCATCTTAGCCATTTCTACGCATTAGGTTATTGCGATCTAATGTTTACAACTGTGTACTTTAGTAGCTGTATTTCATAGTTTCATAGTTCAGGTGCTATAAATTAGTTTTGTGTAAATACAGTAGTTCGATGCGCCGTGTTAATGTTGTCAACGTTTAGTTTCGTGCCTTTGACAGATGAGTTGTTGTGTTTATTAACTTTATTCTGTTGTGGGTTCACTTCCCATTTCATGGTTAAAGTACTGTATTAAAACAACGGCAAGTGACTGTGGTTTTACCAGAAGTACCTCAGTTGACCTTACTAGCGTAAAACAACTTAAAAGAGGAGAAATTTGCAGAAGAAATGTTGTCTTTGCTACCATTAAAAGGACGATATCATTGCATTCTGCATCATGAGCAATTATGCAACAAACTAAGAGGCGGAGCACTCAAAGAGACAATGGACAGGTGTTATGCCGTTTCATGCAATTGCTTCATGCTATGCGCATGGTTTTGGAAGAGAAGGTTCAACATAATTTACTGTCTCTCCTAAATGATGACACATTCATTGAAAACGCTGCATTTTTGACAGATATAACGTGCCATTTAAATTCACTTAATCTCAAACTTCAAGGGAGGCAAAAAATTCTGCCGATGATGTTCAATGATGTATCCGCATTTGAAACAAAACTTGACTTATTTGCTCAACAACTTAAGGAAGACGACTTGACACACTTTCCCGTTCTGCAGTCCGTTGCTAGACCATTGTCAGTCGCTGCTTACTGCCCATACCTCACTGAACTAAAAGAGCAGTTTTCCGGGCGATTCACGGACATTAGGGGCCATGAAACCCGTGCTGGCATTACAGAAAATCTGTTGCTTGTGACGTACTTTCTACTTCAGTGTTAGTCAGAGATCTACAGTAGAACGGGCTGTGTTTGAGGAGCAGCTAATTGAGCTGCAGCACAATACCATTCTCAAAGAAAGGCACAAGGAAGAAAGCGCTGACGCATTCTGGATATTCTTTTGTCCAAGGACACGTATCTGCACTAATCAGTGTGCTAAGATCCTGAGCTGCTTGGATCATATTTTGTGAGAGCTCCTTCTCTGCCATGGGCATAATTAAAACAAAGTGTTAATCCGCAAGCTTAAATCCAATGACCAGGCAAAAATGTTACGTTGTGGAGTGCAATAAATGAGGAGACAAGAGACGAAGATGCGTCAAGTCGGCTTTACGCTCCACTTTAATATTTTCACTCCTCAACAGCGAGTGATGTCAAAACCGCTTTGCGATTGTCCCCGATGAACCGCTCGCAAAGGCCATGCTCTGTGGTGGGTTATAGGCTGTGGTACGATGGACCTTCACCCCCAGGATCTCGGCAACCGCAGTCCAAAGCTCAGAAGTGAACTGAGACCCCGGTCCGAGGAGAGGTCGGACGGTGTGTTGAAACGGGCCACCCAAGCCATAATGAATGCTCGGGCCACGTCAGCTGATGTAGTGGAGGACAGGGGAACCACTTCTGGCCACCTGGTGGTCCTGTCCACCATGGTGAGGAGGTAGGGTATAACCACGGAGGGGGGAAGTGGGCCCACCAGGTCCACATTCACATCATCAAAACGTCTCTCAGGCACTTTGAAGGGTGCCAAGGGGACCTTGGTATGACGAGTCACCTTTGCGCGCTGGCACGCTGCCCAGGCCCTGACGTCTTTCCGCAGGTCTCATTTATAGTAACTTGTGGTTTGCCACAACGTTATAGATTTTTATTTTTTCGCAGATCAACATACAGCCCTGCTGCACCAACACAAACAACTAACTCCTCTTCCAGACCCTCAATCATGTTAACTTGCCACTACAGCGCCCCCTTGAGGAGAGGAGCAAATACAGAAATTAACAATCTCCCTTTTTTTTTTTTTTATTACAACAAAAAGCAAAAAAATAAAAAATAAAGAGGGAGAACAATAACACATTTGGAACATTTAGGCAATTTCTCCTAAAAAAAAACATAATCCTTTTATTACTTATTTGTGTTCCATACTCCTTTACTGAGAACTCTCAAAAGCATTAATGAAGATGCCCCTTTTGTAAGACAGTCTGCAGTTGATCTTTTGTAGCAGACCAAAGGATCTGCCTGATACTTCCAGACTGAAATCAGTTCCTTTATGCTGCTGATTTCAATAACGAGCCCTTTTCTGCAAAATGACTTCGGAGACTTCACAGCATCAAAAAGCGAATGATTTCAGTTACACAGACAATTGGCAAATTATTACCAATGTGTAATTTCTGAGTAGAGTGCTGACAGACCATCCCTTCATCAACGCCATCATCAGAGCCAAGGTTTTCCCTGCCAAAGTGCTTCTGGACAACTCTTTCTGATTCTTTTTAGATTTGCCAAGAACTAGTGAGAATCTCCATTTTTCTCCTATCAACAGAATCAGGTTGGCCACCACCTTGAGTACCGCCATCCGGAAGATTTTCCCAATGAAAGCATCACTAACACAACCAGTTTCATTGAGCTTGCTTTTCCTAGTTCTGAAACTTTAGAGTCAATCTTCTGACTTAAGTTTTCTGACAAGCTGTTAGCATCATGCAAGCTAAACAGTAGCATTTTTTTGTGGAAGAGCAAGGATAGATGTTTCACATATAACTCTGGTCTGCTTTTGTCTTGCAACGCCACAATATTTGACCAATCTTGGATCTCCAGATGTCGTTTCGTTCGTGGTCCTGTTAGTGGAGCTTCACGTTGCAGCACATCTCTTACTGGATCAATACAATGGGATGAAGATTCTTTATATATGTATTTTGATGCACATGTATTTCACCATTTTCATTCAGACGTGATCTCCATGTCCGACATAACTGACTGAACTGTTGTGCTCTTCTCGCCCAACTTTAAAGCGTTTTTTAATGTGGGAGACCGAAGAGGTAAAAGCTTCAGAACCGCCCCTAAAACATATCAACATGAGAAGTAAAGAATTCCATTCCAATTACCTCTCACGGAGACACTCCAGCCATAAACACTGCAGGGTCACTTGAGACACATGGACCTCCAATCGCGTGCAAAGTGTCTTTGACTTGTTGTACCGTACAGAGAGGCATCCTGCCAAACCATACACACATTTGTTTAACTTCCATAGGGAATCCTTTGCACTGTGCTTCTGGGAGGGCGAATGTAACTTTCTAGTCAACTCTCTTCCCGCAGAAATCAGCTTGATATCTAGAAATTAACTTGCCATTCTTCTGACATCTAACTGCCATAACCCTTCTCAGATAACTGATCACAAGTAGAAAGTTTTAGGAAGTCACTGACATTCATCTCTCAAACCCCCTTGGCAACTAGCCTAGCCTTGGCGTTCACATCTGTGTTATTTCTTGACTGAGCCCACACCCCCTCGTGCTGATACATTTTGACCGTTGTCCTTAAACTGTCCTCTTATGCAGTTCTTTTCCAGTTTATCCAACTCTGTTTTTTTTTGCTGAATCAAAAAATTCTCTTCGTTAATGAAAACATCACCTCATGTTGATCATAATTGGTTACTGGGTGTCTGGAGAACATCTGTAGGTCATCTACTGAATGGACTTTTTTTTAAACAAAAAAAAATGTCCCCTGCATGTTCAAAAATTGGAGAGAAAGGCCCTCAAATAATCGTTGAAATTTATTGATCAGAAAGTTTCAATACAGCGCCGGTTTGTCTCGGACACACGTCTCACAAGAACCAACCCCGGAATTCATTTACAGCCTCCTATATATAGTATTTGTCGACATGGTCTCTTCTTCCTGCCTGCGAGGGGAGGTCTCCCTGTGCCTCATCCAATAGCTTTCACTCCGTTGTTCTCCTAGTTTTCTGTAAAAACATCCCATGGGACAAACCCCACCCATTTCTGCAGTCTGTTCTAAGAGTAATCAGTTGTAAGCTATGTGTGTGCGTGCACATTCCATGCTGCACCCCCCACACACAACCACCCCTGTAGTAAGCACATTTAATATCAGCACAGAACCCCCTCAACAGTTTCTATTAAAAACATTTTTCATTAGCACACCACACATTGTTTTAATCAAACTCCATAATAAAGAGTAAAGATTTAAACGTAATAAACTTTTAAAAACTAAACTCCTTCATCCCTCCTTGACCTCTGAAAGAGGTCACATAACTTCACATCCTCATCATTGTCATCACCCTCACAATCAGTAATTGGATTGCCAGACAACAGTGGCTAACTGTAAGGGGGTGTGGTGAGACCTTTGTCTTTTCTATTGCAAAAGCCACTATTAAACCGGGTTACATAATGCTCTGATACATGGACTACAGCAACTCCACAGGTTGACCAAATTCTTCCTAATTTACTAAGCAACGATTAATCACCATTGTATAAGAATTAAAATAAAACCCACAAACTTATCAACCTGGTAAAATCGAGACACGCAGTTGCAGTGTGGGAAGTTTCTGGTTACAGATGCTTCCCTGAGCCTTTGCCAATGCACATTATATACCCAATGTAACAAAGCCAATGGCAGCGAGAAACTTGGTTTGATTGTTTTCTCGTCACTGAAAAGAGAACATCAATGAATCTCCATCTACATGTTAACAGGATTCCCTCGAGAAAAGTCACACCGTCTTTGAGGAGTGGCACGTGATGGATGAGTTAAACAGTTTTAAATATACTCTCTTTAGATTTGAGACAAGACCTTTTTACACTTACCCATCGCCCACATGACCTTACAACAATACCATCATCAAAACTTCATACTATGACAAAAATGATATACACAGTATAAAGCGTAAGCATTTTTCCCAGTGATCAGGGCCTGAGAGATGAAGGGAGGGGTGTGATAAGAAAGAGGGTGTTCAATTCCTGGGCATCAACATCCCTGAGGGGAGGGCAGATATCATTCTCAGGATCTAACAACAAAATGGGGTTTTCATTGTGTTTCCCACATCAAAAACAACCTTAGTTTCTTAGGACTTTTCCCAGCTGCCTTACAGTTCCTCCCCTGACCCCTTGGGGCAATTCTCAAGCAGTCCCTAGGGGACTTGTTAGGCCAATTTTTGGTCATTGTGTATCATTACTGCAGAAGTCTCTGTAGAGCTGGCACTAGTGCAAGAGGGTGGATCTTTTGGTCTGGGATTGTCCACATAGGTCTGATACTCTGGCAAAGAATCTGCATATAATTTGTTGTACCAAGTCCCATTGTTTCAGTCAGAGCCCATGTGCTCTGTTTTTGTAGAAGGTGTCTCCCCCCACCAAAGAGAAACATCTTTGTGTAGTAGTGTCCTCCCCAGGATAGTTATCGGACCCATTTATCTAAGTTACCTCTTGGTAGAAAGGTATGGTTTGCAGGGCAGCTCCATAGGTGAAGGAATTTCATCTCATAATAACACAGCATTGTGTAGAGACACCTGAACGACATCTGCATAAGCAATACAACACTAACAACTGATGAACCTAGTAACATTGGGAGATGATGATAAAGGGTTACAAACAACAAATGAGAATAACTAGATCTTTCATGGAACCTGGTGCGAGTGGTGAATAAGGTCTCAATTTTCATCCAAAGCCATTTATAATATCACATAAGGTGATCTCATTTGATTACCTGATTCTTCACCATAGTGGAATTAGATACTCTGAGTATTTTAAGGAAGAGTGGCAAAGTCAATTTAACTGGCATATTCTCCAGTGAAATACATCATTAACATCATACAATAACAATGTATAATTATACCTTTCAAATATATTGCATATAAAATACAAATGTACAGTATGCATATAAATTTATTTTCATGTGTATATAAAATCCATATATGTATGCATAATATGGTATAGTTATATACATATTTTAATAACCATAATAGTATTCAGAATACTCAAATACGAGTTAACTATGCAGAGCTATCATTAACAAAGAAGCAGTAGGACATATTCTGAATCTCTAATTTAGCTATTGTCAACAAATTCTGTGAATGTTGAAGTGTACAGTACGCTACGTCATGTTCAATGGTAAAAATCTGATTGGGAATTGCGTAGCCGATTGCAGAAGCGCCAGCACTTCAGATCTAACACCACTTTTAAAAAAAACAATCATTAGACATATGTTAAAACCAGTGTGCTATTTGGTTTGGAACAATGCCAATGATTTAAATTGAAATTGCACAAAATTTCAATTTCACATCTCTTCATCAGAAATAAAACCATTTACTATACATAAAACTGTAACCATGCAGATTTCCTATGTACATTGCAATGTTTCACATAAATCAACAGAATTGGTAACAACAGTTTTTTTATCTATAATTAAATTAGCATCATGGGTTGTCCTATGTGTGAGATGCTGTATTTTGTGTGTATGCATGACAGGCTCTAGATCCTTCTTATGTATCACATTCGAATCTAGACTAGTCATCAGAGGTGATGTGTAGTGTTTTGAGTCTGGATAACTTTAGGGTTATGCCAATAGTAATTTTTATGAGGTTGTAGTGGTGAAAGTGTGTGCACAAATGCTATATGTTCATGTCTGGGAGATGGGAATCTACAACAATCTGTGTTTGCACAATTTGGATCCGGTGCTACACCGGGAGGCCGTGTAACTACTTCTGTGATGTAGTGCTGTGAAGTGTGACTGACCCCTTAAAATATTATCTCACCCATCTCCTCCATATCAGGTTCTAAAACACCCTCTCTGGTATAAGAGGCGGTCCCAGTATGACATGAGATACTGGCTTCTTCACTTCCTGACTTTCTCATCACTTCTTTCTCTGACTTCCCTGACTGCACATGTCCCTCAGTCTTTTTAGAGGACTCAGACAGTGGCAGTTAGCCAATGCATTCCACAGTCTTAATTCTCCTTCATTTTAAACTTCTTGATTTTTATGTTTATTCTTTCTACCACTTTATATTTTTTTCCTTCTCAACATGTCTTTTCAGTCTCACATGCGCTCTTTTCTCATGACTCTACTTTTGGCGCCAATCTAACCAATACCTTTTCTGGATCTTCCCACGTTTTTCAACACATATCTGACTCCATTTTCCCTCCCTCCCAAATTTTCCTCTCTTCTTATGATTCTTCGGCTCTGACTGAGCCATTAACATATCCACTACATTTCCCCATTGTTTTGTTACAGGGGAACACCTCTCTCAATTCAGACATTTTACAATAATTATATATTTATCAACACACAATTAATTATGCCAACACAATTATTTATTATCCGTTAGTGCCGAGGACTTCAACCTACGTCTTAACTATTTCCTTTTTTAATCGTGCCGAGGACTCTAACCCACGGTCCTTTATATTATTCCGTAGGACCTAACCCATGTTCTTTCTGCCGTATGACTCTACCACGGTCTTTAATGCCTGCGGTGGGCCGCTAACCCACCGTCTTTTAAGTTATGTGCCGGACTTTTAAACTACGGTCAGCGGTGGGCCCTTTTCAATCCACAGTCCTTTTAAGTTAATGGTGTCCGTAGTTTTAAAAAACTACGGTCACTGTGGGCCTTTCATCCACAGTCCTTTTATTTAAATTTGCCGTAGTTTTAAACTACGGTCAGCTGTGGCCTTTCTCCACATCTTTTATTTAATTGGCCGTATTTTTTTAAACTACGGTCAGTTGTGGGCCTTCATCCACAGTCTTTTACCCTGCTGTGGCCTCTAACCCACCGTCTTTTACTTATATTCTGATCAACAGATATCAACGGTTTCTAATCAATGGTACGGAATACATATCGAATTCAACAACACATGAAATTTAGAATATTCAATTGGCAGAAGTTCGTTAAACAGGTTTTCTGCTCACACTTTTTTTATTCTGTCGCCGTGTGTGTGGAAATCAAAATCGTTCCGTCTCCTAAATGTCGGCAATGTCCGATCTCTACCATGTCCTAAATGCCTTTTTTTCTTTCTCCAATCACGTCGCCGCCGGGGGGGTCACCATTTGATGGACTTAAAATGTCCTGCAATGTTCAAAAATTTGGAGAGAAAGCCGCTCAAATAATCGTTGAAATTTATTGATCAGAAGTTTTCAATTACAAAAGCGCGGTTGTCTCGGACAACAACGTCTCACAAAGAACCACCCCGAAATCAGTTTTTAACAGCCTATATATTAGTATTTGTCGACATGTCCTCTTCTTCCTGCTGCGAGGGGAGGGTCCTCCCTGTGCTCATCCAATCACTTCACTCCTTTGTTCTCCTAGTTTTCTGTAAAACATCCCATGACAAACCCCACCCCCAATTTCTGCAGTCTGTTCTAAGTAATCAGTTTGTAGCTATGTGGGTGCGTGCACATTCCATGCTGCACCCCCACACACATACCACACCCCTGTAGTAAGCACATTTAAATAGCATAGACCCCTCACAGTTTCTATTTAAACATTTTCATTAAGGCACACACACACATGTTTTAATCCACAAACCATGATAAAGAAGTAAGTTTAAACGTAATAAACTTATTTAACAACTCCTTCACTACCTGGTTTAAAATTAGCAGATCCAGACAAAACACCAGCAACAGTCCAGTCCCGGGTTGTGTGTACTGTAGATTATACAGTGTCTGTGTTTTGCCTGTAACTTTCCAGCTTCTGCCAAGAATTTTGGCTGTCCGGCCTCACCATTTTCTCTGTCTGTATAGGTTATTGTTTGTCCAACATTAAGTTTGTGCTTATGACTTCTCACATCTTCCTGGCCTGGGTAGATATATCATCACATTCCTCCTCCTGCTGTGATGTTTCATCACATTCCTCATCCTGCTGTGATTTTCCATGCTCCCCAGTTATGCTATTCAACATCCATTTCGACAATTTCTGTGAGCTGCAAACCTGTATCTCTCCCAGGATTTTGTTGTTTTTGTACTTCCATCTTGTCTGTGTGGTTGTCATTTGTCTTTCGGAGTCTTGAATAGTGCACACGAACATAAGTTCCTCCATGCCTCACAAAAATCACTGCCCCATCTTGGCCAATGACGACACCTGGACCTTTCCACTGTGTACTGCCTGCATGTTTGTAGTACACTTTGTCACCCGACTCATATCTTTCGTCTGTGGGTCTTAATTGTTTTTCGTAGGGCTCTTCGAATTCTTTCAGAACACTCCGCTTCTGTAACGCTCTTCTTGCAGCATGCAAGGTAGAAATATGCTGCCCTGCCCATGTGCTCACGCTGGAATTTTCCAAAGCTGGTGGTTTGTCAGTGAGAACTGATGCTAGGTTTGGATTTTGTAAAAAAAAAAGCTGGTAAGGACTGAACCCGTGTACGTTGTGCATTGCATTTTTTGCCATCAGGACCCCAGTCTAGGGCAGTTCTCTCCAATCACATCTGTTGTCATGCTTCACTTTCAACAGTATTTCAGTCAGAGTCTGATTGTGTCTCTCTAAAAGACCATTGATCCATGGACTATAAGCTGCTGTGGTCTTTACCTCATGTTGAACTTTTCAGCCATGTCTCTCATTTCTCATTGTTAACTCTCCTCCTCCGTGTCACTGAACATCCCCTCGGTGGGCCATGAACACTGATCCAGCAATGTATGAAGCTTTTCACAATCTCACTTGCTTTTTTTGTAGTCATAATGCTTGCAGAACTGAATCGTGTGAAATGGTCGATAACATGGAGATACCACACTCCTGCTTTCTAATTCATGGCAGATCCACAGCCACCGTTTCATTGTAGCTTGAGGCCATGGGGAGTCCTACAGCAGGTTGGGTTTGGGTCGGCTGTGGTTGTCTACTATGTCTTTAAGGATCACAATGCATTCTTCATCCTGATTGCCTGAACTGGCTAGTAGCTTTTTAAGTCTGTCCACAGAGGCATGTCCAAACTGTTTATGTAATTTTAAGAGTACTCTCTTTTTCTCTTTTGTAGCCATGTTCTCTGTTACAGTTAGAACTTCATCTTCACACTTTTCAGTATCACATGAGAGATCTTTAGACATTAAATTCACACAGTAATGTCCAGATGAGGTGAGTTCAAGGGTTACAGGGTGGTGAAACATGATGGCTTTGTCATTCTGAAGATCCAAGACTGCACCTGCTCTTTTTTAGTGAAGTTTTGCTCAGAAGTAATGGGGATATCTGCTGGAACTACTTCAGTTTTCTATGTGGCATTTAGTCTGTCCAATTGTGGCTGGAATCTTGACTTTCTTTGTAGAATGTACAACTTTCCATCGCCAATCTGAAAGCCCTTGCACTGTCTATGTACTACTCACTCCAGTTTTGTAACTCGGCTGATTTTAGACCATTGACATAATGATCAAACCATCTCTGTCCGCAAACCGTTTTGGTACAGGCTGTATCGATTACTGCTGACCCAAAGGATTCCACCATAAGATTTTCTGTGTCAGATAAGTTTCTTTAGAAAACAGTGTGATGTTACACTGCTCTGAGTCCTCTGCTATTTTAGCATGTTCCCCTCTGTGAGGACAATCCTTTACCCAATGATATGTGCTTTGACAGATAGCACATTTTGATCGCCTACCATATTTATCCAGTGGATTTGTTCCTGGCTGTGCCTTAATTGTTTTTTTGCCAACGTGACTTGTTCTCTTCCTGTTAGCCTCTGTAAAATATGCGGAGCCATCATTACTGTGACCTTCATGCATATGGTTTTCGCCAAAAATTCGTTTCAGTGCCGACTTCATGTCAGGGAACGTAAGAGCAGGACAAGCAGCGAGCGCTAATTGTTTGTCTTTAACATCGAGTCCTGCGGTGTCAAGGAGCTTGAATGCTAATACAGCATCAGGAAGTATAATATCGAACTGAAGTAGCTCGTTATATTTGCGTTCAAATTCAATGATGTAATCGATCATAGAAATGCCGTGCTCTCTTGTAATCCATTCAAATTCAGTGTATGCCTCGTATTGGGCGATCTTTTCCTCTTTTAAAAACACAGAGTCAAGTTTTTCTAGAATTGTGTGTCATAACCGTTATCCTTGTTCAAATCTTCCGCTGATATTTCCAGGGCGGCATCCTTTGCTCTCCCTGTGAGCGATAAGGCAACAGCCAAGGCTTGTTTCTTTTTTTCCAGCTCCGTAACACGCATCCACATCTGCACTTCATTTTTCCAACTTTCATTTCATACGACTTCTTTTCATCAAACTTGGGGGAATTTTGTAGCTTCCAGCAGCCATCCTCTGCTACCAATGTTAATCCGTAAACTTAAATCCAATGACCAGGCAAAAATGTTACATTATAGTTTTTTATTTTTTCGCAGATCAAACATACAGCCCTGCTGCAACCAACACAAAACAACTAACTCCTTCTCCTTCCAGACCTCAATCATGTTAAGTTGCCACTACAGCGCCCCCTTGAGGAGAGGAGCAAACACTGAAATTAACACAAAGCACCGCTCCCGTCTAACTGATAGACATCTGGGAGATTATCTGAGAGCAGCTACAAGTGAACAGGAACCAAATCTCAAAGTACTTGTGAAATGTATGCAGACTTAAATGTCTCACTAGTCAAATCCACAATGGCATATTTTTCACCATACTGGGATAACACTTACTGTACACAGTTTTTTGATGTGTGAAATATTATTTATATTTTATTTGTTTAATTGTTTTGTGCAGTATTTTATAAATTAGTAATCATTAATGTAAACATCAGTCATGTTTTTGTGCTTATTGATTAGCCTAAGAATTCATGTGTAAATATAGTTTTCTCATACTCTTTTACAATGCAATACTGTGCTTTATCTCCAAAATCTGGTTAAATGAATAAACATGTTCAAATCGTATTAATATAAGCCAGTGGTATCTCATGTGGTTGAAATCTGGCCCTCCAGGCCCCTGAAGTTGAGTACCTCTGCTATAGGCATTAATACTGTAATAATGATTCTTTATTTTTAAGTAGAAGTTCTTCATTGCCTCACTTTCAGATGTTTCAAAGTGATATGACAGAATAAGCATGATAGCACTTGTGTAACAATTTCCTCTGTTGTACAGATGGAGAGCCTGGGACCAGATAGCAAACCTGGTTATGACCACGTCGTCAGGTTAGCCAACAGTCTGGAGGATCTCAGAAATAAGGGGTTCATTACACAGCAAAATGTCAGAGGATGACAAGGGAGCTCTCATCTACCCAGCTCGCCATGACTTTGAAGGGGCGCTTCAAAGTCAGTCACTCCAAGACAAATGTGTTGAAGCGATATGTGTCCACATTTGCCAGTCAGTTTGTAGAATTTGTAATTAATTTACTTGTTTGTCTTGTATACATCACATAATCTACCTAAACAGCACAGGAGGTAGAGTTTCAGAGGCCACCATGGGACTGGCAAAGGTCCGAATGCCCTACTGCAAGACCTCGCTCTCCTGCTTTTTATCCATGCATATGTACAGAAAAGAAATGAATTAGTACATTGGGATTAGCAAAAGTGCAGAGAAGGGTGGTATATGACAACAACTGTATGTGAACAATTGATTACTGAACCTACCATTGTGAAAGAGTCTGCTGATTTAACTCAAACAGCTGCAACCTTGTTTCAGCCATGAGTCTTCGGCTGTCCAGGACGGTAGAGATGAGAAGGGGACAACGCTGAATTATTTATTGCATAGTACATATATATGCAGACATGTACATATTGTTTTATAGCTTTTTATTTATTGTTGTTGTTTCTGTATATATTTCATATTAATAAAGCTTGCCCTTTACTCATTAATGTGGACATTTCTGCTTTATAAAGTATGTAAACTCAGCAAAAAAAGAAACGTCCCTTTTTCAGGACTGTGTATTTCAACAATAATGTTGTAAAAATCCAAATAACTTTACAGATCTTCAATGTAAAGGGTTTAAACAATGTTTTCCATGCATGTTCAATTAACCATAATCAATTAATTAACATGCACCTGTGGAATGGTCGTTAAGACCTTAACAGCTTACAGAGAGTAGGCATTTAAGGTCACAGTTCTAAAAACGCAGGACACTAAAGAGACTTGTCTACCGACTGTGAAAAACACCCAAAGAAAGATGCCCAGGGTCCCTGCTCATCTGCATGAACGTGCATTAGGCATGCTGCAGGGAGGCATGAGGACTGCTGATGTGGCTAGGGGAATAAATTGCCATGTCCGCACTGTGAGACGCCTAAGACAGCGCTACAGGGAGACAGGAAGGACAGCTGATCATCCTCGCAGTGGAAGACCACGTGTAACAACCCCTGCACAGGATCGGTACATCCGAATATCACACCTTCGTGACAGGTACAGGATGGCCACAACAACTGCCCGAGTCACACCAGGAACACACAATCCCTCCATCAGTGCTCAGACTGTCCGCAATAGGCTGAGAGAGGCTGGACTGAGGGCTTGTAGGCCTGTTGTAAGGCAGGTCCTTACCAGACATCACCAGCAACAACGCCGCCTATGGGCACAAACCCACCTTCGCTGGACCAGACAGGAGTGGCAAAAAGTGCTCTTCACTGATGAGTCACGGTTTTGTCTCACCAGGGGTGATGGACGGATTCGTGTTTATCGTCGAAGGAATGAGCGTTACACCGAGGCCTGTACCCTGAAGCGGGATCGATTTGGAGGTGGGGGGTCCGTCATGGTCTGGGGCGGTATATCACATCACCATCGGACTGAGCTTGTTGTCATTGCAGGCAATATCAATGCCTTGCGGTACAGGGAAGACATCCTCCTCCCTCATGTGGTACCCTTTATGCATGCTCATCCGGACATGATCCTCCAGCAGGACAATGCCACCAGCCATACTGCTCGTTCTGTGCGTGAGTTTCTGCATGACAGCAATGTCAGTGTTCTGCCATGGCCAGCGAAGAGCCCGGATCTCAATCCCATTGAGCACGTCTGGGACCTGTTGGATCGCAGGGTGAGGGCTAGGGCCATTCCCCCCAGAAATGTCCAGGAACTTGCAAGTGCCTTGGTGGAAGAGTTGGGGTAACATCTCACAGCAAGAACTGACAAATCTGGTCCAGTCCATGAGGAGGAGATGCACTGCAGTACTTCAAGCAGCTGGTGGCCACACCAGATACTGACTGGTACTTTTGATTTTGAGCCTACCTTCATTCAGGGACACATTATTCTATTTCTGTTAGTCACATGTCTGTGAAACATTTTTAGTTTATGTCTTATGGTGTTGACTCTTTTAGTGTTCATACAAATATTTACACATATTAAGTTTACTGAAAGTAAAAACAGTTGAAAGTCAGAGGGACGTTTCTTTTTTTGCTGAGTTTTTATATATATGTGCATTGCGCAATCCCCCAAGACTTAAAGAACATAATAAGTATATTAAGAAAGCACTTAAAAAAATCTTTAAAAATTAACAAATGGTTGTTTTAATACATAATGATCTACATTAATAATTTTACATGTATTATTACAAAATTAAATAACAAATTAAGAAAGGACTTTTACATACAAGAAAGATATAAAACCATTTAAACTGATATATAAATGTATTTAACAGTTATGAAGTTAAGAAAGCATTTTGGCTAATTATAAATTAATTAATAAAGAGCCTCTCGAGTTAACATAAAAATATATGTATAACACTTCATTGATAATTTCATAAAATTATGCCTGTTTGACATTCTATGAATCTATTTAAAATAAGATCTGTGTAAACACTTGTGTATATATGTCAAAATGTGTGGAAATACACAAAAACCATTGAAATACCTAGTAGAAAATGAATTTAATTAAAACATTTAACTGATTTGACAAAAGAGAACATGCAGAAAAGAAGACACGTGCATGGCTACATAATATGCATAGGTCATGCCTCAGGTGACCCCACGTCTGGATCCACATGGCTACTTTTTATTTATTTAATTGACCTAGCTGCTGTTGCGAAACAATTACAATAAGGCATTTCAATTTTACAATAAAATTTCTAAGGAAAACAAGAGCACAAATAAAACAAAAATTAAACTGCATTTAGAAATACACCCATCCAATTACAGAGTGAAACATAAATAAATAAAATAAGATACAAAGATAGAAGAAAAAAAAAATCTATTAACATGACATCAGGACATCTTCTAAAAGCTCAAATTCTTCAACCAATTTAAATAGTTTTCATCCAACTTTCGATTTAATTTTCTTAAAGATTTACAGTAAATCCGATGGTTTTGTTTTAAGGCACTGCCACTTACACTTATGAATATGGAATGTCCCCAAAACAAGGATATTATTTATCAAAAATCCAAAGTGTAACTTTTTCATAATAACTCCAAAAAGTATATCACATTTGGAAAAAGCCAACAGATCAATTTAATTCTTTAGCCACACATACAAATCAGAACAAATAGCTGTATTGACAATCAAAAAATAAAAGTGCTGTGGTTTAAATTTCCGGCGCAATAATGTACTTCCTTGGCTTTGGGAGGTACAGGAAAGATACATGGTTCTTAATTTATTAAGAGAGCTCTTTGAAAAAAACTGAATTACATAGTTTTGATTACACTGAGCTGAAAATGTATCATGAATTAGTAAAATTCGTATTACTTTGTTTGGAAAACTATTCCTAATAAAATCCTACCCATTTATTTGTAAAGATGGTAAATGAATACTACACTGGGCAACATATTTTTAACCAACATAACAAACGCCTTGGGAATACTATTTAACACCTTATGATATTTCTTATAATCACATTGCAAATCATATTTTTCACAAAATATCTTGTGATTCAAAAAGTGACCATTTTCCTCTAAGAACAACAGACCAGATACCTCTTTCCCACCAATCCTTAAAGAAGAGTGACTTGTTTCTGAATAAAATATACAGATTATTCCAAATTGGAGTATTATGAGGGTATAACATTGTATTTATAAATCAGTTTTCAATATAAAAGAACTTGCCTGTGAAAACCTGACAATTTAAGGGGGAGTTTTGTATTGAAAAATCACAACATAACAATAATTCAATTCCACCAACATTTTTGAAAAGATTTCTAGGGCACAAAACCAAAAATCATTATTATTTAATATAAAGATTTAAGACAATTAACTTTAAATGGTCCATTCATGCAATCAAAGTCAATGGCCTTTAAGCCTCCCTCTATATAATCTTTCACCAAAATTCCTTTTTTGATATAATGATCTTTTTTCCAAATGTACTTAAAATTCAACTGATTAATCATCTTGATCTTTCTATCAGAAATAAACATGGAACCTGCAGGGTAAAATTTCAAGATAAAGACTCAATTTTTGTCAATAAAATTCTCCCAAATATAGAAATATCTCTTGTATCCGTCTGTCCAATCTGGATTTACATTCTGTAATCCTGTTAGAGATATTAATTTTTTCACTTAATTCTTTGTCTTTGGTAATTACAATCCCAAGGTATTTTATCTTAGATTTAACTGGTACACTGCAAATTGTTGTGAGAGGAGAATCTTTCAGGGTCATTATTTCAGATTTACCTAAATTAAGAAATAAGCCTGAAAATGTATTAATAATTTGGAGAGTTTTAGGAACTTGTACATTATTTTTTTTAAATAAAACTGTATCATCAGCCAGCTGCCTGATTACTACAGAGTTATCAAAAACTTTCAATTGCTCAATATCTGAATTTTTAATTGCAAGGGCAAGTTTCGGCTGCTAATATAAAAAGTAATGGCGAGATGGGGCAGCCCTGTTTAATTCCTCTGCTTATTTAAAGCGTTGAGTAGTCCCTTCTGGCAGTGAAAGAGAACAATTTGTATGCCGGTATAAAATACTAATTGAATTTAAAAAAAAATCCCCAAAACCAAAGTTTCCAAACATTAAAAATAAAAGGATGCTCAACTGTATCAAACGCTTTGTAAAAATGAAGAAAAAACATAATTCCATCCTCCTTAATGTCTCTATAGTCATCTTCACTGCTGTGAAAATAGCAATCGGCGTCCCTTTAATAGACACTGAAATATCCTCCGTTGATCTTTGCAAAGCCAGATCGCTAAATCATTCAAGTAGCAGATATCCTTTTCCTATTTATGTAACCAAATGGACCTCTGAAATAGGCTTTATGGCCGGCCTCTCTCGCCTGTTTGATCTGCGGCCAAATCAGCGCTCTTGCCTCCCTATCCGCTGGTAGGATGTGCTCTGCGAAACTGATGTTAAATTCTTTGCATATCGAATAATTTTTCGTTAGACGCCAGAACTTACCTCTGTAGTGCCTCATAGAGAACTGCAGAACAACCTGACCTGTCCAATTCCCCAGACGATGTACTGAGTCCACAATATTGTCCAGTTTTGACGACCATTGTGGATTGATCTTCGCCATGATCCCAAGCACCTCATCCCTTGTTCGTTCTTCCGGTTTCTCTTTCAGTCCGCGAAGTTTAAGATTCCAGCGCCGCTTATAACGTTCCAGTTCCTGAACCCGCTCCTTTAGCTCCGAATTTGCCTTCGCCATTTTAGACACATCTATTACCAGGTTACTGATTTCCTTTGCATTGAATACAACACTTTTGGACGGTTCTGCAACCATTACCGTGTTCTGTTTTTGCTGCGTCCCGAAACACTCCATCATGGCTCTCAGATTGTTAATCGCCTCTAGAATGGCGGCGTTGGAAACCTCTCGTTGCCCATCATCCCCTTTAACCTTTTTTAGAGGTAGAGGATTTTTGGTAGGTGTAAGCTCCATTGGTCTCCTTACAGACAACGACTGAGAATCCGTCAACTCTTCCATTGCTATGCAAGTGCACTATGCAAGTGTTGCATAGTGGTGAGCCATTGGCGACCTGCAAACTAAATACAAATCAAGAATAACAATATAAAAGTAAATTTGGGACTAAACTCAAAATACGGGTGCTCAGACCGCCATCTTAACATGCACAGCTCAAGGGCCTTGCTGTCCCACAACCGGATGTGTTCCATATTTTGGGAATTTCCTAATCCCAGGAATTACGAGCACCCACAACCCCACGAAAGGCACCGCTGGGATCAGGGGCCCACCCCATTAGCGCATAGGGCCACAGGGGACTGCCAGGGGGGCCGAGGAGAAGATCCATCGCTTTCCGACAGAGAAGATCCAGAACAATCTTCTCTGTTTGCAAAAGATCCAGAACAATTTTGGGTCACTGCCCCAACACCTGTGTATAATTAAGGGTGGAAGATCCGGTGGTGTCCCCGGTGTCTGCAAAGTTGTTTTTAATGGAGAGGATGAAGAAAGATTTGGGAAAACCTGTAGCAGTGGGGACCTTCTGTGTTGGACCATATGCAGAAGCTTTAAATCAAGCTGAAAGAAAAAAATAATTCTGCAACCCCCACTGGCCTCCTGTCATTTCCAGAGATGAGAAAAAGAAGGGAGAATAACTGAGAAAAAAACTTGAAAAAATGCAGCATGCTACAATGCAAAGGCTTTTAGCTTTTGCAACCGCAGAGAAAGCCAAAAGAAAGGCCAAATTCTGTAAACCTTTCTGGCCTCCTGTTATTTCTGCAGAGGAAAGTGAGGCAAGGACACTTTTTAGAGCCTTCTTCCAAAAAATATTCAGCCTCAGAGAAAAAAACTAAAAGGAACAAATTCAAAAACTCTAAATGGCCTGCTGTGCTGAGACGTCCATCTTAACCAGGTGACTAAATAATGTACATGAAGAAAATATAAATTCACTCCACAACCCTCTGTGGCTGAGGAACCCCTTAAACAGGTGTGCCAAGGGCCACTGCATGGAGGCGAAAGAAAAGAGTTGAAGAAGACAGAAGGGCCTTGCAGCATGGGAAGAGTCCAGCAAGACGCAGAGATCCCAAGGGATTCCCATGTCGTTTGTGTAGTCAGCCGAAAAGACTTGAGTTCGACATAGTTTTCACAACAGATGGTACAGACATTGCTCAGGATGTTCCTCGAACTACTGCCTGGCGAAAGAAGAAAAAAGAACAGGTGCAGCAGAAAGCTATTGAGGAAGGCAATCCAATCATGAACAGAAAGCTTTCCAAAATGTTTACTTTGCCATTAGCCTAAGACAAAAGAATATGGACATTCTCAGTACAAGGGTAAAAGGTTTTGCTCGACATGATGTTTAGTGAGTGGGACCAGCTGGAAGTCTGGCTTGATGTGCGGCATTTTATGCGCTGCATCGCAGTCGGGGTCACCACAGACAGCCACCCGCTGTACGGGCCCTTCATGGCACGTCTCTCGGCCTGTATATTCGAGTGGGATGCAGGTGATGTCGAGAGGCTGAAAGAGGCCTGCGGGAGAGAGCACACCACTAAAGAGCTGGCAAGGCACTGTCGTTGCCGTACTCAAGGGGCCCAGGAGAATAAGGAGCTGATTGAACAGCTCCTTAAAGACTACATGGAAGCGACAGACACCTTGGGAGTCAGGCTCTTGGAAAAAGACAGGATGGAGGAGATCTAGAAAACACAGCAGCGACACGCGGACTGCATCCAGGACCAACCAGGTGTGCAGCTGTACAGAAAGATAGGGCAGGTGACCAGAAGGGGGGGTCATTCTACCCCTGTGTCGCTGCGCACGTGGCTCGACATCTTTGGAGTCCTTCCACCTCCACTTAAACCACTTTGTGCCAGGTATTCACTTTTCCTAATTAATGCAAGTTGTTTGTTCATGTGTTTTTCATGGTGCTTACTACTTTCTGCCCTTTTTAGGAACAAGTGCAAGTGACATTCACTTCCAAATGTACTTGCTGGAATGGCTCGTACAATGGAACGAGGCTCGTGCGGTCGCTGCTGTTTAGGGTGGTAGCAGAAAGGATATCTGCTACGGGGGCCAACTGCAGCAGTATGCCAACATCTTGAGCCAGCAATTCATGGGCCTACACCCGCCCTGGCGAATACATTGGTAACATGTTTGTTGTGCACACGACTTGTGAAGTAGCTGTGACACCTGCATATCACCCATGTGCTCATCACACTTTGAATGTGTACAGGTAAACTCATTGGTGTGGAATATTTATATTCCCAAACAAATATACATTTTGGGGAAGACTTTGGTGAAGACCCTGATATTCCAGATGGGATTCAACCTTGAGAGTGATGAGGGGTTTGCGGATATCGACATGGATGGTGAGCCCCTCGAACACATGCAGCTCAATTTAGACCCCCCAGAACAAGTACAGCAGCAGGCAGAGGCCGTACAACCTCGTGGTCTGTCATCGACACTGACAGAGTCTTCCCTGAGAGATGAGCCGTCACTCAGAGCCAGGTAAATGAACTACCCTATTGTAACAGCTAAATCAGAAGTCACATCAATAAATGAGAAGGGATCAAATCACCACTTAATACCATATTATATTTCCCTTGTCAGAAAAGTATACAATTTCTAATTATATTCAAGATATTGCCAAAAATAAATAAAGAGGAATTATCAAACTTTTCAACGTTTGGAAGCAACGTTATAAATGTCCATCCAATATTATAGTCCAAAATTACCACAAATGTCCTTGGTTCATCAATCCATTGTAAATGTGAAGAGGTTAAAATAATGAGATTGAAGTTCATCCATCAAAGGATAATTCACAGTTAGTAAAGGAGTTCAGATTTAATCCCGAATTGAGGAGTACAACACATCAAAGTCTTGAACCCGTTAAAATATCCTCAAATCAGGTAGACACAAAAACCCTCTGGACAAAGTAAAACAAAATAAACGATACAACATGAGGTTCAGCAAACAAAATACATGTTCCACTATAGAACCTCTGGTGAGGAAAAAGAAACCATTAAACTCACATTGAGAAGTAGAACATAATTGTTCCTCAAAAAGGGTTTATTCAATGAAAGCATGAAAAGCGCAAACACTCCCTGCTAACATGTATGTCCTAGTAACACTTCCTCATTCCTTTTACTTCCTAGCCTAGAGAAATCTCACTGATAATGACTCCCTAGAGCCCTCTAATGGCAGGGAGTAAAATTATAAATTATAGTAACAATTTACTGGAACTGTTACAATATAGACATTAACATTGTGATAATGATCCTTTATTCTGATCTAAGTGGAAAATACTTTATACTCTGAATTTCAGAGGATGCAGAGTAATGCAGCAGGGGTTTCCTTGCCCAAGCCCACGATAGATGAGCCAGCCACTCAGGGCCAGGTGACTAAATCACCCTATAGGCATTAATACTGTGATAATGATTCTTCATTGCCTCACTTTTAGATGTTTCAAAGTGATATGACAGAATAAGCATGATAGCACTTGTGTAATAATTTCCATTAATGTACAGACGGAGAGCCTGGGACCAGATGCCAAACCTGGTTATGACCACATCGTCAGGTTAGCCAACAGTCTGGTGGATCTCAGAAATAAGGGGTTCATTACACAGCAGAAGGTGGATGAGATTGTAACTCTCTAGAATAACTGTCAGAGGATGACAAGAGAGCTCTCATCTACCCAGCTCGCCACGACTTTGAAAGGTATGTGTCCACATTTGCCAGTCAGTTTGTAGAATTTGTACTTAATTCACTTGCTTTTCATGTATTCATCACATAATCTACGTTAACATTACATGTCTTCTTTTTTTCACAGCTGCTTTCTTGGTGAAGGCAGTGGACCTGCTCAGTGGCCCAATGCCAGCTGTCTTGTGGAGGCAGTCTGTCTGGCTCTATGCCGAATTTACCCTGCTGGTCAGACAGTGGCTGGTGTTAGGGTGAACAGGTGGGCTGCCATTTTGCGTGACTGAAACAAGGTTGCAGCTGTTTTGTAAATCAGCAGACTCTTTCACAATGGTAGGTTCAGTAATCAATTGTGCACATACAGTTGTTGTCATATACCACCCTTCTCTGCACTATTGCTAATACCAATGTACTAATTAATTTCTTTCTGTACGTAGGCACAATGCACGGATAAAAACCTCTGAACCTCTCCCACCTGTGCTGTTTAAGTATCTGGAACCAGTCGGGCATGGGCACCCAGCCTACGAGTTCAACTCCCTGCTGGTGCAGGCATTGCAGCGTGTTCGAGGACAACCCTCTTCAGTGGGCGCAGCGGCGGCGGCTGTTGCCATGCCTGCTGCAGCACAGGTCCAAGGCCAGCCTCCTGCAGTCCAGGTGGGCTTCCCAGTCCCTGACACAGTCCACTTGCTTCCAGCTACGGACACTGCAGCTATTGCTGTACCTGCTGCTACACCCCCTGCTCAAAGGTGCAGAGAACCACAGTTTGGCGGCGGAGGAAGGCCGCAGAGGCAGCTGCAGCACAAGGTGCGACAAAGAAAAAGAGGCAACAGACGGAACAATATGTTTATCAAAAGTGTGGCCAACCAAAGACTTAAGAGTTTGGCCACAGTCAGTTTTGAGGGGGTTAATTTTGGTGCCTCAGGAAAAACTGTTGAGCAATGGACGGAGGAGGATGAGAAGGGGACAACGCTGAATTATTTATTCTATAATATATAAATGCAGACATGTATATTTATACATTTATACTTTTTATTAACTTCATAAATGGTTAATGATTTTACATACAAGAATGATATAAAACCATTTAAACTGCTATATAAATTTACTAAGTAGTTATGAAGTTAAGAAAGCATTTTGGCTAATTATAAATTAATTAATAAAGAGCCTCTCGAGTTAACATTTTTAACATATACAGTCATGTGAAAAAAAGAGGACACTCTATGAAAGCCTGTGAGTTTTTAAACATATATGGATATTTAATATCAATTTAAAGCAATACTAAGATATTCAAGTAATATAACTAAACAATTAAAACTGAAGAAAAGACTTTTAAAACCCTTTCGGGTAAAATCTTTAAAAAAAAATTTGTGGTGAGAAAAAATTAGGACATCCCGACAATTATTTCCACTTAAAATGGCTAAATTCACACACAGGTGTATCACATCAGGTACACAAGATTAGAACATTCTTACTCAGCTTTGTGAATGAGGCTTGTCCTATTTAAACCTCACACATTTAGTTTGGTGTGCTCTTGGCTGTTGAAGTGAGAGTGAACACCATGGTGAGATCGAAAGAGCTGTCTGAGGCCTTCAGAAAGAAGATTGTAGAATCTTATGGGAACCTCTCCCACCTGTGCTGTTTAAGCATCTTGAACCGGTCCGGCATGGGCACCCAGCCTATGAGTTCAACATTCCTGCTGATGCAGGCATTGCAGCGTGTTCAAAGCCAACCCTCTTCAGTGGGCGCAGCGGTGGCGGCTCTTGCCATGCCTGCTGCAGCACAGGTCCAAGGCCAGCCTCCTGCAGTCCAGGTGGGCTTCCCAGTCCCTGACACAGTCCACTTGCTTTCAGCTACAGACACTGCAGCTATTGCTGTACCTGTTGCTACACCCCCTGGTCCAAAGGTGCAGAGAACCACAGCTTGGCGGCAGAGGCAGCTGCAGCACAAGGTGCGACAAAGAAAAAGAGGCAACAGACAGAACAATGTTTGTCAAAAGTGTGGCCAACCAAGACTAAAGAGTTTGGCCACAGTCAGTTTTGAGGGTTCATTTTTGTGCAAAAACCTAAGGAAAAACTGTTGAGCAATGGACGGAGGAGATGAGAAGGGGACAACGCTGAATTATTTGCATAATATATAAATGCAGACATGTACATTTATAGTTTTATTTATTGTTGTTGTTTCTGTATATATTTAAAATTAATAAAGCTTGCCCTTTTCTCAGTAATATGGACATTTCTGCTTTATTAAATATGTATATTTAATGTGCATTGTGCAATCCCCAAGACACAAAGAACATAAGTATGTTAAGAAAAGCACTTGAAAAATTATTTAAAAATTAATAAATGGTTTTTTATACATAAAAAAAAAAAACTACATTAATGATTTTACATGTATTACAAAATTGATTAACAAATTCAGAAAGCACTTAAAAAAAACTTTAAAAATCATAATGGTTAATAATTTTACATACAAGAATGATATGAAATCATTTAAACTGCTATATAAATGTACTTGATAGTTAAGCATTTTGGCTAATTATAAATTAAGAGCATCTCGAGTTAACATTTTTACCATGCACAGTCATGTGAAAAAAAATACCCCATGAAAGCCTGTGAGTTTTTAAACGTATGGATATTTAATATCAATTTAAAGCAATACTAAGATATTCAAGAAATATAACTAAACAATTAAAACTGAAGAAAAGACTTTTAAAACCTTTAAATCTTTCAAAAAAACATTTGCGGTGAGAAAAAAAGACATCCCGACAATTATTCCCACTTAAAATGGCTAAATTCACGCACAGGTGTATCACATCAGGTACACAAGATTAGAACACTGTTACTCAGCTTTGTGAATGAGGCTTGCCCTATATAAACCTCACACATTTAGTTTGGTGTGCTCTGGGCTGTGAAGTGAACACCATGGTGAGATCGAAAGAGCTGTCTGAGGCTGTTGTGAATTTCTTTGTGTGTTCTGAAGAATTATTCTTGAGTCTCGAGTTTTGATACAAAAGCCACTTTATTAATGGAGTAAGATTGCAATGTCACCCCCTTCTCCGTTCTTGGAAAAACCCTTATATAGTGTGCTAAACACACACACACACACACACACACCACACCACACACAGAGTCAACTTTTTACGTATCATTTCCCAGAATACTGTTCCATGATACAGCTCACAATATCTATCTAAAGTAGTCAGAATTTTCTATTACCAATAACCGACCCTGCCACAGCATTATGGAGTATCAGAACCAAACATCTCCCTCCTCTATTGACAGGAAGGAAGTAAAAGATTCTGATAACTAAGATTAAAGGTTTACAAAAAACTTGTTTAAAGCATGTGCGTGCAATAGGTTCTGCTCTTGCCTGTGGTTTTCACACTTATGTAGAATATATATATAAACAAATAAGACTAAACTAAATAAAATAAAATTGGAGTAAATACAACAATAAAAGAAAGGTATATAAAAAAATTTAAGCAGAACATATTGTGAAAGCAAGACTGAAATTTAAATAAATGAAGATAAAAGAAATGTGCATAAAAAATGAAAATTAATTAAAAGAAAAGGAATTAAATGTGCACAAACAGAAATGATAAAGATACAAAATTTATAACATGTAAAAATAAAAAATAAACCATGCGTAATATGAAAACAAGATAATATGAAAACAATGTATGCATAATATTGATTAGGTTACAAAATACATTTGTTTAGCGTTCCTTCCTAATATTCATTAGAGGTATTCCAACTCTCCTCTGCCTGTTGCAAAGTCAATACTGTTTTGTATAGTAGGTCTTGATAACATTCTTGTTGAGTTAAATGTATTTTCTCATCATCATGATACCTTAACATGTCCTTCTGTTTAACTGTGGCTTTAATAATTATGGATTTTAATAAAGGTATTGCACAGCAAAACAGTAATCCTCCTATACCAATTGTCACTCCCAAAAGTATTCCTTATTTCACTACCTATTCTCCACAAACTCCTAATTTTAAATTAATCCAATCCCATGTTTTTTTTCATCTTTTCCAGCATTAGTTGCCAATTCTGTTTGTAATTCTTTGAGTTTAGTCATTGCTTTAGTAAATGTTCCTTCTGGTGATGTATTATTAGGAATATAAGTACAACATTGGTTACCAAATAAGACGCACACACCTTCCTTGTCTGCTAATCCAATTCAGGGCTAATCTGTTTTGCCATGACATTTTACTGGTTGCATCTAATTGTTCTCCTAAAGCAATAAAAGCTACATTGGTATAGTTAATGAATCTTTGTTGATTGTAGTATATATAATTTATCCATTCTGTATTTTTGTTTTGTGAAATGCAAATAAATATTGATTACAAACCTGATTTAACTTCATCTTGTGCTTTGAACTGATCCGGTATGCCTCTAGGCTGTCCTATGGAGTCTACGTAAACTTTAGGATCTGGCGTATAACTTCTCTTAGCTCTGTGATTGATTGTGCTATTCGTTTCCCTTGTGGATTCTGAATCCCATTCTATTATTTTGATTTCTTGTATTAATTGTACTCTAGTACATTTTCCTCTCCATCCGGGGGGTAAAGAAGACAATAGCTTTCTTTTTCCACAAATCCAGAAATAGTCAACTATTGCTTTAGCTTGATCATAATACAAGTCTGCTTGGGTAAAGATATAGTTTGATTTTCACCATTTTCAGCTGGACTTATTCTTTCTCCTCCTCTCAGTCCTGACGCCCGAAAGGGTTGGAAATCCCTAGAGTCATCAACATCTAGAAAAGATTCAAAACCTCAAAAAAAAAATCAAAAGGATTTGGGACTACTATCACTTGGCTCATCTGTGTTTTAGTGCACAATAGACAGTCTTTCTTTTTCACTTCTGTTGCGTGTAGGTTGCCCATTCATACCATTGATTACTATTGTGCTGTTTCCCATAAAGCATCTAGTTTAATATCGCCCTCATACATTCTGTAATCTTCAATGTTCCTTCGTTATTTTTATACAGTTCGTTTACTGAGTTGTTACTGGGTTTCGCTGAGGGCTGAATAGTTGATGATAGGAAAGTGTGGTTGTGAGTTATAGGATATGGAGTTGTGATGTTGCCTGTAACTTGTGACAAGCATATGACGATCAGGCATATTATCAGAATTTTCATTTTCATTGCTTTGTTCATTTCCTTCTGCCACACTTAGCAATTCGTTGTTGTCAACAACTGGACTGTCTTGCTCATTTGCTTCCAATCTAATTTCTCCTGTTCCATTTTTTTCTTTAGGAACTCTCGTGCAGTGGTTCAGGTGATACCAGGTGGTTTTTACTTCCACTTGGACTGCGGTAGGAGTAGCTGCTGCTACTTTATATGGTCCTTCCCTTCTGGGTTCATTCCATTTCCTCCTGAACACCCTTAGATAGACTTGATCTCCTGGGGCTATTGGACAGGTTTTCTCCGTCTCCTCACACAACTCCTTTCTCTTTTCCTGCATAGAAGTTATTTTTTTCATATACAATCTTAATTTCAATTGCAATTGTTCCAATGGAGGTTTGTATGGGCCTCTGCTGCATGGTACCGGCATAGGTCGACCTGTAAGCATTTCATGCGGAGTTAAATGAGTAATTCTGTTAGTCTGCATGCGGTAACTAATTAAAGCAAGAGGTAGAGCATCAACCCAATTAAGTTTAGTACTTGCAAATATTTTGTTGAGCTTGGACTTGAGAAGACCATTTATTTTCTCAACCTGACCTTGGCTTTGAGGATTATAAATGCAGCCCAATCATTGTTTTATTCTTAAATGTTGTAATACTTGTTTTAATGTCTTTGTATAAAGAAGAACCATTATCCGAAGATTAGATTGGCGGAATTCCATAGCGAGGGAACACTTCTCTCGTCAAAAACGTAATTACTGTTCCTGCCCCTTCATCTGCTGATGGTACTGCTTCTACCCAACGGCTAAATCGGTCAACGACCACAAGCATGTATCTTTTGCCCTGCACCCGTTTTATCATATCCACATAGTCCATCACCAAGTGTTTAAAGGGTCCTTCAGGTACGGGTATATGACCTATTGGTGTTGTTATTCCCTTCCTGACATTATACTTAGCACAGATCTCACATGTAGACAAAAATTCTGCTACCATTGCGAACAAGTACGGAGACCAATACCCTGGTAGTTACATTTTCTTATTACTTCCCCTTTGCACAATGGTCAAAACCATGTGCATCTACAATAAGTGCAGAAGTGAGGTTGGTGCAACATTATGTCCTTCATGTGAACGCCAAATTTTATGGGAATCTGTGGACGCACCTCGTCGATGCCACATAGATTGTTCATATGGGCCTGCCTGCTGTTGAATTCAAACAATGTCATCTAAACAAGGGTGTGGTTCGATAATAACTTCTGGAGCTAATATGGCTACTTGACACCCCAACAATTTTTTGCCTCTGAATCTGCAGTGTTGTTACCTTTAATGACATAATCATTTCCTTTTTTGTGAGCTTGACATTTTATGATAGCTAATCGTTTTGGCATAGCATTTAACCTTGACCTATTTGTTCAGCATGCTGAATGGGAGTTCCATCACTTTTTTTAAAGCCTTGTTGATTCCATACTGATCCAAATAGATGACACACCCGTGTGAATAAGCTGAATCCGTGTAAATGTTTGCTATTTGTCCTTTGCTATTGGACACGCAGCTATGAGGGCTTTTAATTCTCTTTCTAGTTGAGCAGAGCAAGGCTGTGTGCAATGTTGAGATATTACAGGCACAAAATCTTTTCTTCCTGTCTCACTACAGCATATCCTGCATGAATTCCCAAATGATCTCTAAAACTAGATCCATCTACAAAGTAGGAAACATCAGCTTTGGGACTAGGGATAGACTCTAGATCAGGTATTAACCTAGTAAATGCTAAGCAGTAGCTACACAATCATGTAGTTTACCTTCACCCACCAAGGGAATAAATTCTGCTGGATTAACAGGGTTGCATTGTTTAATAGTAACATCTGGATATGTAAGTAACGTCGCATAAGATAGGGTTCGGGCCGGAGTTAAAACAAATGTTCCTTGCTCAATTAACTCTACAGTTTTATGATGTGTGTATATGAAAACTGGATATCCAATAGTGATCCTTGATGCTTTTTCATACGCCTGATGTATTGCCGCAAGACCTTGTTGATTGCATGGAGGGTATCCCTTCAGAGTTATCCAGTTTCGTACTATAGTATGCTATTGGCTGTTTTTTCCTACCACTGCAGGTGTCCTGCATTAATATTGCTGAGGCAAAGCCATCTACTCTGTTAGCAACATACAGGTGAAACGGTCTACTCTAGTCAGGTACACTCAGGACAGGTGCCTTTTGAAGCTCTTCTTAATACTCTCAAAGGCTATCGTGCCATCCGTATGCCATGTTAATGAGGCATTTAAGTTTTGAAGTCCTGCTTGCTTCATTAGGTCTCTCAATGGAGCTGTTTTTATAGCATAATCCTCTATCCAATCACTACTGAATCCAGTCATTGTCCTGATTTGACAAGTCCGTCTATGGTATCTTTTATACCTAATTCAGCTTCACAGCCTAAAGGATATTGCATTTTTCTGGGGAGGCGTGCATTTGGTTTAAGTTGAACTTGTACTGGGCTGGCTGATTTTACTTACCCTATATCTGTTTCATGCAGGGACCATAGCTCAGCTGGCACTTGTTGTTCAACTTCATGTAAAAGTTAATCAGTATTATTCTCCACTTCTGGTGCTGACATCATTTGTGCATGCTCTTTTTGGGTAATCATTACTTCCTGAGGAATTCCTAACAAAGAAGTACCACACATAACTTTTATGAAATTCTTGTTAGCAGAATGAAAAATTCATGGATTTATTGCTGCCTCCCATTTGTTTTGTTCGGCTTTTTCATCATTGGTCCCAAGTCTTTTGCTTCCCAATTTTTCCTACATATACATATATATGTGGAATCGAATCATTTACATTGAACCATTTCTTTGTAAATTCGTTTTCTGTTATTTTTAGAGCTGCACCCTGTTTACTTATTATGATGTATTGTGAGATAATTTAAATTTAAATTTCTTGTTCTTTAGTTCCTTCCTGCCATTCATTTTCTATGTCTGCATTCCTCAAGAGGTCATATTTCATTGTGCAGTGAAATCCTGACTTAGGTATCGGTGCTTCAGGGATCTGTGCTTCAATGAATCTACCCCATTTATTAATCGTCTGTCTCATATCATCCTCTATTTTTTCCTATCCAGTATACATTTGCTTTCGGCTCTGATATCATCATTTGAGTACCCTTCTGATCTACATATACTCCATCTGAAGAACACCAAATATTTATACCCAATTTACACAATGCATCTCTTCCTAACAGATTAATAGGAGTCTGATCTGATATTAAGACTGGTATGGTCACACTTTTGTTATTGTTTGCAAACAAACTGGAGCACTCATAGGAATTAATTGTATTTGTCCCGAGAATCCTACTGTCTTTAAAAATTTCCAGACATGGGGAGGTGTGGAGCATAATTTGATTTTACACATGAATAGACTGCTCCTCTGTCTATCATCATGGGTATGGTTTTCCCTTCTACTTCAATTTGCAATATTGGTTCTTGATTTGCATTAGATGATAAAATTGGTAGTTGACATCCCCTATACACTGTACAAAACAAACTAGTTAATTCAACTTAAAATCATTTGTAACCTGGCTGCCTTAAAATATTGAGTTCAGTGTGCTAAAAAACTTTAGTTGTTTGCACGTATTAAGAGTTCTTTGAACTTAGAATCAATAGTTGGGCCTACAAAGGTAAAGTCTTATTAACTTCATATTTTGTTTGACCAACAATTGTTTAAGTTAGACCAACAAGAAAAGAAAGTTGCGCAAACCTAAATCTGAGTTAAAATAACATACAAATTAGGAAGACCAAAAAATATCTGGTTGCATACACTTATTTATATTAGTTGTGCAAACTAGATAAACTAAGAAGCTTGTTGAATTAACTTAGTTCCTCTTACTTGGAATGTTAAGCTCATTCAACAGGTTGAACAGTACTGCATAAAAATGGCTTATTGACACAGAATAACAAGCAGAATGTTATTTTATTTTATTTTACTATCCTTTACAAGGCATAGTTTAACATTGAAATTTCATTTTAGCACGTTACTTGGAAATATGATGTAACAAAGGTATGCAGACTAGTGCTTACGTACAAAAGTAAAGAAATAAATATAAAAGCTTACTGGCCTTCAAGTGCTGCTAAACATGAACATATACATTAAACGTTTCTCTAACATATATGAGACTTTTTGTTTCTTGAACAATGCAATACCTAAATGGTATTACATATGTGTTAATCTAACTAATAAACTAACCAACCAACTCTACCAAGGAAACAGTAACTTCTGCCATTAAATTGGCCAAACACATTACCTGTACAAAGACATAGCTTAACATTTGACATTTCATATGAACATGTTTCTGTGGTACAATTCTGTACCATATGCACTAGTTTGCATATACCTTTTAAATAATTGTACCAAAGAAACATGTTCATATGAAATGTCAAATGTTAGGCTACCGCTTTGTAAAGGTAATGTGTTTGGCCAATTTAATGGCAGAATTTTCCTTTGTAGAGCTGGTTGGTTAGTATAAACATTTGCATAAATTAGCTTTTTAACTCAGTCTACGAAAAAGATGTATCATGTTACGGAAAAAAAACATATTTTTGTTTAGTGTTCAAACAATGTAGCTTACAACCTAGACAGAGTTAAAATAGCTCCTTTACTATTGTTTATACTAAACAACCAACTCTATCAAGTTAAACAGAAAATTCCAGGCCATGTTGGATGATCTGCAACTCCAGAACGACTGCAACATTCACAATCTCCTTTGCCAGCAACGCCTTGCTGCTTCCTTCAGTGATAATGCCGACATCAACTTCTTTAGAAGCGTCTTTTTCGGAAATGTTATCCTAAGAACAAATGAACAATGACATTAGTAATAACACATGTACAATTTCAGATTTAATGTGCTTTCCTATTGGTAAAGAAAGAAAAAATGCAACACTGATGATTTCCAGTGCATTTTAAAAACGAATCCAAACAACAATTAATTTCAAAACAAATTAATTTCAAAACTTCACAATCAACACAGAGTAAAAGAATTAGGTCTTAGTTTCTCATCACAGGGTTTTTCTATCTCTGAGTCACTATGCTGTGAGCAGCGGGAGAAACGGGCACATTCAATTCACCGTATGACAGCAAACATGTGAATAAAAAGGTATAAATAAAAGTGCTTCCAAAACCAATCAATGTTATCCAAGGTTTTGATAAATAAACATGAACACCGTACGCATGTAAATAAGCGAATGGTTACACAGACGGAGGCTGTGCCCTATGTGAAAGAAAGGTCAATGGTGACCAAAAATAAGCACTTCATGCATAAGGGAGTGTTACGTTAAAAGAGTGTTAATTGTTTAATGAGCTTTCCCTATAAGAGTTTCCTATGCCACATTAAAATCAACTCGCATACCTCACAGACACGGATGAAACTGCAGGGATCCTACTTTAGGTAGTATGGGAGTCCAAGCAAAGCAGCTACTTGTCTCTTCTGGTTTGACGTCTCAATACTTTTGACAGAACATTTGGTCGAAATCCAAAAGGGGCCAAGAAGTTTGCATCCATAACAGTCTCAATATGATGTAGATCGTCACCAGAAACTGTTGATTCTTTGATTACGCCATCACAATGCATAATATAAACAATATCATAATCATTTGTAAGATCATGGTTACTTTCACTAGGTCATATACAATATTATAACGTGCAATGTATCAACAAAATATTAGTCATCACAGTTAATAATATCACCAGTTCAAATAAGGAATTTAGTATAAGCTCTCCATTTGGCAAGCGTTTTCAGTAAGATAAAATTGTAGTCATCAAGTTCTAGGAACATCCCTGTCAGATGACAAAAGCTTCCAAAATATGGCATTATGTGTAATTAACACCAGCTATCCTTTCGATTTAAAAGCAAAATATGATCAAATCAATTTAGAAATTCAAGATTTTACTATAAATTACCTTAGTAAAACACCTTTGGTGACACCAATAGTTTTCCTTGCGTCATGAATGGAATTCAGTTCTTCCAGGTCTGCAATTTGAAGTCCTGTAGAAGATTTTCTTGTCAATTCATAACATCTGAAAACACTATTAACTCAAACGAATTTATGATTTATATGTCTTTTGGTTGTGTCTGTCGGCGTGATGTAGTGTCCTCTTTCTTTGCATGCTTTGTAGTTTTTTACTGCATAAGTATGAAAGTAAATAACAGTATGTCAAGAGAATGCAAAAAAAAACGTGTTAGTTGACACTAACAAGTCAGAGAGCATTTAATTACATTCCAACCACAAGGAATTTGTCTGTCCACACAAGACAGGATACACGATGCAACTACCAGACTCTAATTAATAAAATAAAAACAGGCTGTCTACATTAACCCGACATATGTGAAAATTACATGCTACTACAGTGTTTATTACAGTTTATCAATTTACTACAAGGGTACAACATTTTTTTTATACTATAGTACACAACAGAATTTTTTCACATGAGTGATCCGGTTAGCGGGACTTTATTTTGACGGGTCGTCTGGAAGATACTCGAGTTTAGTCTGTTTGATAATATCTTTACTTAAACAGTAACATGCTTGTGAAATAAACCTCAGAGCAACTCTGTAGATGAAGTTTATCCCTCATACACACATTAACGAGCGTCACGCGTGTAAGTTAGCACGTTAAACTGCAGTTTATTCACCCAGACGGCATGTTTAAATAACAGGATTCCGCATCTAGTTATGTAGATTCAATGCAGCTGGAAAACTCGCAAGCACAACGATAAATGCACTTCACACAAAAGCACAGCTCTGCTCGTTACTTGTCGCGGGCAGGCAAGCGTTAATGTCGAGCTCTGGAACACGTGCAGGGGTCTGTATACCTTAGAAGGGACTTTCACAAATACAATCTGGATATAAATTTGAATTTTACCTCTAGAACCCGAAATGGAAGCTTCTCGTCAGTCACGGCATATGGTCACCTGTGAAGCAGTGCGTTGTAATGTCCCCCACAGCTGAAATATTGCCAGATCTCTCTTTCTCAAAACCAGAAATCCACTTTCTCGACCCCTCGTTTATGTCGGGGAAGCGAGTGACAAGCCCTTCTAGATCCCGTGAAGCCCACGGAATATATCGTCCCTGTTCCCCTTTAATTAAAATTGGACGTTGTTTGGCTAACGGTTTAAGCCGTCCCCTATCTTTATCACGTGACCATAGTCTTTCATCAGATGAGGGCTCCATTCCTTCTTCCTCTCCTCTACTTTCTCTTGATTCTCTTCTTCTGCTTAATAAGAGATTTGTCTCCTCCATAAATCTATGTGTGTCTTTAATCCTTCTAGCTATCTCTTCCTCTAATGTCCTTGCTTCTACATCACATTCCTCTTCTTGTCTTTCAGTCTGCTTGGCTGTTTTCTTTTCACATGGTAAGGTTTGTTCATACTGTGCTTTTACCTGTTTTAAAGCTGCCCTTGCATCCTTGTAACATCCTCAACGGGCTTTGCTGTTTGCTTCTATCTGGACTGATTTTTGATTGTACTCCTGGCTCCATCTGTTTTTCTTCACTTGCCTTTATATCTCCCTCTACTTGCATTTCACCCGACACCCCTAAAATTCCTTTGACTAATGGAAAATGACCTTCAGAGGTCACGTAAGGGGGAGGGGATGCACAGACACCTTCTGAGGTTTTCTTGCCTGTTTAAGTAATAGTTGACCTTCTTAAACAAAGACAACACTTCTTGTTTTTTTTCTCTTTTTTCCTGTCTTTTTTTATGTTGTTTAAATTTTATATTCTACTGACGTCTTTAATTTTGTGATTTTTCATTAATGTGTCCATTTCTCCTAATAAAGATAAATCAAATGAACCCTCAGTTGGCCAATTTGTTTACATGTTTTTTTGTTCTTTCCTGCCATTTTTTAGAAAGTTCATTGATCATTCTGTTTGCACAGGGGATATTTCAGGCCCATAAGTTCCACAGGTTGCTGCCATAATTATTCAATATTAGAAAAAACTTTTCACTTTGAATTTCTTGTCCCTAAAAATATTATCAGCTGTACAAAAAATTCCTCCGTATTACCTTTTCCAATGCTTTCAATTACACAAATTCAAAAAAAAGTGATGCAAAAAACTTCTGATAATCCAATACCATACAGCAATATCTGCCACTTACTATTTGCCAATGTTACATATTATTATACAACCAATCCTTTAGATAAAGTTGTTCACATTAACGATAGAGATACATTTTATAAAAATGTTAAGGTCTCAATAACCTATACAGGCAAGACTTCAAGCAAGTAATATTCAACATTCATACCCGTTCCTTTATTTGTATTGGGTTCATACTTTGATACTGTATTCCTTTTTGTATAGGATTAATATTATGCTTTATCCCTTATATTTACAGGGTAATATGTAAATTTCACAAATGAGCCAACAACTATGCCCTTTCCGTGAGAAACAGGAGGGTTACGCAGTTACCGCTCTGAGATGAAAAATCTATATCACACTCACACTGCAGTCATGCACACACAGACAATACACAATTTCACACACCAAACCGGTTACATACCAAACACACCCACCTCAAGTTTGCCTAAGTTTCCACTTGGATCAACAGTAGGCCTCCCTTGAATTAAATTTTGCACTTGTTTCCAATTTGATCAACAAGGCAACATAAAAATAATACCATCAAGTTTGCACTCTGTCTTCATTAATTCACATCTGAATCAATGAAAGGCAACCCTTGCACAAACACACCATCAAGTTTGCACTCTGTCTCCGCTTTCACTCTGGAATAACGAAAGGCAACACTTGAATACAATTTTGCACTTGTTTCCAATTGGATCAACAAGGCAACATAAGAATAAATACCATCAAGGTGCCTAAGTTTCCACTTGGATCAACAATAGCCCACACTTGAATTAAATATAGTGTTGCACTTGTTTCCACTTGGATCAAAAAGGCAACATAAGAAAAATAAAAAACCCGCCCCAACCGACAAATTCACTTCCCCAACATTGTGAGTACCTACAAGTTTGCTCTCTGTCTTAAAAGGCAGCTTTATAGGACTTTTTTAACCTATAGGACGTATTAGCGCTTTTATTTTAATACTATTATTATCTAATATGCATTGTACACTTATATAAGTATTAAAATCTGAAAATCAATGACAGATTAATGCATGCATTTAAGGCTTTAGATCAAACTCCTTTACTCAGGTACTGCTAAATATTTTCTAATCAATTTAGTTCGATGAATTTAGAAGAACGTAAAGTGTCTCACCACGAGCAGTATCTGGCAAACAACACAATCTAACTATATAAGCAAAATCTGCTTACCTTGGCCAAATTTTGTTGTGTTGCTCGTCCAGAAGTAGCCCGCTGTCTTTGTTTTTTGTGTGTTCTGAAGAAGTATTCTGAGTCTCGAGTTTTGATACAAACGCCACTTTATAATGGAGTAGGATTGCAATGTTACCCCCTTCTCCGTTCTTGGAAAAACCCTTATATACTGTGCTAAACACACACACACACACACACACACACACAGAGTCAACCTGAGTTATCTGAGACCCCCAATAGACCCCCATAGAATGAAACAGAATCAAACAGATGTGTCTTCCTCCCCCAGCCTATATAGTGGTTCCTTTGTGTCAACCAACATTTGGCCTCCCAGATAAGAAACTTTTAAAATGACCTTATAATAGTAAACAATTGTATACATTATTCCTCTATATTTCAGCCAAAAATATCTTCAACAAGGCCTTCAGAAAGAAGATTGTAGAAGCTTATGAGTCTGGAAAGGGATTTCAAAAGATATCTAAAGAAACACACACGAAACACACACTTAAAGGTCTGACATTGTGCTGTGGTCTTCTTTACTACGTATAGGTAGTCTTGCAATAGGGAGGTTGTGAGATTGCTGCGGGGGCGCACGCTGGGGAAGAGTGCCACAGCTCTGTACAGGCACCTGTGCGCCAGTCACAAAGACCTTTGGCTGGGCCAGTCAGCAATGTACCTGTCTGTGCTGAACACTTTTGTGACTCAGGACACTGATCCCAGCCGTCTCGTTGCCCCACTGCCACAGATGGTGCATGTGCCTGGTCCATCTTGGCTGTTGTCCGTGTACGCTAAGGACATACTGACACGGCTTCCTCAGCTAAAGGCTTGTGTCACCTGTCTATGGCTCCATCTTAAAAATGGATTCCACCAAAAAGGTAACACCTGATTTAGAGTCACATTGACTGTTAGTTTTTCATTGTAAAATAAAAGTGTTTCTTGCATGATAATAGTAATACTTCTTATTGTGTACTTTAGATCACCAAGAAGCTAGCTGGTGAAGCTGCTGGCACCGCAGCGTGGGTGACAGATGTGGGGAACGAAATTGGACAAGTCCTCATGTGTTTCCTCACAGAAAGAGAGGGAAACGGCCTGCTCCCCATGTGTTACGGACATGGACTGGGACTGCTGCGCCTCAGGAGGTAAAGGCAAGGCGGCAGCAATGTTTAGCGAGTGGGACCAGCTGGTGGTCAGGCTGGATTTGTGGCATTTTATGCGGCGCATTGCAGTCGGGGTCACCACAGATCGCCATCCGCTGCATGGCGCCTTCATGGGAAGCCTCTCAGTCTGCATCTTCGAGCGGGATGCTGGTGAGGTTGAGAGGCTGAAGGAGGCCTGTGACTGCAAGCCCACCGCTAAAGAATTGGCAAGACACTGTCGTCGCCGCACTCGTGGGGCACCCCAATGGGGCAAGTCCCATTTGTAGCAGTCCCTGACCCAGCCCACTTGCTTTAAGCTACAAACACTGCAGCTATTGATGTGCCTGCTGCTACACCTCCTGGTCCAAAGGTGCCGAGAACCACAGCTTGGCGGCAGAGGCAGCTGCAGCACAAGGTGCCATTAAGAAAAAGAGGCAAAAGACAGAACAATATGTTGTAAAAAGTGTGGCCAACCAAAGACTAAAGAGTTTGGCCACAGTCAGTTTCGAGGGGTTCATTTTGCAAAAGCCTCAGGAAAAACTGTTGAGCAGTGGACAGAGGAGATAAGGAGGGGACAGTGTTGAAATTATATATACAGACATGTTCATATTTTTATATAGTTTGTTTATTTATTGTTGTTTGTGTATATTTTTTATATTAATAAAGCTTTTCTCATTAATGTGGACATTTCTACTTTATTAAATATTTATATTTAATGTGCATTCTTCAATACCCCAAGACTAAAAGAACATAATAAGGATATGAAGAAAGCACTTTATAAATTAAAATAAAAATCAATAAATTGTTGTTCTCATACATTAAATGATTTTACATGTAAGGATGACATAAACCACTTACACTGCAATATACATTTACTCAAGGTTGTTTTAATTAATTATTCCAAACAATATTGATGATGTCAAACTTATTAATGAAGTTATGAAAATCATAAATGGTTGGTTAATGGTTAATGATTTAACATGCAAGAATGATATAAAACCATTTAAACTGCTACATAAATTTACTTCACAGATATGAAGTTTAGAAAGCATTTTGGCAAAATTAATAAATGTTCTCTCGAGTTAACATTTTTAACATATAAAAACTTGTGTGCAAATACACAAAAACACTGAAATAAATAGAAAATACATTTTATTAAAACATTTAGCTTATTTGAGCCAAGAGAACATGCAAAAAGAACACAAGCACATGGCTACTTAATATGCATAGGTCATGTCTCAGGTGACCCCAGGTATGGATCCACATGGCTACTTAACATGCAGAGCTCAAGTGCCTTGCTGTCCCACCTCCTGGGTGTTCCATATTTTGAGAGTTTCCTAATCCCAGGAATTACGAACACCCACAACCCCATGGGGCCCACCCCACTGGGGCTCAGTGCCACAGGGGCCCACCAGGGGTGTCAGGGGGCACAGGGGGGCCGAGGAGAAGATCCATTACCATCCTTTAAATTATAAATAAACGAATTTGCGTGTCATCCTCGCGCGAGCCTGTTCCAACGTTCCACTTTTCCAACATCCTGATTGGCCTGTCGCCTGTAGAGCCTTAACCAGTAGAGTTTTGGTAAACGTGGGGTTTGTTCAGACGTGGTGCTTGGTAGAATGCGACTCGCGTTGCGTCTCTGCCTGTCAGAGTTTTTTTCTTTTTAAAACCGTCAGCTGGCTCTAACCAGTTTTTTTTTACTTCACGCACTGAAAAAAAGTGTCTGACACTTTTTTGCTGTATTTCTTTAAGAAAAATTAAGGAAGTGGTGTTATAAAACTATATTACAAATTAATTAGCTACACACACACACTCTCTCTGCCGGTCATCAGAGTTTTTTTTTTTTTTAAACCGTCTGCTGGTTCGAAGTAGTGGTATAAAAAAACTATATTACAAATTAATTAGCTAACCACACATACACACACACACATACCTGGTTTGAAAAAAAAAAAAAAAAAGAACCAAAAAAAATAATCACACTGATCATAAAAAAAATGTAAGTTAAATAAAGAAAGTTATGTTGAGATGTGTCGAGAGACGACTGGGGTTTGATCTTGAGAACCTATCATCTCCGAGAGGAATTTCTAAACGCCAATAGGATTGGCGAATGGCCCGCCCACGCCAGTCTCCGCCCCGTGCATACGGGTATAAAAGGAAGATGGCGGCGGTCATTCACTTACCTTTGTGCTGAGGAACCTGAGAGAGAGTTTCTCGGTCACTGCAGCTGGTCGGCGCAGTGATGTGGCATGAAGACACAACGTCTCGTTCCCTCCATCAGGGAACCGAGGTTACATACGTAACCGAGACGTTCCCCTTCAGTCGGTCTCTCGACGTTGTGTTGAGAGACGACTGGGGAAGTATCTACACACGGCACTACGCCGCATTACGATCTCCAGCGGAGCGACAGTGACCGGACTAGCGAGTCAACTGAGCGCTATCGCGAGATGTAATCTTCCAGTGGATTCAGTATCAGACATACTAAGAAGCTTCTACTGACGGTCATCACGGAAGGTGGCGTTACCCCTGTAACGAGGTCCCTTCCGGGCCGCACTGGGAAAAACACTACTCTCTCATGAAGAGTGGTTGCGGAGCCCACATCCTACCACGTGGGGAGGTACATGTGGAGGTATAAGGCATGGTCTTCCCATGGGGAGAGCGCATGCAGGAATGTGTCAACCCGACTCGGGGGACAGCGTACTCGGTGGAGAGCCACCGGAGGGGAGGTCACAGATTCGCCTATAGGGGAAAACGTGGAATCTACATACGGGACTACCCTGTGGGGAGTCACTACGTATGGGGCACTAGTCCAAGTATAGGGGTCCGCCTGAATAGGGGTGACTCTACCAGTACTGGACTTGGTTCCAACAGATCGCTCCACCCGATCTGTTACCAAATGCCATGCTTAATGATGGATGGAAGCCTATACTTCACCCTAAGGGGGGAATAGTAGGGAGGCTGATAGCGCACGCTACTACCTGAAGAGGGGAGAAGGCGCTTTCGCAGGCGTACGTCCAGGCCAGATGCCGGCCCCTATCCTTGCCGGACGCGGGCTGACACCTGTTCCACTCAGAAAAACCTCATGAAGGTACTGGGCGTAGCCCAACCCGCAGCACTGCACATGTCTGCCAGAGTGGCGCCCTTGGTCAATGTCCACGAGGAGGCCACACTCCGTGAGGAGTGGGCTCTCACTACAAGTAGGCATTGACCGGAGGATTGGTACGCCAAATGGCATTCGCAATCCAGCGCGCCAACTCTGTTTGGAGACAGTCCTCCCCTGGGGCTGTCTCTGGAACAGACAACAGCTGCTCAGAGCTCTAAGGGCTCTGTGTGCGGTCATGAAACAACGCGGTATGCGTAGGACACAGCACGTAGAGGTTGGGTCTTTCTCCCGGAGGGGAGCGCCTGCAGGCTCACCATCTGACGGAAATAGTGATGGGAACCTTGGGCACGTAACTGGGCCTGGGTCTCAGGATCACGTGAGAGTTACCAGGGCCAATTCTAGGCACCCCGAGGACACGGAAGCCTTGTGGTTCCCCATCCTCTTGATGGAGCGAACGCCGTCAGGAGCGCAGTCTTCATCGTACCCGAGGAAGAGAGGCTTCTCCGAGGGGCTCGAACGCTCAAGAGGGTGTGCGAGGTGGATTTACCCTCCTCGCACCTAGAGGAACCTAGTGACCAGGTCGAGCTGACCGAGAAACTTACCCTCCACATGATCGCGCTGAGCGGCTACACACACTTCAATGTGGACGAGGAGAGGTTACTCTCTAGTCTCTGTTGTAAAAATGTCAACACTAACCTGATCGGCAACTCCGTGGGTTCTCTCCTTGGGAGGAACACCAGGATGAGAAGAGACGCCACTCGTAAGCCATAAGCTGCATGACGGGGGCTCTAGCCAGCCGGATGGTCTTATGGACCGTCGGCGGCAAGCCGCTCAAACTCTCCTCGTCCCGTCCAAGGACCAGGCATGGAGGATCAGGCAGAGTCCTGCTGAACCGCTCCCATCAAGCCAAACTGCGCGGAGATGGAGTCGCCATTCTCCACGGGTAGTTCCCTGCCGAGAGAGCGCATAGGCTGTCCGGTACAGGTTCTCCAGCATGAATGTGCTTGCAGAGACTTGTTGACTCCGTAGGGGGAGGCGTCGGGCGGGTTGCGACTTTCGCCGTGAGTGTGTGCCGCCCTCGATTGAGTACGCCACGGCCAAAATGTGCTGTCCGACCGGACTAGCACAAAAGTCCTGCACTAGGGGCAACAGTCTCTCCTCAGTGCTAGAGGACAGTCTACAACTCCAGGCACTATGTGCCGTCACAGTTGGGACCCGTCCAGTCCGCTACTTCGTGCCCGTTGCACACTGCCCCTCATCCCTTCAGGGAGGCGTCAGCCGTACCACGACGCGCCTCGACCTGCCCGAGCGGAACTCCTGCTCGGAAAGGTCAAATCTGACCAGGAATGAGGGTGCACCGGCACTAAGGCGTACCATCATCCGCCTAGCGTCGGGGTGCCACGCCGTTCCCGGAACCCGACTCTGAGGCCAGTGCTGAAGCGGGTCACATGGACATCAACCCGAGCGGGATACCCCTGCCGAGGATGTCACATGCCCCAGGAGCCTCCGAAGTGTTTCGGTAGGGACCGCTGGACCCTACCTGATCCGTGCCAGGTAGTGCAGCACTGACTGTGCGCGCTCGCAGTGAGCCGCTGATATCCAAACAGAGTCTAGTTCCATACCGAGAGAAGAGGAGGTGCTCAGCGTTAGGGTGAGCAGGCTCTTATCCCAGTTGACCTGAGGCCAGAGACGGTCTAGGTGCCGAAGCACGAGGTCCCTCGCGTACCCAACATCTCACGAGTGTGCCTAAGGCGACAGTCGTCGAGACAGTTGAGAATTCGCACGCCTGTACCCGGAGGGGGCAAGACGGCCTCAATGAGTTTATACAAACCCGAGGAGGCAGGGCCAGACCGAAGGGTTGGATGCTGTATTGCCACGCTTTTCCCTCGAGCACGAACCGCATAACGGTCGGTGTCGAGGGAGGATGACATATGCATCCTTCAGGTCGATTGCCACGAACCAATCCTGGTGACGAATTGAAGCCAAGATGTGCACCTGCGTCAAGATCCTAAACTGCAGCCGGAGGTGCCTGTTTAGGAGATGCAGATCCAAGATGGGGCGCTGCCCCGCCCCCCCTTTTTCAGGCACTATGAAGTATGGGTGTAACCCCAAGGACATCTCGGTTATCGGGACGGAATCGACCATATGTTCGCCGGCGGGGCGGGCGGCGACCTCCTCCCAAAGTGCGGGGGCATTCCCTCCTCGCACCGAGGTGAACGGAATGCCCGAGACTTCGGTGGGCGCATGGCGAACTGGATCGTATAACCGAGATGGATCGTCCTCTCCAGCCACCGTGACGGGCTGCTGATGCACCGTGACAACGGGGTCAGAGGGGCGATCTCCTTCACCATACCTGGGAGGGCTGGTTCGATGGCTGATAGAACGGTCACCTCGCACCATGGGGGAGGTTGACGGCTGATAGAACGGTCACCTCGCACCATGGGGAGGTTGACGGCTCTATTGACTTAGCTGCTTTGTGGCGCTGGTCGACCAACGTCGCGTGGAGGTTGTGTTCGGCCGCGCTATCCATCCTCACCACCGTCTGCTTGAGGGTGCTGTGGAGGAAGGGAAACCCAGGGAAGACAACCCTCTTAATGCGGAGGTGGGTGCTGGGCCTTGGAAAAGGCCCGGACTTAAGGGAGACACGGCAGGTAGCGTCTCGTCCCGACCCCACGGAGAATGGCAGAGTCGGACCCGATGTTTCCCCGGGGTTCGTCCCGTCAGGGCCGCTTGTGGTCCTCCCTTGCGGCTGATGACGGGGGGGGGGGTCGCTCTCCTCCGCGTTGGTCTGCGTCTCGGGCGGGCTGTCCTCTGGGAGAGCCCTGCGCCGGAGGCACCACTGCGTGCGGGGCTGTCGGGAAGCAGGCTGCGCTCGGGGACGTGATGACCTGTGGGTGGTCATGCCGCGGCGAGGCAATATCTGCGGTATTGCCCTAGTCTGCTTCTGCACGCGGAGAACTAATGACATCCTCCACGGTGTCTCCAAACACAGCCTGGCTTGCGAGATAGGCGTGTCCAGAAGGCGGGCCTTCTGGACGTTACCCATCTGTGCAAGGCTTAGCCACAGATGCCTTCCTTAGGCCACCATAGTGGGCATTGACCGACCCAGTGCCCCTGCCGTGGCCTTCGTCGCACGGAGCGCGAGGTCTGTGGTAGTGTGCAACTCACTCATGCAAGTGGGGTCAGGCTTCCCTTCATCCAGGTCCTTCAGGGCTTTAGCCCGAAGACCTGGAGGATCGCAATGGCGCGGAGGGCGGAAGCAGCCTGTCCAGCAGCGTTATAAGCCCTCGACCCGAATATCGAGGAGAGCTTAAACGCTCTGGACGGGAGTCTAGGTCGACGCCCCCAGGTGGCAGCCGTCTGCGGGCACAGGTGCACCGCTACAGCACGCTCCACCTGGGGGACGTCAACATAGCCTCGGGCCGCTCCGCCCTCCAGGGAAGTCACAGCTGTAGAGCTCATGAGTGTGGAACGCGCCGAAAGGGCGCATTCCACGACCTTGTGAGCTCCTCATACACCTCCGGGAGAATGGCACCTGGGTGGTTCGCGGTTTTTCACCACGCCCCGCCCCCAGAAACCATTCGTTCAGCTCGAGCGCTTCAGGGAGGGCGTGACGCACCTCAACCCGATGCTCGCGGCCGCCCGGGTTAGCACGGCCGACATCTCCGAGTAGGTCCCATCATGAGCTCTACCGCTTGTGGGCGGAGCTCGGAGAGAGATCGCCGCGTCAGATGCCAGTAGGCAGCTGTCTGATGCCGCGACAGAGATTTCGTCCTCATCCCATTTACGAGCCTTCCCGCTATGGAACGGTCAACCGGAGCCGGAGCTGGCGGAGCGACATCCATAGAGATCCCCATATCCCCCGCTGCTCGTAGAGCGGTCGACCTCGCTGAAGCGGCAGTCAGACTCGCCTGACAAGCGAGCGGGTTGGCGTCAACAGTCCCGAAGAACGTCGCCAGCCGTGACCGCAACACCTTGATAGACATGTCCTCGCAGACAGAACATATCATATCAATGAATCCGGCTTCAGCATGTTTGATGCCCAAACATGTGACGCGGGGTTTCATGGCCGTCTGACTCGGGGATGAGTCTTCCGCACCTAAGGACACAGCTGCGAGACATGCTCAACAGCTGGAGAAATATGCTCTTTTAGAATAGGCTCTGTGGTAAATTGCCAAAATGTCGAGTGCAAGGGCTTTCAGATTTGGCGATGGAAAAGTTGTACATTCTACAAAGAAAGTCAAGATTCCAGCCACAATTGGACAGACTAAATGCCACATAGAAACTGAAGTAGTTCCAGCAGATATCCCATTACTTCTGAGCAAAACTTCACTAAAAAGAGCAGGTGCAGTCTTGGATCTTCAGAATGACAAAGCCATCATGTTTCACCACCCTGTAACCCTTGAACTCACCTCATCTGGACATTACTGTGTGAATTTAATGTCTAAAGATCTCTCATGTGATACCGAAAAGTGTGAAGATTAAGTTCTAACTGTAACAGAGAACATGACTACAAAAGAGAAAAAATTACATAAAACAGTTTGGACATGCCTCTGTGGACAGACTTAAAAAGCTACTAGCCAGTTCAGGCAATCAGGATGAAGAATGCATTGTGATCCTTAAAGATAGTAGACAACTGTGAAACATGTGTAAAGCACAGCCGACCCAAACCTGCTGTAGGACTCCCCATGGCCTCAAGCTACAACGAAACGGTGGCTGTGGATCTGCATGAATTAGAAACAGGAGTGTGGTATCTCCATGTTATCGACCATTTCACACGATTCAGTTCTGCAAGCATTGTGACTACAAAAAAAGCAAGTGAGATTGTAAAAAGCTTCATACATTGCTGGATCAGTGTTCATGGCCCACCGAGGAGACTGTTCAGTGACAACGGAAGAGAGTTTAACAATGAAGAAATGAGACATGGCTGAAAAGTTCAACATTGAGGTAAAGACCACAGCAGCTTATAGTCAATGGAGCAATGGTCTTTTAGAGAGACACAATCAGACTCTGACTGAAATACTGTTGAAAGTGAAGCATGACAACAGATGTGATTGGAGAACTGCCATAGACTGGGCCCTGATGGCAAAAAATGCAATGCACAACGCACACAGGTTCAGTCCTTACCAGCATGTTTTTGTACAAAATCCAAACCTACCATCAGTTCTCACTGACAAACCACCAGCTTTGGAATATTCCAGCGTGAGCACATGGGCAGGGCAGCATATTTCTACCTTGCATGCTGCAAGAAGAGAGTTCACAGAAGCGAAGTGTTCTGAAAGAATTCGAAGAGCCCTACGAAAATAATTAAGACCCACAGACGAAAGATATGAGTCTGGTGACAAAGTGTACTACAAACATGCAGGCAGTACACAGTGGAAAGGTCCAGGTGTCGTCATTGGCCAAGATGGGGCAGTGATTTTTGTGAGGCATGGAGGAACTTATGTTCGTGTGCAAAAACCGAAAGACAAATGACAACCACACAGACAAGATGGAAGTACAAACAATAAAATCCTGGGAGAGATACAGGTTTGCAGCTCACAGAAATTGTCGAAATGGATGTTGATAGCATAACTGGGAGCATGTAAAATTCACAGCAGGATGTGGAATGTGATGATACATCACAGCAGGTTGAGGAATGTGATGATATATCTACCCAGCCAGAGGAAGATGTAAGAAGTCATAAGCACAAACTTAATGTTGGACAAACAATAACCTATACAGACAGAGAAAATGGTGAGGCCCGGACAGCAAAAATTCTTGGCAGAGCTGGAAAAGTTACAGGCAAACACAGACACTGGTAAAATCTATAGTACACACACCCGGGACTGTTGCTGGGTGTTACTGGATCTCTAATTTAAACCAGGTAGATGACCTACAGATTGTTTCTCCAGACACCACAGTAACACATTATGATCAAAATGAGAGTGATGTTTTCATTACTGAAGATGAGATTTTTGATTCAGCAAAAAAAAACTGAGCTGGATAACTGGAAAAGAAACTGCGTGTACGAGGAAGTTAAGGACAACGGTCAAAAATGTATCAGCACGAGGTGGGTTGTGCTCAGTCAAAGAAACACCTGATAGTGTAACGCCTAAGGCTAGGCTAGTTGCAAGGGGTTTTGAAGAGATGAATGTCAGTGACCTTCCTAAAGACTCTTCTACTTGTGCTTCATTCTCTGAGAATGGTTATGGCAGTCATATGTCAGAAGAAATGGCAGTTAAATTCCATAGATATCAAAGCTGCTTTTCTGCAGGGAAGAGAGTTGACTAGAAATGTCTACATTCGCCCTCCTTCAGAAGCACAGTGCAAAGGATCCCTGTGGAAGTTAAACAAATGTGTGTATGGTTTGGCAGATGCCTCTCTGTACTGGTACAACAAAGTCAAAGACACTTTGCAGCGTTTGGGAGGTCATGTGTCTCAAGTTGACCCTGCAGTGTTCTACTGGCTGAGTGTCTCCGGAGAATTGGAATTCTTGCTTCTCATGTTGATGATTTTTTATGGGGCGGTTCTGAAGCTTTTTCCTCTTCGGTTATCCCACACTTTAAAACTGCTTTCCAGGTTGGGCGAGAAGAGCACCACAGTTTCAGTTATGTCGGAATGGAGATCACGTCTGAAAATGGTGAAATACATGTGCATCAAAATTAGGGATGGGAATTGATAAGAATTTAACGATTCCGATTCCATTATCGATATTGCTTATCGATCCGATTCCTTATCGATTCTCTTATCGATTCTCATTGGGAGAGGGAATAAGTACAAATTTGTTTGTTTGTATTAACTCGCTTTAATATCTGATAAGAACATAGCACATACTCAGAGTATACACAAATTATGTGTAGCAACCTCAGAACAAACCTAAAAGTAGGCTACAAAGTAAAGTCCAGGGATCTATAGAATTTTTCACATTCATCATTGGTCCAGACAAAAAATAAAATAAAACTGCCATTTAAGTGCCATAAAAACTAAAAACACAGACTAAACAGTCAAGGTCATCATCATCTAAATTTGATTGACCATGACAATGGAGATTATTATTCATATAGTACAAGTTTACACAATGAAATGGCGCTCACATTAACTAAATAGAGAAGTTACCTTCGGCATTAATAGCAGATGACGTCTCGTTAGCTCCGCTGCTGCTTGACTCACTTGTTGTTGCTGTGTCGCTAAGTAGTAGTGTATCAAACACGCGACAGTCCTGCAAATGAATTGCGTGCTGTGTGGCCAAATGTTTCTGCATATTGGAGGTAGTTGCCGAAATTAAACTTTTACAGTTGTTGCAAATGACCGCATTGGCGTCTTTTCTAGTGAAATATAACCACACTTTAGATCGCTTCTGCCTCGATGACATGTTTGCTGCGTAACCAAAACACGCAGCGCGTTGACACATTTGCAACGAGCGGAAACCGATAAGCGGAATCGTTAAGCAGGTACGCTAACGGTTCCAAGGAATCGATTCACTGGGCACCGGTTCTAAAGAAGAACCGGTTCTCGGTTCCCATCCCTAATCAAAATACATATATAAAGAATCTTCATCCCATTGTTATTGATCCAGTCAGAGCTGTGCAACGTGAAACTCCACTAACAGACCACGAAACCGACATCTTGAGATCCAAGATTGGTCAAATATTGTGGGTTGCAAGACAAAGCAGACCAGATGTTATATGTGACACATCTATCCTTGCTTCTTCCACAAAAATGCTACTGTTCAGACTTTGCATGATGCTAACAAGCTTGTCAGAAAACTTAAGTCAGAAGATGTGACTCTAAAGTTTCAGAACCTAGGAAAAGCAAGCTCAATGAAACTGGTTGTGTTTAGTGATGCTTCATTTGGAAATCTTCCAGATGGCGGTACTCAAGGTGGTCACCTGATTCTGTTGATGGGAGAAAATGGAAGATTCTCCAGTTTCTTGGCAATCTAAAAGAATCAGAAGAGTTGTCAGAAGCACTTTGGCAGGGGAAACCTTGGCTCTTGCTGATGGCGTTGACTGTCAGCACTCTACTCAGAAATTACAAATGGTAACTGACAATCATTCACTTTTTGATGCTGTGAAGTCTACGAAGTCAGTTGCAGAAAAGAGGCTTTGTCTTGAAATCAGCAGCATAAAGGAACTGATTCAGTCTGGAAGTATCCAGCAGATCCTTTGGTCTGCTACAAAAGATCAACTTGCAGACTGTCTTACAAAAAAGGGGGCATCTTCATTAATGCTTTGAAAGTTCTCAGCAAAGGAGTATGAGAACACAAATAAGTAATAAAAGAGATTATGTTTTTTTTAGGAGAAATTGCCTAAATGTTCCAAATGTGTTATTGTTCTCCCTCTTTATATTTTTTTTTTTTTGCTTTTGTTGTAATAAAAAAAAAAAAAAGGGGGAGATTGTTAATTTCAGTGTTTGCTCCTCTCCTCAAGGGGGCGCTGTAGTGGCAAGTTAACATGATTGAGGTCTGGAAGGTGAAGGAGTTAGTAGTTTTGTGTTGGTTGCAGCAGGGCTGTATGTCATTGGATTTAAGCTTACGGATTAACACTTTGTTTTAATTATGCCCATGGCAGAGAAGGAGCTCTCTCAAAATATGATCCAAAGCAGCTCATCTTAGCACACTGAATTCGTGCAGGATATGTGTCCTTGGGAACAAAAGATATCCAGAATGCGTCGGCGCTTTCTTCCTTGTGCCTTTTTGTTTGAGAATGGTATTGTGCTGCAACTCAATAGCTGCTCCTCAAACACAGCCCGTTCTACTCCGAACTGTAGATCTCTGACTAACACTGAAGTAGAAAGTACGTCACAAGCAAACAGATTTTCTGTAAATGCCAGCACGGGTTTTCATGGCCTTAATGTCCGCGAATCGCCGGGAAAACTGCTCTTTTAGTTCAGTGAGTATGGGCAGTAAGCAGCAACGGACTGCAGAATGGGAAAGTGTGTCAAGTCGTCTTCCTTAAGTTGTTGAGCAAATAAGTCAAGTTTTGTTTCAAATGCGGATACATCATTGAACATCATCGGCAGAATTTTTTGCCTCCCTTGAAGTTTGAGATTAAGTGAATTTAAATGGCACGTTATATCTGTCAAAAATGCAGCGTTTTCAATGAATGTGTCATCATTTAGGAGAGACAGTAAATTATGTTGAACCTTCTCTTCCAAAACCATGCGCACAGCATGAAGCAATTGCATGAAACGGCATAACACCTGTCCATTGTCTCTTTGAGTGCTCCGCCTCTTAGTTTGTTGCATAATTGCTCCTGATGCAGAATGCAATGATATCGGCCTTTTAATGGTAGCAAAGTCAACATTTCTTCTGCAAATTTCTCCTCTTTGAGAAAACGTACCCAGACAAGAAGCTGAGCGATGTCTTTGTTGTCAGTGGATTCATCCAATGCCAAACAAAATTCTTGGCATTTTCAATGTCTTTTAAAAGCTGTGAAAACAGATCTGTAATGTCTTCGACTCACCTGGTTACTGTTGAATCAGACAACTGTAGCTTTGAAATTGGTCTAATAATGTCATCCTTGTTCTTGAAATCCGAAAATTCCGCGCAGTCGACGAGTGTATTTTGAGAAATTCTCCTTCTGTAGCTGGTTCCTTTGCTTTTGCAATATTCCAGGCGGTTCTGAACGATGCCTCAGTAACATTGTCACTGCATTTAACATGACTGCAAAACAGGGATTGTTGGGACTGAAAGCCATCTCGCAAAGTCTTTATTTTCTGTTTTCTGAGATTACTGTCAGTGGGATACGCATCCTTGATTTCGGGGTGAAGCTGTTCGTGGTGCCGTTGCAGATTAGCCCGTTTTAACACAGCAATCGTCTTTTGGCAGATGAGACACATTGGTTTGCCTTGTACCTCAATAAAAGCAAAGTCTGATTCCCACGCAGGGTTAAAAGTCCTGTTTTCATCATCCACCTTTCTTCGTTTGGACACCATCACATAAATTAGTATAGCTAATAAGTTAGCCTGATTAGGCCGTTTCACTTTCACAGAATAATATTAGTCTCGCGATAGGTTGCATTAAATTATATACATGCCATTAAAATTAATCGAGTCATAAATGTTATGTGTGTTCTATTCTGTTTAGTCATGATAACAGCATAATTTTTTTTATAAATAAAAAAGTTTTCATGCCTCATTAAGGGTCGTTTGCTTTATGCTGCGCTGGGCAGACGTATCAGCATCTTACGTCAAAGTCCCGTGAGAGAAACTCGACAGCAGGAGCGGTCTGCCCTCGCAATGCTAGGATGTTAAAACGCTGATCAGCGCTACCACGGGCCACACTTTAAGGGCACCCTGCTGAAAAAAGCAATCAAAACCATTAGAGAAATTCTTATTGTTTCCATTAAAACCATTACAAAAAATTCATTTTTGCAGTTTTGGGTTATTGACAGAGAGGAATTACTGTTGTTCTATAGGTTGCCAGCTGCCAGATTACAGCACACCAATAGAATCCAAATACTAGTGTACACTATTATAGTTTCCATCAAAACCAATACAACATCCATTATAACCCTTAAATGTTCTATTGCAGTGGTTCTCAATTCGACCAAACACCGAACATGCTTTTTGCTATTTTCATCCGAATATGTTCGGTTGCCAAACATTCAGTGCATACCTAGAATATATTGGTTAATGAGTTTAATTTATTCAGCCACAGGGCACAACTGTGTCAGCAAATGAAGAATATGATAATGATCGCACAGATGACACAACCCAACAAACGCTCGATCATACACATGCTGCGGGTGGTCCCGCCCACAAGCCAATTAGAGTGCACGCTTTATGGAACTTTCGCAAAAGACCAATGGCAAGCTACTCAACATGACCATATCGGGAAGCTCGCTAAGTGGAACAGAGCTCTGACCAATGGCGAGCCAGGCGACAGGCCAATCAGGATGTAGGAAAAGTGGATCGTTGGAACAGGCTCGCGCTAGGACGACACGCAAATTTTTTATTTATAGTTTAATTCATAATTTAATTAAATTCTTTAAATTAATATGTTTAACTGCAAATTAAATCAACCGTGCACATTTCTAAAGCTTCAGTTAGACTCTGTAGGCTTATTTCATGATTTAAGGTCTTTGTGTTGTCATGTGTTGAACCATAACCTAAAATATTATGCAAATTTTCAGAGCTCTTGTAAACCTTAAAAATACTTTTGTCTTTTTTTAAAGCAGCTTTGCATTTATAATGCTGGCAGGTGCACCCTTAAAAAACAGAAAACAACTACTGGGTATCACACACATGCACACATGACGGAAAGGAGAGGATTAACAGCAATAAAATTGAAGTCTCGGCATGTTCCTCATATGTCTGGCAACCATGCGTCCTAAACAGATGAACGCCTGTACCCCCTGATACAGGCTATGCATCGCACCCTTGCGGGGAAGATCACAGGTATGCTGTTGGAGATTGACAACTCTGAGTTACTGCACATGCTTGAGACTCCAGAGTCTCTGCACTCTAAGGTTTGCACACTCAAATTAATAACCATCAGTGTCTATAATATGACTAATAGTGAGCAAAGATCTAATGTTATATTATGCCGGTGTGTTAATTTGAATTTGTTAGTTGAAGAGGCAGTAGCGGTTCTTCAGGCTAATCAGGATAAGGAGTTAACAACGAAAAAGTGAAGAAGCTCCCCTGAGGCAAGTCAGTTATATCACACAAACACGCACAACTAAGTTTTTATACATTTAAGTCAGGTCTAGGTCACATACACTTCTTTCTTAGTGTGACGGAGGGAGCAGTACAGGTTAAATACACATTTGAGTTTGTCGACTACGCCACCCGGGAAATAAAAATAACCCCAAAGTTTTTTATTAGGTCACACAGGTCCGATTCTCATAAATTAAGGTAGGCGGGAAACGTGGATATCAAAAATACAAAAAGTTTATTGAAACACTGAATTTTAAAATGGAAAAGGCATTTGAAATGGTCTGGTCATGGGGTTCATTCTCTGACAGCAACTCTCTCCAATGACCATGAAAAACAAATACACAAAACACTAACTTACAGGGCTGAGGTTACCCACCGGAGTGATCACCAGCACTAGTTATCCAAAAGCACACTTCTACACACCACACTGTGAACTCAGATCACACACACTTCAAAAAGTGTCACACGGCAAACGTTGAAGTAGCACCACCACTAAAGATCCTCCACCCGTGGGACCCCAGCTCCTGAAAGGAAATCAAAAACAAAATAAACAAACCTTAAACGAAAATACATACAAAAAACTGTCATATGGGATTACAACTCAGTCATAACTATGTGGGTAAAAGCCACTACAGTAAGGGCTCAGCAATACACAAGTATTCAAGCACAAGCCCACACAGTTCACGAAAAGAGAAAAGGGGGGGGGCTCAGACGAGGCCGCAGTCTATAACAAGGTATGGTCACATGAGCTGAAGATTCATCCACCCCGAGTTATCTGAAGAAAATTAACAATCCGCATGAACAACCATAACGGCAGCAGCAGTCTTCCTAGATAGTGATAATGGAAGTGTGGTGAACTGTCAAACAGTAGCAAAGAGCAAACGAGTCACAACGATAATCACCAGGACAAACAAAGGGAGAATCCTGCGGCAAATACGGATGACAAAAAAACAGCGTTACTAATAGTTACACATCACCGCTGGAATTCACCGTTAACAAACACACTGACTTACCAACTGAGCACCACGAGAGTAGATGAGCTTACTATCAGTTCGCAGGCTGGACACGCAGCGTTCAAATACCCCGCTGCAAAGCTGAAGTACAGGGACTGCACATTAATCAAAACCACCCACCCCTCAGCAAAACCATTAACCATAAAACAGCTTTCGCTTACCAGAACAAAAGAGCAATCATACAGTCCACAGGAACAGATGAAAACACTAATAAAACAGACAGGCTGGGGTGCAACAACCAAAATCATAAGTATCAGTGTTTGTCATTAAAGGTTAAGCGAATGCTACCTGTCAGCAGCGCATACCTGAAGCCACAGTCAACACAAAAAGGGGAGGATCCGGGCGTGACGCATCCCAGGCTAAACCAAACACGTCCTGAAATACTCAGCACTCGCTGTTGATTGGTGCTAACATGTGTCAATCACAGCCACTTACCTCATTCATCCTATCACATTAGCAAAAGACGGCGAGCTCATAGCAAAAGGCAGAGAGCCTCATGGGTCAAAGGTTATGGGCCTCATAAACCAGGCACCAAGAAGTACCAGTAGGCACCAAGCAGTACCATATCTTCTCAGCATCACACATACATTTACATTTCTGTAGCGCACACACTTTTGTTAACAGTAGTTGGTGCGAGGTACGAAGGTACGAACGAAAAACACACACTGTATGTGGTCAATTGTTATTGTTTGAAGTATTTACCTTTTGAAGTATACTAAACTTGTTGTAGTAAATGACAAAATGACATACATCTACATTTAAAGATGGATGTATGTGGTTTTCTTTTTAAAGTTTTAGAAAAGTTTTGCCACATTTTAATACTGATATAAGCTGATTGACATTATGGTTGTTTTCCTAGTTACATTACTGAGTTTTCCTATATAAAAGAATACATTTAAGATTTCTAGTTATAATATGATACATTTAGTTAGTTATAGGTTTCATGTAATTCTTCTGAAATAATATGGGCTATGGGCCTCAAGTATAAGTTTGAACACCTGCAGTTACACCAAATATCTTATCACACTAAGACAGGAACTGCACGTACACCACACACACTTTTCTAGAGAAGTTTAATTTACGCATACAGCCAAGGACGCTGGGTTGCTCATCCTACGCTAAAAATGAGCTCATTTTTAATAAAACAAGGTTAAATCATGTATCGTCTGAAAGCCCAGGAAAAGTGTCAAGATAAAGAGGCACCTGTTTTTGAGAGGTGTTCGCTACGATTATATCCTGATATGGTAGGCTGGAAATATAACGGTAGCGAGCGCAGAGGGCTAATGAAAAGATGATATCATATGAAACCTGATTGGAAGAAGATGATGTCAGTCAAACATGATTGGTTTAAACTGTGATAACTTGAGAATAATGTATGAAAGATGGAGTCAGATGTGTATTGGTTAGATCACTTCAGATGAACTCTGAATATCTCACTTTGCTTGCTCTGGCAAATAAAGTTTAAACTCTTGGCACCTGGAACCCTTGTCTCTGAGATTTCTTTCTGCCATGGAAGGCCGATTCGCCACAACAATAAGAATTAGGTTTTATTTACGCAAAATAACAAATTGTACCAAATTGCAAGTTCACACAAATAGTTTCATGTCAGTCGTTTTGTTTTTTGCATGCTCGCTGAAGTTCCATGGAGGTCTTTTCAATGAACGGAGATGAAGGAAAAGGGTTGAACTTCATGTGTAGTTTTGACACAGCCAATGCCATTTTGCTCTCCACAATGTTAAGTTTATTCTGAGTTTGTTTAATAAAATGGAAAAGAAAAAGGATAATAATAATAAATATTATTCTGGCTTGGTGTTTCAGACACTTATTTTTGGTCAATTCTATCTTTGTGACATACACCTCTCAAGATCACAATGCACTTCTGCCATGGTTAATATTGTTTTTACCCAATAAATGGGTGTCCTATTAGTGAGTGTTGATGTTTTATTTGCTCATCGTTTGTACTTGGTAAGTACATAATCTCAAGCATTATGCGAGTTGTTGATGCATGTTAGTTTTTTATGTTGTAAATTTATATTTACGCATTTGGCAGACGCTTTTATCCAAAGCGATTTACATTGTATTATCCTATACATTTATACATAGGTATTCGCAATCCCCTGGGATCAAACCCACAACCTTGCGTCGTGTAATGCTCTTACCACTGAGCTACAGGAAAGCTTTTAATGTTTTTATGTTTCTTTTTCTCTGTTCGTGTAATATGCTCGATTAGATTTACTGTATGTGTTTACATAAGGTTTAATGAAGTAATCAGTTTAAATAATTATTAAATATTCATGTTGGTAACGAAGTTGAAATGTTATGTTTTGCATTAATTAATACGTTAGTAAATTAGTATGAGGTTAAAAATTAACTGTTAATATGTTTGGGATGGGTGCATCTGATTGGTCGCGTGTGTGTTTTGTGTGCGTGCGTTTGCTCATAGCTGGGGAGTTATCGCGAGACGCTTCATTCGCAGTAAAAAACCTGAATGAGAAGCATCGCGTCTGACTGTTCATTAACAAACGTGCTCCCTCACAGGTATATGAAACGTACATTTGCCCACATGTGAATATTAGTGTTTCTAAATGTATTTTTTACTAGGTATTGTGTTGTATTATTGCGTGAAGTGTGATAGTGGCTGAGTACAATGTATAGTTGTAGAGTTATCGGCTGGGGAGCACGCGGTTCGCGCGCAAATCGTTCATGTGTGTCTGTTGTGCGATTAAATGTATACAGCTGAGTTTGTTGTATAAACTGTATGAATTGTATTGTGTGTGTTTTGCATGATATGTTGGCTCGTGAATATAAAGAGTGTGGATGTTTTAGTGTGGATGTGCACTACTTTGAGTGTATACTCATTTATTCACTGTGAATTGGGGGGGGGGGTAAATTTAAATGGGAAGTACATTTACATTTAGTCATTTGGCAGACGCTTTTATCCAAAGCGACTTACAGATGGGGTAAACAATTGAAACAATTCGGACAACGCAAGTACAACAAAAAGCAAAAGTGCAATCAATAAAACTGGCTTCATAAAGCCTACCACAGTATACAGTGCTAAGTTAGGTGTTTTTTTTTTTTTTTGTTTAAGAGTAGAAAAGAGATAGAAGTCAGGAGATTAGGAGAGCCCAGGCATTTATTGTGTATACCATTATATAAATAAGAGAGTTCATGCATTGTTGTGTGTAATAATTGTCATTTATTGCCACAAATGATTCGCAGTAAAAAGCCTGAATGAGAAGCATCGCGTCTGACTGTTCATTAACAAACGTGCTCCCTTACAGGAGTACATTCGCATGGCAAATATTGGGCTGATGGGAGAACAGCAGGAGGAGCTGCAGTCAGAGGAGTCAGTCAGTACTCCACAGGAGTCTGTTATGTGCAGCTCCTGTTGTTCATCAGGTAAAGTGAACACACATCACCAGTAATGTCATTTGAATCCTGTAAAAGAAGTCTAAGATTTATTCAATTACTGATATAAAAAATGTTCTGGTTGAGCCTTATTTAGATCTAATGGTTTTAGGGAGTGTTTTGATAACTGGACCCTAAAAAGCATTAAACCAAAAAAGAAAATGCTATTGGGATACCAGTAAACTTGAAGAAAGTATGATGTACATAAAACTTGACCTCTTTATAGCCTCTGGTATGGGGGAAAGGCATTACTTGCGTTAGAGAGCCGCTAGTGGTAGGCAGAGGCATTACAGTTTACGTCATTACATCATTACAGTTTACAGGCATTACATCAGTCTTATTAAAAGTAAACATAAAATAACCATGTTAAAAATAGCCTTTATAAAAATGTCATTAGGCTTTTCACTGCATCTTTAAATCTTTAACAAGTTTACCCAAAGTTAATCTTAACCCTTTTGTGCAAGCGCTTGCGATATGTGAATGTAAATCCCACATTTTTTAAATTGTAATGTATAATTGTTCTCACTCTGCGGTAAATTGTGTCTTGAAACATTTAAATGAACATTTGCTTTATTTTAGTTTAGTTTATAAAGGCACAAGTTGTGCTTCAGAGCATCTCGTGGTAGACCGAGGCATTACATCTAATCTTGCTATCAGCCATAACAATAAAAAATGAATTATAGCTAAATGAATAGTCATAGATAATGAAATGTGACAAAACTTTGCCCTCCTCCTCAGAATTTTACACAGTTTTTATGTGCATTTGGAAATTATCTTTTGCCTTGTCTTTGTTCTGAAATGTGACTAAACATTTGTTTTTCTTTTTTATGACCTGGTGGACAGAGAAACAGCAAAAGCATGGAGCGCTTTCTTTTTAATATCCCCACCGTTTCAGACTTTTAGCACCTTGACTTCTGGAATGTTCTCATACTAGAAGAACCTGATGGATCTTCTCTGTGGCCCCCCTGTGCCCCCTTTGTACCCTGGAGGCCTTCCAAGGCCCTGAAATCCAAGTTGGTGATCCCAAAACCTCAATGGGGTGAACTGTGGAGGTGTGGGGTGTTCATTCTGCTAAAAGGAGAGAAATCAGTGAATTTGGACCATTTCAGGGGGTGGGCCTTGAGGGACTGCTGAAACTGACATATGCATTTGCATATTAAGTAGCCATGTGCTGTAGTACGGTCAAAATATGTCCCTGATATGAGGGACTGTATGAAATTAGTGTTATCATAAACTATATATATATATCATAAACGATGTCATATTAAAAAATACAATGTATAATAAAATATTTTAAGCTATTAACATCTTGGAGGGTGGTCAAAAACATTCAAGTAAAGAACATTTTTGAAGACATGTAAGTATAATGTGTGGTGTTTGTTCTAGGTTGAATACATGTTATTTTCGATTGGTGTACATGCAAATGTTGTTTCGGACTCTCATTTTATGTTTAGTTGTATATGTTTGTAAAATACCTCTCAAGTTAATGGTGCACTTCTACCATGGTTAGTATTGTTTTTACATTTGTGTGCAAAAACGGTCTCCTAATTAGTGAGTGTTAATGTTTTATTTAGCTTAAGGTTTGTACTCACTTCTGGACATTTCCAACCCTTCCTATTCATTAATATTTCAATAGATGTAATTGAAACTGCAATTAAATGAGAAATCATAGTTATTTCATTGTTTTTAATAATATTATTCAAAACAACAATAACTTTACACATATTACATAAAAAGGTTATATATGTATTATAATAAAACAATATTACACATATTAGGTTACATATATATATATATATATAGTGATTGTACTAAACATAAAAACACATGTACAGCATATTAATAAAAAATTACATATATAGTGATTGTACTAAACATAAAAACACATGTACAGCATATTAATAAAAAATTACATATATAATGATTGTACTAAACATAAAAACACATGTACAGCATATTAATAAAAAATTACATGATTGTACTAAACATAAAATGTACAGCATGCAAGCATATTACATATATAATGATTGTACTAAACATAAAAACACATGTACAGCATATTAATAAAAAAATACATATATAATGATTGTACTAAACATAAAAACACATGTACAGCATATTAATAAAAAATTACATATATAATGATTGTACTAAACATAAAAACACATGTACAGCATATTAATAAAAAATTGCTAAACATAAAAACACATGTACAGCATATTAATAATGATTGTACTAAACATAAAAACACATGTACAGCATATTAATAAAAAATTACATATATATATATATATAATGATTGTACTAAACATAAAAACACATGTACAGCATATTAATAAACATTAACAGCATACAAATTTTGTGTCCCTGTCTGTCTATTGTATTTCTCCTCTCTTGACTTCCTCCATCCACTGCGCCACAGTCTTCCCAGAAGCCTTTGCACAGAAGTGGACGCCCCGGAACTGGCTGTGACCAAAATCTTTAGTCTTTGGCTGGTTACATTTTTGGCAAAGAAACTGATGAGGTCTTTGCCGTTTCCTAGGCTTCAAACCTCGAGCTGCAGCTGCTGTTGCAGCCTCTGCCAACTTCTTTTGCCGCCACGCTGTGGTCCTGGGCATCCTCTTCTCTTCTGGTGATGCGACTGGTACAGACGCATGCGTCGAAGAAGTGGCAGTGTGGGCTGCGGCTGGAGGGACTTGAGGTGGAGGAGGCTGGCCTCGAGAACGCTGTGCTGCATGTCCGGAAGCATCCGGAGGTATTTCAAACACAAAGGACGAATGTCTGTGTTGGATTGCTTCCGGCAGTTTTGGCAGTACCGGTGGGAGCTGTTCAGGGGCCACTAAAGGAGCAGTAAAAGGCACAATGTCCTGCTGTAAGACCTCCCTCTCCTGCCTCTTTATTCGGGCATTGTGCCTATGCAAATAAAAGACAATCATTACTATGTGTGTACAAAACTTATTACGAATATGAAAACAGACGCAAGCATGAACAATTAATTACTTAACCTACCACTGGGAGATTGTAAGCTGGTTCAGCTCAAACAGCTTTAATTTGGTCTGAGCCATGATTCCGGGACTTCCCAGGACTACATCTCGGATCATCCTGTAATCCCTTAGAATGGCACCCCACCGGTTTACACGGACTCCGGCGATAGTCTGACCAGCAGGGTAAATCCGGCAGAGGGCCAGGCAGATGGCTTCCACTACCCGACTTGTGCTGGGCCACTGAGCTGGTCCACCTACACCAAGAAAGCATCTGTGAAGAGAAAAAAGGAACGTATAATTAGTCAGACTATTTGACCGATACTGGTCAAACAAGTGAATAACATGGGTTACGAGACTGGTAATCATTATAGCAAAGATACAAAGAACTTTCAAGAGAATCAAATGATAACTAACCTCTTCAGACTTTCAGCGCCAGGGATCACGTTGGTCTTTGAATGGCTGACCTTGAAGCGACCCTTCAGTTGTCTGTCACGGTGGCGGGGGGGATAGATGAGAGGGCCCTTGTCACGCGCTGACAGGTTGTTCCAGAGCATGACAATCTCATCCACCTTACTCTGAATGAGAAACCCCTGATGGCGCAGGCCAACCAGACCGTCGGCCAGCCTAATGACATGGTCATATCCAGGTTGGCCATCTGGTCCCACACACTCCATCTGTACATGAAAAGAAATGAATAAACTCCTCTATCCATAATGTCAAATACATTTAGCTGTGAAATACGAGACGATCATAAATCTCAACGCGCACAAAGTGTGTTTATGGGTATTCAGTTACCTGGCTCTGAGTGGACAAGGCAGGAGAGGAAGACTCGGCTGCTGGGTCTCTCTGGGATGAGGTCAGAGCAGGAGGTTGTTGGGCCGCTGTCTGCCCCTGAAGGGGATGCAGGTCATTGTCGTCGAGCGCCAGAAATTCAATGGGCTCGTCAAGGCACACATCCTCGAACCCCTCATCCTCAAACCCCTCATCACCCTCCAGATCACCTTGCAGGTCTTCATCCCGAATCCCATCTGGAATGTCAGGATCCGCAGCAAAGTCTTCCACAAACGCTCTGCTGGTTTGGGAATACAGGTATTCCACACCAATGAGCTCTCCTGTAGACACACAGAGCGTATCACATAGACGTCTAAATAACAGATGGGTAAGAAAAAGCTTAAATAAAATGTCTGCATGAACACAATACCTGTGTATTCACCCGGGCTTGTGTAGTCCTGCGCCAGTTTCCGACCCAGAAGCTGCTGGCTCAGTGCATTGCAGTACTGCAGTAGCTGGCCGCCATAACAGATGTCCTCCCTCCTGGCACCTTCAACTGCAGCGACCCCACGTGCCTCGTTCCACTGCACCAGTCCTTCCAACAGGTACATTTGAAAATGCAAGGCATTTGCACTTGTACCTAAAACAAATTCAAATGATCACAGTGAAAAAACATACAGTGCAAATATACAAAAATAAACAAATGTTATTTTTGAGTAATGCAAACCTGGCACGAAGCGATTTAAATGGAGGTGGAACGACTCCAGGGATGTTGAGCCACGTGCACAGCGGTACAAAGGTAGAATGACCCCTTCCTTAGTCACCTGTCCTGTTTTCCTGTACAGCTGTACACCTGGCGGGTCCTGGATACATTCTATATGGCGCTGTTGAGTCCGCCAGATCTCCTGCATCCTCTCCTGGCAAAAAAGCTTGATGCCCATGGTGTCTGTTGCCCCCATGAAGTCTTTAAGCAGCTTCTCAACTAGCTGCTTAGTCTCCTGGGCCCCTCGAGTGCGGCGGCGGCAATGCTTTGCCAGTTCTTTGGTGGTGGGCTGGCAGCCTGTTGACCGCTTACTCTCCTTTAGCCTCTCCACATCCGAAGCATCCCATTCGAAGATGCAAGCGGTGAGGCGTTTCATGAAGGGCCCGTAAAGCGGGTGGCTGTCTGTGGTCACTCCTACTGCAAACCTCCGCATGAAGTGCCACACATCAAGCCTGACAACCAGCTGGTCCCAGTCACTAAACATTGCAGCCGCCTTTCCTTTCCCGGTGGCAGAGCAACAGTCCCGGTCTACATAGAGGACTTGGGGAGGAGCTTCTCCAGCTCTCCGGTAGCGCTCCACGAGTCCAGAGCACATGGGAAGCAGGCGATCACCCTCTGCCTCAGTGAGGACACACATGAGGACCTGCCCAAACTCGTTGCCCACATCTGTGACCCATGCTGCTGTGCCAGCAGCCTCACCAGCCAGTTTCTTAGTGACCTTATAAAGGATGAAAAAAATAATTTATATGGAAAGATCTGTCCGCTTACAGTGGAAAAAAATATCATTGTGTGACAGAAAATCCCAGAGAACAAAAAGGTAACATAGCCTACACATAGCTCTACTAATGGTGATGTTATGAGCATAAGGTCTTCTTACCTTTTTAGTGGAATCCATCTTCAGGATGGTTCCATAGATGGAGGTCACCCTGGCCTTTAGTTCTGGCACCCGTGTCAGTACATCTTTGGCGTAAACTGACAGCAGCCATGCCGGACAAGGCACAGGTACCATTTGAGGCAGCTGGGCAGCGAGTCTGCTAGGATCGGTGGCATAGTCCGGGAACTTCCCAAACACAGATAGATAATGCGTTGTCTGGGCAATCCAATGCTCTCTATGCCTGACACACAGGCTCCTGTATGCAGAAGTTGCACTGTTCCCCAATGAGCGCCCCCGTATCCACCTCACGATCTCCTTGTCACATGACAGCCTGCACAATAAAAAAATAAAAACCACAGCTCCGTATCAGACTAATGGGCATGAAAGACATTTTCTCATGTTTAAACCTTAAAAAAGTGTGCCAACCTGTAGGTCAAAACTGCAGGAAACATTTCCCTGTGGACAGGATCTAGCTGGTTGAGAATATCCTGTGACCATGCTGCCAGCTTTTTTTTGCAGGACCGGCATTCTAGGTATTCGGTAGCCATGAAGTACCAGCCGCTGACATCCAGGACCCTCCTGATGGTCTTGTACATTCCGCATGCTGTCAGTGGGAAACCAAGACGGTGACAGTTGGGCTGTGAGCACAGCAACCTGTATGACCACAAGCGGTAAGGGACCCACAGGAACAGCCTGGCATGATAGAAGGCGTCAGGTGATGAAGGAGGCTGTGAATAAAGAGGACGGGGCCCAGGAGGATGCCACCAGAGACGCAAGTTTTTGGTCAGCGCCAGCCTCCCAGAATTGTCTCTGGTGAAAAGAGCCTTGCTGACCCACAAATGCTGCTCTTTGGGCAGGGTCTGTTTCCATCCTTCCGGCAGCAGCAGCTGTAAGGAGACGAAAAAGAGAAATCGTGTGGGTCTGTTGTTTTATACTGCTGATTTTTCACTAACCATTTGTACATTTTAGTTACCTCTTCTGTGGGCCGAGGCAGCTTTTCTGGCGCAGCAGCTTCAGGCTGACTGGATGGTCCTGGCCGACTGGATGCTCCTGGCTGACTGGATGGTCCTGGCCGACTGGATGCTCCTGGCTGACTGGATGGTCCTGGCCGACTGGATGCTCCTGGCTGACTGGATGGTCCTGGCCGAATGGATGGTTGAGTCACATCAGCTGCATGGCACGAAAGGAAAATGAGATGCATAGAAGTGGCACACTATCGTAACGATAAACATGCCAGTGGTATTTACTATGATAAGATTAACACAATTACTATAGGTACTGTTAGATATTAGTACTACTATTTATCATGAGTAGTGTGTTAAGGTTAATGATTGCAGCTGTTCCATTCATTTAATTATTGAAAATGATGCAATGACAAAAGGATGATGACAAACAGAAATGTGTGGCGATAAAAAGATAGATTCTCAAACCAGACCAGGGTGGGAAAATGGCAGCGGTGGAGAGTGTAAAAGAGTGTAAGGAAATCTCATTCAATTTTATTAAAAGCAGAAAAAGGACCAATAAAGCATGAGTTAGCTAGTACGACCAGGAAAGGTGTAGTACACCTCCTACCTTACTTTTCCAAAGCCATCCATTTGAAGGCTGATAATGCACAATAATAACAGAACAGGTTAAATAATGTACAAAGCACAGTATTCCTAAATCCAAGGCAAGTTTATTTATATGGCACATTTCTTACACAATGGTAATTCAAAGTGTTTTACATAAATAAATAAAATATTATTTTAATCAAAGCACAAATTTAAACCCACTAAAGAGAAGGTGATGCCTACCAGGAACATCTATAGGTGTCATTGCAGCAAGGAGATCTTCATCAGATGGTTCCTCTGCAGAAGCTGAGCTCGAGGCGGCCACTGTTAATATCAGGTTGAACAGTGTTATTTAACATAATTTTAATACAAACCAAACAAAAACAAAACCTTAGATTCGTGCCTCGAGGGTGTGATTCTGAAAGAATTTCAGCATCTCTTCTCCGCATGTACTTCTGCAAAAGCTCCATCTTTGTACCTGGTCTGGCATTTTGTTTTTTGACCCAGTTGATGAAGCTGAAATGGAGGGACACAGAATTAGTTAACGCCCCAACACTACATATTCTCTACTGTCTGCAACCTCTGCTAGATATGTGAACCCATACCCTTTTCTGTCTCTGTCCGTCGCCTCATAAAGGTCCTTAAAGGACATTGTGGCAAAGTTGCCAAATCCAATGCGCAGCTGGTCTTCCTGCGCTGGTGTCCCATAGCCCTCTCTGACCCGGCGCTCGCTGATGGCAGCCTTCATGTCAGGAAACAAGCCAGCATACCGCAGCAGTGCATCCTTGTTTCCCATGACAGCCGATTGGGTGGTGTCACCGCTCTCGCGCCCCCTGATGCACGGCCAGCACCATGGCTGCGTAACCAACATTATTGGAAAGCACCATTTAAAAGCTTTTTCCCGGCTGACCAAACTGCAGGGCACTTTCACTCAGCACAAGATGGTGATTGGACGTATCCCCTCCCGCTGCTGCCACGCGAGCAATGGCCTCCTCCTTCACCCTTGCAGCAGGCCATGTGCGTCCCGGGATGGGATTTTTCCTGTAGGCAGCAGCAAGATCTGCTGCCTCAGGTGAGGGTTTAAGGGTGAGCTCTCCAGAGGCCTCTCTGCGAAACTCGGCACTGAAATCCATTTTCTACAAGACAAAAAGAAACAAATGACACAGTGCTGTTAAAACACACAAATACACTTGTCAGATTTTGAAACACAAATACACTTGTCAGATTTTGAAACACAAATACACTTGTCAGATGATGTCCAAGGGAGATGTCAAAAAGAACAATATTTGCTTTAACTGATCCTTGAAAGTTTAATTAAACCATCAAAATATAAGGAATATATTGGTTAATGTATTGAATTCATAAATGGCATAAAAGGCTAAGGTTTAACTCAAATATGGGTTTTTTTCACTATGCCACTACTTTTCTGTCAGAGTTTAGAATTGAACGAGTATAAATGCATAACGACATCTGAGTAACACTTTTTAAAATAAATAACATAAATACATTTTAATGAAGACACAGTTTGTATTATATAGGGCACACCCTGGTGTTACATCACTCTTACAAAGTATAACTGTACAACACAATTTGTTTATACATATATATATATATATATATATATATATACACACACACACACAAATTTTTTTGTTAACTTATGTGTTTATTCAGCCTTGAGAAAAATAACTATGGTTTTACTACTGTAACTATAATTCTATACCAACTGTGTAACTAAGCAGTGTTCATGATAATTATGGTAAAAGCACGACAATTAAGCAATTAGTAGTAAAATCATGTACTTTTACCTCTCCAAATCGAACGAATGTCTGCAAATAATGACGATGATGAAGCTAATCTCACAGATGATGAAGGTAATGTCAACTACAACAAACGCTTGATTGCTAAAAATCACTGAAAGGGTACTATTTAAGCCGATTTGAACAATGCGCTGAGAGGCCAAGCCAATTGGAACGCACGCTTAATGGAACATTCGAAATGGACCAATGGCACACTACTCATTATGACCATATCGGGAAGCTCGCTAAATGGAACAGATCTCAGACCAATGGCGAGCCAGGCGACGGGCCAATCAGTATGCAGGGAAAATGGAACAATGGAACAGAAATGGAACAGAAGATCGGCTCGGCAGAAGCGCAAAAGAAGGTGATGTTGAGAGGCTGAAAGAGGCCTGCGGGAGCGTGCCCACCGCTAAAGAGCTGGCAAGGCACTGTCGTCGCCGCACTCGTGCGTCCCAGGAGACTAAGGTGCTGATCGAACAGCTCCTTAAAGACCACATGGACAGACACCTTGGGAGTCAGGCTCTTGGACAAAGACAGGATGGAGGAGATCTGGAGGACACGTGGACTGCATCCAGGACCAACCAGGTGTGCAGCTGTATAGAAAGATAGGACAGGTGACCAGAGGGGGGTCATTCTACCCCTGTATCGCTGCGCACGTGGCTCGACATCTTTGGAGTCCTTCCACCTCCACTTAAACCGCTTTGTGCCAGGTATTCACTTTTCCTAATTAATGCAAGTTGTTTGTTCATGTGTTTTTTATGGTGCAAATTACTTTCTGCCTTTTATAGGTACAAGTGCAAGTGACATTCACTTCCAAATGTACTTGCTGGAAGGGCTCGTACAATGGAACGAGGCTCGTGCTGTCGCTGCTGTTGAGGGTGGTAGCAGAAAAGATATCTGCTACGGTGGCCAACTCCAGAAGTATGCCAACATCTTCTGAGCCAGGAATTCATGGGCATTAATTTGGCAGAGGACAACACCAGCCCTGGCGAATACACGGGTAACATGTTTGTGCTCACATGAAACTTTTGTGTTGTGGCTGTGACACCTCAATTTCATCCATGTGCTCATAACACCTCGGACGTTTACAGGTGAACTCATTGGTGTGGAATATTTATATTCACAAACACATACACCATTTGAGGAAGACTTTGCTGCAGACCCTGATATTCCAGATGGGATTCAGCCAGAAGACCTGCAAAGTGATCTTGAGAGTGATGAGGGGTTTCAGGATTTGGATTTGGATGGTGAGCCCCTTGAAATTATGGAGCTCAGCTTCCATCCTCCAGAGCCTATTATGCGGCAGGCAGCGCCCGTGGATCAAGTGCAGTCGCCCTTGCCTGAGCACATGAGGGATGTGCCACCCACCCAGATTCTTTATTTTTATGTAAGTGAAAATTACCTTATTATCCTCATTTAAGACAGCGCAAACCCATGCAGCAGAGTTTTCCTTGCCTGAGCCCAATGAAGATGAGCCGACCCCTAAGAAAGAGGTAACTTGGGCAGTAACACTGTGATAATGATACTATAATTTGAGCCACATGTTACTTCCATATCTTACTAGTAGATGTATCGGAGTGATATGACAGAAAAAGCATGATAAGACATATCAGAGAGTGTAATACTTTCCTTTAATGCATAGGTGGAGACCCTGGGACCAGATGGCAGACCTGGCTATGACCATGTCGTCAGGTTAGCCAACAGTCTGGTCGACCTCAGACATGAGGGGTTCGTCACGCAGCAGAGGGTGGATGAGATTGTGACTCTGTGGGCTAAACTGTCAGAGTTTGACAGGGGTGCTCTCACCTACCCGGCTCGCCATCGTGACAAACTGGTGAAGGGGCGCTTCAAAGTCAGTCATTCTGTAACGAATGTGACCCCGGGAGCTGACAGTTTGAAGCGGTACATGTCCATATTTGCCAATTAGTTTGCGTAAAATTGATTTGCTTTTCATGTATTCATCACGTAATCTACTTAACATGAATGTCTTTTATGTTTACAGCTGCTTCCTTGGTGAAGGCAGTGGACCTGCTCAGTGGCCCAATGCCAGCCGTCTCGTGGAGGCTATCTGTGTGGCATTATGCCGTATATACCCCGCTGGCCAGACAGTTGCCGGTGCCCGGGTTAGCCGGTGGGGTGTCGTTCTGCGGGACTACAGGGCTATAAGGGATGTAGTCCTGGACAGCCCCAGACTCATGGCTGAAACAGAGTTGAAGCTGTTCGAGTTAAACCAGCACACTCTTTCACAATGGTTCGTTCAGCACTTAATTGTTCATGTACACTTATTGTCATTTATTACACAGCTCATTTGAATGCTTGATTCTGATTGGCCAGTCGCAATGTTCCAAGTGTTTTTATTTTCAAATGACAACCGCTCAAAACTAATAACACTGTAACCCGATAACGGCATTTTATTTACAAATGATTTAACCAATTTGTCTGTACTTGACGTTTGAATGTCGTTTCTTACTTTAAACCCCACACTAAGTGGCTTTTCCTTGCGGAAGGTCTCTATTCGGTAAAAATTAGCTAATAAAATTTCAAATTCACATTTTATTTTCAGTTTTTTTCTCATGTGGCAAGTAGCCGTGTAAAAAGCGGAATAATGTACAAGCAGCCGGCTGTTACCGCGAGAAAATCACAATATTTCTGCGATAATAACCGGCTGCCTGTACATTTTCCCTTGCATACCACCCTTCTCTGCACATGTACTAATTGGGTTTTCTTTATGTAGGCACAATGCACGGAAAAAGAGGCAAGAAAAGGATGTCCTACAGCAGAACATTCACACATTTACTGCTCCCTTGGTGGCGTCCGAGCCCCTCCCACATGGCCTGCATAAACATCCTGAACCAGTCCGGCATGGGCACCCAGCCTATGATTTTACCATACCTGCAGACGCATCAGGACTGGCAATACAGCGTGTCGTTCGAGGCAACCCTCCTCCAGTGTGCACGGCACCAGCAGCTGTTTCTATGCCTGCTGCAGCACAGCATACCCAATGCCAGCCTCCTCCAGTCGAGGTGGGCATTGCAGTGGCTGACCCGGCACGCCTGTATCAGGCTACAAACACTGCAGCTGTCCAAAGGTGCCAAAGACCACAGCTTGGCGGCGGAGGAAGGCAGCCGAAGCCGCTGCAGAACATGGTGCCATACCTAAAATGAGGCAACGGACTGAAAAGTACATTTGCCACAAGTGTAGCCTACCAAAAACTAAAGCGTTTGGCCACAGTCAGTACCGAGGTATCCACTTCTGTGCCAAGGCCGCTGGAATAACTGTAGAGCAGTGGATAGAGGATATGAGAAGGGGAGAAAGATAATTTATATGTACATTATATATTCATGTACATATTGTAACATAGTTTGTGTTTTATTAAGTTGAAGTGTTCTGTGTTGTTTCTTTATGTATGTTATATAGTATGTTCAAGGGGCTCACCATCCAAATCCAAATCACTCTCAAGATCACTTTGCAGGTTTTCTGCCTGAATCCCATCTGGAATATCAGGGTCTGCAGCAAAGTCTTCCTCAAATGGTGTATGTGTTTGTGAATATAAATATTCCACACCAATGAGTTCACCTGTAAACGTCCGAGGTGTTATGAGCACATGGATGAAATTGAGGTGTCACAGCCACAACACAAAAGTTTCATGTGAGCACAAACATGTTACCCGTGTATTCGCCAGGGCTGGTGTAGTCCTCTGCCAAATTAATGCCCATGAATTCCTGGCTCAAGATGTTGGCATACTTCTGGAGTTGGCCACCGTAGCAGATATCTTTTCTGCTACCACCCTCAACAGCAGCGACAGCACGAGCCTCGTTCCATTGTACGAGCCCTTCCAGCAAGTACATTTGGAAGTGAATGTCACTTGCACTTGTACCTATAAAAGGCAGAAAGTAATTTGCACCATAAAAAACACATGAACAACAACTTGCATTAATTAGGAAAAGTGAATACCTGGCACAAAGCGGTTTAAGTGGAGGTGGAAGGACTCCAAAGATGTCGAGCCACGTGCGCAGCGATACAGGGGGAATGACCCCCCTCTGGTCACCTGTCCTATCTTTCTATACAGCTGCACACCTGGTTGGTCCTGGATGCAGTCCACGTGTCGTCGCTGCTGTGTTCTCCAGATCTCCTCCATCCTGTCTTTGTCCAAGAGCCTGACTCCCAAGGTGTCTGTCGCTTCCATGTAGTCTTTAAGGAGCTGTTCGATCAGCTCCTTAGTCTCCTGGGACCCACGAGTGCGGCGACGACAGTGCCTTGCCAGCTCTTTAGCGGTGGGCACGCTCCCGCAGGCCTCTTTCAGCCTCTCAACATCACCTGCATCCCACTCGAATATACAGGCCGAGAGACGTCCCATGAAGGGCCCGTACAGCGGGTGGCTGTCTGTGGTGACCCCGACTGCGATGCGGCGCATAAAATGCCACACATCTAGCCGAACTACCAGCTGGTCCCACTCACTAAACATCCCCGCCGCCTTGCCTTTCCCTTCGGCTGAGCAGCAGTCCCGGTCCACGTAAAGGACTTGTGGAGGAGCTTCTCCAGCTCGGCGGTAGCGATCCACAATCCCGGAACACATGGGAAGGAGGCCTTTGCCCTCTGCTTCTGTGAGGACACATATGAGGACTTGGCCGGTTTCGTTCCCCACATCTGTCACCCACGCAGCGGTGCCAGCAGCATCACCTCCTAACTTCTTGGTGACCCAAATAAACAGTAAGAAGTATTACTACTATCATTCACACTATGTATTGTTATTTCACAATGAAAACTAAATATGACACTTAATCTGGTGTAACCTTTTTGGTGGAGTCCATCTTTAGGATAGACCCATATACAGAGGTGACCCGGGCCTTTAGCTCAGGAAGCCGTGTCAGTACGTCTTTAGCGTACACGGACAACAACCAAGACGGACCAGGCACGGGCATCATTTGTGGCAGTGGAGCAATAAGACTGCTGGGCTCAGTGTCCTGTGTCACAAAAACTCTTCATCACTGACAGGTACATTGTCACCTGGCCCAGCCAATGCTCTTTATGCTCGATGCACAGGTGCTTGTAAAGAGCTGTGGCACTGTTGCCCAGCGTGCGCCCCCGCAGTATTCGCACAACCCTTCTATCACAGGACAACCTATACTTAGTAAAGAAGACCACAGCACAATGTCAGACTATTAAGCGTACAAAGTGTTTATTGTTAGGAGATTAAAAAACACTCACCTGTAAGTCAGGACTGCAGGAAATTGTATTCCCACATGTGGTAGGGAACCCAGAGAAACAGCTTGCTGTGGAAAAAGGCATCAGGCTTGGAGGGAGGCTGGGAGTACAGAGGACGGGGTCCAGGGGGAGACCACCACAGACGCAGGTTCTGCAGGTCATTCACTAGGTCCCCCGTGTGGTTTTGGGATTTTTGCTCACAGTTCTTGTGATCATTTTGACCCCACGGGGTGAGATCTTGCGTGGAGCACCAGATAGAGGGAGATTATCAGTGGTCTTGCATGTCTTCCATTTTCTAATAAATGCTCCCACAGTTGATTTCTTCACACTAAGCTGCTTACCTATTGCAGGTTCAGTCTTCCCAGCCTGGTGCAGGTCTACAATTTTGTTTCTGGTGTCCTTTGACAGCTCTTTTGTCTTGGCCATAGTGGAGTTTGGAGTGTCACTGTTTGAGGTTGTGGACAGGTGTCTTTTATACTGATAACGAGTTCAAACGGATGCCATTAATACAGGTAACAAGCGGAGGACCGAGGACCCTCTTAAAGAAGAAGTTACAGGTCTGTGAGAGCCAGAAATTTTGCTTGTTTATAGGTGACCAAATACTTATTTTCCACCATAATTTGCAAATAAATTCTTTAAAAATCCTACAAAACTAACAAGGTAAACACATACCTTGACTTAAGAGGTCTAAAGACACAAAGCAAGGTAAAAAATCTTGGGGTCATTTTGGAGTCTGACCTTAGTTTCAGCAGTCATGTCAAAGCTATAAGCAAATCAGCGTACTACCATCTCAGAAACAGCCAGAATCAGATGTTTTGTCTCAAGCCAAGATTTAGAGAAACTAGTCCATGCTTTCATCACCAGCAGGGTGGATTACTGTAATGGACTCCTTACAGGTCTTCCCAAAAAGACCATCAGACAGCTGCAGCTCATACAGAATGCTGCTGCCAGGATTCTGACCAGAACCAAAAAATCTGAGCATATCACTCCAATCCTCAGGTCCTTACACTGGTTACCAGTCACTTTTAGAATCAACTTCAAAGTATTATTAATTGTCTATAAATCACTTATTGGTCAAGGACCTAAATACATCTCAGATATGCTCATTGAATATAAACCAAACAGACTTCTCAGATCATCAGGATCAAATCAGTTAGAGATAACAAGGGTTCACTCAAAACATGGCGAGTCAGCGTTTAGTCATTACGCCACCCGTAGCTGGAATCTGCTTCCAGAAGACATCAGACGTTCACCAACAGTAGCTACTTTTAAATCCAGATTAAAAACACACTTGTTTAGCTGTGCATTCACAACCTGAGCACTGTGCTGGTTTACATCAACTGCACTTTTATTTCTAATTTATTTATTTTTTTATTCTGCTCTTATTCTTTTATATATACACTCACATTTTTAATCAATTTTATTGCTGTTTTATTGTTTCTTAAAATCTGAAGTATTTGTGATCTTAAATCATTTGCATTTTTAAAGATACGTCTTATTTCTTTCTGTCAATCATTTTATGTTAAGCACTTTGAATTGCTCTGTGTATGAAATGTGCTATATAAATAAACTTGCCTTGCCTTGCTTACAATGTGATTTTCTCGATTTTTTTTCTTATTTTGTCTCTCATAGTTGAGGTATACCTATGATGAAAATTACAGGCCTCTCTCATCTTTTTAAGTGGGAGAACTTGCACAATTGGTGGCTGACCCCACTGTATATACAAGTGTTTGCATAGATCTTATGTTAACTTTATTCACAGAATGTCAAACAGACAAAATTGTTTGAAATCATCAATAAAGTGTTATAAAAATACATGTAGAGTCATGTGAAAAAATTAGGACACCCCATAAAATGTTCTGTTCTTTATTAGGAAATCTTTACATATCACTGGCTAATCTTGTTTTCATTTTTGTCTGGAAAAGAAAGTGATTTAATAGCAGGTAAACAACAAAAAATAACCTATGTTTTACTCATAAAACTAAAGATTTCAACAAAAAATGTGTATTCCAACTGAGGAAAAAGTTAGGACACCATGCCCACTAATAGCGAGTGTTACCCCCTTTGGCTGAAATAACTTCAGTGAGACGCTTCTTGAAGCCATCTACCAGTCTCTGACATCGGTCTGACGGAAGTTTACCCCACTCCTCAACGCAGAATGCTTTCAGCTGCAAGATATTTGATGGGTTTCTTGTATGTACAGCCCGTTTCAAGTCATCCCACAGCATCTCAATGGGGTTCAGATCTGGGCTTTGACCATTCCAGTACTCTCCATTTCTTAGTTTTCAGCCAGTTCTTGGTGGATCTACTGGTACGTTTTGGGTCATTGTCATGTTGCAGGGTCCAGTTACACTTCAGCTTAAGTTTTTTTATGGATGGTCTCACATGTTCCTCAAGCACCCCCTGATACACAGTAGAATTCATGGTGGATTATATGATGGTGAGCTGGCCAGGTCCTGCTACAGCAAAGCACCCCCAAACCATTACACTTCCACCATGTTTCACAGTTGATATGAGGTTCCTTTCTGGGAATGCTGTATTTGGTTTACGCCAATCATGCCTTCTGTTGCGGTGTCCAAATAATCCAATTTTAGACTTTTTATTCCAAAAGTCCTGGTCTTTGTCTACATTCTCACTGGCAAACTTCAGTCCGGCCCTAATGTTTTTCTTAGAGAGCAGGGGTTTCCTCTTTGCTCTCCTCCCATTAATGTTAAACTTGTGTAGTCTCTTTCTGATTGTAGAGCCATGCAATTTCACATCAACAGTAGCAAGAGCCTGCTGTAGGTCCTGTGATGAGATTTTAGGGTTTCTGGCGACATCTTTTTGCATCTTGCGGTCTGCTCTCAGTGTGAACTTATTTGGACCTGGGAATGTTGACAGTTGTTCTGAAAGTCCTCCACTTGTAGACTATTTTCCGGACAGTGGAATGGCTGATTTCAAAATCTTTTTAAATCCCTTTCCAGGCTCATAAGCTTCTCAGACAGCTCTTTCGATCTCACCATGGTGTTCACTCTCACTTCAACAGCCAAGAGCACACCAAACTAAATGTGTGAGGTTTAAATAGGGCAATCCTCCTTCAAAAAGCTGAGTAACAGTGTTCTAATCTTGTGTACCTGATGTGATACACCTGTGTGTGAATTTAGCCATTTTAAGTGGGAATAATTGTCGGGATGTCCTAATTTTTTCTCACCAAATTTTTTTTTTAAAGCAGATTTTACAGAAAGGTTTTAAAAGTATTTTCTTCTTGTTTAATTGTTTAGTTATATTTATTGAATATCTAAGTATTGCTTTAAATTGATATTAAATATCCATATATCCAAATATATTTAAAAACTCACAGGCTTACATGGGGTGTCCTATTTGTTTCACATGACTGTATATGTTAAAAATGTTAACTCGAGAGGCTCTTTATTAATTAATTTATAATTAGCTAAAATGCTTTCTTAACTTTATAACTATTAAGTAAAGTTATATAGAAGTTTAAATGGTTTTATATCATTCTAGTATGTAAAATCATTAACCATTTATGATTTTTTAAAAGTTTTTTTATGTGCTTTCTGAATTTGTTTATCAAATTTGTAATAATACATGTAAAATCATTAATGTAGTTTTTTATGTATAAAAACAACCATTTATTAATTTTTTAAGATTTTTTTAAGTGCTTTATTAATATACTTATTATGTTCTTTAAGTCTTGGGGGATTGCACAATGCACATTAAATATACATATTTAATAAAGCAGAAATGTCATTAATAAACATTAATGAGAAAAGGGCAATCTTTATTAATTTTAAATATATACAGAAACAACACTAATAAATTAAAACTATAAAACAATATGTAAATGTCTGTCTGTATATATATATATATAATATATATATATATACTATGCAATACATAATTCAGCGTTGTCCCCTTCTCATCTCTACCGTCCACTGCTCAACAGTTTTCCTGAGGCTTTTGCACAAAAATGAACCCCTCGATACTGACTGTGGCCAAACTCTTTAGTCTTTGATTGGCCACACTTTTGACAAACATATTGTTCTGTCTATTGCCTCTTTTTCTTGTCGCACCTTGTGCTGCAGCTGCCTCTGCCGCCTTCCTCCCTTGCCAAGGTGTGGTTCTCGGCACCTTTGGACCAGGGGGTGTAGCAGCAGGTACAGCAATAGCTGCAGTGTCTGTAGCTGGAAGCAAGAAAGCTGTGTCAGGGACTGCGAAGCCCACCTGGACTGGAGGAGGCTGGCCTTGGACCTGTGCTGCAGCAGGCATGGCAACAGCCACCGCCGCTGCGCCCACTGAAGAGGGTTGGCCTCGAACACGCTGCACTGCCTGTCCCTTTGCATCAGCAGGAATGTCGAACTTGCAGGCTGGGTGCCCATGCCGGACCTGTTCCAGATACATAAACAGCACAGGTGGGAGAGGTTTAGAGGCCACCATGGGAAGGGCAAAGGTCCAAATGCCCTGCTGCAAGACCTCGCTCTCCTGCTTTTTATCCGTGCATTGTGCCTACGTGCAGAAATAAATGAATTAGTACATTGGAATTAGCAATAGTGCAGAGAAGGGTGGTATATGACAACAACTGTATGTGAACAATTAATTACTGAACCTACCATTGTGAAAGAGTCTGCTGATTTAACTCAAACATCTGCAACCTTGTTTCAGCCAGGAGTCTTGAGCTGTCCTGGACTATATCCCTAATTATTCTGTAGTCACGCAGAATGGCAGCCCACCTGTTCACCCTGACACTGGCCACTGTCTGACTGTCGTTGTAAAAACTATGTCCGAACTTAAGTCTTTTCGGCTGACCACACAAATGACATGGGAATCCCTTGGGATCTCTTCGTCTTGCTGGACTCTTCCCAAGCTGCAAGGCCCTTCTGTCTTCTTAGACTCTGTTCTTTTGCCTCCATGCAGTGGGCCTTGGCACCCGTTTAAGGGCTTCCTCAGCCACAGAGGGTTGTGAAGGCAGCACCGCCTGTGAAGCAGTTTGGGGTAAACCTGTCAAAGACATAAAATCATTAATATTATGCAGAAACATTTTTCATACAGTACATTCCTTAACTAATTTATATTTCATTTATGTACATTATTTAGTCACCTTTACATTATTTAGCTGGACGTCTCAGCACAGCAGGCCATTGAGAGTTTCTGAATTAGTTCCTTTTTGTTTTTTTCTCTGAGGTTGAAGATTTTTTTGGAAGAAGGCTTGATCTCCAAACTTTCTCTAAAAAGTCTCCTTGCCTCACTTTCCTCTGCAGAAATAACAGGAGGCCAGTTAGGTTTACAGAGTTTGGCCTTTCTTTTGGCTTTCTCTGCAGTTGCGAAAGCTAAAAGCCTTTGCATTGTAGCATGCTGCATTTTTTCAAGTTTTTTCCTCAGTTTTTCTCCCTTCTTTTTCTCATCTCTGGAAATGACAGGAGGCCAGTGGGGTTTGCAGAATTTATTTTTTCTTTCAGCTTGTTTTAAAGCTTCTGCATATGGTCCAACACAGAAGGTCCCCACTGCTACAGGGTTTCCCAAATCTTTCTTCATCCTCTCCATTAAAAACAACTTTGCAGACACAGGGGACACCACCAGATCTTCCACCCTTAATTATACACAGGTGTTGGGGCAGTGACCCAAGATTGTTCTGGATCTTTTGCAAACAGAGAAGATTGTTCTGTGTGCAAATCGTCGAGTAAACTGCTCGAATTGTCTCTCCTGCTGATTGGCCGCCGACAAATTGTTTTGAAGTGCGGGGTATTAGAAACTGCTATCGTTTCATTGGCTTTCGACAAAGTGTTTCAGAGGCCCACCGTTTGATTGGCCCTCGGACTAATTGTAGAAGGGTGGGGTTTTACAAACTGCTATCGTTTCATTGGCTTTCGACGAAGTGTGTCAGACATTTGGTTTTCTGCGGTTACAACGGTGTAATAACAGGTAAGTGCTTTTCTTACTTAAAATTGTATGAGAAATTATATGAGATATTGATTACTGTTTTACTGTTTTTACAGTTTCATTCATGCACTTCGTTCGACGCAAGTGTTCTGTATCCACGTGTTTTTATTGAATCCATTCAATAAAGCGCATTAGTGTATGTATTCTGTTTTATTCGTTATTATATAATTCATTCAACGAGGAATTAAAGAGGTAATGCTATTAAATCATATCTGATGCCACGTAGTCCTGCGTATGCTTTCAGTTTGATTTACAATTTCCTGTAGAAGTGCCAAGGCAGCAGAATGTCTTGTATTATTTTTAATTCGTTGATATATATATAACGACATATAATTCAACAGGGATTTATTGAAGAGGTAATGCTATTTGCTGCTTCTGTGTTAGTTGGCGGCCGATTTGGTGTTTTCAAATTAATATCATGAAACTTTGTCTTTACCGTTTTATAAAAGCAATAATCCCTGTTTTTGATTGTGCATGGGTGTAATATAAATTATATTGGCAATTGCATTTTGATATTGAACCGTCAACTGTTTAATATGTAACCCGGTTGAACTTTAATCATTAGTATGTTATAAACCAGTTTGAATAAATAATTTCATAGTTTAATAAATAGATTTTGAGGTTAAAAAGAAAAAGTTAATAATCATTTACCAGCAATGAAGTTATGATTTTGCTGTATAAGAAAAATGCATATTGTACTATGTTCATGTTTTCCATTTAAAAGGTTAAATATTTTTGGTTAATAATATTTGTGAAGATGCTTTAATAATGCCTGTAAGAATAGGAAGAAAGAGGTACAGAAATGTTTTGTGAATTTATTTTATTTCTGAAAGTTTTGTAATGATCCAATCACGGTTGAGGTCAAAGGGTAGGAAGGAAGAGGATCGCGAGAGAGACGCGAGGGTTTTGGTTCTGATAAGAAAAACGTGGTTAAGATTAATATAGGTATGCACCCGTTTTAGTGAAAGTGTTCAACCAGGACTCTTATATTCGCTTTAATGGTGATATTTCTGTCGGTGCGAGTGGCATACTCCGCACATGAAGACTGAAATTAGTGCTTAGCGTTTTTCATGGACTTTGCTAACAAGCTAGCGGCCAGCGATATCGAGTGGTTAAGCCTGTGTGGAACTGTGAGAGTGACGATGAGCAAAGACCCTGACGGAGCCGTCTAGTGTTACTGAGTGGTGGACTTTGCCGGCCTCGTCGACCATGTGACTTTCCTCGTCAACAATCTTCCCTTCAACTCTTTTCGTCCTGTTTCCTGTGGCTGATGCCTTTGATCCTGTCCGTGTGAGGTTGCATCTGCATTCAATATTTAAGGTACCATTTTTAGTTTGGCCCGTGTGGTGAAGCAGCCATTTGTTTAAGGCTACAACGTACCCAAACTACATTCAGGCCTGCAGCATTGGAATATTTGAAGGGTATTTCAAATTTAAACTAGAGTCTTGCCGGCTATTTTATTTTCTAGGTCCCTATATTGTTTGTATGTGAATTTAAATGCCTTTGTGATATGAAAAGTGAGTTTATCAATACCTGTTTACTTTGAAACACTTTTTCTAACTAAATCTGGCATATTTTTTATGAAACCGTTGTGGTTATTGTCTCTTTTGATATTTTTAAATTGATTAAGGGAAAAAGGGTAATTTATGGGTTAACTTTGAAAGTGTTTATATTATAAGTACTTGAAAGACTTTTCATTTTCGTTGAAGGTGTAAATAATACTGCTTAAATAGTGATTTAGAGGGAAAAAGTATTTCATACCAGGAGTTAATAATTACACACACACACGGGTTGAATACGGATACGTTTATTAGTAAAACTCATATATTTGTGTAAAAAGAAATTGATAGAACTCCTCTCATTAGAGGTGAAACACACCAGAGAGGCACTACAAATAAATTATGCATTTGAATGTATGCATTATCACCAAAAAAAATTCGAGAAGTACTATTGTACTATTTTTAAATGGCATGTTTACATTGCAAAAGTCTGTTAAACATGGCATTTGTGTATTGTTGATCATAGTATTATGTATCATGATTATAGTAATCATGTACTGTTACAGAATGGACAGCAAAGCCAACCTGCGCTATGAGGCTGGAGAACTGGTGCTGAAGGCGTCGAAGAAAGCATCCGTCATGGAGAAACTCCACATGGCCCAAGTGGCTACAGGAGTGCCCTTTGTTTCAAAGGACTCTTAAGCTGTGCTGGGGGAGGCCAAGGTCAAAGTTGTTGACGCTGGAGGGGATCCCTTTGATCAATTGCTGTTGGCAAGTCAGAGTGCCATTCAGTTTGGTCAGTACAGGGGGAAAACCTTCAAGTGGCTACTTGAAAATGACCTTGGTTACTCCCTCATGGTCCTATCTGCGCATCAGCAGGAGCGTGAGGCTGGGAGACTGAACAGAGGGGCCCTCGTGGAGAATAAGGATGCCTTTCTCCAATACGCCTGCTCATTCAGCGACGTCACAGAGGCCATCAGAGTGCGCAGGCAGAGAGAAGGCACCTTGCCTGGCTTTGAGGGTGAATGCCTGGTTGGCTTTGGCCAGTACAAAAGTAACACCTACAAAGAGTTGTATCAGGCCAAGGATGCTGAGAGGAAGAGGTAAAATACATTTGTGGTTGCTTGTTTAGAAACAGAGTTGTGTTGTTGTATTATTTGTATTATTAAATGGAATACCTTTTCTTACAGTTATGTTAAGTTCATAAGGATGCAGCGGACAAAGGTGGGCAGCAAGATGGACACCCTCAGGAAGTACTTTGAAGAGAGGGACAAGCAGAAAGTGAGGCCTGTGCCATCTGCATCATCTTTCCCAACATGTTCAGCATCCTTCACCCCGAGCTTCTCCCACACAAAGCAGACATTCCCAGCCAGTCACAGCACGTGGTATGTTTTTTCAATGTAATTCTAGCCTAGTTCAAATGTTTGAATTTCTTTATGATTTACATTTATTTTTTTGCCAAAGATGAGGAGCCAACGGATGCTGACTTGGTGGCCTCAGCTATGCAGCTGGAGGGACAAGGTAAGCGTTGTTTGTTTTGTATGATCAATAATAATTATTATAATAATGTGATAATAAACCTATATCAGCTTGGAATAAAAATCATTTTTTGTTTGTTAGCTTTAACAAAAGCTGTTTTGATATGGGGTAAGTGTTTAAGAGCCAAACAGTTATCATCGTAGATTAGTTTGCATGTCTTGTCCATCCTGTGGCACAACCAAACTACTCTTGCCTTGCCAAACTGCTTTTAATCCATGCCTCAAAACCACATTCTGCTTTGATTTGTGCTCAGCTGATCATATGTGATCACAGATTTAGTCACTAACATCATGATCTTGTGTTGTGTTGCCAAAACCGTCTTCAAACTGAAAATGTATCCCACTGCTTGAATGTGAATGAGTTTTTTTTTTTTTTTTTACAGTACTTCAGTCTTTGGCCCCCAGACCGATCTCTTCGGCTCTACTGGTGCAGAGGACCGCTCAGAGGCAGGCATCAGCACCTTCTGAGGTATGATTTTCACATCATACATTTGTGCACCTTGACTCGATAGATATGCAGAAATGAATATTTACGTATTTGGTTTGTGTGTGTGTGTGTGTTTAGGTTGTTCTCCCTGAGTCTTGGAAGTGGTCGCTTCCAAAAGAGCAGCATAGCTGGATCGGCCGAGCCCTCTTCCGGCAGCGGGGTGGAAAAGCGGTGCTTACAGAGGACCTGCAGATGTGGTGGTATCCTCCCAGGCCACATCTGCAGTATCATCAGCCCAGCATCACCAGACACATTTTTCACCTGGCCTCTATGTCTGTAGATGCCTTACAGGATGTGGTCGTACAAGCTCATCTGCAGTGCACCAAACTGCAAATGCTTGGGGCATCGGCTTACATCATGTGGGCTCTACAAAACGGTAAGACGGGTGCTCAATCTGTACAGCTGGTACTTCCTGGCTACAGAGTACCTGGAGTGTCAATGTTGCCATAAGAAAGTGGCTGCGTGGTCCTATGATGTCCTGGACCAGCTGGATCCGGCTCACCGTAGGATGTTCCCAGCCATCCTCACTTACAGGTGAGTCAGATACTTTTGATATTATACTGAAATGGTGTACATGTTGATAAAGCTATTAATAATTAATTCAAATATATATAAATACGTTAATAAAAATGTATTATAATGTTTAACAAATACTTTGTAATTCCTTAACACTGTGTACACTTGAATGTAATTTGGTTTGTCTGTGTGTTTAACAGGCTGTCTTGTGACATGCATGTGGTGAAATTGATGAGGGAGAGCTCCCTTGGAAACAGTGTTACTATGCTGCACAACAAGCTACATGAACAGCACAGCGAGGACTGGATTGGATTGGATTCAATTTATTGTCATTACACATATAACAAGTACAGTGTAACGAAATGGATTTAAGAAGAAAAATACAGCAAACATGAGGGAAGTGGGGAGAAAAAAAACACAGATACAATAATACACAATAGACAAGACTTGCAACAGGGTAAGATAATCCAGCTCCGATAAGCAGCCATCCGGTCCAGTGCCATTACGGCGCCGCTCACAAACCCGCTTTTCAGGCTGGCGGTTCAAAGCATGCGGAGGAGTGGGAGTGATAAGTCTGTATGTGTGTGTGTGTGATAGTTCTAAGTCTTTGGTTGGGGAGGAACGCAAGAGCGTCTCGCTGCAGTGCTCCCACAGGGTTAAATTTTCCAGCTGCCTTGACCAAGGCCGTTTCTGGATCCGGGGAGCCGAAAGATAAGATTGTGATTTGTTTAGTCGGGAAACCGTATTCCAATATGTCACGGCAACCCTCATAGTCCAAGTGGTTCAATGGTGATCCTGATCTCCGATATTATCAATTTTCCTTCCCAGAGCTGTTAGGGTTTCCCTGATGGCGACCATATTTCGGTTAATAGTCTCAGTCTCAATGCTGACCGCTCTTCCAACAGCTTCAATCAAAACGGGCAGCCTTATGACAGCTGTTCCCGTTTTATGAATTTTTCGATAACCCAGGGCAAAGCCTAATCCAATCAGCACAAGACCTGTTATCATGGTTCCAAATAGGTAAATATCCTCGATATCCTCGACTGAAAGAGCCGCCAGACACACGATCCATCGTGTAGCCAGCTGCGTACGTTCCGTCAGGACACGCGGGTTCCCCCGAACCCAATTTTCTCATCGAGAAAATGGTGTCAATTGCGTTGAGAGACCAGTTGATCACTTCCATAATTTCCAAGTTTGGAGAGCAGTGCAGAGAGAGTCTCTCAGTAGATGAGACGAGACAAGACAGGAGACAAAGCAGGGAAAATATGGGCAAGGACGGGGAGTGAGAAAACGCGACCGCCTCCGCTGAGAGCCAAACGAGAAGAGATGCAGAGGAGCATGCAATATCTCACTGTGTGCGACCAGTTTCAGGGGAGCACACGGCCCGTCACCCCACCACCTATGCCACCTGTACCGTCCGCCAGGTGGCTCCTTTATGTCCATGCGGAGGATGTCCGGTCCCGGTATGGGGTACTCAAAGCCAGGGTCACCTCTGTCTTTGGGTCCATCCTAAAGATGGATTCCACAAAAAAGGTGACATTTACATGCATACATTTACATGAGCATGTACATTTTATGTTTAGTAGATACATTTGAAGCTTACTGTATCTTCTGTTTTAAAACAGGTGACCAAAAACTGTCAGGAGCCACAGCTGGGACTGCAGCCTGGGTCACCATTGTGGGGACAGAGCACGGACAGATCCTAATGTCCGTTCTCACCTCACATGAGGGTCAGGGGCTGCTCCCAATGACTACAGGCCCGGTCAACAGGTACAAGTCGGCTGGGGTTCTTCCTCCCCACATACTCTATGTGGACAGAGACTGCTGCTCGGCAATGGGGACATCGAGAGCAGGTGCCATGTTTGTCGGGTGGGATGACCTGGTGGTGCGCCTCGTTGTGTGGCACTTTTTTCGGCGCTTTGCAGCTGGTCTCCACACAGACAGTCACCCACTATACGGCCTATTTATGGCAAAGCTCTTTGCCTGCATCTTTGAGTGGGATGAGGGATATGTGGCCCTGCTGAGGGAGGCAAAAAGGAGGGAGCTTGAGCAATGCCAGGGCGTCACAGGCCTCACAGATGAGCTGCTAATGAGCAAGCTTAACCCCAAGCAGCTGGCGAAGCACTGTCGCCGTCGTACACGCGGCACCGAAGTTACAGAGCATCTGATTGGGGAGGCATTGGAGGGCTTCCAGGATGCCAAGGAAACCATGGGGATTCCCTTGATGGATCAAGAGAGGATGACAGTTGTCTGGGAGACGCAACGACGCCATCTTCCCTGCATCCAGGACCCTCCAGGAGAGCAGATGTACACCCAGACAGGAAGTGTTACCAAGGGTGGGGTGACTCTTCCTGTATACCGCTATGCTCGGGGCTCCACTTTTCTGGAGTCCTTTCACAACCACCTGAACCGCTTCATACCTGGTAAGATTACACGCATCTACACCATATGAATTTTTAGGATTTTACCAAATTTTGTTATTACTATTTTTTTAGGAACGAGTGCTAGACCAGCTAACCGAGGCTGAAGGATTCATACCTGGTAAGATTACACGCATCTACCCATATGAATTTTTAGGATTTTAGGACAAAATTTTGTTATTACTATTTTTTTAGGAACGAGTGCTAACCTGGAAAATTTCCAGGCTTATTGCTCGAGGGTCGCGGTGGACGAAGATCGTGCGGCTGGCTGCTGTAAGTGACGCCCCACAGTCCCTGCGCTGTTACAGTGCTTCCTTCCAGCACTGTCTCAATGAGCTCAGTCAGCGTCTTCTCGGCTGCAGTCTGGTTAAAGACTATTCCAAGCCGAGAGAGTACACGGGTATGTCAGTAATGTCATTCCTTATTGTCTTTGTGTAATGTAAGTTACAGAATTTTTCAACCACTTGTGTTCTATATTGTGTTTCTATACACTTGTTCTATGTTTTATCAGGTGAGCTCATGGGGGTGGAATACCTGTGCTCTCAACAGTCTGGGGAGTTCAGGGAAAACTTTGGCCAGGACCCAGACACCACCCCAGATGGTATCCCAGACACATTGGAGGAAAAAGAAGATGAGGAATTTGCAGATGAGGAAGAAGCGCAGGACCTCACTATCTCCCCTCTTTCTATGGTGTCTACCAAGGTGTCTCTGGATCCACAGCCTTCCTCCCAGGATCCACCACTTGATCCTCAAACACAAGATGTAAGTGTACAGGCATCTTTCGCCACACTAATTGTTTAGGGAGCCTTTTTTTACCCTAACCGGTTTATGCCTTCCATTTTGCAAATGAATAAAAACATACCAATGTAGCAGAACTAATGCATAAAAGTACAACTAATAATAAAATTTTTATATATTTAGCATATCCTGATTTGTATTCTTTGACTTTTTCGCTTTAGTGTTTCATATTTAATTTGGAATGTTCTTCTTTCTGCTTGTAGGTGTGCAGAGGACCGGATGGGGCTCCAGGGTTTGAAAGGGTGGTGGAGCTGGCGAGGTACCTGGTCGAGCTCAGGGAAAAACCCTGTCTCTCGGATAGGGAAGCCGCTGTTATTATCCAGCTGTGGGACAGACTCCCAGACAGCGACAAACAGGGTGTTTCCTATCCACCCAGGCACAAGTACAAGCTTTTGCAGGGCGGGTTTAAGGCCACACACTCAAAAAACAAATCCTGTCACGGAAAAGAGAGCCTTAAGCGGTAAGTTAAACATTTGCACTTAAAGCTGTGATAATGCTAATCAAATAACACTTAATAAATCCTTTCCTTATTTTACAGGTGTGTCCTGGGGCAGGGATCAGGACCTATACAATGGCCTAGAATAAGCAGAATTGTAGAGGCTGTATGTCTGGAGCAGTGCTCCATAAATCAAGCAGGTAGGATAAAGTGGGGCGTTACTATAAACCGGTGGTCAGCCATTCTCTATGACTACCAGGCCATCAGGAGGCTGGTGGGGAACTGCCCTACACTGAAGGGAAAGACCCGAATTCAGCTGTTTGAGGTCAATCAATGGACACTTTCTGTTTGGTATGTATTTTCTTTCAGTTATGCCACTTCTCGTTATAAAACGTTTGTTCTGTTTCTAAGGAAATGTTTGGCGGATCAATTATATTTTTATTAATATCACTACATTTTATTTGCTTTGTTTTATTTTTTTAAACCTTGCAACATCTACGGAATAACTATTTTATAAAAACAATGAGTCACAAGAAGTCTTGCTTTACAGTGATTTTATGACAGATTGAGGAGTTATTAAAACGCACCCTTAGCTGTTATAACATCACTGTCTATAACCACAGTGTCACTGAGCTAATTGCTTTAGTAAGTAGTTTCTTTCACTATACCAATTTCAAGATTTGGTGTAATTCTTTAAATTGTACAATTTTAAATAGGTACAACGACTACAGGAAGAAGATAGAGGCAGATGTCTTGTCACTGAGTTTGCCCCTACCTCAGATGAGCATGGTGTCTCACACCACTCTTCCAGTGGCCAGACAGAAGCCTTCAGGGACATTAGGGGCTGAAACAGCTATTCGACCCTATCACTTTGTTGTGAACCCGGACAAGTCAAATAAGGCCACTCGGCGGGGACAACGCCCACCTCACCCTGCAGTAGTGTCTCTCTCTGCTCCACCAGCAGCGCCTCTCTCTGCTCCACCAGCAGCGCCCTCTCTGCTCCACCAGCAGCGCCTCTCTCTGCACCACCAGCAGCACCTCTCTCTCTCTCCCCCAGCAGCGCCTCTCTCTGCCAGCACCAGCAGCGCCTCTCTCTGCTCCACCAGCAGCGCCTCTCTCTGCTCCCCACCACCAGCCAGCAGCTCTCTGCTCTCTGGCTGCTCCACCAGCGCCTCTCTCTGCTCCACCAGCAGCGCCTCTCTCTGCTCCACCAGCAGCGCCTCTCTCTGCTCCACCAGCAGCGCCTCTCTCTGCTCCACCAGCAGCGCTCTCTCTGCCCACCACAGCGCCTCTCTCTGCGCCTCTCTCTGCTCCACCAGCAGCGCCTCTCTCTGCTCCACCAGCAGCGCCTCTCTCTGCTCCACCAGCAGCGCCTCTCTCTGCTCCACCAGCAGCGCCTCTCTCTGCTCCACCAGCAGCGCCTCTCTCTGCTCCACCAGCAGCGCCTCTCTCTGCTCCACCAGCAGCGCCTCTCTCTGCTCCACCCAGCAGCGCCTCTCTCTCTCCACCAGCACGCGCTCTCCTCTGCTCCTCCAGCACTCAGCCTCTCTCTGCTCCACCAGCAGCGCCTCTCTCTGCTCCACCAGCAGCGCCTCTCTCTGCTCCACCAGCAGCGCCTCTCTCTGCTCCACCAGCAGCGCCTCTTGCTGCTGCTCCAGCCTGCGCTCTCTCTGCTCCACCAGCAGCGCCTCTTGCACTGTGCCTATGCAAATAAAAGACAATCATTACTATGTGTACAAAAATTATTACGAATATGAAAACAGACGCAATTATGAACAATTAATTACTTAACCTACCACTGGGAGATTGTAAGCTGATTCAGCTCAAACAGCTTTAATTTGGTCTGAGCCATGATTCCGGGACTGCCCAGGACTACATCTCGGATCATCCTGTAATCCCTTAGAATGGCAGCCCACCGGTTTACACGGACTCCGGCGATAGTCTGACCAGCAGGGTAAATCCGGCAGAGGGCCAGGCAGATGGCTTCCACTACCCAGCTTGCGCTGGGCCACTGAGCTGGTCCACCTACACCAAGAAAGCATCTGTGAAGTGAAAAAAGGAACGTACAGTTAATCAGACTATTTGACAGATACTGGTCAAACAAGTGAAAAACATGGGTTATGAGACTGGTAATCATTATAGCCAAGATACAAAGAACTTTCAAGAGAATCAAATGATAACTAAGTAACAAAGTTAGATAAAACAGAAACCACTACCTCTTCAGACTTTCAGCGTCAGGGGTCACGTTGGTATTTGAATGGCTGACCTTGAAGCGACCCTTCAGTTGTCTGTCACGGTGGCGGGGGGATAGATGAGAGGGCCCTTGTCACGTTCTGACAGGTTGTTCCAGAGCATGACAATCTCATCCACCTTACTCTGAATAAGAAACCCCTGATGGCGAAGGCCAACCAGTCGGCCAGCCTAATGACATGGTCATATCCAGTTTGGCCATCTGGTCCCACACTCTCCATCTGTACACTGAAAGAACATGAATAACTCCTCTATCAACAATGTCAAATACATTTAGCTGTGAAATTACAAGACGATCTCAACGCGCACAAAGTGTGTTTATGGGTATTCAGTTACCTGGCTGGTCATTGTCCTCGAGCGCCAGAAATTCAATGGGCTCGTCAAGGCACACATCCTCAAACCCCTTATCACCCTCCAGATCACCCTGCAGCTCTTCATCCCGAATCCCATCTGGAATGTCAGGATCTACAGCAAAGTCTTCCACAAACGCTCTGCTGGTTTGGGAATACAGGTATTCCACACCAATGAGCTCTTCTGTAGACACGCAGAGCGTATTACATAGACGTTTAAATAACATATGGGTGAGAAAAAGCTTCAGTAAAATGTCTGCATGAACACATTTTACCTGTGGTATTCACCCAGCTGCGTGTAGTCCTTTTATTGCCGCTTATGGATGTGGGAACCACCTGTTCGCCGCCCCGCCGATAGCACAAAAGGAGTCAGACTAGCTGCACGTAGTCGGGGTTAGTTAAAAGAGAGGACGAACGAAAAGGGAGGATAGGAAGGAGTGTAAAGAACATAGTTGGCGAGATCGAGAAAAGGTTCGAGTACAACAGAACGGTAACCAAAGGAAAACAAAAAGTCAAGGTAGGGAGGAGGGCCGCGGCGGAGAAAAAGTGAGCAAAGCTGATTTGGAGAAGTGTTAAATACAGTAAAGCCCTAGAATGGCGTTATGTGAAAGGACCAGGTAGGGGGACAGAGCTAGAAGAAAGTGGTAAGGGGAAGGGGGGGTGGGGGGGGAGGTGAACCATGAGTATAAGAGTACAAGCCGCAGAAGGGGAACGTTGAGGGGTTGCTACTATTAGGAATACGCCAGCGTAAAGGAATGGGACTTGGAGGGAGTGGGGGTGAGAGAGGGAAGCGAAGTATGGGAGTAAGGATAGATGGTCGTGCAGGCTTCAGTAGAACTGATTTTGGATAATATAGGGAATACGAGAGCATGGAGAGTAACAAGGAGAACAGGGCTGCAAATGGTGGGAAACGTTGTGGATAGGGAAAGGGGGGTTTGGATAATGACAACTTGGTTTATAATTAAGTTGGGGAAGGCGAATATTGAAAAAGTGGTAGAATCGGGGATATGGTTATGTTGCGGCGGAGCTATGAGGGGCAAGAAAAAAGAAGAAAGACGAGAGAAAAGAAAACCAAGAAAGGGCGATAGAGCATCCCTAGTTCTCACTCTTTTTTTTCCGACCCAGGAAGCGTGCTGGCTCAGTGCATTGCCAGTACGCAAGTAGCTGCCGCCATAACAGATGTTCCTCCCTACTGGCACCATTCAACTGCAGCGACACCCACGTGCCAATAAAAAACCAAAAAACCAAGCACGATACAAAACCGCATAACACGAAGCACCAGGCAACCCTAACGGCTACTATAGGCACACAGGGTAAAGGTATGTTATGAAGGAGAGGACAAGGGATAGGAGTGGGCGAGTTTTTAGGAAACAAGGAGGGGGGAGATAAGATTAAAAAAGGGACAGGTTGTGTGGCATGGGATGTCAGCAAACTTGGGGAAAGAGAAAGGCGGAGAAGATAATTAGTGTAAAAGTATGACAGAGTCGGACGAATTAGAAGGAAAGGGTAACGGAGTGGCATGGAGGTAGAGATGCGGGAGAATCTGAGACATCACGTGCGAAAAGGCAAGAACTTATTAAGATGAAAGACAAAAATGTAGGGGCTATAACATGAAAAAGAGAGGACAGATGCGAAAGGTGTAAGCAAAGAGAGTAGAAAAAAAATGAAAAATCAATATCAGGTAGAATGGGTAAAGGCGAGGAAGACACGCTACTGTTGGCGGTGCCAGGCGCCAATCCCCTTCCCCCCAGTCTTCCAACAGTACATTTGAAAATGCAAGGCATTTGCACTTGTACCTAAAACATTTTTTTTTGGACCACATTCAAATGATCACAGTGCAAAAACTTACAGTGCAAATAATACAAAAATAAACAAATGTTATTTTTGAGTAATGCAAACCTGGCAGTCAAGCGATTTAATGAGGTGGAACGACTCCAGGGATGTTTAGCCACTGCACAAGCGTACAAGGTAAATGACCCCTTCCCTTAGTCACCTTCCTTCGTTCTATTTTTGTCAGCTGGTCACCTGGCGGGTCCTGGATACATTCTATATGCGCTGTTGTGGTTCCGCTAAAATCGCCTGCATCCTTTCCGGTCCACGAGCTTGATTCTCATGGGTGTGTCTGTTGCCCCATGAAGTCCTTTAAGCAATCTTCGCACTACTGCTGCTTAGCCTTCCTGGGCCCCTCGAGTGCGGCGGCATGCTTTGCCAGTCTTTTGTGGTTGGGGCTGGCAGCTGTTGACCGCTTACCTCCTTACAGCCTCTCCACATCCGAGCATCCATTCGAATATGACAATCGGTGGAGAGCGTTTCATGAAGGGAGCCACTGTAAAAGCGGAGTGGCTTTCTGTGGTCACTTCTACTAACTGACGATACGACACCCCGCAAACCTCCACCCCCCCCCCCACACAAGGGCAAAGGAGAAAACCATGGGAAACATCCCCCAAAACCGGGGAGGTACCGAATCGACAAGGCAAATCATACCCACCGCCAGCGCGGTTTAAAAGTTGAAGAAGAGGGGTAAGGGGGGGGAGGAAGGAAATAAAGGGGCAATAAGAAGGGACAAGACGGCAACGGTAGACAGTAGGGACCGGAAGCCGGAGAAGTCGCACACCCCATTTGAGGCAGGGAGAGAAGTGTTGCGCCCCCGGGGAACTCCGCATGAAGTGCCAACAGACCCCCTAATAACCAGCTGGTCCCCAGTCACTAAACATTTGGCTGCATCCCTTCCCGTTCCCGTGGCAGAGCAACAGTTCCGGTCTACATAGAGGACTTGGGAGGAGCTTCTCCAGCTCTCAGGTACGCTCCACCACGAGTCCAGAGCCATGTGAAGCAGGCGATCACCCTCTGCCTCAGTGAGGACACACGTGAGGACCTGCCCAAACTCGTTGCCCACATCTGTGACCCATACTGCTGATGAAATATGGAAAGATGTGTCCGTTTACAGTAAAACAAAATATCATTGTGTGACAGAAAATCCCAGAGAACAAAAAGGTAACATAGCCTACACATAGCTCTACTAATGGTGATGTTATGAGCATAAGGTCGTCTTACCTTTTTAGTGGAATCCATCTTCAGGATGGTTCCATACACGGAGGTCCCCTGGCCTTTAGTTCTGGCACCCGTGTCAGTACGTCTTTGGCATAAACTGACAGCAGCCATGCCGGACAAAGCACAGGTACCATTTGAGGCAGCTGGGCAGCGAGTCTGCTAGGATCGGTGGCATAGTCCGGGAACTTCCCAACCACAGAGAGATAATGTGTTGTCTGGGCATTCCAATGCTCTCTGTGCCTGACACACAGGCTCCTGTATGCAGAAGTTGCACGGTTCCCCAATGAGCGCCCCCGTATCCACCTCACAATCTCCTTGTCACATGACAGCCTGCGCAATAAAAAAATAAAGACCACAGCTCAGTATCAGATTAATGGGCATGAAAGCCATTTTCTCATGTTTAAACCTTAAAAAAGTGTGCCAACCTGTAGGTCAAAACCGCAGGAAACATTTCCCTGTGGACGGGATCTAGCTGGTTCAGAATATCCTGTGACCAGGCTGCCAGCTTTTTTTTGCAGGACCGGCATGAAGTACCAGCCGCTGACATCCAGGACCCTCCTGATGGTCTTGTACATTCCGCACGCGGTCAGTGGGAAGCCAAGACGTTGACAGTTGGGCTTTTAGCACAGCAACCTAACCTGTATGACCACAAGCGGTAAGGGACCCACAGGAACAGCCTGGCATGATAGAAGGCGTCAGGTGATGAAGGAGGCTGTGAATAAAGAGGACGGGGCCCAGGAGGATGCCACCAGAGATGCAAGTTTTTGGTCAGCGCCATAATATTTTTATTATTTATGTAAAGCACAAATTTAAACCCACTAAAGAGAAGGTGATGCCTACCAGGAACATCTATAGGTGTCATTGCAGCAAGCAGATCTTCTTCAGAGGGTTCCTCTACAGAAGCTGAGCTCCAGGTGGCCACTGTTAATATCAGGATGAACAATGTTAATTAACATAATTTTAATACAAACCCAACAAAAACAAAACAAAACCTTAGATTCGTGCCTTGAGGCGGTGATTCTTTGCGGTGAAAAATTTCAGCATCTCTTCTCTGCATGTACTTCTGCAAAGCTCCATCTTTGTACCTGGTCTGGCATTTTGTTTTTTGACCCAGTTGATGAAGCTGAAATGGAGGGACACAGAATTAGTTAAAGCCCCAACACTACATATTCTCTACTGTCTGCAACCTCTTTTAGAGATGTGAACCTATACCCTTTTCTGTCTCTGTCCGTCGCCTCATAAAGGTCCTTAAAGGACATGGTGGCAAAGTTGCCAAGACCAATGCGCAGCTGGTCTTCCTGCGCTGGTGTGCCATAGCCCTCTCTGACCCGGCGCTCGCTGATGGCAGCCTTAATGTCAGGAAACAAGCCAGCATACCTCAGCAGTGCATCCTTGTTTCCCATGACAGCCGACTGAGTGGTGTCACCGTTCTCGCGCTCCCGCTGATGCACGGCCAGCACCATGGCTGCGTAACCAACATTATTGGAAAGCAGCCATTTAAAGCTTTTACCCCGGTACTGACCAAACTGCAGGGCACTTTCACTCAGCACAAGATGGTGATTGGACGTATCGCCTCCCGCTGCTGCCACGCGAGCAATGGCCTCCTCCGTCACCCTTGCAGCAGGCCATGTGCATCCCGGGGATGGGATTTTTCCTGTAAGCAGCAGCAAGATCCGCTACCTCAGGTGAGGGTTTAAGGGTGAGCTTTCCAGAGGCCTCTCTGCGAAACTCGGCACTGTAATCCATTTTCTACAAGACAAAAAGAAACAAATGACACAGTGTTGTTAAAACACACAAATACACTTGTCAGATGATGTCCAAGGGGTCAAAAAGAACAATATTTGCTTTTACTGATCGTAGAAGTTTAATTAAACCATCAAAATATAAGGAATATATTGGTTAATGTATTGAATTCAACTGTTTAACTCAAAATATGGGTTTTAATCTCTTTAATATGGTTTGTGTGTTTGCACAGATCTTATGTTAACTTGATTCATAGAATGTCAAACGGGCATAACTGTATGAAATCATCAATGAAGTGTTATAAAAATACATGTAGAGTCATGTGAAAAAATTAGGACACACCATAAAATGTTCTGTTCTTTATTAGGAAATCTTAACATATCACTGGCTAATCTTGTTTTTATTTTTGTCTGGAAAAGAAAGTGATTTAATAGCAGGTAAACAACAAAAAATAACCTATGTTTTACTCATAAAACTAAAGATTTCAACAAAAATGTGTATTCCAACTGAGGAAAAAGTAAGACACCCTGCCCACTAAAAGTGAGTGTTACCCCCTTTGGCTGAAATAACTTCAGTGAGACGCTTCTTGTAGCCATCTACCAGTCTCTGACATCGGTCTGAGGAAAGTTTACCCCACTCCTCAACGCAGAATTCTTTCAGCTGTAAGATGTTTGATGGGTTTCTTGTATGTACAGCCCGTTTCAAGTCACCCCACAGCATCTCAATGGGGTTCAGATCTGGGCTTTGACTCAGCCATTCCAGTACTCTCCATTTCTTAGTTTTCAGCCAGTTCTTGGTGGATCTACTGGTATGTTTTGGGTCATCGTCATGTTGCAGGTTCCAGTTCCGCTTCAGTTTAAGTTTTTTTATGGATGGTCTCACATCATTTAGTCATTTGGCAGACACATGTTCCTCAAGAACCCCCGATACACAATAGAATTCATGGTGGATTATATGATTGTGACCTTCCAGGTCCTGCTACAGCAAAGCACCCCCAAACCATTACACTTCCACCTCCATGTTTCACAGTTGGTATGAGGTTCCTTTCCTGGAATGCTGTATTTGGTTTACACCATACATGCCCTCTGTTGCGGTGTCCAAATAATTAAATTTTAGACTCACCTGTCCAAAGAACATTATTCCAAAAGTCCTTGTCTTTTTTACATTCTCACTGGCAAACTTCAGTCTGGCCTTAATGTTTTTCTTAGAGAGCAGGGGTTTCCTCCTTGCACACCTCCCATTAAAGTTAAACTTGTGTAGTCTCTTTCTGATTGTAGAGCCATGCACTTTCACATCAACAGTAGCAAGAGCCTGCTGTAGGTCCTGAGATGAAATTTTAGGGTTTTTGGTGACATCTTTTAGCATCTTACGGTCTGCTCTCGGGGTGAACTTGCTTGGACCTGGGCATATTGACAGTTGTTTTGAACGTTTGTTTTGAATGTTTGTAGACTATTTTCCGGACAGTGGAATGGAAAAATCTTTTTAAATCCCTTTCCAGACTCATAAGCTTCTACAATCTTCTTTCGAGGGCCTCAGACAGCTCTTTCGATCTCACCATGGTGTTCACTCTCACTTCAACAGCCAAGAGCACACCAAACTAAATGTGTGAGGTTTAGATAGGGCAATCCTCCTTCAAAACGCTGAGTAACAGTGTTCCAATCTTGTGTACCTGATGTGATACACCTGTGTGTGAATTTAGCCATTTTAAGTGGCAATAATTGTCGGGATGTCCTAACTTTTTCTCACCACAATGGTTTTTTTTTAAAAGCAGATTTTACAGAAAGGTTTTAAAAGTCTTTTCTTCTTGTTTAGTTATATTTATTGAATATCTAAGTATTGCTTTAAATTGATATTAAATATCCAAATATATTTAAAAACTCACAGGTTTTCATGGGGTGTCCTATTTTTTTCACATGACTGTATATGTTAAAAATGTTAACTCGAGAGGCTCTTTATTAATTAATTTATAATTAGCTAAAATGCTTTCTTAACTTTATAACTATTAAGTAAAGTTATATAGCAGTTTAAATGGTTTTATATCATTCTAGTATGTAAAATCATTAAACATTTTTTTAAGTTTTTTTAAGTGCTTTCTGAATTTGTTTATCAAATTTGTAATAATAAATGTAAAATCATTAATGTAGTTTTTTATGTATAAAAACAACCATTTATTAATTTTTAAAGATGTTTTTAAGTGCTTTATTAATATACTTATTATGTTCTTTAAGTCTTGGGGGATTGCACATTAAATATACATATTTAATAAAGCAGAAATGTCCACATTACTGAGAAAAGGGCAAGCTTTATTAATTTTAATTATATACAGAAACAACAACAATAAATAAAAAACTATAAATGTACATGTATGCATTTATATATTATGCAATAAATAATTCAGCGTTGTCCCCTTCTCATCTCTACCGTCCACTGCTCAACAGTTTTTCCTGAGGCTTTTGCACAAAAATTAACCCCTCGAAACTGACTGTGGCCAAACTCTTTAGTCATTGGTTGGCCACACTTTTGATAAACATATTGTTCTGTCTATTGCCTCTTTTCCTTTGTCGCACCTTGTGCTGCAGCTGCCTCTGCCTCCTTCCTCCCGCGCCAAGCAGTGGTTCTCGGCACCTTTGGACCAGGGGCTGTAGCAGCAAGTACAGCAATAGCTGCAGTGTCTGTAGCTGGAAGCAAGTGGGCTGTGTCAGGGACTGGAAAGCCCACCTGGACTGGAGGAGGCTGGCCTTGGACCTGTGCTGCAGGAGACATGGCAACAGCCACCGCCGCTGCGCCCACTGAAGAGGGTTGGCCTCGAACATGCTGCACTGCCTGTCCCGATGCATCAGCAGGAATGTTGAACTCGTAGGCTGGGTGCCCATGCCGGACCGGTTCCAGATACTTAAACAGCACAGGTGGGAGAGGTTCAGAGGCCACCATGGGACTGGCAAAGGTCCAAATGCCCTGCTGCAAGACCTCGCTCTCCTGCTTTTTATCCGTGCATTGTGCCTACGTGCAGAAATAAAATAATTAGTACACTGGTTTTAGCAATAGTGCAGAGAAGGGTGGTATATGACAACAACTGTATGTGAACAATTCATTACTGAACCTACTATTGTGAAAGAGTCTACTGATTTAACTCAAACAGCTGCAACCTTGTTTCAGCCATGAGTCTTGAGCTGTCCAGGACTACATCCCTAATTATTCTATAGTCACGCAGAATGGCAGCCCACCTGTTCACCCTGACACTAGCCACTGTCTGACCAGCATGGTAAATTCGGCATAGAGCCAGACAGATTGCCTCCACAAGACAGCTGGCATCGGGCCACTGAGCAGGTCCACTGCCTTCACCAAGAAAGCAGCTGTGAAATAAAAGACATGTAATGTTAATGTAGATTATGTGATGAATAAATGAAAAGCAAGTGAAGTAAATACAAATTCTACAAACTGACTGGCAAATGTGGACACATACCGCTTCAAACTGTCAGCTCCAGGGGTCACATTTGTCTTAGAGTGACTGACTTTAAAGCACTTCACCAGCCTCTCACGGTGGCGAGCTGGGTAGATGAGAGCTCCCTTGTCATCTTCTGATAGTTTATCCCAGAGAGTTACAATCTCATCCACCTTCTGCTGTGTAATGAACTCCTTATTTCTGAGATCCACCAGACTGTTGGCTAACCTGACGATGTGGTCATAACCAGGTTTGCCATCTGGTCCCAGGCTCTCCATTTGTACATTAAAGGAAATTATTACACAAGTGCTATCATGCTTATTCTGTCATATCACTTTGAAACATCTAAAAGCGAGGCATTGAAGAACTTCTACTCACAATAAAGGAATCATTATCAAAGTATTAATGCCTATAGGGTGATTTAGTCACCTGGCTCTGTTTGGCTGGCTCGTCTATAGTAGGCTCAGGCAAGGAAGACTCTTTCGCATGACTCGGCACCCCCTGAAATTCAGATAATACGGTCATTTCCACTTCGATTAATATAAAGGATCATTATCACAATGTTAATGTCTTTATGGCAGTTCAATTACCTGGCTCTGAATGGGCGGCTCATTTATCATGGGCTCGGGGCAAGGAAACCTCTGCTGCATTACTCTGCATCCTCTGAAATTAAGAGAATAAGGTAATTTCCATTTAGATCAAAATAAAGGATCATTACAATGTTAATGTCTATATTGTAACAGTTCCAGTAAATTGTTACCTGTAATTTGTAATTTTACTCCCTGCCATTAAAGGGTTCCAGGGAGTCATTATCAGTGAGATTTCTCTAGGCTAGGAAGTAAAAGGAAGGAGGAAGTGTTAGTAGGACATACATGTTAGCAGGGAGTGTTTGCTCTATCCATGCTTTCATCAAAGACACCCTTTTTGAGGAACAATTATGTTCTACTTCTCAATGTGAGTTTAATGGTTTCTTTTTCCTCACTAGAGGTTCTAAAGTGGAAATGTATTTTGTTTGCTGAACCTCATGTTGTATTGTTTACTTTGTTTTACTTTGGGTTTTTGTGTCTACCTGATTTGAGGACATCACAACGACTTCAAGACTGTGATGTGTTGTACTCCTCAATTCGGGATTAAATCTGAACTCATTTTCTAACAGTGGATTATCCTTTGATGGATGAACTTCAATCTCATTATTTTAACCTCTTCACATTTACAACGGATTGATTAACCAAGGACATTTGTGGTAACTCTGGACTTTAATATTGGATGGACAGTTATAAGGTTGCTTCCAAACGTTGAAAAGGTTGATAATTCCTGTTTATTTATTTTTGGCAATATCTTGGTGGTAATAAGAAATTGTATACTTTTCTGACGAGGGGAATACAATATGGTATTAAGTGGTGATTGATCCCTTCTCATTAATTGATGTGATTTCTGATTTAGCTGTTACAATATGGTAGTTCATTTACCTGGCTCTGAGTGGGCGGCTCATCTCTCAGGGAAGACTCTGTCAGTGTCGATGACGGACCACGAGGTTGTACGGCCTCTGCCTGCTGCTGTACTTGTTCTGGGGGGTCTAAGATGAGCTCCATGAGTTCGAGGGGCTCACCATCCATGTCGATATCCGCAAACCCCTCATCACTCTCCAGATCACTCTCAAGGTCTTGCTCCTGAATCCCATCTGGGAATATCAGGATCTTCACCATAGTCTTCCCCAAAATGTATATTTGTTTGGGAATATAAATATTCCACACCAATGAGTTTACCTGTAGACATTCAAAATGTGATGAGCACATGGGTGATATGCAGGTGTCACAGCTACTTCACAAGTCGTGTGCACAACGAACATGTTACCAATGTATTTGCCAGGGCTGGTGTAGTCCTCTGCCAAATTTAGGCCCATGAATTGCTGGCTCAAGATGTTGGCATACTGCTGCAGTTGGCCACCGTAGCAGATATCCTTTCTGCTACCACCCTCAACAGCAGCGACCGCACGAGCCTCGTTCCATTGTACGAGCCATTCCAGCAAGTACATTTGGAAGTGAATGTCACTTGCACTTGTTCCTATAAAGGGCAGAAAGTAGTAAGCACCATGAAAAACACATGAACAAACAACTTGAAAACTGAAAAAATGCATACCTGGCACAAAGCGGTTTAATTGGAGGTAGAAGGATTCCAAAGATGTCGAGCCACGTGCGCAGCGATACAGGGGTAGAATGACCCCCCTTCTGGTCACATGCCCTATCTTTCTGTACAGCTGCACATCTGGTTGGTCCTGGATGCAGTCCACGTATCGCTGCTGTGTTTTCCAGATCTCCTCCATCCTGTCTTTTTCCAAGAGCCTGACTCCCAAGGTGTCTGTCACTTCCATGTAGTCTTTAAGGAGCTGTTCGATCAGCTCCTTAGTCTCCTGGGCCCCACGAGTGTGGCGACGACAGTGCCTTGCCAGCTCTTTAGCGGTGGGCTCGCTCCCGCAGGCCTCTTTCAGCCTCTCGACATCACCTGCATCCCACTCGAATATACAGGCCAAGAGACGTCCCATGAAGGGCCCGTATAGCGAGTGGCTGTCTGTGGTGACCCCGACTGCGATGCGGCGCATAAAATGCCACACATCTAGCCGGACTACCAGCTGGTCCCACTCACTAAACATCACCGCCGCCTTTGCCTTTCCCTCCGGCTGAGCAGCAGTCCCGATCCACGTAAAGGACTTGCGGAGGAGTTTCTCCAGCTCGGCAGTAGCGATCCACAATCCTGGAACACATGGGAAGGAGGCGTTTGCCCTCTGCTTCTGTGAGGACACACATGAGGACAAGGAGGCCCGTTTCGTTCTCCACATCTGTCACCCACGCAGCAGTGCCAGCAGCATCACCTGCTAACTTCTTGGGGACCTAAATAGACTGTACGAAGTATTACTGCTATCAAAAAAAAATATGTATTGTTATTTCACAATGAAAACTAGATATGACACCTTTACATGTGTTACCTTTTTGGTGGAGTCCATCTTTAGGATAGACCCATATACAGAGGTGATCCGGGCCTTTAGCTCAGGAAGCCATGTAAGTACGTCTTTAGCGTACACGGACAACAGCCAAGACGGACCAGGCACGGGCATCATTTGTGGCAGTGGAGCAATAAGACGGCTGGGCTCAGTGTCCTGGGTAACAAAACTCTTCATCACTGACAGGTACATTGTCACCTGGCCCAGCCTATGCTCTTTGTGACTGATGCAAAGGTGCCTGTACAGAGCTGTGGCACTGTTCCCCAGCGTGCGCCCCCCCCCCCATCAGTCTCACAACCCTTCTATAACAGGACAACCTATACGTAGTAAAGAAGACAAAAGCACAATGTCAGACCATTAAGTGTTTATTGTTAGGAGATAAAAAATTTATCACGGTGGCTGGGATCCAACTGGTCCAGGATGTCTCGTGACCAGGCTGCAAGCTTCTTTTTACAGGACCTGCACTCAAGGTACTCGGTCACCATACCACCATACCACCACCATCAGCACCACCAGGTTACAGCTTCCACAGGACCGGATTCTACTGGACAGCTTAGTTTCATCTGGGATGCAGCAGCTTGGCCACAGCATTTGGGAGCCCACATGCGGTAAGCTGAGCGACGGCAGTTGGGAGCACAGCAGCTTGCATGCCCACATGCGGTAGGGAACCCAGAGGAACAGCTTGCTGAGAAAAAAGGCATCAGGCTTGGAGGGAGGCTGGGAGTACAGAGGACGGGGTCCAGGGGGAGACCACCACAGACGCAGGTTCTTGGTCAGCATCAACCTCCCAGACTTGTCTCTGGTTAACAGAGCTTTGCTGACCCACAAGTGTTGTTCTTTTGGGAAAGTCTGCTTCCAACCTTCAGGAAAAAAAATCAATATGGCGATTTATCGCGACATTTCGGCCTGCGAGACGTTATCGATACTCTGGCATGAAGTATCAATTTTTTTTTCAAATACAAATGATCTAAATGCATACCTACACTGTGCTTACCAGAACGGCAGTACCCACATATTTTTTGTGGTGACGCTCCCATATTACGGATGGTCAGACGAACGGAAATTGTAATTCACAGCGGAGAAGAAATACGAGCATAATGGCGGCGGACCAACAACAAATTAGAGATGTGCCAGCGTCTTTCAAATCAAAAGTTTGGGCGCGCTTTGGATTTCGTAGTGAATGTATATGAGTAGACATGGTTAACTCTACGCTCTGCAAGCTGGGAATACTCTTTTGACCTTCTTTCAGTCTATAGTTTCGTGATTCGCTCCAGTCCGGCGTGTTCTCTCTCACCCGCAGTGCTCGTGCAGGGGTGCACTGCAGATATCTGCGCGTGCATATTAAAAAAGCTCATTCTCACGTATTTCAGAAGTCAGATTGTTTTGTAAAGCTTTAATAGTTTTTATAAAGTTCAACTTTAGGCGAGCCGAGGACAAACTTGCATTGAAATGCGCAATGATGCTCATAGTGTGAGCGCTTTGACGTGACGGGCCGCAAACCCCCGTTTTGGGGGACGCGTGTGGAGTCACCAGAGACTCACAGTCCAAAGACAAGCGCAAGAATAAACAAACCTAAAGACAGAGAGTCGCAACACACTAAAAATCCTCATCTAATAGATCCTTTTTTCCCTTCATTTACAGATGTCGTGATGTAGGCTATTGTTATAGAATTGCCAAGCGATATATCGATTATCTCAGAATCGGCGCATTGTGATATTATCAGTATCGTGAGCGCTGTATCGCGTATCGAATCGTATCGGGAGGTACCCTGCGATTCCCACCCCTAATTAATACACATGCTATTTACTAAAGCTAGACATTATTATTACCGGTTGATAAATATTAGTAGTATGTCAAGATTAATGAGTGGAAATGGCAATCATACAGACACCAGTTACACAGACACCAATTAAAAGACGTGTACAAAAAATTTGTCAAAATAAATTGCGTGTGGCAGTGCCGAGTGAAAAAAGTTAGACATGGTGAAAAAGAAACATTGCGGCGATGGGGAAAAGTGCAAATGAAGTAGCCATGACATTTAAAAAGCAAAAAAGTCACAAAAGATAGAAGGGTAAAAAGCCAGAATAATGGGCTGGCATGTTCAGAAGGTGTAATACAACTCCTACCTTACTGTTTCCAAAACCATCATCTGTAGGCTGATAATAAAGAACCACAAAACAGGTCATACAATACAGCGGTATTTTGAAAATGAAACCACAAATGTAAACCCATTCATGACCATGTCATGCTCACCTGGAACATCTACCTGTACAGCTGCAGCAAGCAAATCTAATGGCTCTTCCATAGATGCTGAGCTTGAAGCGACTGCTCTAAATATTAGAATGAACAGCATTAATAATTACAAGGCATTAAAGAAACAAAAGATCCAATAACAATCAAACACCAAAAAAAAGTCACCTTGAGGTCCCATTCCAAGAAGGTTTGGAGGTAGCTTATGTGCGTCTCGCATCTTAATATATTTTTGGAGAGCCTCCATCTTAGTGCCAGGCCCGGTGTCCTGTTTCCTTCTCACCCACCCGATGAAGCTGAAATGAGAACAAAAAATTACTAACTAGAGCCCATACCATCGTGAAGATGATTATAAATAGAGTTTGAAATAGCATGTTCATTTAGCCAGAATAATATTTATTGCACACAGAAATTGTCTTAAAAACATGACTCTAAAGTGCTATTTTCAAATATTTTCTTTACCCATTTTTGAAAAAAAGCTAAATTGAACTAAGCGTGCATGCCCACAGTAAAATAGTCAAGATCTGCATGAAACAGTGTGCGGAGTTTGACAGTGTTTGTTATTTTAAAGCCAAAAACTGGTAGATTATTTGATCATTGATGTGGCATATAACTGGCTTGACTCGGGAACCCTGGAGTTGTATCTGTTCTATGTTTTAAGAGACTCGTGAACCTCAGGCTCTGTATTTTGTTGCCTCCTAAAATAAAAAAGACCACATATATTATACTAACAGGTTTACAAAGATATATCTCTTAATTTCAAAATGACACATCATTTTAATAGGGTCAGTAGTGGCCTAATGGTTAGAGAGTCGGACTCGTGACCAGAAGGTTGCCTGTATTATTCTGAAATTCGACTCCCCGTGAGATTACGACTCCCCTACTTTCTGATTGAATGCTGCTTTGTGATTGGTTCCTATCTCAAAATCCCGCCCCACACCTAATCCTAACCTTCGTAGGGGGAAACATGGGAGTCGTAATCTCACAGAGAGTAGGATTTTGACACCGGCGGTGCCTTGAGCAAGGCACCTTACCCCTACTTGCTCCCCAGGCGTTGCAGTGATAGCTGCCCACTGTTCCGGGTGTACGTGTGTTCACGACTTGCTGTGCGTGTGTTCACTACTCTCTGGATGGGTTAAATGCAGAGGTCACATTTCGGGTATGGGTCACCATATCTGACTAATAGGTCACTTTCACTTTTTAATCACAGGTTAGTAATCTAATGTTGTAGCGCCATCTGCCGACCGTGGTTGTCTTTACGCATTTATTTTACTCGAGATTTTTAAACAGTTTAAGCCACTCAAACAGGTTCTCTTGGTTTAATTTGTTCAAGAGAAATCATTTTAAAATAAAAATGCTCTAAACCAATCTACGGCAAAAGTCCTTTGTACAATAAATACTGAAACGGACACCGAGAGCGTTCAAGACCTTAATGGACAACTTTCCATTTATAAACCAGGGGGCTCCATTGGATCGCATATTAAGTTGAAGCCATTAAATAGTCCTACAGAATTATTATAAAAGGCAAAGTTGCTTCAATTTTAGTTGTTTTTTAAAGGGAAAGGGCAAGTTTCCTGGTAAAGTGTACTTTGCACATACACACATAAATATTTGAGGATTACAGGAGCTCTGAGAATTTGCATATGTACAATATACATCAAAATAGATAATAATAATCCACAGGACTGTGCAAAACAATTATGTGCATTTAAATCTCTAAAGAAATATTCTGGGTTACCAAAACAAGTAAAGAGCTTTTATGCCATGAAGTTATTATGACAAAAACAATTTCAACTCGCTGCTTAACTTGTATTGATAAAATATGAGAAGAATGTTTAAGTTATGTTACTTTCAACACATGACAACACACAGTCCTTAAATCATGAAATAAGCCAGCAGAGCCCTACTGAAGCCTTATAAATGTGCACAGCTGATTACATTTACAGTTGAATATATTCATTATAAAGAATTTGATTCAAATGATGAATTAAACTATAAATAAAGGACAAAAATGAGGAACGCTTCAATTTGCGTGTCATCCTTGCACCTGTGCCGAGCCGATTCCAATTCTGTACCAATGTTCCAATTTGCGTGCGCGCTGATTGGCGCGGCACCTCAGCCCTGATTGGTCGTCGGCATGTCCAACTTGCGTGCGCAACCATTGGTCCTGATGCCACGCTTTCATAACAGGCTGTTCCTCTGGGTTGCCTACTGCATGAAGGCATACAAAGTGGCGCAAAAATGGGGTTGGCAGTATATGCGTTGCATAGGTTCGCCGCCCAATGGGGGGCGCCATTGTACCAAAATATTATTCAAAGGTTTTTTTTTATAAAATGTTATAAATAATAAAAAATAGAACGAAAATTAGTATTATTTAAAACATTTAAGTTTTCCTTTTGTCTAGCATTTTGAACGAGTTATAACAAATATATTTTATTTAATCAAGTTATTATGTCAACCACTCGCTCTGTGACAGTCACATCCTCAAATGGATCAAGCAAGGACACGTCTTGAGGCGCTAAAGGTTGTTAAATCTCGCACTATCAAGCATATAAGCTAGTTGTCAGGCTATTCATTAAACGTCAAAATGCGCCCTCCCCATACGACGCGAGCTGTGCAGTTTGCCTGACGCGTCTTCTCCATACTGCGCGCAGCACATAGCACCGTGAGATTGCCTGAGGACAGTGAAACAGCGCGATGAATGACAGAGCGCAAAAGAATGTTTGTTAATAAAAAACGTATTTTTTCACTGTAAGTGAGTTTGTCTTTGTTTTATTTTAAAACATTTTTAGTTTGTGGTTCATATTTCATGAAACAACAACATCGTTAATAAAGTAAGGGGAAAATTCCAAAGATCTTTTTTTTTATAATGTGAGTGTAATGTTATCCGTTTTATTTCGTTTTTCAATAAAAAGTTGTACAAGAGCTTTATACAAGTAAAAGAAACATCATAATATATACAAATTATAAAATAAAAAATATATGTATGTGTGCTATTTACATATTTATAATAAATATACAATATTTACAACAACCTATTTGCATTGAAGGATTTCCATCATTTCTCCTCTACTTCACAGTTTTGCCCTGCCTGTGGCCCAGAAAAATAAAGCAAAGTTTATACATTTATTCATAATTTATTCACAAGTGAGAGAGCATTTAACATTATGTCAATGAGCTAAAGAGTACTAGTAGTACCAAGCCATGGTTACAGGATTAAAACATCTATAGTAGTAGTATGTTTAACTTAATGCTTAGATAGATAGATCAAGATAGGACTTTAAAATGTAAACACTTAAATACATTTCACAACAAGGATCTTCTGTGCAAGAGACATCCTGGCAACTTTCAAAGGTCAAGCTGATATATGTAAAGCATTGACCCCCTAACCTGCTGAAATGTGTGAGAGGTGTGAACAATCAGACCTTTGGTGCAACAAGGTGTTGAAATGTTAATTGCTGGCACCTTTCAAAGATCAAGTGCAGGTTAATGAAAGGCACTGACCTCCTGAACAGTCTAACTGAACTGCGAGACAAATTGAACTACCACACATGAAGTGTGTGGGAGAGCTACAAAATTTTAATACATTTGTGTACCAAATATGTTGAATTAGAAATAATATTTAGATCAGTGCTTCACAAAGTATCATACTCGTGTAAATTAATGTATGCGATTTCAATTAAAATTACATTTTCACAGTTTTATATTTAACACATTTACATTTACATTTAAACATGTGGCAGACGACTTACATTGCATTATCCTATACATTTTACATAGGTACTTGCAATCCCCTGGGATCGAACCCACAATCTTGCGTTGTTAACGCAATGCTCTTACCACTGAGCTACAGGAAAGCTATTTTTAAGTTATAAACGTATATTTAAGTTTTACGTTTTTACATTTAAGTTTTGTCGTCATTCTTTTCTTCACATTTGTTTACATTAAAATGCACATTATTGTATGCTTTAAATAACTTCCTAACCTAAAAGCAATCTTTTAATTTTTCAAATGCATTCAAACTAATCAGATTATAAAATGGTCCAGTGGGCTGTATTAAAAAAACTGTGGGTGGCCACTGGCCAGCTGCCCATACTTAAAACCTTAATTATACATTTTATTTTTAATATATAAACGAGATGAATATGTTGTTTTTGTTACACATTTTTATTATACATTTAAATAGTATGCAGTGTTATGGACTTACAAAATATTTGTTACAAATGTCTACATCTCACCTTGTCCAGACTATGATCTGCAATTTTTATGTTAGCGCAAACATAATTCCCCATATGAAACCCTTACAAACTGGTAAAAAAAGAATCATAATCATGTTGTGCAAAAAGACAATCCACTTATATTCTTTATTTATCTGGATTGTTGATAGAAATGGATGAACACAAGTCAAGAATAAGGGGCCTTTAAGTTTTTGGTATGCTTTTTCTTTCCCCAGCATTTTCACATAAAATACTCCATGTCCCATGATCCTCCACTCCAGTCACCTGCCCTGTCAGCATCACACACATGCCGCAAATCTGCCTTATCACTAGCACTCAGTAAAATCAATGGACTAGATAAAAACACATGCCAACATTCTCTTGTTTATGAGGAAAGGCACTATAAAAAAACCGAAGAGGACAAAAAAAATAAAGTACTAATAAGGAAGGAAGCAAGCATAATGGTTCTTTTTATCTGTAGCCTCATAGAGCTCCTTCTCTTTTTTATATGTAGCCTCATGAAGCTCCTTGTATGTGTCCTTTCTACTTTCCCCTAAAGTGCTGCACAGGAGATGCTGCCTCCACAACCCTCTGTGGCCGAGACAGCCCTTAAACGGGTGCAAAGGGCCACTGCATGGAGACGAAAGAAAATAGTTCAAGAAGAAAAAGTTCATTTTTACAAATGAAGGTAAAGAAGTATAGCTGTGGCTGGCCGAGCAGCGGGCTGTTGACCCCGTCCTTACAAGTTAGTTATGTGTTTGTTAAAAACAAAAATTACTTCACTGCTTGCATTCAAACTTTGTTTTGTAGAGAAACATGCCTGTTCCTTTGAAATAAAAGGCCTATTACAAAAGGCAAATATCCTCTGTTTTTCCTCTGTTTACCATTGACAAAGATCTAAAAATAGAACCAATAATTAAGTGAATTTAAAACACAAGATTTAACAATAATATAATTAACTTTACATGTTTTTTATGAAGGCAAACACAATCATAATTAAAGCTGCAAGCAGCGATGTGCGGGCCCTCGCGTAAGTGGCACCGCAAACCTGTGCCGCCACCACCACCTGTCGGCCTCGGGAACAGCTAACGGTGGGCAGCGTGCACATAGGGAGTTACATTATAGAAACACTGTCCTTTATTTACGTGACCAGATTTACCGCTGCCAGTTCGTGACGCAATACAGTAGGTTACTATTGACATATTTAAAACGTATTTCGGGGCACGACTCTTATCAAACATGTTGCATTTTGAGAAGAATAGGCAATGGTCTCATTCCCTAAGCATGCTTATACCTGCAATATTTCCTGTTGCCAGCTGGTGGCGCTATGACTCTATCTGAATATTACCATGTAAAGAAAAAGTAAATGATAGTTGATTAAATTAATGCTGGTGAATTATAGTAGAATTTGATATTTATTTATACCTGCAATATTTCCTGTTACCAGCTGGTGGCGCAATAACTATAAGTCCAACTGACATGGATAGGTACACTGGCCAAATATGATGCTGACCTGTTTTAATCTCTATGTGCAGTTAAAAACAGTTTAAAACCTGCCATATTCCTGTTGCCATCAGGTGGCGCTATAACTATATCTGAATTTTACCATGTAAAGAAAAAAGTATATGACAGGTGATAAAATGAATGCAGGTGACTTAAAGAAGGATTTGTTATTTATTTATAAATGCAATGTTTCCTGTTTCCAGCTGGTGGCGCAATAACTATATCTGAATTTTAACATGTAAAGAAAAAAGTATATGATAGGTGATAAAATGAATGCAGGTGACTAAAAGAAGGATTTGTTATTTATTTATAAGTGCAATGTTTCCTGTTGCCAGCTGGTGGCGCAATAACTATAAGTGAACACTGACATGGATATGTGTTCATACAAGGACTCTTATCAAGCATATGAAGTATGTGGCTGGTCGGACATTGTGTGCCTGAGTTAATATAGCTTCCTGTTCCATTGCTTGACATAAACTTTGTCAGGCCGCCATGGACACGCCTCTCAACGAAAAGTTAGGATCTTTCATTGTATCATCAAAAAGGTCTGAATATCACACTGTCTGTAATGGTCAAATATGATGCTGACCTGTTTGAATCTCGATGAACGGTTAATCACAGTTTAAAACATGTTACTTCCTGTTTCCTGCAGGTGGCGCTATAACTGTATCTGAAAATTACCATGTAGATGTATTCAGGCCAGGACTTGAATGAAATGTGTGAAGTCTGGGGTCTGTTGGACATTCTATGCCTGAGTAACAACAACTTCCTGTTCATGGCGAAGGCTAAAGTTTGGCAGGCCGCCAGGGTCACGTTTCCCGACGAAAAGTCAGGATCTCCGCAATTTAGCTTCCCAGAGGCCTTAAGATGAAAATGACATAAATATGATGTTGATCGGATAAAATCTCTGGGAGGAGTTCGTTCAAATACGACGCGTGGAAATTGAAACAAACTACAAAATTCAACAGGAAATAAAAAATAACGGACTTCCTGTTGTGTTTAGAGATATGCCCCAAGAGACTTTTCTTAATGATTCGGGGTGTTACATGAGCCTACCAATTTTGGTGCATGTACGTATTACGTAGAGGTCTGGGCAGTTCTAGGTGGCGCTAGCGAGCCAATTTGCCACGCCTAATTTTAAAACCCCTATCAGACGCCAAGTTCTGCAGCGTCTGATGTGCGTGCAAATTATTGTGAGTTTTCATGCATGTTTAGGCCGTCTAAAATGCGATCAAAGTGACATCGGAATAATAATAATAAGAAGAAGAAACAACACAGAAACAAAAGGGCTCTGCACTGCAGAGCAAGCCGGTGGCTTGCTCTTTCGTGCTCGGGCCCTAATAATAAGAAGAAACAACACAGAAACAAGAGGGCTCTGCACTGCAGAGCAAGCCGGTGGCTTGCTCTTTCGTGCTCGGGCCCTAATGATAAAAAGGCTTTTATTGTGTAAAATACAATTTTTTACAAAAAAGACAAAGAGTGCTACAAGAAATAACAATTTACAAGACATGTGGCATAATAAGAACAAGTTTTATAAATACAAATATCCCATGTCCTCCAATATTTACACGTTAAAATATTTTAACACAATAAAAAATATTATAAACACAATTTTCTAAAATTAGAACCAATAAATAAGAGACATGGCCTTTAAAATTCTAACACTAAAACAAGTGAAAAAGACAATAACTATTTACAAGAGCTTTAAACAAGTAAAAGAAACATTAAAATATATAAAGATGATGTGTGCTATTTGCATATTTATAATAAATATACAATGCTTACAACAACCTATTTACATTGAAGGGTTTCCTTAATTTCTCCTTCTCCACAGTTTAGCCCTGCGTGTGGCACAGAAAAACAAAGCAAAAATTATACATTTATTCATCATAGCAGATGCTTTCACTAAACAGATATTTTGCACAAGGGACATCCTATTGTGTCTGGCAACTTTCAAAGGTCAAGCAGGACTGAATGGTCCCACAGGTGTGAGAGGTGTGAACGCTCAGACCTTTGGTGCATCAAGGTGTTGAAATGTTAATTGCTCCACCTGGCACCTTTCTAAGATCAAGTGCAGGTCAATGAAAGGCACTGACCTCCTGAACAGTCCGTCTGAACTGCGAGACAAATTCCTTTGGTGCCCAGCCAATGCGGTCCACAACCCCGCAAGACTCATCATCCTTATTGTGCCAACCGACCACTCCACTTATATGATGACCAATGTTATCTGCTCTCCTCCTGTCGTCGCTTGGCTAACACTGCTGCCTAACGGACTAGATGTACACTGTACTGAGGCGGGGACGAAAGGCACAATGGCGGGGCCGGAGGAGGGCGGAACCGAAGAAATGTCGGGCAGGGGGGGCGGCAGGGGGGGAGAGGGGGAGGCCTGGGGGCGGGGGGCGGGGAGGGGACACGGGAAGGGAAAGGAGGGAGAAGGAAAACACGGGAGCAAGAAACAAGCAAAAAAAGAAAGAGAAACCCACCCCTCTTCCATCCCATCCCTCCAACAAATTCCTCCCCGTACTCTCACATCCCATTCCACCACCATACCGTCTCCACCCCCCATTACACATTTACACTCCCTATTTATTCCGTTCCTTCCCAACGACCCCTGCAATGCACACCACGCAACTTGACTATCCAACTCCCTATCCACCAAAACACACTAGTCCCTTTCCCCACTAATCCCACTCCTATTCCACTCACATAACTAGGAGTCACCTCCACTCTGCACTCCTCCATTTCACACACACACCCCGCCAAGACAAGTTTCACATCGCACTATTTTCAATAACCAAAAACATCCAAAATATCTCTCACATTTAGACCCTTACTTATGCCTACCCACTCCCTCCCTCTAACTCCACCACCCGTCCTAAAATCTTAACATTTTCCCCGCAGGTAGACTACCAACGTATCACTATTCTCCACACAACACCTCGCTATTCCAAATACCACCTTCCTCAACTACCTCTCTCAATTCCACCTTCTTCCACCTCCCATTTACACCCTTAAATTTCCCATAAATTACTCAACTTGAACACCCCCCCTCACTCCACCTTCGCCATAAACAACCCTCACAAATCCATCGGTACCCAGCACACCCACTCTTTCTATATATACTTATATCCTACCACCACCGCCAAACTCCAACTATGCTCTTCCCAATACCCCATTCACCATCCCCCCCAAAACCCAGACTGTTGTCCTCACCCAACAATCTCCACCGCCCCTACGCCTATTCACACGCCTTCCCCTACCCCTACTTTAAAGAACAAGTCCACCGCCCAGCATATACACCTCACAACTCTACCAAATATTACCTCACCAGTCAGACAACCAAAAACCCCACACCCAACCCCCACCCTACTCCCCCAATCGAAAACCCCCGTACAAACAAAATATCCCCAGCACACCCCATCTTTAAAGAAAACATCGTCGAATACACATCAGATCTCACACTCCACCAAACTCAATCATTCCAAACCAACTCCTCACCACTACCTACATATATCTTATCTGCCCTGACTCACAACCCACACCACCTCTCTATGAAATTCTTCCTCCCCACTTCCACCCAGACCTCCAAAATTCCAGAAACCCTCCCATCACCATCAGCACACTCGAGACCCACAACATTCAACTTCCAACCTACTTAATGCCACTTAACATACCCCCCCCTCCAACCCCAACCTAACTTAGCAACCAACCACCCCTCTAACCCCCCCGGTACCTCACACTCCTCCCTACCATCACATGTCACAAAACTCAACCTTACTACATAAACCCGTACCATCCCCCCATATCCCACCCATTTTCACCAACCCCCAACCTGTTACATTTCTCATCCTAACCTCTACACCCCACTCGCCACCAACACACTCCCAACCAGCAATTTCCTTTAAACACCCCAGTTCCTCCCACACACACCCGTCCCAACTCAGACTCACCCACCACACTCATAACAGTAAATTATATTTTCCCAGCACACTGATCACGTCCAACTTCCCCCCACGTTGACTTTTTTCCCCAACATTCCCAATGCCATCACCCACCCCCTCATCAGCCACCTAAATACACCTACCCGCCAATGATCCATAACCCACTACCCCCCCCCTCTCATCGTTGACCCCACCTTTCACTCAATCATACGTTTTCCATCCCAGTTCGTCCATGTATTACAGCAAGACCCCATTCAAAAATTTGGCCCCCAGCTTCACACCCTACCGTTCCCCAACTCATCTCTGCCACTCCTTCCACAGGCATCTCTATCTTCCCTCTTCCCTCCCTTGATCCACTCTACCCCCCCTCCCACACCGCACCGCTACCCTATAACCATCCTTCACGCCCCACCCGCACCCCTCCCATCAAGGCTTACATATTTTCACCCCCATACACCCATCTCCCCTAATCAGTGCTGCCATATGTCATTCCCCCACCCCTCCCGACTCCCCTACCACTACGTCAGCATCTAATTTCATCTCCCCTCCTCCGCCCCCCCCCACCGCCACGCCCCCCCCACCCTACACCACTCACCACACCCTATTATGTCCCATCATCATCTATACTATCTTCTCCGCACTCCAATCGTTATCATCCCCCCCCCCCAACTGCATTCCGCTCATTATCCCAGCTCCCTTAGCCTCTTGCCACCACAAAGCTTCTTTCCCCCCACTACCTCAAACACATATCCCTCCCCTCAAAACTAACATCCCCTCTCTTTTCCACTACAAATTACTATTTTATCGCCCACCAGTCACATCACCCCCCACTTACCCTGTATTAACCACATCCCCCAACCCCCCCACAAGTTAACACACCGCCTTCTTGCAAACCACCCCCTACCTCAGAAAACACCCCTAATCGTAACGGCATAGCGAACTGTCTATCCTCACTACAATAATACAACTAAAATCCTCCCTCAATCACTACCACTACAATTTAACCCCCACCACTCCGAAAATAAAAGTGTTTGGATTGGGGGGGGTGTTCGGGCTTGCGTGGGTTGTGTGGGTGAGTCGGGCCCGTTGTGTGGCGTCGGGGGTTCGATCAATGCTCGGGATACGTGGGACCGGCGGAGGTCCCGGGCGGTTGTGTGTGATCGGTAGGCTGGCGTGTTTGGGGTGCTTTTGTTCTCCTTGTTGTTTTTGTTGTTGGTTCTGCTTGGTTGGGTTCTTCTTTATTTTTTTTCTTGTTTCTGTTTTTTTTTTTTTTTTTGTTTGTTTTTTTTTGTTTTTTTTTTTTTTGACTCCTTACCTTCCTGTCTCGGTGCTCTTTTCGTGGTGTTCAAAGCCTACTGGGCAGTCACCCTCAAAACCAGGTTAAGTTTTATTGCTCTTTGTACTCAAAATATATGATAAAGATTCAATACAAGAAGAAGATTTTGTTTAATTTCCTTTGTTAATGTTATTGAAGCTGTAAAGTTAAAAGAAATGTGCATGTAAAGTGTAATTTTAAAACTAAAACAAGTGTGTAAGACATTAATAAAAACAACTATTTACAATAATTTTTAAAAGAAACATGCATGTTCAATTAAAAGAATAAATAAAAACATTTACAAAAGGCAAACATCCTTTGTTCTGTTTATCATTTTAATATTTCCCAACAAACAAAAACAATGTACTAAAATTAGAACCAATAATTAGGGGAATGTATAAGGCTTTAAAAATACATATACTATTAATAAAAAATAAGTGAATTTACATGTGTTATATGAAGCCATATAGAATTAACATAATAAAACTGAATTTACATGCATTTAAAGGGGAAATCACTGTACAATTTAATAGAACAAGAGCAATAAGAAATAACTTTTTACAAGAGCTTTGTATGACATAATGCATGTGGCATAATAAGAACATGTCAAATAACTATTTACAAGATTGCAAACAGCCATGTTCTGCAATATGAATGCATTGTGCATGCTATATACAGTAAAAAAAGAGCATTAGACAAAAAAAAGCAATAAGAAATAACTTTTGACAAGAGTTTGCTATTTTTGCTATGAACATATTTACAATAATATATATATATAAAATTATTTACATTGGCGGAGGAGGATTTCCTTCATTTCTCCTCTCTTTAAGCCAGTCCTCCACAGTCTTCCCCTCTGTGGTGGCACAGAAGAATGTCCCTCCAATCCTGGCGTGCCCAAACTCTCTTCTGCGTAGTTGCCCACACTGACGGCACGTGTAGGGTTTGCGGGCTTGTTGCTCGGGCATGGGAAATCCCTGTACATGAGCCAAACTCTCTGCTGCTTTCCTTTTTCTCCAAAGCGTTGTCCTGCTCAAGGCTTTACTTGGAAATGCCCCTGCAGCAGAAAGGGGCGCTGCTGGTGGAGCTGAGAGAGGCGCTGCTGGTGGAGGAAAGAGGGGCACTGCTGGTGGAGGAAAGAGGGGCACTGCTGGTGGAGGAAAGAGGGGCGCTGCTGGTGGAGCAGAGAGAGGCATTGCTGGTGGAGGAAAGAGGGGCGCTGCTGGTGGAGAAGAGAGAGGCGCTGCTGGTGGAGAAGAGAGAGGCGCTGCTGGTGGAGCAGAGAGGGGCGCTGCTGGTGGAGGAAAGAGGGGCCCTGCTGGTGGAGCAGAGAGGGAAACTGGTGCATGGTGAGGTGGGCGTTGTCCCCGCTGTGTGGCCTCATTTGACATGTCCGGGTTCACAGCAAAGTGGTAGGGTGGAATTGCTGTTTCAGCCCATAAAGGCCCCGAAGGCTTCTGTCCGGCCACTGGAAGAGGGGTGTGAGACACCATGCTCATCTGAGGGAGGGGCACACTCAGTGACAAGACATCTGCCTCCATACTCTTCCTGTAGTTGTTGTACCTATTTGAAATTGTACACAATTAAACCAAATCTAGGAATTGATATACTGAAAGAAACTACTTACTTATAGCTCAGTGATGCTGTTTTTTTACAGTGATGTTAACTCTTTACTGTTTTTATAACTCCCTAATCTGTCATAAAATCACTGTAAAGCAAGACTTCTCAGGGCTTATTGCTTTTATATATTTTTTATATCAAATGTATTGATATTAATAAAAAATACAACAATTTCCTCAGAACAAACCGTTTTATAAGAAATGGCACAACTGTAAGAAAATACATAGCAAACAGAAAGTGTCCGTTGATTGACATCGAACAGCTGAATTCGGGTCTTTCCCTTCAGTGTAGGGCAGTTCCACAACAGCCTCCTGATGGCCTGGTAGTCATGCAGAATGGCTGACCAGCGGCTCATGGTAACGCCCCACTTTATCTTTCCCGCTGGATGAATGGAGCAGAGCTCCAGAAATACAGCCTCTGCAATTTCACTGATGTTAGGCCATTGTGCAGGTCCTGATCCCTGCCCCAGGACACACCTGTAAAATAAGGATTTATTAAGTATGAGGTGTGTACTTTCTTGTCACAGCTTTAAGTGCAAATGTTTTACTTACTGCTTTAGGCTCTCTTTTTTTCCATGGCAGGTGGAGGTTTTAAACCTGCCCTTGTGCCTAGGTGCATAGGAAACTCCCTGTTTGGCGCTGTCCAGGAGTCTGTCCCACAGCTGGATAATAGCAGAGGCTTCCCTATCCGAGAGACAGGGTTTTTCCCTGAGCTCTACCAGGTACCTTGCCAGCTCCACCACCCGATCATACCCCGGAGCCCCATCCGGTCCTCTGCACACCTACAAGCAGAATGAAGAACATTCCAAATTAACAATGAAATACTCAAGTGAAAAAGTCAATGCAAATCAGGAAATGTTAAATATAAAATATTTTTTTTTATTATTAGTTATGTATATAGTTCTGCTCCATTGATATATTTGTATTATTTGTAAAATGGAAGGCATAAAACAGTTAGGGTTGAAAAAGACTTCCCTAAACTATTAGTGTGGCGAAAGATGCCTGTACACTTACATCTTGTGTTTGAGGATCAAGTGGTGGATCCTGGGAGGAAGGCTGTGGATCCAGAGACACCTTGGTAGACACCATAGAAAGAGGGGAGACAGTGAGGTCCTGCACTTCTTCCTCATCTGCAAATTCCTCATCTTCTTTTTCCTCCAATGTGTCTGGGATACCATCTGGGGTGGTGTCTGGGTCCTGGCCAAAGTTTTCCCTGAACTCCCCAGACTGTTGAGAGCACAGGTATTCCACCCCCATGAGCTCACCTGATAAAACATAGAACAAGTGTATAGAAACACAATATAGAACACAAGTGGTTAAAAAATTCTGTAACTTACATTACACAAAGACAATAAGGAATGACATTACTGACATACCCGTGTACTCTCTCGGCTTGGAATAGTCTTTAACCAGACTGCAGCCGAGAAGACGCTGACTGAGCTCATTGAGACAGTGCTGGAAGGAAGCACTGTAACAGCGCAGGGACTGTGGGGCGTCACTTACAGCAGCAGCCGCACGATCTTCATTCCACCGCTCCAAACCCTCGAGCAAATAAGCCTGGAAATTTTCCAGGTTAGCACTCGTTCCTAAAAAAATAGTAATAACAAAATTTGTCCTAAAATCCTAAAAATTCATATCGGGGTAGATGCGTGTAATCTTACCAGGTATGAAGCGGTTCAGGTGGTTGTGAAAGGACTCCAGAGAAGTGGAGCCCCGAGCACAGCGGTATACAGGAAGAGTCACCCCACCCTTGGTAACACTTCCTGTCTGGGTGTACATCTGCTCTCCTGGAGGGTCCTGGATGCAGGGAAGATGGCATCGCTGGGTCTCCCAGACAACGCTCATCCTCTCATGATCCACCAAGGGAATCCCCATGGTTTCCTTGGCATTGTTGAAGGCCTCCAAAGTCTCCCCAATCAGCTGCTCTGTCACTTCTGCACCACGTGTACGACGGCGACAGTGCTTCGCCAGCTGCTTGGGGTTAAGCTTGCTCATTAGCAGCTCATCTGTGAGGCCTGTGACGCCCTGGCGTTGCTCAAGCTCCCTCCTTTTTGCCTCCCTCAGCAGGGCCACATCTCCCTCATCCCACTCAAAGATGCAGGCAGAGAGCTTTGCCATAAATAGGCCGTATAGTGGGTGACTGTCCGTGTGGAGACCTGCTGCGAAGCGCCGCGTAAAGTGGCACACATCGAGGCGCACCACCAGGTCATCCCAGCCGACAAACATGGCACCTGCTCTCGATGTCCCCATTGCCGAGCAGCAGTCTCTGTCCACATAAAGAATGCGTGGAGGAGGCACCCCAGCCGACTTGTACCTGTTGACCAGGCCTGTAGTCATTGGGAGCAGCCCCTGATACTTTTGTGAGGTGAGAACAGACATTAGGATCTGTCCATCCTCGTTGCCCACATTGGTGACCCAGGCTGCAGTCCCAGCTGCGCCTCCTGCCAGTTTTTTGGTCACCTATTTAAAAACAGTAGATACAGTAAGCTTCAAATGTATCTACTAAGCATAAAATGTATATGCACATGTAAATGTATGTATGTAAATGTCACCTTTTTTGTGGAATCCATCTTTAGGATGGACCCAAAGACAGAGGTGACCCTGGCTTTGAGTTCCCCATACCGGGACCGGACATCCTCCGCGTGGACATAAAGGAGCCACCTGGCGGATGGTACAGGCGGCATAAGTGGTGGAGGGGTGACAGGCCGTGCGCTCCCCTGAAACTGGTCGCACACAGTGAGATATTGCATGCTCCTCTGCATCCAGTCCTCGCTGTGTTGTTCATGTAGCTTGTTGTGCAGCATAGTAACACTGTTTCCAAGTGAGCGCCCCCTCATCAATTTCACCACATGCATGTCACAAGACAGCCTGTTAAAACACACAGACAAACCAAATTAATTTAAAAGTTTCCCTGTAGATCTTTGATGTGAGGCACATCCTAAAATCTGACAGATTCACCATTTCAATTTAAAAGTATGTTATATATTGGAATGATGTGTGTACAATTACAACTTTGCCAAAACATTTTACACAAACGACAGGATGAAATTAGATTAAGGGGCTATGTCACTAACTCAGCTGTGAGAGATTGTCATATTGAACTATCACACATCAGTGTGGAAGAGGTACAAAATAATAATATTCAAAATCTGTTTTGTACTATAAAAAATACAACACAGTAGAGTATTAGAAACAATCTTTGGATCAGTGCTTCCCAAACTGACCCTTAACAATAAATTGTATTGCAGTAGATTAATGAGCTTACGACGTAGATTTTGTTACACACATTTTCAAGTGTACTTACAGTGTTAAGGATTTACAAAGTATTTGTCAAACATTATAATATATTTTTAATTAATTAATAATTACTTTATCAACATGTACACCGTTTCAGTATAATATCAAAAGTATGTGACTCACCTGTAAGTGAGGATGGCTGGAAACATTCCACGGTGAGCCGGATCCAGCTGTTCCAGGATATCATAGGACCACGCAGCCACCTTCTTATGGCAACGTCGACACTCCAGATATTCCGTCGCGAGGTAATACCAGCCGTGCAAATTCAGCACCTGCCTCACCGTTTTATAAAGCCCACAGGATGTTAGTCGGTGGCCAAAGCGTTTGCAGTTTGGCGAACTGCAGGTGAGCCTGTAGGACCACATCTTGTAGGGCATCCACAGACATAGAGGCCAGGTGAAGAATGCGTCTGGTGATGCTGGCGGCTGATGATACTGCAGATGTGGCTGGGGAGGATACCACCACATCTGCAGGTCCTCGGTGAGCACCGCTTTTCCACCTCGCTGCCGGAAGAGGGCTTGACCGATCCAGCTGTGCTGCTCTTTTGGAAGCGACCGCTTCCAAGACTCAGGGAGAACAACCTAAACACACACACAAACCAAATACGTAAATGTTCATTTCTGCATATTTATTGAGTCAAGATAGCACAAATGTTTGGTGTGAAAATTATACTTCAGAAGGCGCTGGTGCCTGCCTCTGAGCGTTCCTCTGCACCAGTCGAGCTGAAAAGATCGGTCTGGGTGTTGAAGGTTGAGGTACTGTGAATAACACAACAGAACTTTTAGATTCAAGCTGAAGGATGAAAATTTGAAGATGGTTATGGCTACACAGCATCACAATATGATGTTAGTGAATGTACTTGTGATCACAAATACACAGCACAAGCCAAAGCAGAATGTGGTTTTAAAGCGTGAAATAAAAGCAGTTTAAATAGACAGCACATGCTTACTACTCTACAAAACAAATAATTTGTTTGTTTAACACTTACCTCATACATATAAACATAGTTAATTATGCTAGCAAACACAAAAAAGACCATAAGAATTTTATTATTAAAGAATATTATCATTTTTGTAGCCATACTGAACAAAACACCCAACAATCACCTTGGAGCTCCACCTCCATTGCTGAGGACTCCGGAACTTCATCTGCTGCCCCTTTATCTGTAGGCACCAAATTAAAAATGTTATATATAATGACACTTAAACAAACAAAGATAAATTAGAACTAGATCTAAAAACTCACCAGGTGCTTCACAGCCAGATGAAGTGCCATCTCTCTGTCTGCGTTCATTGATGGCGTCTGCGACGTCCTTAAATGTGCAGGCGTACTGAAGAAACGCTTCCTTGTTGGCTGCAACAGCACCTCTGTTCAGTCTGCCAGCTACACGGTCTCGCTGATGCCCAGAAAGGACCATGAGGGCGTAACCGAGGTCGTTCTCCAGCAACCACTTGAAAGTTTTTCTCCTGTACTGACCAAACTGGACGGAGCTTTGACCGGCCAGCAGCAGGTCATCTAAGGGATCCCCTCCACCATTGATAACTGTGACCTTGGCCGTCTTCAGCACCAGCTCTGGGTTCTTTGGCACAAATGGCTCTTCCTTAACCACTTGGCACAGCTGGACTTTCTGCACAGCGAGTGCCCTTTTAGATGGTCTCAGCACCGGTTTTCCAGCCTCGTAGCGCAGGTTGGGTTTGCTGTCCATTCTGTAAAAGTCAAATGCACATAGCCCTTTGATCAACAATGCATTGCAAAAAAATAAAACATAAAAGCCATATAAATACACATTTCAAAATGGAAAATATACAGTGCTAAAGGAAATTATCTATCAAATTTTCTAAAATCATCAAATCACTGACTTTTAGCTGATTTCAAGTCAAGAGCTAGGTCTTATTATGCATGCATTTGAAAAAAATATTTTTTTCTTAAACAACAATCCATTTAAACATAATTTCCCCCACTTTTTTAAATACAGAACTCAATAAAATCTGAAAAAATGTGTCTTTTAATTTTTTTTACTTAATTTAAAACCGACTAAGAATTTCCCCAATGACACTAGGCCTGATTCTATGCAGACACTAGTAGCGGCATAATGAGTCCGTCTGACAACGTTATCAACTAAAAAGTACACAATTATTCACATCACAACGGGAATCTAACTCGACAGTATTAAAATGTAGCAATTATTAAACAGAAGCATTATGAGTTAACTAAGGTTATTTACTTTCCTACACTTTACTCAAAGAGTCGCCGCAGTAGTTGCGTGTTGCTGCCACGGTCTGGTGGTCTCAGAACAATCGGACTTTTCCGAGATTACAGTAATCTAACGTTAGTTGAAAATAAAGTAATTTCGTCACGACGTGAACGCACTAACACAAACGCAAATTAAGACCGAAAATGAAGACGAATCAAACTTTAAGTTACATTATCGTTCAAGTACTGGTTAGATTTGATTGTAAATTGACGAACGACCGAGTATTCGCTCTTTTCCCCCACCACCTCTGCGATTGCCATGCTTTTTCAAAAACAGAGATTGTAAAATGTATTTTTTTTAAGTAAATCATTACTTACCTGCATATAAGAGAAGAAATCAGTGTAGAAATCGCAAAAAACGTGAAGTTACAATACTCCCCAGTATCGATGTACGTTTGACAGCTCCGCGGTGAGTTTAACGTGAGCGGGGACACGGCGTAAAAGCGTGTTCTCGCACATGGTCATGACCAATGATGAGACAGTTTCTCTCAGTAACGTCTTGGTATAACAGCCAATAAGAAAATAGTGGGCGTTTCAAACAATAAACCAGTTTCTCTACAGGTTTTATTTTATGTTAAGTAAAATTTAAAAGAAGATCTTACGTTTTGTCTGAAAAAAAACATGGAAAATAATGATAAAATATAAGAAAATGTTTTAGCGTTTTCTAGCAATAATAAAAATAAAAGTGTTTGTATAATGCAGGTTTAAATATTTTTTCTTCTTTAGCTCCCTCACAGTCCTTGTGACTGAGGTTGTTGTGTTCAGAAGCATCATGTACTGAATTAAAGTACTTTAAAATGGCATAACTGTTAAAATGACTATATAAACAAATGATTTAGCTTTTGTAGCTGTGCCACAGACCTTAAGCATGACAAAGGTTGCATGCAGGAGGTGTGCTGAGCCCCACTACAACCAAACCTAAACCCCAAAATAAAGTTTTCTTCTATTTTAATATTAAATAATTTATAGTATATTTAATAAATCTATAAGTTATAGTGTTTTTATAAACAAGGACATAACCAAAATTAGGTTTTCCTCACTCTCACACACACACACACACACATGATGTTTTATTATCTCCGTGGGGACAGTCCATAGGCGTAACGAGTGGGATACTGTACAAACTGTATATTTCATCCCCTAACCCAGTGGTTCTCAAACTTTTTTGGCTTCTTACCCCTTTTTATGATTTTTTTGAGTCATGAGAGTCAAACAGTTATTATATCTAAATTTATAAATTATTTTTTATGCATCTTTGTGTAGTCCTAATTTCATATAAAAATACTATTATCATAGTTTATTGATTTTTATTATTTATTCCTAAATGTCAGTTTCTCTCACGGTTCCCACTAACATATAAAAACCAAGTCCACACACACAGTAGTTTGTCTTTCCATAGACATAATGACTTTTACATGGCACATACATATTTTTTTGTATGTTCTTTCCAACCCCAAACCTAACCTTCCCTGAAACTTTTTGCATTTCAACGTTTTCAAATAAACTTCATTTGGTATGTTTAATAATTAATTTCCATCAGTGGCCCCCAATCATCTAACTTTTACCTGCAGATCACAGTTGTCTTTCAAAAATGAAACATAACGATTAGATTATGTTTTGTATGCAAATTAGGGATGTAACAATATCAAAATCTCACTGCACGATAATACCTCGGTATAAAGTCCACATACGGTATTTATTGCACTATTTAAAATGACAAATGATGACTTGGAAATGTGCCATAAACATCCTCTTTTCCTTATCCTCTAATCATAACTGCTTAGAGGTACAAGTTATGAGATGGGTCCCTCTTATAAAAATCTATAAAAATCCCTCTTATAAAATAAAATAATAGCACCAGATGGACCTTGCCAAAGGTAAAATCTATTGTTTTTTCTAACATTCTCTATGTAAGGCCCGAAGAACTATCATTTCATACAGTCATGTGATCATGATAATAACGAGACAATTTTGCTATTGCGATAACACGGTATCTATATTATTGTTATATCCCTAATGCAAATGTTTGTTGATTAAACCTTCCTGCAATATTTCTGAAACTTTAAGTTATGGCCAACAAATAAAACCTCATCAAAACCTCTTTTTTTTAAAGAAATCTCAGTGTCCAGGCTACAGGCGGGCATTTCCAACAATTTTATTAGTAGTTGATTTTGAGATGTTTTTGGTAACTTAAGTCATGACACAAAATTTTTCATAAAACAAATGATTAATACAACAAAAAATAATTTATGTCAGTTTAAGAGAGGCATTACAAAACTAAAACGACCCTTCTGTACAATGCAACAAACTGAACTCAGAACACATCTAAAACATCTCAAATACAAACAATGAATACCTTTGCATTTTTGTTTTGCGTAAACATGGAAACCTTTGAGAGTTCTGTAACTATATGCATTATAGTAATGTGTAGTAAGCATGAAAGTGGATAACACTGATTGAACATTGGTCCATATCTACTCCTTATCAATGTTGATGTAAACAAATTATACAGATTTACAATAAAAATACGAATATACATTTAGTCATAGTTTCATTGCCATTAAAGAACAGTTTTGTTAATCGGAGGGGTCAATGGCCTTCTTAAAGAAGCCACACATAAGTGATCTCATCATACAAAATTTTTGATCTCTCATACCATATATAAGTGGACTCAGAAGGCGCGGTAGCATGTTGGTGAGAATAAAGGTACAGAAGTAGATTACATTCAGGTACTCTGGAAAGAGAGCTGAGTCCAGGACCGGTGTGATAAGTGTACAGAGCACCAACTGGACCCCATGCAGCAAAATGGTTCTTCTGGCCATCTGTGCTTGTGCTGGTTCTGAAGCAGCTGCTTTGGCAGAAAACATCATCTTGAAATAAGTGTAGAAAAGCAGAATCCACACTGAGCACATGTTACCAATGTTTATGGCAGCGTGGCTTACTACGTATAGTGCTCAAAACTGAACACGTTTTCGTGGTAACATAAACGGCTAGAAGTTAAAAAGTTACAAGAATGCTGAGAAAAGCATTAAAAGTTCCAGTATTCCAGGCGGGGGCTCCCATCAACCAGATGATGCCGATCAGGATTTTGGTGTGACCGACTGTGCATATTCGTGCATGATGCAGAGGACAGCGGACGGCCACGAATCGCTCAACAGCAATGCCGGCCAGGTTTGTAGATGTTGCCGACCATGAGAAGAAGGATGCAGGAGAGAGCAACACAGGCATGTGCTTGAGCACCTGTGTCTTTGGCCCTTAATGCCGGAAATATATATTTTTGTAATTAAATGCCCTTTTGTCAAGGCTTGTTCAAACTAACTATTAGTCAAATTATTGAATAATAATTCAACCCTAAATAAAATGACCCACGTGATGACCTTTCACCTGAAGACATCATCTGAGACGACCCCTCACGTTCAGACGCCTTCCGTTCAGCCAAAGCCCTTTTAAAAGGAAAGCCTGCAACCATTAGACAAAAAAAGGCTTCAGCGAAAGGCAGTAAAGAAGAGCGGATGCTAATTATTGAATGGATGTCAATGGGTTCTGTTCCCCGTTACGGCTAATCTATCTTTAGCTGTTTGGAGGGAGAGAAAGTTTTACAGGCGTCGAGGGTTCTGGTCTTTTTCTTCGAATTATACTTATAAATGTTGTTTTTATTATCATTTTAAAAAATGAATAAATTCAGAAGAGGGTTAGAACAGAATTATATTTTTAATAAAACAGTTTTTCTACAACAGCAAAGACAGCAGCAGCAACATCCCCAGCAACATCAGCTGTACGTTATGTCAGCACCTGCCCCTTTAAAGGCCTCTGGCTGCACGGCCCTGGTAAAGCATAGCAGGGTTCCTGAGAGAAAACAGGGTTCTTGAAGTAAGTGTACAGCAATAAGCTATTGATATAATTAATAATGACAACAAATAAAACTGCAGTTAAGTTTTTAAAAACAGCCTTCCCCGAGTAAATCTTTGCGTTTGTTAAAATCGGAACAGTTCATTTTGCCGTCTTGAGCATTTTAAATAAAATGCCCTGTTGCACGAAAATTATAGCTCGCAGTAGAATAATTCCAAACAAATACACACTGCAATAAATAAGTAGTGTAAGTATCTGTCGTTCTGTATGCTGCCTCTACACTCTAAAAAAAATTATGTTAAAATGATGCACTAAAGTGGTTCTTTGCTTGTATCATAGGGGAACTACTTTTAGTCCTATATAGCACCATATCTTGGTGCTTCAGTGGTTCTTCAGAGGTTCTTTGGGGTGACCGAGGTGCTATATAGCACCGTTTCCATATAAAGAACCTGTTAAGCACTTGTATGGTTCTTATGAAACAGGAATCCAGACTTATAAAAACTTTCTGAAACAAGTTGGAGTGCTGGGGAGTGTATCGAGCACAGAAATACTACGTCATACTGTACGTCCAACTCGTTTTTTACAAGCTGACCATGTAAAGCATGAGAGGCCAGCACGTTTAACTTTGGAAAGAAGTCAGAATGCATGAAACAGCGATAAATCCCCCCTTTAAATTATGTGATATGATGAGTTTGAAACTGTGTTCAGCTTGTTTCTTCTGCTATAGACTGATTTCACTCCGCTGCCACGTTGAAATCGAAAGCAAGGCAGGGGTGGGAAGAAAACCGGAAGGACAGATAGACTGCATTGATTTGGACTTCCATTGAGTGTCTGTGACATAAATATACAAATGATGCGTTAAAAATTGCTGTCCGGTTCGATGGTGTGATTTTTAAGTGTTCAAATCATTCATATTAAAAGTTATTTTGAACGTACCCACACTGTTGTCATGTGGTTTCTACGTCAGTAAAGGTGGTAACAAAGGGTAACATGGATATGACGCAGGTGACTGCATGGCTATTTTCTCACAATTTACAAGTAGTTGGAAACATTTGAGATATTGTAAGTACTCAGCTGATCAAAATATATAACACTGGCCTAGTGGTTTTGGGATATTTTACTGCAAAATTGTTACAAACTGTACCTTTAACCTGTATTCGAAAGTAGAATCAGTATGTCCCAAATCGTATTATGTTGAAAAGAGTATTCCAAATATTTCCGGATGGTCTACAACTTCTGGTAGAAATTCGAAGTGCAGAACGATGCACACTCTAACGGCTAATATTACCCACAACTCACCACGAGTAGGTGGAGTTTAGTGATGCTCCACTGCATTTATAAATTATAGAGCCGATGCGTCACTAAATTAACAAATGTAAGTATACATCAACATTACATACGAAATAATGAATGAATAAATACCTTAATGGAAAGAAGAGCTATATTTCGATGTTTGTGACAGGTAATGGCCACAATGCTGTCTAGGCAACAACGGCCACTTTTGCTTCCTGTTAGTATGTCCCAGTGTGTGCATACTGTTGTACTAATCCATTACAAAAACAGTACATACTTTTAGTGCATAGTTTAAGTTGGAGAATTGGGACACAGCGTTCCTTAGTTTTAGGGATTTATTTTATTAACCTTTCAAATCAAAACAATAATGTATAATTGCCATCTCAGTCCAAGTAATTTTCAAGAAAATAATTTTCCTCAAACAGAAACCCATAGTTTCCCAACCCACACCATTATCTGACCAATACCTTTACCAAAGATACATCATCATATTTGTATTTTATGATTTAGTAATTAAAAAAAGAGAATTTTAATCTTCTAAAACAATCCTATGATCACAATGACTACACAAGGACATTTGAATTAGCGTTTAAAATATAGTCATACGCCACTTATTGCTTGACATACACTTTCATCTCATGCAAATAATCATTACATGTTACTACAAGCTCACACATTTCTTTATATATTCATTTTATATATATATATATATATATATATTATATATATATATATAAAGACAAAAAATTTTTAAAACTTTATAACCATGTATTTCCTAAATAGAAATAGACGTTATATGTAATAAATGTGCCTGGTTTGTTTTTTAACATTCCACAAGAAAACACCACAGATGACATTTCAGTGATGTATGCCCTTTCACATGCCATATTGTTTGAACGATCATTTGCATATTGTGAGATCAAGGTAAAAGGGGTTGTGTTTGACACAGATTGTGAATTATATTTGACAGCAGTATTTCCCAGGCCTACACGTCAATGTTGGTAGCCAGGCGCAGACAGAGAACAGCTTCAGTGGGGATGTCCTGAGGGCTTATTTTGTTGGCATCCAGCCGCAGTACACGCAGATTGGAATAATTGTTCCTGTCCACAACTCTGCAGAAACTGCTCAACGAAAATTCTGAGAAATGCAGAAAAAGCATGCGTTATTTCCTAGTTGCATAAGATGGCGCCGGTGAGCTTTTGGGACGCCAGACTCGGAAGCATGTTTGGGTTGTATAACACTGTATGGGAAAGGGAGGAATTTTGGCAGGCAAATATGGGTGTTTTTTCGCTACAAGGGAAGAAAATAATACATCAGCGATATGATAGATCCTTTTAGCCAAAACAAAAAGGATAGCCAAAACAATTCGACAGTGTTATATGACTCTGGGGTCACCGGCACCATCTGGTGCCCTTATCAAGCAGGATAAAACTGCTTCCGCTTCACACATGTAAATGTGCCATGGTCAAAGGCATGACGTTTAAGGTTTATGCGTCTCTACATTCAAAAGTGTCTCAATCTTTGGCCTTTTCTGCTACATCAAATATACAGGAATTGAATTCGGCTGAGTTTGACAACATGGTATATGCATACAAACCTAAAGTAATAGTTCACCCAAAAATGAAAATTTCTTTTCAAACCTGTATGACTTTCTTTATTTTGCAGAACACAAAAGAAGATATTTGAAGAAAGTTGGTAAACGAACAGCGAAGTGGCACTCATTCACTTCTATTATATGGACACAAAAAAAGGGGAATAGATGTCGCTGCTGTTCGGCTCCCAACAGTCTTTAAAATATATTTTAAAGAAAGAAAGTCTTACAGGTTTGAAATTACTCAACTGAACTCAACTTTATTTATATAGCGCTTTTTACAATTTTCATTGTTACAAAGCAGCTGTACATGAGACATATTGACTATAAGCAAAACAGTTAAAGTTATACCTGTAAAAACAAGAAAAAGGTGAAAACACAGAAGACAGACATACCCACATACAAACGCTCCACACACACACAATATGCACATGTACTAACACACATACACTAACAAACAAGCACGCACACACACATACAAGCACGTGCACACACAGACAAGCACGCAAACACACAGACACGCACGCACAGTGAAAGCACACATTTAAGATAAAGGAGAGAAAAACACTGGTCAAATATTAAACAGACTATACATATGCAACATTAATTGTGTAAAAGTTTAAAATTCTAATTGTAAAGTATTATTTATTTGTATTGAAATGTAGGCTACATGATGACAGAATATTAATTTATGGATGAAAACCATTAGGCTTTCCCCATGGATATGAATAGTCAGTCAGTAAAATATTCTATTCAAATACATTATTACAAAATAATTTTTTGTGATTGGCTTTATATGTATATTTTTTTAATTCCATCCATTTTCTTCCGCTTATCTGGGGCCGGGTCGCGGGGGCAGCAGTCTAAGCAGGGATGCCCAGACTTCCCTCTCCCTAGACACTTCCTCCAGCTCTTCCGGGGGGACACCGAGGCTGAGGCAGGAACTCTCCACCTACCTGAAGTGGGCAAGTCACCCTTAACCGACAAAGAGACCCATGGCCTCAGAATTGGAGGTGCTGATTCTCATCCCAGCCGCTTCACACTCGGCTGCAAACCGTCCCAGTGCATGCTGAAGGTCCTGGTCTGATGGGGCCAGCATGACGAAATCATCCGCAAAGAGCAGAGATGAAATCGTGTGGTCCCCAAACCCGACGCCCTCCGGCCCCTGGCTGCGCCTAGAAATTCTGTCCATAAAAATTATGAACAGAACCGGCGACAAAGGGCAGCCCTGCCGGAGTCCAACATGCACCGGAAACAAGTCTGACTTACTGCCGGCAATGCAAACCAAGCTCCTGCTCCGGTCGAACAGGGACCTGATAGCCCTTAGCAAAGGGTCCCGAATCCCATACTCCCGGAGCATCCTCCACAAGATGCCGCGAGGGACACAGTCGAATGCCTTCTCCAAATCCACAAAACACATGTGGATTGGATGGGCAAACTCCCATGAACCCTCCAGCACCCTGGAGAGGGTATAGAGCTGGTCCAGCGTTCCACGACCGGGACGAAAACCACACTATTCCTCCTGAATCCGAGGTTCTACCATCGGCCGGATTCTCCTCTCCAGTACCCTGGCATAGACTTTCCCGGGGAGGCTGAGAAGTGTGATCCCCGATAGTTGGAGCACACCCTCCGGTCCCCCTTCTTAAAAAGAGGGACCACCACCCCGGTCTGCCAGTCCAAGGGCACTGTCCCCGACCGCCACGCGGTGCTGCAGAGGCAAGACAGCCAAGACAGCCCCACAACATCCAGAGACTTGAGGTACTCAGGGCGGATCTCATCCACCCCCAGTGCCCTGCCACCGAGGAGTTTCTTGACTACCTCGGTGACTTCAGCCCGGGTGATTGACGAGTCCGCCTCCGAGCCCTCAGCCTCTGCTTCCTCAATGGAAGACGTGACGGCGGGATTGAGGAGATCCGAAGTATTCCTTCCACCGCCCGATGATATCCCCGGTCGAGGTCAACAGCTGCCCCCCTCCACTGTAAACAGCATTGGTAGGGCACTGCTTCCCCCTCCTGAGGCGCCGGACGGTTTGCCAGAATCTCTTCGAGGCCGACCGATAGTCCTTCCCCATGGCCTCACCGAACTCCTCCCAGGCCCGAGTTTTTGCCTCCCCAACCACCCGGGCTGCAGTCCGCTTGGCCTGTCGGTACCTGTCTGCTGCCTCGGGAGTCCCACAAGCCAGCCAGGCCCGATAGGACTCCTTCTTCAGCTTGACGGCATCCCTTACTTCCGGTGTCCACCACCGGGTTCGGGGATTGCCGCCTCGACAGGCACCGGAGACCTTGCGGCCACAGCTCCGAGTGGCCGCGTTGACAATGGAGGTGGAGAACATGGTCCACTCGGACTCAATATCTCCAGACTCCCTCGGGATCTGGTCGAAGCTCTGCCGGAGGTGAAAGTTGAAGATCTCTCTGACAGGGGATTCGGCCAAACGTTCCCAACAGACCCTCACAGTACGTTTGAGTCTGCCGAGTCTGTCCAGCTTCCTCCCCCGCCATCGGATTCAACTCACCACCAGGTGGTGATCAGTTGACAGCTCCGCCCCTCTCTTCACCCGAGTGTCCAAGACATACGGCCGTAGGTCAGATTAAACAACCACAAAGTCGATCATCGACCTCCGGCTATTTTTTTAATTAAAGCAACTTATTACTGTCCAGAATTTAAAATAATGGCTTGTAAAGCCAATTAAATTTAATACTTTCTATTGGTTAGATATTTGCAAAACCCAGTGACAAACATAAAGCGTGACTAATAATAATAATTTCTTCCAAAAAATAGAATCCCACAATATGGAGATACAAGGTTTCGTAAGGAAAGCAGCAATATATAGGCTATAATATTAATTTGTAACATTTTGTTGTTTAGCATTACCTTTGATCTTGTTGGCCTGTAGATAGAGATTCTCAAGACTGGTGCTGATAGTGGGAATCCTCTCCAACTTGTTGAAGGACAAGTCAAGTTCCACAAGTGTGCTCACATTGAAAACATTGGCTGGTATTCCACCATTGGTGAGCTGGTTGTGCGACAGCCGTACAAAGCGCAGCTCAGGCTGATCGTTCAGAAAGCCAGCAGGCACGCTAGATATATGGTTGTACTCGAGGTAGAGTTGACTTAACTTTAGCGGTAGACGTTCTGGAATCTTCCTCAGTCTGTTCCCACGCAAGTCTAGAACAGTCAAGGATGGCAGCCCATCAAGAGCATTGCCAAGATCTTCAATGGGATTCATTTGGAGATGCAGGGCGGTCAGGTTGCTCATGCCATGGAAGGAGTCAGCTGGCACCACAGAGATATTGTTGTGGTTCAAGTGTAACACACGCAGGGAGCGCGGCAAACCTTTTGGAAAACGGCTGAGGTTGTTGTTGTGTAAAAAGAGACGCACTAGGTTCGGCAGTTTGGCAAAGACTTTGTCACTGATCTTGTCGGAACTCAGTTTATTCGAGTGGAGGCTGATCCAAGATAAATTCGGGGCATTGTCAAACACCTCGTTGGTGATGCCCGTGATCTGGTTATTTTGCAGGTAGACGTATTTGATGCGAGATGGGACGAATGGCACGTGCTGTAGGTTGCGGTTGTTGCAGTACATGGCGTAGCGGTACATCGAAGGGCAGTCACACTCCAAAGGACACTCGAGCTGGGAAGATTCATCCTCTGCAGTCAGAGAGGCCTGACTGTGACTTCGGCCGTAGCCGTGACTGTAGGCCCGGTTGCGCAGGTAACTTAACCAGGTCAGGGTGCTGCTTGATTGTGTTGTGGATATATTGAAAAGCTTTGCCAGCAACAACAGTACAATCCAGCCTCTCATTGTCACTACAGAAAAAAAATATATATATATATAGTGAATTCATCTTTTGCAATATATTTTGCATTATTTTATAACTAAATAAGCATTTTAATACATTAGAAAGTAAAACTTGACAGATTGATAATAACTGACAAAGTTAAGCTTTCCTTAGCATTTTTAGGAATTTCCCTATTTAGTTTAAATGACAGCATGCACTTAAGTTGTCATGAGCTCCACACGTTTGTGCAAAGCATGATGATGTTATCCAGTATAATTTGAGAATTGCAAAAAACTTAAAGGTAATGTGTTCTTTAATGTAAACAAGAAAATCAGAGTTTAGTTTACACTGAGATAAATTGGGCAAACTTATTTTAACATTCATTTAACCCTAGAAACAATGCAATTTTAACATATCACATTCATTTTATAGCATTTCACAACATTCCTTTATTTTAAACTTTTTTGTGTATCAAAACTATTTAAAAAGTTTTAAAACTTTTTGGACCCCTTTGTATTTGATAACATTTTATGATTTTTTTATGAACAACTATAGGCCTACCCAAAAGACACATGCAAAGTTTATGTAATCCAGACACCAGTTACCATTTATAAACTATCATTACAATCATCATTATTTACACGTGCCATGTTTTATGTCTGCGAACATATAGTTAGCACATATATCAAGTTATCATGCAAATTCTCTCAGGTCTGGGCAAGTATGTTTTTTTTCTTTATGTCCTTTGTCCAAAACCAAAGGTTTCTAAGCTGAGAAAAGAGTGTTTTGCTTGAGGGAGTGTAACAGATATGAAGATTGATTCATTCAGCTCTCAGTGCTGGCAACAACGTCACTTTTTTGGAACAGATTCAAAAATGTGTCTTCATTTAATCACTGTTTAAATTTCCTTAATACACTTTTACTAATGGATTTTGTCATATTTATGGATTAAATGTTTCTTCAAAACACATTAAAATACAATATCAGAATCATAAAAAGCTATTGCTTCTTAATTAATTATCTGATAATTAATAATCTCAATAATTGCAAGATGATAACTATGTTTCCAAATTAAGATTCAAATGAATTATGAATAAGATGCCAAATGAATACATGTACATGTAAAGTAATTTAGAAATAAACATCCTTAAAAAACTAACAAAATTAACAAATGACATGTTTCCTTATTTGTAGATAAACATAATTATGTATCAGTTAAAACAAACAAAACTGATATATAATCAAAAAGAAAGAACAGAGAAAAAGTATTTGTTGCTACACAATGAAAGACAAAAGTCGTTCAAGGTAAGCACAACAAAACTGTACCTTTAAATCAAATGTTTAATTCATGTAAACATATTTGCTTTTATGATAAAAAAGGATTAAACACATACTTTTTTTTAGCAGTCCCTGTCCTTATTTGTGTGTCTCTGTCACTCAGGGAAATACTGAAAAATATGGGGAAAGAGTAAAAAATGCTCTATATTGGCCACATTTCCCAGCTGCATACAAGAATCAGGAATATAAAATGAATTAAATAAAATACATCTCTAAGCACACAAACTTGTCATTCCATGAATTCCACATGCATTCGACATTTTACTACATTCACCCTCTAATTGTGAGACACATACATTCACATGCATATGAGACCCTACCTTATATGCTGTCTCCTTAGCTTGTGTTCATTTATCGATCTCAGGCCAGTAAACCGGTACAGTAGCACAGCACCGATGTCTTCACTGTACAGCCTAATGTATACATTGAACCTTTGTCTAATTCCACACACTTGCATGTTTTCCTGTGTTTTGGCCTAAGGCTGTGTGAATATAAGTGCCATGTTTGTGAAGGCAAAACATCTGCATTTTAACAGCCCTACTTCATACATCTGTCAGGATGGGACCCCTGCCCTATAATTATCTAACACAGGAAAAGTGTGTGAGTGTATGATGGGGTCATGCATGCAGTTTTTGTATGGATCTCAGTTCAACATGTACTGTATATAATTGAAATCACAAAATGGATTAAACAGAGAAAACCAAAGTACATCCTTGTTTTTAACTCTAGTTTGACCAAATTCAAGTCAATCTTGTCAATGTTTATAAAAAGTAAATTTCCCTTAATTATTAAAACAAGCAGAATGCATAACAAAATTTGGCCTTTTACAGGAAAATAAATCAAATCTGTGGATATTACTGTAAATACATATGACAGAGAAAAAGGTAAGCTATTAATGTCATGATTCTACCTCTCATTGTCATGCTTTCCTAGCCTTGTGGCAGGGTAATGACAGCCCCCACGTGTTTTGTGTGAGACACATGGCATTGCTTGTTTGACATGCTATGTGTCCTCCTGTCTTGTCTTTGTCCCCTCCCCCTCGTTTCCTCATTATTGATTGTTAATGATTTCATGACCCACACCTGTTCCCCTCTTGATTCTGTTCCATATATTATGCCCTTGTGTTTTCTGTCCTGTGTGAGTTTGTTTTGTTCTGTGTCTGGAAAGGCTTTGTGTCCTGGTCCTGCGGTGCGTCCTGTAAGGTCTAGTCTAGTCTAGTCTAGTCTAGTCTAGTCTAGTCTAGTCTAGTCTAGTCTAGTCTAGTCTAGTCTAGTCCAGTCTAGTCTAGTCCAGTCTAGTCCAGTCTAGTCTAGTCTAGTCTAGTCCAGTCCAGTCTAGTCTAGTCTAGTCTAGTCTAGTCTAGTCTAGTCTAGTCAGTCTACGGTCCTGTTTTATCTCTGTTATTATATCCCCCTGTTTTGTTGTTTTACCCCCTCGTGGGTCTTTTTGTTTTGTGTTATTAAAATCGATGTTTTGTGTAAATAAATCGATGTTTTCATGTCAAGCTGCCTGCGCTTGGGTTCTCTCCTTGTCCAATTCTGACAATTAAAGGCTCACTATTAGAAACCCATATGTTTTTAAAATGCTTGATAAATAGAACGTGTTAATCTTACTGCTGTATTATTCTAGGAATAAAACTATACATATAATTAGGTTTTATAAAAGACCACATTGTTTTAATGACATCATGATGGCAGAACAAAAGTAATGTGGAAAATACTCACATGGAGGAAATTATTCTTTCTTTCCCTCATTCAAGGGTCATGAAGAAATGTGCAAACATCTTTATATTTAATGCCAGTGCAGACCTAAGCCCATGCGGGGTTAATGCATACTTTTAAGTAATTGCTATGTACTGTATGTATGTTGTATATTGTAGCCTATAGTATGGTGATGTAAAGCTCTAGTACACAACAAACATTACAAGACTATTGTTGGGTTATCGATATAAAGCATTTGTTCTCTAGTGTAATACATTTGTGCATCTGGCAGACGCTTTTACCCAAACGTGCAAGGTATAGTTTTATTCATCAGTATGTGGAGAGACAAACCCACAAACCACAATTGCTCCACTAATAGAGTGGTGCAGGGATTACGTGTAGCCCAACCTGGAAGTTAGTCCCTCGACCAAAAGCCAACGCATTTTTCCCATAAACTTTTGGAGGATCGCAATTACCAAAGGTTGTCTATCAAGATAATCTTTACAAATTAACAAAAAATATTTTACTTTTGAAGCCTATATACAATCGACAGAAGTAAATAAGATATCATGAGGTTATAAACAGCATCACTACACTATGCCTCAAACAACTTTTTCAAACTTTATTAAAACATGTTTCTAGTAAATAATTGCATGTGAATGAATCCCCATGCTTGTTTTTAGAGATTTGTGTCTATGTTGCATTATTTGTGAGATTTATATGCGCAATGAGGTCCCCACCAAAGCTTGTAGTTGCTTTTAGCACCTTGTTAGCAACCGCTGCTTTTATGACACGATAATACGAAAAATGGCTTTTAACTGGTTAAGGGTTTTAACTGGATGCTACAGTATGTTTAACCAACAACTTTCAACCAACAGTGAAAAATTATGTAGTATTATGTTATTCTTGAGAAACATTTGGGCAATAAATATATAAACATAAACATGGACAATCAATAAACATACAGTTTATTCAATTCATTCAGTACAGTACATCCTGAGAGACCTCAAGGTTTCCAGAGGCAATATCTCTTAAAGAATATTTCAACATGTATTTAAATCTCAAGACAAATACATAATTCTATGCAATAAATTTAGTTATTACACGGCTTGTTGGAAATCTTGATCATTCTGTAAAAAATAGCTAATCAAATAATTCACATTTCATGTCCAGTTTTTTTCTCATGTGGCAAGTAGCCTTATAATAAGCGGGATAATGTACAAGCAGCCGGCGGTTATCGCAAATTAAGTCCCTTTATTGTAATACAAGACCCTCCTCTTTGCGTTGAGTCCTGATCACACTGTCTGGGCTTATTTCTGCGATAAAAACTGGCTGCCTGTACATTATCCCTTTCTTGGTGCATGAAAATCATGAAAAGGCTAAATATTTTCATGTTCAAAACATCTGATCTTTCAGATTTTTAAAGGAGCCACAAAAAACATGTCTTTTTCATTATGCTGCCTCTTTTGTGGTTGTCGTTGTCATTCTCTTTCTTCTCTTTACCAGAAGAGGATTGGACGAGTCTTTGATCGCTTTGATCCTTATTTGTTCATAGTCCACTCTTATGGTTGCCAGGGCATTAGTCATCTCCTCCTGTGGATTTACACACCAAACTTACCAAAAAAAGTTTAACATGCATGACATTTATAATATTATGCTGATAGACACCATACTAAACCAAATAATATTTGAATGTTCTTTTGGATTTACCTTGACCTTTTCCCACACATGACTCTCTTCTTTAAGAACTTGACTTGTGTGTAAATGCGTCTGAGGGACAGTTAGTGATTTCTGTACATATCCAGAAAATATTATCCGGATTAGACATCCAGTTAAATTTAGTTGCGAATTATGCTGTGACATTTTAATTAATTCTCACATTAATCCAAGAATGGTTCATGAACTCTGTGATGGTCATTCTCTCCGTTGGATCAGTTTTCAATAACTGGCGAATGAGCTGCTTGGCTTTAAATTGAAAACAGTGATATGATTTGTAGGCTACATAATGATTTTTAAGTATAAGGTTTGTGAGCGCAAATGACGTTTAAAACAAAACAAAACATCCAAAAAATCACCTTCCTCTGACACTGCTGACCATTCAGGCATAGAAAATTCATACTGGCCGTTTCTTATTCGAGATCTCATTCCTGGGGAGATTGGTAAACCATGATTTGAGTAGAATGGTGGATATCCACATAACCTACCATGAGAAGTAGAAAAAGTCGATTGTGATAAAACACATAAGAATGTGGTGCACTCGGGTCATGTTGAAGGTTTGCACTCACAGAAGGTACATGATGACTCCTAATGACCACATATCGCATGACTTATCATATTTCTCTGGACCAAGCACCTCTGGGGCTTAAAATAGAAACAAATATTTTGAACTGTGTTGTATCATCATACTTAGGAAATTCAGCGACTGCGACTTGCCTGCTTACCCACATAGTAAGGTGTGTAGCATGGGGTTGTCAAGCATTTGTTGGTTGTGGTTTCTTTGGCAAATCCAAAGTCTGTGAGCTTGAGCTGGGCATCAGGGTGCTTCGATGTGTACAGCAAATTCTCTGGCTATTGGTTAGAGAAGAATGAATGTTAATTCACAATGCGACATATTTTGTTTTTATGCATGATAGCTTTATGATGAGCATTAGCCTATAATTCTGTATTTTCACAGTAAGATTCAGAGAAACCTTGTGGTGTCAAAGTTTCAGAACCTTAAATATTTTATTTGAACATGTTCGATGTACTGTCCCGCTGTGCCTTTATATTTATATGTATAATTCAACCCGGTCTCATGAATTGCGTATAAATAACACGCTGTTGCATTATCGTGTAATACGTATGCCAAAGTTCGATTTTGCGTGCATATGATACGCCAATGTTTGCATGCACCTGGGGGAGAGCAGCCATTTTGAAACGCAATGCACTCTGATTTTGAGTGTACATCCAATGTTAACAGACCGTTAATGCCACGAATGCATGATTATACACACATATGTTTGTTCTTGTTGACAGTTATTTTATACTTTTAAAGAATATGCAGATTAAATGAAAGAGATAAACAGTGCTGTTTTATTTTAAATATATAAAATAATTTTATTAAACGTGATAAATAAGCATGCCTGCAAATAAATGTGACTGTTGTCTTTATTTTACACGTACAATAAAAGTGACAAATAAAGTGAAAATTAATTTGAATGTTTTATAAAACAATCCACAAAGCCACACAGGTGTAATATAAACTAATCGTTATGTTTATGACAAACGTCTGCGACCGTACTGTCAGACGCAGGCTATATACGTCAGTGTCCAAATCACTCACTTTTTTCATTCACTTCTTCCCCATATAGTGGACTCAAATGTCATTCGCTATATAGGTAATAGTGAAGGAGTGAAAGAGGTAGTGGTTTCAGACACAGTGCTAGTGTTCCTTTGTTCTTTGTCAGTTGTTGGCTGTTTCTCAATATGCGTTCTTCAGCAATCTTGCATCCTCGTGTTCTGGGTCTCTGTCATCATCAACCATCAAAGTCCGGTTCCAACTTACAATACTCAAGATCAGGGATGAATCGAATGCAGCCTTGCATGTACCGAACCCCCTGGAAGTACCAGAAGTCATTGCAGCCGAGTTCGTTCTTCCGAGGCTGCCTTGCAAGACCGGTCTCCACGAGAACACAAATATTTGCATTTTGGGAATTGAGAAACGGCAGTTGTGTCTGATTCGTATTTGTATGTATATTTGATGTATATTTACATCAATATGTAATGCTGTTTCTTAATATAATATGTACAGTATAGCTCACCTTGAGGTCTCTGTGTGCAATGTTAATACCATGCAGAAACTCAACAGCTTCTCCAATACTCCTCATTATTTCAGAGGCTTCTACACTTGGTGAAAAAAAAATGAAGACAATAAACACAAAAATATAAAAGTAAGGATGAAAGTTAATAGCGAAGTGAGCTGTACCTCTTTCAGTAAAACCTTGATCACCGTGCTCCTGTATGCGGCGAAAGAGTTCTCCTCCCTCCATACTGTTTAAAAAATAAAATAATTAAAATGCGATGACAATGTTGTCATAATGTTATAGATGTTTAGTAAAGTTTACTAGGAAAACCATAGTTTAAATTAGGTGACTGTAGTGAAACAATTGCAAGTTACTCTTATTTTACTACAAACACCACAGGCTACACATCACATCACTATAAGCCTTCAGAACACAAACAGCGAACACCCAAACAACAACTAGAAAACAGAAGTTGAATATATAAATAAACAGATTAATCAGAATAATACAAGACAAAGATGAGAAGGGACAGGACTACAAAACACAAGAATAAAACTACAAAACAAGATGGCTAATAAAAAATCACAATAGGTGGTAGTGAGAGGTTAAATAAAGCTTTACCACTCCATGATGAGAAGCAAACACTTTTTTCCTTGGTAGAAATTATCAAAAACATCTGCAATTTCTACAATACGTGGACAGGCCGATGCCCTGCAGTGAAGCTCTACTTCTCGTCTGGCTTTAGGGGTGTCCTGCAGCATCTGAGAGTGGGTGAACAAGAGCACACTAATCAAATAAAACTCTTTTAGACGGTCTACTCTACATGAATCAATGTAATGTAATTGTGCATTAGCTAAAGATGAAAGGACACAGAGAGAGCATGAGAAAGAGAGGAGAGCGATGTGAGACTTTCTTCTGCCGTACACACACAAAAAAGGAGATATTTTCAAGCACGTCGGTAAACAAACACCACTGTTCGTTGTATGGACACATTTCTTCGAATTTGTTATTTTGTGCTCAACATAAGAAAAAGTCATATACCGGTTTTTGAACGACATGAGGATCAAAGAATGATGTAAAAAGGATGAATACTGCTGAAATAGTGTAACTGTGCCCAGTTCTTACAGGCAGTATGTGTAATCTAAATATAGATACTCTCTTCTTTTTACGCTTCTTCTGTGTTTTCCCAGATTCCAATGTACTACTGTAACTGGAAATTCCAGCAACAAACATGTTTTGGCAAGTAAAGGCGATTTTGGTTCTGATCCAGATGAACATCAAACATCCTGTGAAGTCATTTTAATTGCATTAACTCAAAAGATAATGACAGAGACAAGTTTAGGGAAAAAACAGTCCAGGATTAGTGGTAATGTTCAGAAAAAAAGATCTGGATGAATAAAATGGAGGCACCCGGTGTCACAGTTATTTTATGTTCTGTTAGGTTTTTTACTCCCCTGGTTTGTTTCTTTATTAGTTAATTAGTTTTCACTTGTGTCTCATTGTTAATTAGTCCCACACCTGATTCTGTTTTCCCTGAGTGTCTTCCTTTTGTATTTAAGCCCTGTGTGTTCCTTAGTTCTTTGTCGGTTATTGTTTATGTCAATATGTGTTATCTCCCGCGTGTTCCCCAGAAATGATTAAAGTTATGTTTTTGTTTATATTTCTAGTTTTTGATTTAGTTTACAGTCCGTCCGTGACACCCGGTGGGTTCCCTGCACCTTAATATATTTGTCTTACAAGCTGCATTATTTGGATTGTGTTTTGAAATGCACTATAATTACACTAGATTAGATTTTTCAAATTGAGCCCAACAAAATGCTTTAGTTTACCTTTAGATTTTTAGGTTAATCTTAGTTTACATTGAGGAAGCAACAACAGATGTCAAGTTAAGGGTTAACAATCACCCGGTAAAACTTCCAGGAATGCCAGACTGCTCTCCTCCCCTTCGAAAAGCCAGTGCCTTATGACTGTCTGTCACTTTAAAACCCCATGCTCAAGAAAACAAGAAAAGATGTATGTATATTGAGAGAGAGAGATTTCTTAATGTATTAATGTACTTAATTCTTCATTTTAAACCTTGACGAAATAAATACCTTTAAAGCATATTTCTGGCCACTTTTCTTCTGTAAAATCGACCAGACTCTGCCGTTGATGCCTAATCCGAGCACCTGTTCCGTAAGCTTGTACTCTTCTGTTATGACAGTCTTTTTTATCTTCGCTGTGGCTTTCGGCGGCGGAGACTCTTGAGTCGCGCAGTCCATCAGCTGACGCCGAATCTCTCGCTGCTCATCGGAAATCGCTGAATCATTTTTACTCTCTGTATCATCTAACATATTGATGGAGTGTTTGTGTCTTTCCATGCAACGGAAAATACTTTTTTTAGAGCCGCTTAACGGATTTTAAAGGATCCAATTAACAGGGCTGGAATACTTTTGCTCCCATCAGACATACATCTATACGTAGCTCTTCATATTTCATTTAGAGGCTGTAAGCAGTATGGAATTGCTTCGATGTGATCTATTTATATGATATATAGGCTGGTTTTTGCTTTTAACTTAAAAGTAACATGATACGTGGTTTACGCAATGCCCACCGGATTTTCTTCACTTTACCACACAATAAATACATGAATAATTGATCGTGATAGCTTCCAGCTAAGTAATTTAGGAAAGGATACATTCAAATAAAACGTATTTTAAACAATATACCAGTGAGTAAAAGTAGCTATTATGTCTCTCATTCCTTTATTCTGCGACAGTGACAACTTAAAATAAATGATGATATTATTGTAACACCGAGAAAAATAACTATCATTGATACACTGTAACGACTTCTTATCAACTGCTTCTGACATTACACTCGGTCAAAAAATTAATTCATATAAACTCTTCTCTGTGACAAAACTCAAACACACAACAAACACGAAAAATGCAACATTCGTGTCAAAATGTGTTAAACAATTTGCAGCTGTTGAATGCCTTTTTTTTACAGCGAATAGTGTTGCGGTCACTTCGACAGGCGCAGGTGTTTCCACCCGGTCATATTTAAACGCAGTACCTACATGCCGCTCAGCTTACTGCATTCGAGTTATTTAGAGAATATTCGTATCATGTCATTTTTATAATATGGAAAGGTGCACACCAGCACATGTCTAGCCGTTTTTAAACATCTTCTTGTACATACGTAGTTACTGGAATATCAGGATGTTTGCAAAAGCGTTTCGTGTGAAATCTAACACGGTAATCAAGGGATCTGACAGGTATTACTACTAGTAAGACTTTTGTAGCCGAGTTAAAACGGCTAGACGTAAAATTGCAAAGCCTGTATGATTTGTAGTTGTTTAAATGAAATGTGTAAAGGAAAGAGATTGAAGCTCACTTTATGCAAATATACTATGCAAAAGTTCCAGATTCAGACCTTTGCAGAATAAATGTTATATATTTTATGTAATATATTATGTGTGTCGTTCTTTTTTTTGTCCAAGATCAGGTAACCTTACTGTTACAAGAAGTGCCTTACCAAAATAATTATTTCATGGCCTATCTTCGTACAATTTTATTGTTTTTATTATTTAGTTTGAATAATATATGTAGTTGTAAAACATTGCATTGACTATGCTTAATCTCAGGTTCGTTTTAGAAAATGGAAATTAAATCATTACATTTATGGTCATGTCATCCTAATCCACTTCTTTGTGGTTCTGTCATACAGGAGGAAGCTCAGAGCAGATATCTCCACTGCTTTTCCTTCGCTGTCAGCGGAGGATCTCAATGAGCTTGTCCCAAATAAAGAAGAGCTGAATACTGTGAAGATATACGCACATAAGGGAGCTGCAACAACTCTATACGTCCTTCATAAAAATCCCATTTTCTTTCAGCTGGAGAAACAGCTTTTTCCCACAGGTGGGCCTGCATGCTTAATTCTAATGTTCATATTTTAATCTTAATGCTGTTTTGGTTTCTCATTGTCTGTGTTGTTGTCGTCAGTGTACACACTATGGCGATATCCTGCTATGCTCCCAGCATTCACCACATGGCCACCTGTCCTGCAGAAGTTAGCTGGTGGAGCAGGTCAGCATCTTTGGGGTTTTATTGGTATTTTGTGTCCTACTATGGAATGTGTGTCTGAGTGATTTGTCTCCTCTTGCAGATCTTATGTTGCCGGGTGTAGTGGTACTTGCTAGTGGCCTTCCTGAGGTATATCAAGGAGACTGCTGTGCTGTCAATCTTGTCATGAACAGGTACCAAATTTCACTCTGACGTACACATTTACTTTTTTCTTAATTTGTGCATCAGATCATAAAATAAAAAAATATATCTTGACCACTTCAGAAGATGTAAACAAAGCTGATCCAACGCTAATCCCAAAGAATTTGCCGTTTCAGTTTTTAATACTACACAAACTTTTGAGGAAAATACAACCAACAGAACATGTATAATAGAAACAAAATATGTATGTATCTATAAAAAGTAATAATAATAAAGTAATGCTTTTGGACCAATTTTTATATAATAAAAAATATATACAATAATAAACACGATATTACTGCATGTCTGTATACCATGTGATTTTTCTATGTTACAGGGCACCAGTCGCTGTTGGTACAGCTGCCACGTCGAGTGCTGAGATGAGAGGAACAGTGGAATGAAGGGGAAAGGAGTGAATGTTTTGCACACATACATGGACCAGCTGTGGTGAGTTTTGGATTAAAGCATTGTCTTTCTTTTACGATATATTCTTAATCACAAAATGCCACAGAAATTCAAAATGCTTCATGAGGTGTGTAGTAGACACACAAAGACTCAAGTATCTCATTTAGACTTCCTTCTTTCTCAAATTCCCGCAGGGCATTTGGGGATAAGACAAATCCCCCAGTTATACCATTCACAAACTCTTCAGCACAGGTTGACACAGAGGAATGTGAGGAGGGGATGAAAGCAGAGGGGCAGGTGAGTGATGGACAGGACAACCCTGAACCAAATGCAGTGGAAACATCTTGTCAGGGCATGCAGGTGCTGAGACTGGCAGATCAGGACTCGGAGGCGCTGAAGGACAAAGAACCGGTTGAGGATGGAGAGGGAGAAGACATTGACGAAGACGATAACGACTCTAGATCTCCGCAAGGTGAGATTCTTGACTGCACATGGATTTACCGTCTCACGTCTATCACATATGTTAACATTTATGTCTGTCTTTACAGAGCAAACAGATGCATTATTGCTCCAGTGCTTTCTTCATGCACTTAAGGCTAAAGTAAAAAAGTCAGAGCTCCCCCTGCTCACCAGCACCTTTCTGCGCAACCATATGGCATCCTGCTGGTAATTGTCCATTTAATAATTACGTTAGAAACTGGGATTGCCTCCAATTATTTTTATGCCAACTTTAGGATTTGTTTTTAAATGTAGTTGATTCGCTTTTTGGTTTTTACTTTGTATATTATTCCTAAAACCAGTCACAAAGACACTAGACATATTTGTGAAGGAGGTAAATGCGGTCAGATTTGATTTGATTTTGCTTTTAAAAAAGCTGCTATGCTATTCTTCTTTGGCAAACATGATTTCTGATTTTGTATCAAAGACCACATAAGGAGATGTGAGGTACTTGGAGTTCACCCCACCTTTTAGTTGAAATCTCATTATTTCTGCAAAGTCATCCTCAGCTTCTTTTCCAACCTGAAAAATACTTTTTGTAGCACAATTTGTATCATAGCTATATAACCTATGTTACCAAGTGGAAATGGTCATTTAAATGTTGGTGTGGGCCAAACTTTCTGGCGTTTTTTAGTTGTTATATTTTCTCCTTTTTTTTCTTAACTCTTTCCCACAGTCCTAAAGGAAAGCAAATTGACATCAGGAAATCCAGTTATAAAAAGGTACACTTATCACATACTTAGTGTTTCAGTCCGCTTCAGATTATTGGATCACTTTTTTTGAAGGTCTCAACTTTTTGCTCTCTCTTTGTCTTTTTCTAACCCGATGTTCTCCAGCTCTCTAAGTTTCTGCAGTGCATGCAGCGAGATTACAGTCTGATTCAGGTGAAGGAGTTGAAAAAAGGTGTGGAGAGCATTGTAGAAGTTGACTGGAGGAACCCTGAGTATGCAGTACTCTCTGTTTAACTAATAACATGTCATTGATGCACTTATTATTTATTGCGAGGCCCCATATGTCATTCATACAATTTACCATTTATTACAAGCATTTATTACAATACCAAGAGCTTCACTTGAGCGCTACTCGATAAATTTTTCCAGGTTGTGCTCCTTCAGAATCCCAGAAGATTGTGGGCAAGAGAAAGACTCTGTGGAGGAGGGCGGAGCTTGTGAGGTCCCGTTCCAGCTCCCTGAAATCACACCCCTGTATGGGGTCACCGCACACCTGGAGCCTCTCTTTCAGGATGCCAAGAAAAGGTAAATGAGAGGAAATTGTCAGATTTTTTTGAGTTTGTGTTGAAGTTTAAAGGGATATTTAACCAGCAAATAAAAATGTCCCCATGTTTTACTGGCCCTCAAAGCATCCTGACTGAATATGACTTTCTTCTTGAAGAATAATGCAGTCGAAGTTATAATACCACGTATTATTTTACTTTTAAGCAGTAGAATGGGAGTGAATGGGCAACTCTGTGGTCTTAACAAAGGTCTTCTGAAGCGATATTTCTCTTAAACAAACGCAGAAGAAGTACTTAGTTAAGACCACAGAGACGTGTCAAGCAGTTCTTTGATCAGTGGATGCATTTTTTGGAGCTTCAAAAAGTCGACGACCATTCACTCCCATTCTAACGCTTGGAAGTAAAATGATACGTGGAATTATAACTCCGACTGCATTATTTTTTCAAGAAGAAGGTAATATTCATTGAGGATGCCTTGAGGGTGAGGAAAACATGGGGAAATTTTGATTTGCTGGTGAAATAGCCCTTTAAGCATGTGACTTTGTGTTTTAGAAAGGGAGCGACTCTGAAGGCAAGTGAAGTGAGGAATATTATCACAGATTATGTGAAGGAAAATGAACTTGTTCATGAAACCAACAAAAAGTAAGTTCCTAAATAGAGTAACTCACTTTTAATGCAGTTTCACTCTGTTTTCTATGACACATAGGATTTCTGCATGGGTTTAATGAACAGTATGGTTTCAGTACTTTACCCATATAGACTTAATATTTACAGTTTTTAAGGGTTGCATTGAAGATATTTGTTTTTTTCTTGTTCATCAGTTATGTTAATATAAACCCTACACTTTGTGACTGCCTGCTGGAGAAATCCGAGTACCAGGAAGTAGAGAATCTGAAATGGGATGATCTCATTAGCAGGTGGGCTTTATTTCTACACCAAGACATTTACGTTTCATGGAAGAGTTTTTCCAAGCAGCATCATAGTAGGCTTCTTAACTCTTTCCCTGCCTTCGATGAGTTAAAATTCAACGGCTTGTACTGTTGTACAGCAGGTGGCGCTGTTACACATCTTTGGAAAGAACGTTAATATTTTATCTGTTTTTGCAATAAAATTTTGATCTGTTTTTAATAAAAAAATGTAATCCAAGTCTTTGACAAAAAAAGCTAATTATCTGAGCTGTTTAATCAAAATGATGCAATTTTGAAGAAACCTATCCACATATAAGAGGTAACAAAAAAAGAACACATGAAGATAGAAGAATACGGTTTCTTTTGTTTAAAAGCAGAGACTCTGTTCTTTCATTTGATATTTTATTTGTTCATATATTCATTACTGAAAATGTACTGTGAGCCATCACATTTTAGTGAAAATGTTCAAAAAAGCTGGCGCTGACTGGCAACTTAAAAAAGGCTGGTGGGGAAAGAGTTGCTACCGGTTGAGAGGAATATGCTGTAAATTTCTCTACTGTATTTAATGGAAGAGGCTTCCGTTAGTCAGTACCAATCCAGCTGTGTAATTGCTAACACATGGTTTAGAGACAAGGGAGCAACTTTATACTAAACGTTTATCTTTTCTGAAGAAATGTAAGTAATGTTTTCTCATGTGTTTTGGGTATTTTTTACATGGTTGCTAAGTGACAAAAGTTATCCCCCTCCTTTAGTTTAAATCATTCATTTTGCCTTACGTATTAAACTGTTTTTTACTGCATATATTAATCTTGGTTTATGTAATTCATGAATATGATTTTTTTTTGTTTCAGTTAGTAATGCATTATAATTGAAAAAAAAAAAATATATATATATATATATGTCAAAATAAACACTAACAATGGTTAATAATTGCTGTTAAAATTAATATTTTATTGCATTAACCAATGTAAATGAATTGAACCAGATTGTAAAGTCATACTGTCTGTGTATGCAGAACCCTAAGTAAAATGCAGGCATGCCATGAGGTGCTGTTTCCAGGTCAGCGCCCTGTGGTTAAGAAAGGTCAGGTGGAATCCATAGACATTACCGTTGCCACCAGGGGCTCTAATAAGAAGGTATGAAGGCATCATAAGGTCACGAGTATAAATAAACTGTTAACGCATATAAATACAAAGGCTCTATATGTAAAACCAATTAATTTTTTTGTGTGTACTAAGGTCACAATTGTAAAAAATCTGGAGGCGTTCGGTTTGGACCCAGCTGTGGTAGCAGACACCCTGCAGCGTCGGGTCCAGGCCAGCTGTTTCCTCCAGGATTCCCCAGGCGTGAAAAATAGAGTCCTGTTACAGATCCAGGGAAATCAGATACAACATGTTGGCAAACTGCTGCTGGGTATGCATCACAACAAAACTTCCACTATTTGCAATCTTTTACTTTAACATCACTGACCTTTTTTTTTTACAGATCAGTATCACATCCCACGGAAATATGTACAAGGTCTTGACAAAGCTCCCAAACCAGGCAAGAAGAAATGATGATCAACAGACATCAGACATTCACATCAAATAGGTTGCTGTAACATATTCAAGAACTCCCGGTCAAGCCAAAATGTCATTTGTGCAATAAAGCAATTCTGAATTTGAGTGATCTGTAAAGTTATTTTAGCATGAAGATTTAAAAATGAGTAAATATGAGAATTAAGTAGGAATGAACTATGGACAAACCCAAATATTGGATTTAAATTAACCGTTAAAAAATTGACTAATGTTAACTTAAAAAATATTTTCTAGGTTCATTTAAACCACCAGTTGAGTTTGTCAATATTTGCCCAACCGTGAGTTGAAACAACCCAACATGTTTATAATGTTAAGTATATGAACTTTACAATTTTAGTAATGGGACTTGCTGTACAATACAAATTGGCAGTCTAGTGGACCCACATAAAATTTATGAAAGAATGCAAAAATACTTGCATACAGGTTTACGTTATCCTTATAGGCAACAACATCGATGGTTATTGTTTACCTCTGTTAAATGACATTTGAAGAAGAAATGTGCTATCATTTTTTGCTATTAAATGTTATTAAAAAAGAAAAAAATATGGATTAAAAACATGAATTTTACATGTTTAAACTGTAAATACGAGTTGAAAACGGAAACAGAACAGGGCAATTGTTTCATCTTAAGTTTTTATTTTTGCTTTGTATCTTCTTTACAACAATTATATGACTTTTATATAAGAAAGTAAATCTAATTTTTTGGTCGCATCAAACTACTAAAGCGACACCAGCGCTATTCACTGAAATGTGGAAATGGCGCCACCACGTGACCAGAGGTAAAAACTATTTGAGAAATCATTGTTTGGATTTGAAACATTAGGCTACTATTCTGCATATATTTATATTAAATAATGATTTTTTTGTAAAATATTATCCAGGTAGGGTAAATAAGGTTTGTGCAAAATGTGCAAGGTGACAATATAAACTGATGGCACTGCGGCATATCAAAATACAGTATGAGCAGAAAATACACATTATGTCAAACAATTGAAAGACGCTATAACATCATAACTAAGCAGTACAATTTATTGTAAATGTACTGTACATATAATAGAGCAAACAATAGGTCTTACTACAGCCAGAACAAAAACAACAGAATGTGTTTTTGTGAAGTTTGATATTGGACAGTAGCCTACATTTGTTAGGACAAAATTGTTATCATCACTTGTGTCTGTAAGCTTCAAACATTTGTCCATAGGCATGAGGTTTCATGCACATAATTGATTACTCACCCTTATATTGTATGAACCTGTACAAGCCTCATTCAACAAAGAATGTGACTGACCGTTTCAATCTCTTGATTATAATTGTTTGGAAAAAGCACCTTTCTTGTGTTCCAGAAGAAAGTGAGTCACACATGCTTGTAATAAAAAGTAAATACATTTTACCATTTTGTGTGAACTAAAATAAGCGTAGGCCTACATTTACATTTACATTTAGTCATTTAGCACGACGCTTTTATCCAAAGCGACTTACAGGTGTCATAAACAGTGGAAGCAATTGGGACAGCATAAGGACAACAAAAAGCATAAGCGCAATAAAAAAAAGGCTGGTCTCATATAGCCTACCACAGTATACAGAGCTAAGTTAAAACTACAGTCAAAACTATTAAGATGAAAGATGAGGCTCGAAAATGTTTACCTTAGATACATACATTTCACAGGAGGGTTGATTTCTGATTGGATGGTAGGGAATTTTCAGATTCCTAAGTAAAACAATGTGACCTGAACTACATTTGTCAGATCGAAGACCTGTAAAACATGCACTTCTTATATGGGCCCCGGGAGCACAATAAAAAAAACATTGTTCTACATTACCTGCAGGTTTTGTCAGTACTGTAGTATTGCTTCAATGAGAAATGTTTCCTGGCTTCTAAGAACAATGGTGCTGTTTGTGTTTTTTCTCGTGCTAACTGTCAGCGTTGACACTCAAGGTACAGTAAGTCAATTATTATCATACTGATATTACGTGCGCTTATTCGTAAGGACAGCAGCATTACTTTATGTTGTGTTTAGACGTTTTTTTTGTTTTATTTTATTATAGTATAATTTTGAGTTCTTGACTATTCAGACTTCACACAAAGCTTTTTGATGGAATAAAAAATGGATCCATGTCCTCATCAAAGTAAAAAATGTAACTTCTTATGGTGTTTTAAATAATGCAAGTAACATGATTCTGTTACATTTGTTTTAGTTCCACATATGGACATGCAATGTACCGGATGCTCTGACTCGCAGCGAGACTTTACGTATAGTCTCGACGGTGAGGTGTTATACCATTCAAATTTCAATAGACATGAAGGAATACTGACAGCCCCCGATTTTGCAGATCCAATCACTTTTCCTGGATTTTATGAACTTGGTGTGAACTTAATAGAGCATTGCAAATCAAACCTAGCTTCAACAACTAAAGCTCATAACAACCCCAAAGAGCTAACTGGTAAGACAAACAAAAAAATATTGTTTTTAATTATCTATCAAGTAAAGCTGCATCACCTGCATACATCCGCATGAGTCTGCATGTTTTTCTATGTTTCCAGCTAGACCTGAGACATCTATCTATTCAAAAGATGATGTGGTGCGTGGTGTTAAGAATGTCCTCATCTGTCATGTGACTGGACTCTTTCCGCCACCTGTCACGATAACCTGGACTAAGAACAATGTGAATGTGACAGAGAACATAAATCAAAGTCAGTATCGGCTGAAAAGTGACGGTACCTTCAACGTCTACTCCACTCTGAGGTTCACACCTGAGGAGGGAGACATTTACAGCTGCAGGGTGTATCATAAAGCTCTTGTAAAGAAATATGAAACCAGAACCTGGGGTGAGAATCAGTGGATGTTAGATTTATACTCTATGGCATATGTGTGAAACTGTAAACATCATGATCGTGTGTTTGTGTGTTTCAGAAGTAGATTTTGCTCTGTCCAGTGTTGGTCCAGCTGTGTTCTGTGGAGTGGGCTCAACTCTGGGGCTCCTAGGAGTCACTGCTGGTATTTTCTTCTTCATTAAAGGACATCATCAAACATCTGATCTCTTTTTGCAAATGTAATTTGTTTTTGATATTCTCATGTATTTTGTGAGATTGAATTGTACTTTTTAAAGTATATGTCTGCTGTTGTTTATTAATGTATACAAGCAAATACATTATGTTTGGCACTTTCTGTAAATATGGGGTACAAAATAGGGCTACATTTCTATAAACGGTCAGTAAATGGAGGTATGTAGAACCGAAAATGTTCACAGGGTCAAAATATTAAACAAATAGAAAATATATATTGTTTCATTTTCTATTTATTCATGATCTTTACAGAATGTGGGAGATGTTGAAATAAACACAAACATGAAAATAGGTCGATGACATGATCATGTGGTGCAACCAGTCAATATTTGTATTAAAGGACCATTGATCATTTTAGCAGCATCTAGCAGTGAGGTTGTGAATTGCAACCAACCGCTCACTCCACCCCTCCCTCCCTTCAGAAGCACTATGGAGAGAGGACTAAGATGTCGGCACATTTTCACTTCTTTCCCAAATGAGATAACGTATTTATGAAACACACTCTGTAGAGCAGTTTAAACAACATGGTGAATTCCATGTAAGGGGACCCGCGGTGTATTTAGATAGAAATAGCTCATTCAAGGTAATAAAAACATAACGCATCATTATGTAAGGTCTTTATACACCTCTGAAGACATAGTTATGTATATTATATTGCATTTTTGTCAATAGAACCTCCAAAAATAACACATTGGACTAATATATCTAATTTTTGTGGCTGAAATATTAATCTCTGATACTGTAAACTTGAATGAATAAACATTTATATCAGTTGTATGCGATTTTCATGAAAAATAAGTTTGTTTATTTTGTTGGTTTATGAAGACAAAAATATGAGATGATTACTTACAAAAACTCAGACAAAAATATGAGATGATTACTTACAAAAACTCAAAGAAATACAAATTAGATTAGATAGATTAGATTAGATTAGATTAGATTCAACTTTATTGTCATTACACATATACAAGTACAGTGTAACGAAATGTAGTTTAGGTCTAACCAGAAGTGCAATTAGCAAGTGCAGGATATACAGTGTTAATAAATACAGAATACAATATTAGGAAAATACTTTACAATGGGCATGTACTATGAAAATATGACAGTCGGTATGTACTAGAACAATATATACAGAAGGCTATATACTGTGAACATTAATGTACAGGTGGTTATGAACAGATAACAATATAGACTATACAATAGTGCAAGTGACTTGAGTGTGCATTAGTTACAGAGATTAGCTATTAAAGTTACAGTGCAGTAGATGAGTTGATGCGGTTATTAAAGGTACGGTGCAGTACATGAGTTAATGCAGTTATTGAAGTTATAGTGCAATACATGAGTAGATGCAGTTATACAGTTACAGTGCAGTAGATGAGTTCAGTTATTGAAGTTATAGTGCAGTAGATGCGTTAATGCGGTTATTAAGGTTACAGTGCAGTAGATGAGTTAATGCAGTTATTGAAGTTATAGTGCAATAGATGAGTAGATGCAGTTAGTTATGCAATAGATGCAGTAATGCAATGGATGAGTTACAGTGCAGTAGAGAAGTTGGTGCCGTTATTGAAGTTACAGTGCAGTAGATGAGGTAATGCAGTTATGAAAGTTACTTTATGAAATATTTGTCTAATACTTTTTACACTTAAAGTACAAAAAAATTGTAAACAAGTATTAAGCATGTCAATTCATAGATGAGAAACAGTAAAATCACTTCATTCAAAATTGTATCTGCATTCATGTGTACACCACATTCTTAATGTTTGGATAAATGCAATAAGTATTATTATTTATTTGTATTTTAAAATTGACATGTCGAAAATCCTTACACGTCATTGACCCAAATACAAAATCCATCTGTTCTTTATATCACTTCCATCAGGGTTGTGAGGAGTGATGGGAAACACCTGAGCAAAGTGTCCAATCAATTACTGCTATAAAACAGTTAAAAAAACAATACATAGGCAATATATTTATTTACATCATTTACTTGTTTTCCCACAATGCTTTGGTGTCATTTTGAAGATGATTTGATTGAAATACGATGGGGATAGTTCACCTGAAAATTACAATTCTGTCATCATTTATGCACCCCCTTGTCATTCCAAACCTTTATGACTTTCTATATTCTGCAAAACACAGAAGAAAATATTTTTGAAAAATATGGTAACCAAACAACACTAGACCCCATTGTCTTCCATTGTATGAACACAAAACTAATATATAAATGTACAAATGATGAAAAAATGTGTATGTGGATGAACAATTTCTTTAAAAATCTACCACCTTTTCTGGAATGCCTTTAAAACAGTATTAAAGTTGAACAATACTGTTTTCACGTATGACTCCTATCCTTCAACATTCAGTTAATGCATGCATATGTACCACACAAACAGGTAGTTTTCCGCCTGGCAACACCTGACACTCATGTCTTCAGTGGTTGATTGGTCAGATTATTTAGATATGTATCTTAACAAACAAAGAATGCTAAAACTGCTTCGAGTCTTTCAAAGACTATAAAATGTCACAGCCAAATGTTCTGATTTTGCATTTAATTTTGGTGACATCTGCTTTTATTAGAACAGGCATGTATAACAAGTCCATGTATTCTGTAATTCTTTGCTTAAAATGCTTATTTTGTTTGATAGATTTTTTTACTCTTTATACTTTCTTCCAGCTAACGGATATTATTATTACATAGCGGATCAATGTCTCTACAGTTCCCGTGATCTCAGTGATATGGTGTATGTGCAATTATACGGGCTTCAATATGGCTGTAGAAATAAAGTACAACAGCACTCTGGGGAAGTTTATAGGGTTTAATGAAGTTGGAGTGAACACTTCAGAGCTTTGGAACCAGAATGCCGACTTTCTGCAGCAGATGAAGGCTCAGGTGGATACATACTGCAAACCTAATGCTCAATTCTTGGAAACAGTTATTTGTGACAAAGCTGGTAAGAGGTCATTTTTACATTTTCATAGTTCCTTTAGAGTTTTTAGAGAATTTCTCTTGCACTAAACTCAGATTTATGCTTACATTTAATGCTCATCACCAAATCTTCAAAACATGATTTAAGTTTTAAAACACTGTAATTCTCAACCCATGGCTGATGTGAGCACAATTGTTTAGGCTGTAATATAAGGATACAATATAGGGACAGAATACAGCGTGTAATGTTGGTCTTAAAGATTTTGCTCAAATTTACTGCAGGTTAATATATAAGAATTTTCTTTCCATGATTCAGTGCAACCGAAGGTGAAGCTCAGTTCAGTGGAACAAGCTCAAGACAAACACCCATCCGTATTGATGTGCAGCGTCTATGACTTCTATCCCGAACGAATCAAAGTGTACTGGCTGAGAGATGGTAAACCTGTGACCTCTGATGTGACCTCCACTATGGAGATGGCCGATGGAGACTGGTACTATCAGATTCACTCTCAGCTAGAGTACGTACCCAAATCTGGAGAGAAGATCTCATGTGTGGTGGAACACACCAGCTTCAATAAACCCATGATCTACGACTGGGGTGAGAGAAAAGAGTTACCTTATTGTCATTGATTCGTGTACACAGAGTGATAAACAACATTATAAACAGATGTTAATATAACAACATCTGTACCCTATAGATCCCTCCATGCTTAAGTCTGAGAGAAATAAGATTGTTATAGGGGCTTCTGGTCTGGTGTTGGGAATCATCATAGCAGCTGCTGGACTCATTTACTACAAGAAGAAATCAGCAGGTCAGTGAATATGAAAACAACACAGATTGATGTTCAATCATCTCAAACATTAATGCGTTACTCAATTACTTATTGCTTTGGCAGGGAGAATCCTGGTTCCACATTACCCGGTTCAATATGACAACTGAATTACGCCGGTCATATCACTGATGATGAAACACTCATTTTATCTGTGAGTGAATAACAATTCATAGTCTCTCGACTGTTTATGTACAAATATGCTGTATTTTGACTTTAAGCATCTTTATGCATTGATGGTAGTGATAATGTGTGTCGAGTATGAAACTGAATAGGAAAATAATTGATAGTCAAAGTTTTAGGTATTTGTTTTCATGCCATGATAAAAAATGGAACATCTAACAGACCAGACAGAGTTTGCTTAAGTGTCAGAGGCAATATTTTAATTTCCATTTTCTTTATTTTGTTTCTTGTTTTATTGTATTCTAATTGTTATATACTGTAACTTCAGAAATTGTTTTAAGAAGGCATATCAACAAAGGAACAAAATGTCATTAAAACTTTGTTTACCGATCTATGAGGAAGTTTCACACATGACTGATTTGGAGGTTTTGTGTCGCTTAACAGTTTTAAAACTGGTCTAACCCGACTTTTTCTTCTTTTGTGTTTCATACTTACAATTTAGGTAAAGTAAATACATTATGAAGTAAAACGCTCTGTTGGGGAACGTGCTAAAGTTTGGAATTCTAGAGGTATACATCTATAAAAATGAGGTGCATGATGATGGACTGGTTAAATGTGTCTGTGCTTTAAACATAGCCCTGAAGAAATAAAAGATTGGACATTTTGATCAAGTATCCCCTTCTTTAAACTAAAGTGTTCACAATATTTCCCCTTCATGGTGTTGATAAACAATTGTTGCTTGTTCAGTTGACTTCCTGTTTAATAATATATGTGAAAACACATATCTGAAAGTTTCAGTCTGTATGCTCCTATTAGTACCTGAAATATTCGCTCTTGCTTTGTTAAACCTATAAAACAGAAAGTACATCTTCTTTAATTTCATTTCAATGTAATTCCTCTTAAAAATGTATAAAATACAGTTATAGACGGTTTCAGCTTTACAACATTAACAAACGTTATTGCGCATGCGCCCTTTTGTGACCCCCCCAACTTAACTTCCGGTACACAGGCACAAACAATAGAATGCTTCTAGATTATTTACATTTACGCATTTGGCAGACGCTTTTATCCAAAGCGACTTACATTGCTTTATCCTATACATTTTACATAGGTATTTGCTATCCCCCGGGATCGAACCCACAACCTTGCGTTGTTAACGCAATGCTCTTACCACTGAGCTACAGGAAAGCATTATTTGCTACAGGAAAGCCTATTATTTCTGATAACAATCAAAAGAAACCAAGAAGAACCGTTACTTGGTTAAACTTTTCTCTCCAATATTTTTACTTTAGACTGCGATACCAAGCTCAAACGCTAGATGTCAATGTACCATACGGTTTGTTTAATGCATCAAACCTAAAGGACCCATTCAACAAATTGTTTATTTAAAACAATTATTATACAGTTAAATAATAACAAATGAATATTAAGATAAATCAAATTAAAATAGTTATATTATTAGACACTAGCCAAACAAAAACCATAAGTTACGGTCTGTATCCAAGCTGTGCAAGGAACATGTTTTGTCAGAATATTTACACAGGTGATATTATACAATAGGCCTATTGGCAATTCCATGAAAATGTCAACTTTGCCACGAAAAAATAACGTTTTTACCAACGTTTTTTACTATGGTAACAGCACAGATATTAACATTTGGTGGTTCAAATGTGAGATCTCTCATCAAATTTGTAAAGCATTTGTTTTATTTTTAGTGCATGATTTTTCATAGACAGGTAAATGCCATTTTCAGGATTGTCACATCCATAACGCTACATATTCCTCATAAATGGGCACATGGAAATTAAAATAAAGTAACTATTTTATGTTCCATAAAGAGGCATCCCTTTTCCATTCATTGGGTATTATTGCTTCAGGATTGTGCATTTTATTTCACAGAAATCCTACAAAGTTTGTTGTCTCCCAAAAACGTCCTTTTTTTGTCACATCCATAACGCATGTTTAATTCCCTTTTTTAAAATAGAAAACTAGTTCATAGACTGACTTTTTTATGTTTAGACTCTATCAACAAGGGTTTAGCAAAATATAAACAGATGGTTCAATTTAATCATATCCAATTCCTTCTCCTTCTATGTCACGTCCATAACACAAAATGTCAGGTCCATAACGCTGGCTTATGTGTCTAAATATTGATTTTTTTTCACCATTTAGCATAATGTGAGTTACCACACAACAAATAGCCTTCAGAATTTACATTATTTCATTTTTAACATATTTTTTATCTAAAAGCCTATTAGCTATTTTTTTCTTTAAATCGTCTCCTTTTAAATAGGAATTACGTTATCACGTCAAAGAAAATTGCACAAATTAAGTGCAGTTTAGACATAAAGGTTTCTGGTTGCCCTTACTTCATTACTGGTTTAAATGTAATACCCCTCTTATTACTTTATGGTTTGTTTCTTCGTGCAATAAAACGTATGTATATCAAGCGCCTAGTTAGAATAGTGTAGATTGGCGAATGAATCACGCGTTTCAGTCGAATCTTGTCAATGAATCGCAAAATAGTTTAATCAGAACAATTCATCCACGCACTTAATTGTTTGGCGCGTCTTTTATTTTGTTAAACAGTTAAGTTAACGTCAAAATTACAGCGCTAAACCTGCAAGTTCATCCAGTCGTTTGATGATCTTTATTGAGTTAAACACTTGCATGTGTCCAGCACCTGAACGATTTTGTTTTGCATTTTGCAAAGCCAATCAAAACACTAAAACTACACGGAAGCAGGTATAGTACCGAAAATAATGACATTAAACTTGCTTTTAAGACAAATCAATTCCTTATGGTGTGCGATATTCAATCATTTGCACATGTCGAAGTAGTTTAGTCTCATGACATGTGATTGTATTACTGTAAGTTAACGATACACATAACGTTAATGCAGATGTTCCGCAAACCGTTTAAACAAACATTACTTTTCCAGCTGTAACGTATGTAATACACAAGGTCTGTCAAAAGAACACTGCAGCTGTTGTCTTGTTTATCAAGAAAGTGCAGTTTTTTCACACAGACAGCTCGTTTCTGGCACAGTTCCTTTATGTCTCACTAAGAAGCTTATCCAGAAACATTGCCTCTTGGAATGGTTTCTCTTGTAATCTGCTTTATCAGATATTCCTGACCACGGAAAGAGATCATGGCTTTGTTTTGCCTGTGGGATAGAAACCAATGTATGTTCCAAATCAATCCGACAGGAAAACTGGAATCCAGTCAAGCTCGATGTGACACGTGTAAAAACTCCACGGCAGCACCGTGACACATTCGGGTGAGTACATTTGCATATATTGTTGTAATTAATCGTATTTTTGTATACATTTTAGATGTGCATAATAATGATTCACATGACAATTCATGAGCACAAACAGCACACCAGCAGGTGGCATCCTTTGAAAGTATTAGACAAATATGACTGGAGGGGTCATCAATGTACTGGCCACATCTGAGTAAGTCTGAAAGCCACACAAAGAGGATAACAAAATCGAAATCCAGGCAGTGCAGAATTAAACATTATTTATATATTTATTTATATAAAACATTATTGACAGTAAAAAGATACGGTTTATTTAACACACATTGACCAATAGCCGGGCAGGTTGTCGCACTATGTGGGGTATGTTGTCATAATGGGAACCCTCTACATCTTTGTCAGGTGTGTGGTGATGTCTTATCAGATTCAAGGAGATTCTCCGGAGTCAGTTGCTATGGGCTTTACAGATAGGGGAGGGGGGTTGCGAGTACAGCTGATTGGTATTCTGCACGTCGTGCAGATGCGCTGCCGTTTTCTCCGGCTCGTGCAGTACTCCAGCAGTCAGCTGATGGGCTAAATTACCCCACGCGCTACTATGGATTTGTGCGCAAGGGAATCCCGTTCGTCTATATTTCCTTTGGGACAGTAGTTTCTACTGCATAGACACATAAAACTTTTCATTTGCCCAAGTGAGAAAACCAAATACACCACATATAACCCCTGCTGATAATATATAAGATATACACTGATTTGCAAACCATTCTGTATGAAAGACCTTCTTATCTCACTGCTCTCTCATGTTATGGATGGGTTTATTTTTTATATGAATCTTGGTTGCATCAAGGTTAAGCAAACATGCCACTCATCTGTTGAACCATACAAAGCACTATGCATTTTCAGCTTTTATTCCGGATGGGCCAGAAGCACCTTGACCCCCATGTGTCTTCACTCCGGTTTGGGAGTGTCCATCGCTGGATGGGAATATTATTTTGCAAGGAGACAGATTTAGCCCCACACGAGTTGTTCACATGAGATGCCCAGTGAGCTCAAGAGATATATACACTCATCCATCTTTCAGATTATGATTGTGGTGCTGAGAGGATTGCTGGACAAAAATGGATTACGCCCTAGACTTTTTTCCATTTAGGTTTTTTTCCCTGTTGCCCAATACTGCTTAACCAAATTCGCAAAAAATGGAAGGAGAGTGAAATCTAATGACCTGAAGCTAGGGGTCAACATTGAGGTCTACATGCTGTTTGGGTCACATATATTTCATGTCAGCTCAACATCCTTTCACTCTGTATGTGTGGGAGAAAAAGTGAGAAAAAACTGTTGTGCTGCAGTGTTTTTGTGTTTCCAGACAGTGTGATCAATGATAACGGTGTTATTTAAAATAGTCGCTTTGGGCTTTTGCAGAATTTCATATCCTACCTTGCTGCTTTTAATTTGCCTTGTTTTTCCTGACTGTAATCTCCGCTTGAACTCCCAGTGCTTCACGACGTAACATTGCATGAGTACAAGTTACAACATCTCAAAAGCCCTTTAATTTTGTCTACTCAGACAGCGCTTAAGGATAATTTTGAAGAAATAGACTGGGACATCATTTACTTGCCATCCTGTTGTTCAAAACCTGTATAATCTTCTTTTCTCAGCAGAACACAAAAAGAGATTTGCAATACTGCAGCCGTGAAAGACAAAACATTTAGTTTATGTTTTATCTAGAATGGTAGTAGGCTAAACATGTTTAATTGTATTTTACATGCATATCTTGTATTAAACAATCCTAACATCAGAATTCCTATTACATCCAGATGTTTGTCCAAAAACATAAATCTGCCTTTTAAATCATTCTGGCTCTTTTCTTATCTCTCGAAGTTATAAGTTCTATTAATTTATTACACTCATTTCGGTGACATTGAAATTATGTCTTTTCATTGCCTATGACGTTGTGCATAACAGAGCAAACATAAAAACTGTAAAAGATAAATAGCATACCACACTGTAAAAAATGAAACGTTGACTTAACTTAAAATTTCAAGGCAACTGCCTGCACAGCTTTTTTGAGTTTACTCAACTTTTGGCCAAGTATTTCACCTAACTCAATTAACTGAGTTATGTCACATAACTGTCAATTGAAAATAATTGTTGACCCAACTTAAAATAAATATGCAACAATCAAATTTCTGAGTTCAATCAACTTTGGACTTAGTTGACCGAACTCAAAAGAATATGTTTTATGTAACTTTAAAATATAATTGTTCTATTATTATATACACACTCAATTTGATAGATATATTACAGTATATACACACTCTACTTAATAAATAATTATATACACACTCTACTTAATAAATAATTATATACACACTCTACTTAATAAATAATTATATACACACTCTACTTAATAAATAATTATATACACACTCTACTTAAGTAGCTGCTTAAGCTGTTTGTGATTTAAACATTTTAGTAGTGGCAATTTACATCAGAACTCAACACTGAGCACATGAGCTCAATCATGGTAACAATCATCAAACATTATTAAACATCTTATTGTTAATAAATTAACTCTAAATACTAAAGGTAACTTACAATGACAACAAAAAATATAGCCTGCAAACACTATATAGCGATGATTTAAATCATTTTAACCAGCAAATTGAAAATTCTGTAATGGATGCTGGGAACTTTCAAACACTAGAATTGTTTTTTGAGATTACAGAGTTTGGCAAGTTGGTCAAACTTCTTGATGCGCTTTGGACAATCACTTAGATATCTAAGTACAGTCAACAAAATAATCTTTGTTGGTACCACATTTTGACTGGTTTTGTTCAGCATACTCAAAATAATACATTCTTCTTTTCTACTAAAAAAACTTTGTTCAATTTACTTAATACCTTTGTTGGGAGAACAATTTGAAGTTGTATTTTTACAACTACATCCGCTGAAAAAATTAAGATAAATAATTTTTAGTAGGTGTGTGTTTAGGTTAAATTATCACTTTTGTTTCATTTTCTGAACTACTAACTATATTTCAAATAAATTGATTGTTTTTATTTTTTATTTATTTGCAGAAAATAAAAAATGGGGAAACCGGTCAAAGTAACAGAAAAGATGCTCTGTATTTTTCAGACCTCGAATACTGGAAAGAAAACAAGTTCATATTCGCTTTTAAGCAATACAACAGTAATATTTGTACATGTATCTAGGAAAAGTTAAAAAAAATATATTATGTGTGATAACCTTGATTTTTATCACAGTTTTCATGTGTCTTGTCATGCTGGCAGGGTGACTTTGTCACTCCTGAGGTTTGATTTTGCTGGAATTCAACAGACACTGGACTAGAATGACCACAATGCATCTAAAAATGCTGAAAAAATTATCATTTGGAACGGTTATTTTTTTCTGCGCCTTTATATCAAATTAAAAGGAAGGAAAAGTGACTTAAATGTATAGAATATGCACAAAATGAATAGACCAAATATGAATGTATTAGCTCATCTCACTATTCCATAAAATACACAATAGGTTTACAATATGATAGAATCACAATATTCTGTATAATGTTAGGGAACACATTTAGTTCCAGAAAATTAACAATTTAAGTAACATGTTTTGTACTTGTTATATAATTGACATTATTCAAGGTTTCATTGAATTAAATACTGAAACATGAAAATGTTAAAATTAGTTTTGAAAAGAACTAAAAAAGCTAGACCCTAAAATATAAGTTCTTAAAAGAATGAAAGCATAAAATTAAAAGGACAAAACATTAAAGCATTATACGCAGATCATGTTTTGGCAGACATATAAAAAAATCTCCATTCCACCACACATACTTATATTTTTGTATTGTGATACTGAATTGTGCACACTATTGCATACAGATGTTTGCGTATTTGGAGAGGTGTTTTATTGTGTTCTGTAGTGTTAACAGGACATGAATAGTTAATGTGAATGGCCATCGGCAGTACTTTCATTAAGTATCTGTAGGGCTTGAAGGGGGGAAGTCTCTCCTGAGCGTGTGCGTGTTGGCCCTGAGGCTGCGGTAGCTACCTTTCCAAAGCCTCCATCCACCCCTTCAGAAGAAAGATGACGCTCTATTACCATATGCCCCCTAGTAACAGCTCTGCCACGTGTGTGATGCCAAACGTAGGGTTTTGCAGACATTAGTGCCTGTGACAGGCCTCAACTGGTCGGTGCCGCAGTAACGAATGCGTGGTGATGTGCTGCAACAGTTCCAGAAGATGGATGCGGTTCACCTTTATACAGACACACAGCCTGGACCCACTGAGGGGAATCTAACAGAGATAGATGGGCTTTTGATGAATGGTGTGTGCGTGAGGGTGCGTGAAGGTTTGTCTTGTCAATGCTATGTGTTTTGCATAGCTTGTACAGTGAACTTTTATTTACATTTACCCATTTGGCAGACGCTTTTTTCCAAAGCGACTTACATTGCATTATACTACACTTTTTTTTCTAAGTTTGTGCAATCCCTGCCATCAAACACATTACCTTGGCGTTGCTTACGCCATGCTCTAACCACTGAGCAACAGTAAATGTTTATGGTAATTCATTCCACCAGCGTCGTTCCTGTATGGATTGTGCTTACATCACTCTTGTCACCCGGCACAATTGGGTGTGTTAATATATCTATTTAATTACGTGAGTCTAAAGTGCCTCCCTGTTGAATCACGATATACAGTAAACAGATTTGGTGGGGACTTTTTGTTTTCTAAATGTGATTTAAAAGGTTGTTACTGAATAATGAGGGTTTGCTAGGAGCTGTTTGTGCTGGGGTGAGAGAGACAGGCACTGTCACCGGTCACGCACACACATACGCACACACATACGCACACATACACACACACAATGACGCCAGTTTTAATCTTTACAAGGTTAAAATAACGTTACCGGACATACGTAGACATATGTGCAATTCATATTAATTTACAGTATTGGCAGAGGCTAGCGGTCTTCTTAGAATTGAAAAAGCACAAATGAGGCATGCAGCGTTCACATGCAATATTTATGCTCAACGTGACTGCAGAGAGGAAGATGGGCATTGCTCAAAGCTCACATAGATGCGATTCGATACTAAAGTTTACTGGAGTAAGATGTGTTTGAGTAGTTGACTCTGACGTGTCTAAATTGTCTACGTTTTGGGTAAAATGGTATTTGGTACCAGTATTTGTGTTTATTGTATAGGTGCTTTGACTCAATTTGTCTTAAGAAGCTGTATGTCAGATTTTTTATATAAGTGGTCATGGTTTTCTGGACTGTATAATACTATTTTTATATACCTTTGCCAATCCAGTTTTGGTGATTATTATACAGGAAGAAAATCTATATTTGTTTCTATAAAGATTAAAGAAGTTTCCAGTTCTTTCAATTTCAGGACATCAAGTTGTTTTAGAAATGGTGTCAGGACTTTTAACCGGTTATTTAAAAAAAGTAGTAATAAGGAGTAAAGTCAATTTCAAGGCACATAAAGACCGAACGCATTTAGTGTAACCGTGGACATAATTGTCATCCTGAATATGCCTCAGCACCCTACTGCATCATTTATTCCCCGGGAATCCTTCCTTTATCCTTGATCTATTTATAAACACTAGTCTTTATTCATTACTCAACTCATTCTCACACAGCACACGCTTTCTTCTAACCATTTATTTTTAATAAACTGTAAAGAATGCTTATAAGATGACATTAAAAAGTGCTTCAATGTGGTAACATCTGAATGTACTGGTTTTATGCTGATAAAAATATTTTATATGTCTGACTCTGACCTTACTTCTTGACTGACTCTCAAATGATTCCTTCTGCGATTCATCCATCTAATCCCCTCCTATCCGCTAGCCTAGTGTCATGTGATTGGTCAGATGTTATATTCTGTTGTGATTGGTGAAACGAGTTCAGCTTGTGCCGCAAACGGAACGCCTATCATCATTACGGGAGTCTGCTGTGATTGGTCAAACGCGCTCATCATGTGTCGCAAATGGAACGCCTACCATCATTACTGGATTACGGTTTACAGGTGGTTGGATATTAGATAGAGATGGCGGGGATTTTATTTTACCAGTTTGAGCCCGAGTCTGACGAAGAAACATCTGAAGACGATAGTAGATAATAGATAGACGATAATAGATTGAACACTTAAATTAGCCGAGTTCATAGCTAGAAAAACAAACTGTAATACCCCAGAAATAACGGTACATGTTATCGTTAGCGTTATATACATTAGCTAAACACAGACATAAGGTACACAAATATTTCTTGAAGTACAGGTTGTGATTCGGTGGAGCTAACAGGTCCAAATAAAGTTGGTATTACCCCCTTTTTCAAGGTTAGTCGTTTAACATATCCTGCAGTAAACGCGCCAAGATTATTGAAACAATCTTTGGTGAAATGATGAGCGCGCAGTAAAACCCTGGGGTTATACTCCTTTGGTGTTTGAAAAAGGAATCGTAAACATTGTTTCCTCATAAGTTCTTCCTTTGGTAGTTTAAGTAAGACTGACTTTGTTTCACAACGTAGAACACAGGTTCTAGACATGATGCACACGCTTCACGAACGAGCTACAGTGTTTGGTGGAGGAGAGTGTTTTGCGGCAGTCCCAGCAAAACGTAGGCGGGGACTACTTCTAGTGACGTAGATACGCAGCGGTTAGAGACTCGGACGTCTTGTTTGCGTGATTCAGAGTCGACTCCCTTTTTTACAAGACAATAACTTTGTTATTCATTCACCTTCGGACTTACAACTTGGCAGACTGCTTACTTTCAAACACGGCAACATAACAGACTGCATCAAAAGTAATTTTCATGATCCAATGTTAGTTACTCTTTAAAAACACAGTAGCTCTACCTCACAGTAGATCTGCATCACCTTGAAAATGTTACTAAAGATATCTTGTTGATTTTTTTAAATGATTTAGTTATTGCAAACCATTGCAATGTGCATATTGCAAAATTTTGAAAAAATATGCTGAAGTGAAATAAAAAGGTTTACCGACAAAATAACTGGTTATTAATTGTGACAAAAAGAAATTCTGCAAAATAATTGTGATTATTATTTTACCCATTGTCATTTAGTACCATACGTCATTCTATCATATAAAGCTAAGTTTTATGGACAACAATACAGTAGACAGGGAATTGTATTTAATGCTAATACAAAATACAAAAATCTGTATGTTTTGTACTTCCCACCAAATTCAGATTCTGTTTTGTGGCAGTGTTTGTGTGAACACTGCATCCCTAGTCATTTCTGTGTTCATGATTTATAAATGCTGTGCTAATGCTTTAAGCCTGCACTCCGTCTACACTCCACTACTGTAAAAAAACATCCTGAGACCTTCTGCTCAGACACAACTTTGAGAGCTCTTAGAAAAGCCTTACCCAATTGCAGCTACAGTGAGAATCCAGATCGAATACATTTTTATATTACAAGCGATTTTCAGCATAGCTTTACAGCCCCCATAAATGAACAGCATTGTCACAGAAGTGGCATGTCTTTAGACTCATGTGTGACTAAGGATGTGGGCTGCATGAGGCGTCTGTGACCCTCAGCTTTATTTATCACTGCTTGGGTAATTAGCATGAACTCCTCTATAGATTCCCAGAAGCCTCATTTATCTTCACCACATCCAGGATAATACTATCCCTTTAAGTGTCACAACATCAACACACCCTGTACTGTTGCCATGTTGGTTCAGACATGAGAGACTGCAAAATCCCAGTTCAAGCGTTCGGTCTTTATGTGCTTTGAAATTGACTTTACTCCTTATTACTACTTTTTTTAAATAAACGGTTAAAAGTCCTGACACCATTTCTAAAACAACTTGATGTACCGAAATTGAAAGAACTGGAAATATACTAAATGTTTTGCTTCTCAGCAATACATACAGTAGACAAATAGGAGGGTCAGAGTCACTGCAAGAGAGAAAGAAAGATTCAATATGCCCTTGACTTCCTCCAGAGGCACATCCAGCACAGGCACATTTTCTCGTTCAGTCTTTTCTTGAAAACCGTTGTACCTCTCTCTTATTCCCTGGCTGTCTCATAAATCTCAGCAGTTCTCTGTAGTGCCAATAACAGGCTTGTAGACTGGGGTTATAATAAAAGGCAAAGTCAATATCTTAAGCAGCAACCTCATATCATAGCACCTGTATAAGCTATATGTAACTGCAGTCTGCAGTATATGTAACTGCAGCGACGTCTTTTAAAGGGGTCATATGACAGGGCTAAACGAATATTATCGTTTGTTTTAGATGTAATGTAATGTGTATACACGATTCAAGGTTAAAAAACGTCGTATTTTCCACATACTGTGCATGTTTGTATCTCCTCTTTGCCCCGCCTCTCTGAAACGCGCTGATTTTGTTCAAAGCTCATTGCTTGAAAAGCGAGGTGTGCTATGATTGGCCAGTTAACCAGTGCGTAGTGATTGGTCGAATACTGCAAGTGTTTCACAGAAATGTAACACCTCTTACCATATTCGGAACATCATGTTCCCATGCAATTCTCCTGACAGGTGATAAAATGTCATCTGTACTTCCTTATATCAATTCGAGCCGGAATCTGATACGGAAAATGAAGATCAAGCCGATACATCAACTTTGCCAGGATGTAAAGGATTGGTAAGGTTTTATTAAAAAAATATGATGATAAATAGTTAAATACTATAGCTAACTGTTTTACCTTTTATATACGACGTTATAAAGACTATAAACAAACAACCATATACATCATACAGAGTCTGTGTGAGATAGAAACAAGCTCGCATTACAGCAGGGAATGGTAACATAATGAATAACACATAATAAATAACGCTTTTTTGTTGCCTCTAGTTGGAACATTAATACTGATTATTAGGACTTATGTTGTCTTTTTTCACGTTGCGTGCGTGCACAAACACACGACAAACTCAACTCACGTTAGTCCGTAACAAAGTCTTTTACAATGAAAATACAGGCTGCGAATCTGAAGCGCCAGCAAAGTTTTAATGGTTGGAATGGCCCCACTTTTTAACCAAAGCTTTCGTGCATAGCCGGTCTTAATCTCTCTCCCATGTTCGTAAAGCAATCGTCGGTGAAAAGCGCTGCACAAACTTGAACATACGGATTGTACTTTTCTAGAACAGTGTTGTAAATAAAATGTTACCATTCGTTTTTTGTTGTCTCATCTTTTGGCATGGCAAATAATGAGCCTTTCTTTTCGCAACGAAACACAGAGTCTCCGCGACATGGCTGCGGCGGCGACTATACAATGAGATTTACAAGTACGCCCACCTCACTTGCGTTTAGATGTGGGCAGTCTTAAGTCAAATCATGTTTACACAAGGCGTTTCAGGCAGGTCTGGGTTCGCATTCACTTTTTGATAGAATGCATCTTTTGTTTCCGACACTTTAATTTTAGCAATTTTTCGTGTCTAATACATGCATGGGCAACTTATAACACACCAAAGACACAGAAAAACACGTATTTCCGCAATATGACCCCTTTAATGGAGGAACAACGGAAGTTCCTGGATCATTGATGAAAAAAAATGAAAAATTAAGTTGTCATTCTTGATGAACCTGGCACAATTTGAAAAATCTAAATAATTAATTTGTAGTAACATTTGTATTAATGGAAGAACAAAATACAATCAATATATTTGATGGTAAAAAGTTATTTTAAGACAAGGCCATTCAGAATAGAAAAGAAACAGAGACACCCATAGACATGAGGTTCCATGAAATATTATAAAGAAAATGAAAAAAGTATACTTGTTAACACTTTACAATAACATTGTATTTGTTAACAATTAGTTAATGCATTAGTTACTGTAAATTTCAGCATTTACTAAAACTAGTGCTGTCAATCGATTAAAAAAAATTATCTGATCAATCGCATAATTTTTCTGTGATTAATCACGATTAATCGCACACAACATTAATGTTTTTAAATATAGTTTTAATTCTAATAATTTTAAATTGAATCTCCAAATTAATGTAGAAACAACACCCATACATCAGGTTACACTTTTTTTTACAGTACCTGTGTTACAGTGTAACTATACAGTTTAAGTAATAAAAATCTAGAAGCTGTCTATCTATACTGAACGCGTCAAAGCGCGCTTAAATGATTTAAAGGCCTTTACATGAATAAGAGCGTAATTTATATAATGTAAGGGATGACGAAATAAACGTATAATTGCGTTAAATATTTTAACGCGTTAATCTGAAAAACATGAATCGCATGCGTTAACACGTTAAATTGTAACTGTTAATGTTTGTTAATGTAATAAGATGAATAATTGTTTTGACATGAACTAATATTAACAAAGATTAGTACTGTACATGCTGAAAACGACATTGGTCATTGTTAGTTCATGCTATCTTATGCATTTACTAATGTTAACAAATATAACCTTATTGCAAAGCGTTACAGAATATTTCAAAATATTTATTTTTATAAAACAGAACATTTTTACACATAAACTAACACCTTTTACATCAAACTCACAGTTCTTTGCAATATTGATGATACTACTGTAGCAATACTGTTGGTGGGAAACATAATAACTGGTTTTAAAGCTTTATTGTCTTTTCCTTCTTTTTCCAGATAGCATTAGATTAGGAAACAGGACAGATCAATTTCAAAGTTTAAAATAGTTTTAAAATAACTGTGTTATAAGCATTCCATTAGTATATTGAACATAATACTTCACTGTGAAATAAAAATCTGACGTCATTAACTTTTTTCTAAACTGGTTTTCTCTCTTCTGTGGAACACAAAGGGAGATCTTAAGCAAAATTTTAAGGACAGATGGCGTCAGCCAGTTCCCATTTACTTTTAGAAAAGCAAGCTTAAAGGGGTGATTTAACGCTGTTTCATGCATTCTGACTTCTTAACAATGTTAAACGTGCTGGCTTCTCGTGCTTAACATGATCAACTTGTCGATCATGAAAAAAACGAGTTGGACGTATTACTTTCTGTGCTCGATCCACTCCCCCAAGTTTCGTATAGGTTTTGGAAAGTTTGATGGGAATATTTTACGATATGATGTTTAATTCTATTTGTTGAGAGGTCAAGACGCTGCCTACCTACACTGCGTCGGCGCGTCACGTGTGATTATCTCAGAAATGCGGTAGAGCGATGTCTCTGTAAGAAAGGGAAGCATAACACAAAATCTGTGTCTCCACATGGTTTACAAAGTGTCTTATTTTTTTTCTTCACAATCGCCGGTAAAACACAGCAAACTTGAAGCGTGACTGCTGGCAAGTCACCCCCAAACTCATTTCAAAGGCAAGCACAAAGTTTTTATATGCTAATGTTAATTTATCAGCTTACGTGAGCTGAAATGCAATATAAAGTAAGCCAAAAAAAGATTTTAAGGGTACATAAGTAGGGATTTTTAATGTCGTCCTTTGGTTTATGGAGTGTCCAACAACAAGTTTATGTACATATAAGGTGTGTGAACACTATTAGTTTCATTATAATAGGCAGTTATTGAAATTCACGTTTTCGCGGGCAGTCCTTGCAAAACGTAGGCGGGGACTATATGTAGTGACGTAAATCTGCGGTGGGCGGGAACACCTGTTTTTCTGTGTCCTTGGTGTGTTATAAGTTACCCATGCATGTATTAGACACGTAAAATTCCAAACATTTAAGTGTCGGAACAAAAGATGTATTCTATGTAAAAGCGAATGATCACCCAGACCTGCCTGAAACGCCTTGTGTAACCACACCCCCACAAATCCACGTCAGTTCGTGGTATGATTTGACTAAGACCGCCCAAATGTATACGCAAGTAAGGTGGGTGTACCTGTCAGTAGAATTGCTATGGAACCTGATGTTCCAAATAAATAAATTGTGTATACACATTGTATTACATCTGAAACAAACGATAATATTCTATTTAGCCGTGTCATTTTGACCCCTTTAATAATAATTTTTAATAATAGTAATAATAATTAAATAATTAGTTAAATAACTATTAAATCATACATGTATGGTGAAAGAAAAATATGCTAAACGTGTTAACTCACGCAGCGTGCAGATGTGTGCGACCAGATGTAAATGCCCTCCGAAATGTTTTCGAGACAGATTCAAATCCGATCACGCCAACCACTTGACGAAACTGGACAACTGTAATTCATCTGATGTTGAGGCCACATTTGTCAGGGCTTTACTCCACCTAACACAGTGCACTGGCAGCCTTGCTTAAGCTCAAGTTCGTTGTTTTAAAATGTAGACGCGCGACACGCTCACAACGCGCTGTGACATTCTCTGTCTTCCCGGCTTGTCTACACAACAGCCAAATGAAGCTCAGTAAAGCGAATAGCAGAGCTACTGCAAGGGAATTTCGGTGCTAGCAATCAATTTATCATTTACATAAACGTATCTCATGATGCTTAGAATCGGCAGCCTCCCGTGCGCTTTGGAAAGGAGGAGAAAACGGCGCGATCCGTGGTTTCCCCTTCCTTCCTTTAGACGTTACGTAAAAATACCAATGTGAAATATGAATAAGTAATAAATAATGTTTGTATTTTGCGCAGGTATAGCAGATCCGATTTATGTTTAGCTAAGACACATTTATGTGGCCAAGTCCCTTCTTTGGATATTAAATCCTGGGTGGTGGGAAGCAAATGAAACGCGCTTCCCGAGGCGTTATCTCTGCGTTCCCGGGACATCCGTTCCATCTGAAAGGGTGTTTTCTGCTACGGGCTGTCGACAGGCTCCACACTGACCCCACAACACGTAAACATGTTACTTTTAATAAATGAAATCTAGCCAAGATTTGGATTGAGGTAAGCCTGCTATTTTTATTTTATGAAAAAACTTTCTGATGGAAATAAGCTTTGCCGGTTCTTCTGTATTTTTCGTTTTGTCATAATTTGTTAATCATTTAAGTAATTTTCTTGCCTGTTTATTTTATGCTTTGGATTTATTTATTTTTTCCCATTGTCCAAAACACTGCAGTTTCGTGAAAATGTGACAGCAGATGAATGTAAATAATATGACGCGTCGACGCATTTCAAGCAAGTCGTTGCAGCCCTACTCAAGATTAAAATGAGATTGGCAGAAACTGCACGTTCAACCAGACCTTTAACAATCAAACTTACTCATTTATACTTACATGACATACTAGTAAGGGAATAGTTCACCCCAAAATGAAAATGTTTGTATATTTTACTCACCCTCATGTCATTTCGAACCTGTATGACTTTCTTTTTTCTCCCCAGAACACAAAAGAAGATATTTTGAAAAATGTTGTAGCCAAACAACACTGGACCCCATTGTGTTCCATTATATGGACACAAAACCACAAAATATCTTCTTTTGTGTTCCACAATATACAATGTACAGGCTCTGAATTAAAGAGGTTGAATAAATGTCAATAAATAAATGTATTTTTGGGTGAACAATCCTTTTTAAAGCCTGTATTATACATAGCTCACCACTCAATATAAAAGCTGCCCTTCTATATACCCCCAAGGCCATTGCAGCCAATTGATGACATCATTCAAGGTCATCATTACATCACCACAGAGTATCAAGCAGTTTTTGGATGATGTCCATCCTATGCTCTGGCATTTCTCCTTATGCAATATCAGTTAATAACAACCTGAAAGCACTTTGTCTGATCATCATTAGAAAGATCAACCTATGTCCGCATTTTAATCAGTACCCTATAGCTGCTGGTGTAATCCCGGTACTTAGGAGACATCCTTATGTTGTCCTGACAGACACCAGCAGTTCAAGTCCATCATTGACAGGCCCTATTAACATATGACGTCCTCAAGTTAAGTGCTATTTATACTATACCATTTGTCACAGTGAAGTAAAGCTTATTAGGATCCAATTTCACTGCCTTGTATTGTAAAATCAAGCAGGATGAATCTTCCATTTTGACCTAGGCTTGTTTCATTTTTTGGCAAAAATGAAAAAGCAAATTGCAACATTTCTGTATGGCCTTAATCTGTGGATTAGGTCAGCATTTGCAGTCGACGAGCGTTGTCTGTGTATGTGTGCATGCGTAAAGATGGGAGGTGCCTCCTGGGTTAAGCGCTAAAGCCGCTTGGGCCCAGATGAAAATGGTATTCAGGATGGATGCCAATCATGGTAGAGCTCCAGACTCTAGCAGAGATGATCAGTCCACATCTGGACCGAGCCTTAACATTTACACAGCACAGGAGTTGTGTAAGACTTAAGAGATTCTGCAAGCAGCAGTTGTTTAGCCACCAGGGTCTGTATATTATCTTCAGGGCAGCAGTGACATCATCGATCGATCGAGCAAATTGTGAGGATGACTGGAAAGTCAGATTTTTTAATTCTATTTTAATTTTACAATTTTAAAACACCTCACACGATTTCATTTGCCAACTGTGAACAAATGCTAAGTCTTACCGCTTAATGCCCAGCTTCAGTGATTGTTCTTAGATCAAATTGTCAGGTAAAAGACAAATGATTTCACCTGACATTGGCACAAAATGGCACAAAATCACTGATCAATGCATATAAAGTTACATGCTGTGACTGTGTAACTGCGTTGGTACCAGTCCTGTATCATTTTCATCTGAGACCGTGTACACTGTTAGAGATGAATTTGTGGTGTAGTTGATTTCTTAGTAAACTTTACTTAATAGCATTGTGTTCTTGTTTTTTAAACAATATTAAAGTTAAAATTATAGAAAAATTCTAAATGCACAAATTAAACTTAATTTTATCATGTTCAACCTACTTAAACTTTTATATAGGATCTTCACCTAATTATTTTGTGGTGGGACAACATTAGTTATTTTGGTTAATTTCACATACTGAGCAGTTGTAACACCGGCAGTATCAACGCCGACCACGCCCCTTGCGCCAGCGCCTCTTCCAACACCTCCATGCACACTCTCACCGAACCTTTAGTTATGAACTCCATTTCCATTACTCTGTGCTCACTCATCATCACTGGTTACAGTCACACCTGCACCCCATCATCCACACCACATATAACCAGCACTCACCCATGCATGTTTGTCAGGTGTAGTTGTTTCATGGTTAAATGTTATGCTTACCTCTGACTACCCGTGGATGTTATTAGTTCGTTGTACCCGTGGATGTTATTAGTTCGATGTACCCGTGGATGTTATTAGTACCCGTGGATGTTATTAGTTCGTGTACCCGTGGATGTTTTAATTACCCGTGGATGTTATTAGTTCGATGTACCCGTGGATGTTATTAATTCGTTGTACCCGTGGATGTTATTAGTTCGATGTACCCGTGGATGTTATTAATTCGTTGTACCCGTGGATGTTATTAGATGTTGTACCCGTGGATGTTATTAGTTCGATGTACCCGTGGATGTTATTAGTTCGTTGTACCCGTGGATGTTATTAGTTCGATGTACCCGTGGATGTTATTAGTTCGTTGTACCCGTGGATGTTAGTATGTTATTAATTCATGTACCCGTGGATGTTATTAGTTCGATGTACCGTGGATGTTATTAGTTCGTTGTACCCGTGGATGTTATTAGTTCGTTTTACCCGTGGATGTTATGCAAAGACTTCAAAGACTTTCTGTGTCTTGAGCATACAGATGCTAAAAATAGGTGAGGTACGGCACTTAAATGCTTTTAGGTGAAAAAAGTCTCAGTGGAGATTCACAAGATTCACAGCAGGAATACAGCCAGGCCAGCATGTTCTTCTGGTTCTCAATATCTCTCGTTTTTTATTCATCTTGGACCTTGATGCTTAAATTCAGATTCACCTTTTTGTCTCTTTCGTTCTCTCTTTCAGCTTTTTGTTACAGATTTTTATTGGCGAAACATTACCATAAGGTCCTATGTACAGTAATGCATATACACAGTACAAAGTTATACACATGCAATGCAGTTAAAACATCTGACTATATGGTAATTGTTTTTTAATCAAATTAATTCTTTATTTTATTCCTTACATTTTAATTAATTTAAGTTAATGGGACAACTTATTTATTAAATACTTTTGTTCATAAAAATATAATTTTTCATTAAGTTTTCCTTTAGATATAACTTGCAGTTAATCTCTTCATTTTCAGGTTTAAATTACATTTTTTAAATCCCAAATTTTTAACATGAGCTCAGTATTTTGGGAGCCTACTGTATACACACACACGAGATATCCATTATAATGGAATACTTTTTTTACACAAATAAGCAATTACATTTTTTATGGTTTTTAAGTCTTCCATCTGTATACTTCACTTTATTCTGCTCTGAAGCGTCACACTCCTCTTCATCTCTTCCTTTTTATCAATCTCTGTGTTGCTCTCCCACCATCACCATCATGTCTCTACAGAGCTGTAAGTGCATTTCATCATTTATATGCCCAACCATTTATGTGTCTTCATCCCTATGTGCCCTTCCTCACAATCCCGATGCACTTTTCAAAAAGGTCATAAAAAATAAAGAAAACATCCTCCATACCTTAATTTATTCATCATATTTATAGAAAGCTCAGGAAGCCAGACTCGGTGAAGTTTAACTCCTAGGTCATAAGGAAAGTGTTGATAAAAGACAGAAGAGATCAAGATTTCCACATCACTTAATCTCGCAAGCGTTCCACAACTTGTAGTGTGATATAGGGCTTGTAAAAGCCCCCGGCAGTCTTTTCTTATACACAAGTTTTGCCTCATCATTTTTTTATCTCATGAAGCAACATTGAGAGTGAACTTTAAGGTATTTGATTCAAGGGTCTGGAGTGGAATTGGAGTTGAATCTCAGATGCTCTTATTTGGATTGATGTCATAGTTTTATAGAAAAGGAGGGGAAATTCTGCCGGAAAAACAAAACATATCGCTGCTGTCCTTCTAAAATCTCATATCTCCATAGTATCAGATTTTTTTTTGGTCATAAATCATTATCATTAGTCACCCTGTTTGTGCCATATCTGGTTATGGAATATAATGAAGACTTGGGGATGGGTTTTTTATTTGAAACCCCAGTACACCTAAGCAACCACAGCATCAAAACCAGACCAACCATCCTCATCAAAGTAGCAACTATAAGTTCTGCAACGGACAAATGCTGCTCATATTTTATGTATAAATTTAAAGAAATGTGACCCTGGACAACAAAACCAGTCAAATGGGTCAATTCTGAATAAGTGTGCTTTCCATCGATGTATGGTTTTTTAGGATCGGACAATATTTGGCTGAGATAACACTATGTAAAACTCCTGAATCTGAGGGTGCAAAAAATCCTGACTCAAATTACTGAGAAAATCACATTTAAAGGTAACGAATTTTGCCATAAAACAAAAATCTATAATTTTGAACAATACAAGGTTTTTTGGCTGTTGCCAAAAACATTCCCCTGCTAGTTATGACTGGTTTTGTGGTCCAGGGTCACAATTGAGAAGAATCTTTGTTACAGCTAAGGCTGATGGTGAATTTAGACCAGGGGGGAAATTATCCTGAGAGTAAAAGCCAGTAAATCCTTTAAAACTTTGAATTTGCCTTCCTGTCTATCACCTCCAACCCTTCCAGCACCAGTACAGTTTGAATCATTTTGATGACATGAAAATACAGAGAGAATTAGAATGACAATGAGCAAGCCACGATAATTCCTCAGGACCGTGTGCTGAATTTTAATGGTAAGGCACGGACAGGCTGTGATGCTGTAGCGGAGAGAGCGAGAGATGACATGTGTGCGGGAGAAAAAAATATACTCTTAAGCATTCCATCATTTATGTCCCTGCAGCCTCTCTGCTCTCAACCCCTCCTTCTAGATAGAAAGAGAGAGAGAGAGAGAGTCCATACGCAAGGCAGCAAACGGCAAGAGAAGACTGCCGAAGCAAAGCAGCGCTGCTCCTTTTCTTGAGAGGAGAGCAGCAGAGAACCACAAGGCTTTCCCATCAGTGCGTGAGTGTGCCTGCGCGACGCTGCTTTTCACCGGTACACGCGTTGGCTGGTGGAATCCCAGCTGTGCTAGCATTAGCTGAGGATCTGCGCTGTGTCTTCCAAAATGCTTAACAATCTCACCGAGTGTGAAGAAGGTGATGGGGGACCCAACAGTCAGGGTGAGTGAGCCTGTAACAGCAAGTGGGAGTGTGTGTGTGTGGAGGTGCAGTGAAGAAAAGAGCAGAGGATGAGCAAATGTGGGTTATTTCACTGATACCGGTCAGTTATGATGATGACAGTTGTGTGTGTGTCTTCTGGAGGAGTGTAATTGAAGACCAGTCATGCACCAAATATTGAAGCTCGTAGAAGATTGTGTGTGTGTGATGTAAGAGAATTCACTGTCAGAATAGCATGAGCATGAATATTCTTGTATAATCATAATCTCATGAACGCTGTCATGTGTTTGTGTGCGTGCATTGTTGCGTTGAAGCAGGACACACATGCAGGGATTCAGGGAATGATACGGTTGGGAATCCTTGTGTGTGTGTGCGTGCGTGTGTATGTGTGCAGCTCTGGCACAAGCTCGTGCTGCAAGGTTGCTGTGAGGAGAATGATAATGCTTTCTGTGTCTGTCTGAGGAAGTACAGACAGCAGTGTGTGTGTGTGTGTGTTTGTAGATGGTCCAGCATCCTCACCTCCCTAGGGGACAACCTGCTTCTATCCACCTCTTCTGCTTGTGTGTTTTTCACTGTCTATCTGTCCGTGTGTCCCTCCATTGCTTAATCTCATTTAGTTTTAGACATTGGATTTGGTTCCCTGTGTTCCTTCTGAGTAATTGGAATAATTGGAACATCTTTGTAAAAGCAGACCCGTCTATGCATTTTATGTCTTTAACCCTTGAATGTATTAGAAAAGGGGTCACACGCAGAGCTCGGTTTGTATCGTAAAAGCCTGCACGATTACAGCTCCAACGCATGAGAGAATGAGAGAGAGAAATTCATGAAATTACGTAGCAATCTCATTAAATATGTTCTTATCAACCTACTGCAGTAGAGAAGAATTTTGTCCAAAACCTAGACTGATATGTCTTGGGTGATTTGCATTTGCAAACATACACTCATGTATGTTGTAAAATAGCTTCTGTTGAACCAGTGTGACACAAAACGTGATGCTTTGCGAGCCTCATAATTGGATTGCAGTGGTTCTATCAGATGCTCTGTCCGTGGTGCTGAAATCAACACAAATAATCTGGTATCCGTGTTGCTGTCCGTGGTCCTGAATCAGCCCTGAGCAGTCAGCGATCGCATTCTATTTCACACCGTTCTGAATATAAGCCTGTGCTGAGGCCTCTGTCACCACAGGACCTGAGTGGAGCTCACTGCAAACTGCTGCATTGTAGCTTGTGATTCTTCTCAAAGGGTCTCTCTCTCTCTCTCTCTCTCTCTCTCTCTCTTTCTTTCTGCTTTGCTCCCTTCAAAGTCTAATGCTGCCCTGAATTTTCTCTCTCTCAGTCTCTCTCTTCCTCCCATCAGGGGGTAGGGACAGTACTGCGGTGCTGTTTAATGCTTATTTGCTCATGGAATTCATGCTTGGTAGCTCATCAGTTGAGGGTCCCCTGCAACAGTCTTGGCATGTTTTCTGTGAGGACCAAAATTATTCGGAATCTAAAGCCGACACAAGATTCTTCCTCATACTGTATGTGTTCTGTATATGTATGTATATACACATTCATTTAGGCGTACATACATATTTTTTGGTTTAGATATTAATATAAGATATTAGAAGATATATATAGAAAAATATTAGAAATTAGTATTTGCTACTTAGTATAACTGTTCTAATAATTACGCAATTACTTGATTGATTAACTCACCTATATAGATCTATAATGGATACTTATAAGTGCAATTAAAACTATTTTCTAATGTCTCATTTTTAAAGCATTCAATTTTACCTAGAAATAAGCAATACACAAACATTTTTGAAATTGGCATACTGGTATACTGGTGTACTACCACCCTTAAATGTCAGACCATTCAAACAAGCTTTTTTGCTTATTGTTTATAATTTACTCTGCTTTTTGAACTAGGAAAAGGAAAATATGTTAGCATTAAATTTAGCTAGACACTTTACCGTTAAGAAATATGACATGGAATGTATCGGAATCAGTCAATCTGTTATGCAATCTGCAATGGACAACTTATTTGGATATTTAAGGACATAACATACCCCGCGATCGCATTTTTCAACCTTTAGTTAGTGTGTAATGTTGCTGTTAGAGCATAAACAATACCTGCAAAATGATAAAGCTCAAAGTTCAGTGCCAAGGGAGATATTGTCTTTAACAGAATTCGCTTTTCAAGGACTACAGAGAACGGCTGGAATCGGACTACAGCCCTCTACATCCCGGGTACATGATGTCACTATTCTGAATGCTTTTAATAACCTCCTCCTAAAGGAATATGCCAAAAAATGGGCTAGGCCTTCATTAGAGAAGTGGAGTGTAGTGTTTGGTCATAAGAGATTGTAAACATTTAACTGAGCTGCGTGCTAAACTTCTTTCACTTTCATCACAGTCCTACAGCTGGTAATATGAATTTTTAAGATAACCAACGGTCAAATAACAGCTTCCATGACTTTAACATCGGCTTTGAAAGCTGTTCTGTGTAATACACTGATATTGTGTGTGTGTGTGTGTGCGCATACCTCTAAAACACTTCTATGAAACATCCTTTGAAGTACTGCTTGCAAATGTCTCCTGGTCAATCTGCTTGTGTTATTATCCAACTCGGGTCCAATATAAAAAGGCTAACTATAAAAACTTACGCTTCTGTTATTAGTGTTAATTAATATAACCGGCCTGACGCCATTCGGTCCGATGACATTTCCCTCGCAATAGTAGGAAAAAAATTCATTCAAAAATTCATTCAAATCTCTAACAAAGACGTTTGCACATGCACTAGCAGACCTATGTTAACTGATAAAGTGAAGTTGACGCTTTTGTTGAAGTTTATGAATACACGTGCACTGAGAGGGGCACCGACCAATCACAACAGCCTGAGAAGCGGAAGCTCGCTGATATGCTTTGTGTGGGACATCTTCTCACGCACACTCTAATCGGAGAACCAATCACGACAGACCGGGCCAGCTTTACCAATCAGAGCATTTCGGAAGGAGGGACTTCATATAGACCGGAAGAAATCCAGTCGTTTTGTTAAAAGAGGGACAGCGGTGAACAATAGTCTAATTTTTTTTTTTTACTTTTTTTTATTAAAAACATGAACATCCATTGTTAAACACCCCAAAAACATAATCAAAGCCTCAAAAACAGCAAAGACTGGCTCCTTTAAAGTAAAAAACACGCACACACACACACGTGCTGAGTTTCCCAAAGTTCATTTGAATTTTTCAATCACATGATCTGTGAAGAACGTTTGATAAATCGAACAATTTGTTTACCTTTAACAGCAAGTAAAATGGTTATGAAGACAGATATTAACACAATAAAAATATTAGTGTTACTTTTTACGGCACCTGGTAAAACTTGCAGCGTCGTAGACAGTGAAAGCATGGCTGAGAACGTTACATTCTCTACTTCTTCATTTTGACCGTTTTCAGCTTTTTGGTCTATCAGACATGCCATGTGTCTGTAAATTTACTTCAATTAACACCCATGGGGTATGTGAAGTGCTGTGGACCTCTGGGTTTGACAAATATACCATCACCCTATCATTATCAGTCACATGTTTCGGCAGCTTGTGATTATGTGTGTTATTATGACCGTCACTATCACAGCAGTGACATCACTCAAGGGGTAGCATGACACGCCAAATCATTCCTGCCCTTTTCTTTTATTGGTCGATGAGCTTTGAGACGTTTAATTGCGATATGACACTAATGGGCTTTGGTATTTGTTAGCGCTCATGAAGGCTGAACTAGATTAGACGAGAAATCAGATGGAGGGCAGAGGGAAATTGATTGTTGATTGACTTCAGAGGCAGAAGAACCTCCCAGCTATATCACATCACACATCCAAATGATTAATAGTGAGGAATACAGACACTGATGATGATCGATGTCAAAGATACTGATGTCTTCTTTTGTCTGATATCTGGTTTCACAATTCTTTAATTTTAGCATTATGAATTTCACATATCACTTAAAGAGACAGCTCCCCGTGACCCGAGGTAGTTCGGACAAGCGGTAGAAAATGGAATGGAATGGAACTTAAAGAGACACTTCACCCAAAAATACAATTCTGACATCATTAACTCACCCTCGAGTTGTTCCGAATCTGTATACATTTCTTTGTTCTGATAAACACAGAGAAAGATATTAGGAAGAATACTTAACCAAACACATCTTGGTTTCCCACATTTTTTTTATTATCTTATTTTGTGATTAACAGAACAAAGAAATGTACAAAGTAATTTTTCCTTCTATGGTAGTTTTTGGGTGAAGTTTTCCTTTAATAACAACATAATCTAAAAAAAATACAGTAGTTATTTGTCAAAGCCGATTAACAAAATAGGAAAGACTGACTCTACATTTTTTGGGGAAAATATTACATTAAATATTATCTTAATTATCAAATTACATATTTTTCGAGCAAGAGTCATTAAACAACCGATGGTAATAAAAATAAAATTCAGCTTGGCTGATACAGATCTAAAAATAAATGATTCTCCTGTCATGTGATAAATGCATATGTTACCATTTGGGAGTTTTTCTGTCATGCAAGTTCTAGTATATTTATTTCTGTTTCTAATATATTTTGCGTCTATAGTCCATGTGATATCATCAAACAGGATAATTATTAAGATTAAATTGTGGTTTAAAAGTGACAAATTTACCATGAAAAACAGTACAATTAATGTGAATAATGACAGGTAAGTTTTTCATTAATGAGAACAAATTATTCACTTGAACAATACTGAACACTGGGTGGTTTGATGTTTCACCATGTTGATTGTCATCCACGTAATTTGCAATGTAAAAAAGATCATAGAAAGTTGGCTTAATTAATCAACACGCCAGATGTCAGCTCTCAGCCAATCAGCACGCAGCATCTTCAGCTTGTAGCGCGAGTGTGTATAATGGATCACGTGCATACATTTGTGTGATCCCGAACTGCCACGAGCATCAATCTTTCAACATCAAGACAAGCGACAAAAAGCCTTCTAGTTTGTTCACCATGATTCGCACAGGACCTTTGCAGCTTATTTCTAAAATAAATGTTCTTCATCAATAGGTGGCTTAGCTCTGACACTGCATTCATACTGTAGTCATGTAGCCTGTTATCTTGTTCATTTTACTTTTTGCTGCTTGGTTTACATTTAGTAAGTTGAAGTTTCTGTTTGTCAGAAACATGTGAATGTCACACATTTAGCGTGATGTGACACGTATTTACAGTAAGCGCTTCTTTTCATAATGACTTATGGCAATACGTTTACGGGGTAGGTGTGTGCTTTGAGGATCAGAGGGATGTAGTTCTTATGTAATTTTTGCAGGATCGTGAGTATTATGTCACTGCAAAAGACCAATGCATTATATAAGAAAAAATTTTTTTTATGTTTCATCCTTTAATCCTGCTGATGTCTTTGTCCTTGATGGATGCTTTTGTTAAGTCGTTTTGGCCGGCTGTCTCTGGCAGGTGCCTTGGAAGCCATTTTAGGGTGAGAACAGAGAGGAGGGCAGAAGCTGTTAGGTGTCAAATGTGGGAAATAGAGGCAAGGGTAAAAAAAAGGATGGATATATGGGTAGTTGACAAAAAATAAATGTGTTTATGTGTCCTAAGGTGTGACCGGAAAAAACAGTGAGATTAATTTCTATGGTTATTTTATGTTCATAATATAAAATAATTAGGGATGCACCAATATTTAAATTTTGGCCGAAAACGATAACTGACAATTCTTAAGTATTGCAAGCCGATAACCGATATACAGGTCGATATACAGTATCTTAATAATAATATACATTTTTCAGAGACAAAAACAAAAAGGCAAAAAGTGGACAACTGCTTTTATATTAAAATATTGACTGCAGAAAACAAGGTTAGTTTCTTTCATGTACCAAGCCTACTTTACACTAGTTAAAGCATAGTTATTATAGTTTTGATTTTAGTTTTATTGATTTTTATTAATATTTTACATAGCTTTTATTTTTAGATTTTTTTATGGTAATTTTAGTTAAGTTTTAGAAATGTGTGTTTATGCTTGTGTCATTTTATAATTTATTTCTTAATTTTTATGTTGCTATATGTTTAATTAATTAAAATTTTCGTTTATTATTATAATTTTAGTGCTTTAAACTTATTTCAGTTTATTCTTGAGGCAAGGTTTCAATTTTTCATTTAGTTTAAGTTTTTTTCAAATAATTCTTAGATCAATATTTTATTTGATTTCAATGACCAGTAAACAAAAATAACTTTGGGTTAAAGATTCTTTAACTTTTTTCTGGCATAACTTTTATTTAAAAAACTTAATTTTATACACTAGGGATGATCATTTATTGTGCATCCCTAAAAATAATATATTATTAAAAGTTCAAATGTTTTTTTTGCTATGTCACCTCATAAGACACATGTATGGTATTTTTCTCCATTATCCATAACATTTTAGTTTGCTTATTTTTCTCAAACTGTGTGTTTCATGTTACAATATGCATTCCCATTTGGCAGTATATACCTATATTAAATTTATGTAGGTATGGAAAAAGATGGATTTTTTTTTAAATCAAAATATTTTAAACTAAACAAAAGTCATCCTTTTAGCTTTATATCATTTACCATCCTTGAGGAAGTGAAATTACTTTTGATGGGAAATCAACACAAACATTGGTAAGTACTTGTTTTTCATGAATCCTGTCATGTTTTGTGCTAATAGTTGATGCTTCTCACTTCATCAAATGTGATTTGCTCTGAGAGTTGCCAGCACAAATTTTCTGCTATTTGCAGCTTTTGCCTTGTTTCAGAGTAAATACTTGCAGTACATGCACAGTTGGTTGTGGGAATGTGGAGTGTGAAATACAGTGTCATTATACAGTGTTTATCTTATTCTGACCCGATAACATTCACAAAAATACTGTACACTCTTTATCTGTGTCTCCTGATCTAATGAAGGTGAAATGAGGGCTCTCAACCCCATATGCTGGTGAGCTCTGTTTATAGTATCTGCTCTGTTTATGGCCACCTTTTTGTTGGTTAACAAGTTAAGAATTTAAAGTTTTTGTCTGAAGTTCCAAAGCAGAGATGAAGGTAACCTTGAAAAATTGTTGAAATCAACCTTACATAGCAGCAATGGAAATCAAACAGCTGGGGAAAGTAAGACGATACTAGTGATCTTTGAGGGATCCTGGCAACTTGAAGTATAGAAAACAACTCAACATTTAGAGGTAAGCTTAAAGTCACCATGAAATCAAAAGGGAGAAGTGTTTTAAGTGTTTTACAAGGTGTTGCAGTGAATATTATAAATTAATATTTTTTTTATTAATTTCAAATGTGAAAAATATTAAGCTCCCTTACCCCTCACAACAACAACTCTTCACCACATGACGTAAGCAACAAAAAAGGGGTAGGAATATACTGACTGTCCAATGGCCAGGCATTATTAGCCCTCCCCTCCACAACAGACTGTAAACCGGAATTCAAACCTGCCTCCATTTAGTTAGCAACGCCCAATTTACAACAAACGAATCAAAATGGGGAGTGCAAAATAAAGCCCGCCCTACATTTTTTTCTAATTATAGAAGCCATGGCACTCGGATATATGTCACGATACGGAAAAGGGAGTCAATCGCAACTTCCGTTTCATGGTGACTTTAAAGAGTTAGTCAAGGACCTTTGAGTTTGACCTTAGACAGATTCCTATTACTGTATATCGCAGCACAACAGACCTTTCATTGTCACTGATAGTAAGGTCTCATGTTGTCAAGGTATCGTGTTATAATGGGATTTTGCTGGATCTGTGCTCCTCGTGGGGGATTGATCTCCTCGCTCTCTCCAAGCTGGCTGCATGATTGTGAAGTTCATCCAGAACAAAACACAACCATACCGACATCACAAAAAAATTATAATATTATTCCATAAGCATTTACATTTGATTTAGTAGCCCTTACCGAGGTAAAGTTAAATTGTTATCATTTTACAAAATAAAAGGGTGTCTTATATCATTTAGATGGTTTGGAAAGACATCTACTATTCGTTAACTATCGGGACTGTAACAAAATTAAGGACGCTGTTTCTGCTGCTCAGTTTGTATTTGCATCATATTAAATTAAGCGATTGACCTGAAGATCTACAGCCAGGGCTACACCAAAGCAACCATTATGTGTTATTATGTGCTGAAAGTGACACATTTGACTATATATCAGATTAGCAAGCACCTTTAATGTGTATGGTACATTCTGTCCCTGAGAGTGATGCTGGATGACTCAGTTTTACCCCAAGCACACTATGTGCTGCCTCCATTGCTCCCTGTTAATCTCCCTTTCTCTGTCTCTCTCTCAGTCACATTTTAGGGGAGTAAGCATCTCTCTTTCTCATCTGGAACTGTACTAAATCCCTCAGCTGGTTTTCATGCATGTCTGTACTCCATTTGCACTAGTCTGACAGTCTCTCTTATCCTCTTTAAATGGAAAAGAGCAGCATCTGTCTCTTGTAGCTGCAGAATAGATGGATTTCCACTTGCATTTCTCAGTCTGACAGTGTGAATTCCACACGTCTTATTCCTAAAAAAAGGTACATTTACATTTATGCATTTGGCAGTCGCTTTTATCCAAAGCGACTTACATTGCATTATACTATACATTTGTGTTTAATTATGTGCAATCCCTGGGATCGAACCCATGACCTTGGTTTTGTTAGCGCCATGCTCTAACCACTAAACTAAACTATTTTGGAAGAAGTCAGACCACATGTCATTATCTTTCAGTACATTTATTTATTTATCTCATTTGAATACAGACAAAACGATTAGGCTCAGAAATGTTTAGATTAAATACAAACATTTTGAGAAATATATCACTGCTGTCCTTCTGAAACCTTGTATCTCCATATTTCGTGATTTTTATTTATTTTGTTTGCCGTAATATTGTAAATAATAAATAATTATTATTAGTCACCCTTTATGTTTGTCACTGGGTTTTGCAAATGTCTAACCATTAAAAAGTATTAAATCATTATAAAAGTACAGGGTTTTTTCCATTTCCCGAAAAACAGCGAATTTGGACATCCAAGGTTTTGGAAGGACATCAACGATATATCAAATGTTTCGAGGTTATCATTATAAAAGTAAACATAAAGTAAAAAGTCAGATTTCCTTCATTATAAATAACACTGGGATGACCACATCCATATTTTTCTACATTCTAAATTATATAGATATTATAATATCTATAAAAAATGTACATTAAAAGAATGTAAAAATACTGGTTACGGACATTTGGACTCCAGTGTATATTTACATTAAAAAAATCATCTTTCAGTCTCTGCAGATGATTGAAATTTATTTTGCATACACATATAGTGTATACTTGACATAATGTGCTAAATCTGACAAACCTTCCTTTGCACTCATAATCTTAAATTCCTTTGTTAACAGGTCCTCAGAATGACCTGTTACCCAACCCATCTTCCCAAATCAGCACTAGCCCTTATTATCTTATATTCTTATACAAAACGTCAAATGATAACTCTCCGATCAATATTTTTCTTAATAGAGATAATAGAATATTATTGGCCTTTAACAGTGACCTTTTGCACAGCTTTGAAGGCTGCAAATGGCTGCTCTAAATGCCTATGATAAAGACAACATGATCTCCAAGGACACAATGGTTTATTGCATGGATGAAGTGAGGCACGTGCCTGTGGACACAATTGATTTTTAAGTGGAGCTTCGTGAGGGGTTTGCGGATGTTGAGATGCGGCTCAGGCTCAAGGCAGTCACATATGAAATCCCATCCCGTGTGTGAAAAAGCGTGCGTGTGTTTATCCTGAAATCAAGTCCTCTTTCCGTTTTCACAGCATGTGCCATCGCAGTGTCTGATGAAGTCTGCCAGTATTGGCTCTTAACACTATCACACTTCTGTAGGAAAATAGCTCAGCTGGCTGGAATTCTGACTCTGGCTTATCTCTGTAAGCTAGACTGTTAAGTAGCAGAATGGGCGGCTGTCTCGCACCGACCGGACTGACCTATAAGTAAGCCTTAGTGTCAGTTCAACCAGAGCTCTTTAGAAACGTTATTAAAGGGACAGTTCACCCAAAAATGAAAAGTCTGTCTTCATTTGCTCATCCTCGTGTCATTTCAAAGATGTTTGAAATTGACTGCCATTGTATGGATGCAAAAACACTGAGACGTTTCTCAAATTGTCTTCTTTTACAGGTTCTGAACGACATGAGGGTGAATAAATGATGACAGAATTTGTATTTTGGGGTGAACTGTCCCTTTAATGTGGAATGTCACATATAAGCTCTATTTTTGGGATTCTTTACCCTTTTATGTTTGAAGGAATCAGTGTATTAATGAAGAAGCTGAATGAATCATGTAGATTTTAGGCATGGATACACATTAGGTCTGGTGCGTCACACGCGTAACTGATTCTGTGTGCGAGTGTGTGCCTGGATTCTTGTGGCAGCTGCATGCACCATCAGGCAGTAGTTCTCTTCACTATGTAGGTCAGACTGCATGGAGGGAGAAAGAAAGCTCTATATGCTTGCCTAGATGAGCAGCACTGACACTATAACACTACTTGCTTTTTTATTATGTACTTATCTGAACCAATTCAACAATTTGATAATTTCTGTCCAACCTTTTCATGCTCTGATATGTCCTATTTCACCCCAAAATAAGTAATGCAAGGCATTGCATCCCAATAAATGGAAGATCCATGCAACATGCAGACTTTAATTACCAAAATGCAGAAGGGTGATGACAGTTTTCTGTGCGTCTGATAGTATGCTCGGTTAAAGACATTGTCATAGAAATTGTTTGCGACTCCCTTGGGGACATACACAAGCAGCTTACGCTTCAGGGAACTCTCTGGAGAGACAGGGCTTTGTGTGTGTGCCGGTGTGCACATGGTGAAGGTCAGAGATGCATTCCTGAAAGAATCCCCCTAAAAATAGGCCTACTGGGATACGTACTGTGTTAGATGTTTGCTCTATATGATGCATATAGAGATGCTGCATTTCAATTCATCATCCGAAGTCAGAAATGTCACAGTTTTACTTCGGTTACAATGTGTTTGAAATAGGGCTGTCAATTGATTGTGTTAATTTAGTGTGATTATTAAAAATGGGGGAAAAAATCACAATTAATCACGTCGCCCTTATGATATTGAGGCGAATGAAATGAGGGATTTTCTTACTATTGGTGAAGTGTAAACTGAATAGTAACCCAAGCTGCGTAGCAGAAATCTTGGGGGAACCCCTGCAAGGTGACGTCACACACTCGCATTGGTTTCAGGGTGAAATTGTATGAAGAAAGTTGGACTTGCAGTAGATATTTCTGCCACTCATTATTCACCCTCATCTTATTTAAAACCTGTATTTAACACTTTCTTTTGTGGAACACACAAGAAGATATTTTGAGAAATGCCCATACAATAGAAGTTAATGGGGTCCAGTGTTGTTTGGTTATTCTTTTGAAGATATTCTTCAAAATATCTTCTTTTGTGTTCTGCAGAAGAAAGAAAGGTTTGTAATGACATGTGGATGAGTAAATGATGACAACATTTTCATTCTTAAGTGAACTATCCCTTATATGAGCATACGTCCTGGGTCGAATGTGCACGAGAGTCAATACATATGAGGAGCTGTGTACATACACAGTATATTGCGGCTACTGTGTTGAGTAAAATCTCTAAAAATTACCAAATTTAACCACGTTCTCTCATTACGTTACGAGGACATAAATTCTTCTATGCGTGAAGGGCTGCTAAATCTACCACGGAAAAATTAACATTGCATAATGGATTACTGTAGTGTAGACCAGCGTGTTAAATTCAGTGATATGGAAGCAACATTGACTTCTGAAGCCAATTTCTTTTCAATAATTGATTTGTCTGTCCAAATAACGTAATGTATTTGAATTATTAAAATGTCTTTCTTAGGAAAGATTTATTTTATATATGGAATTTATTTGCCTTAAGAAGCATGATCATGCAATTATTTGTATTTGGGTTTTCAAAGATTAAATCTTAAGTTTTAAAGGGATAGTTCACCCAAAAAATTCTGTCACCATTTACTCACACTGAAAAGAATGATTATGTGCCTTAGTAGATTTTATGAAAAGAAATTATAAAAATATACTTAATATAATTATGTTCCTGTTTTTAACAAAAAACATTTAGTTAAAATAACGTAAAAATCTTGGGAATAAAATCAACTAATTTGGGTTTGTTGAGTAATTTTAATTTAACAAATTATTAAGTAAATCCAACTTAATTGTATTATGTTAAACCCATTTAAATTTAAACATTTACTTTATATTTTAACAAAAACTAAATGTATTTAATAAGTAGAATTTACTTTATTCTGGTTAGTGAGTTGTACTTGAATTTCGTTCAAGGATTTCATTAAGTAAATTTTTAATAAGTAATTTTTTTCAGTTCTGGGGCACCATTGACTACCATATTAGATAAAAGTTATTGTATATTTTTATAGATATTTTGAAGAATTTAAGAAATCAAACAGTTCTGGTTCACCTTTGACTACCATTTTAATTTGTCCTACATTGAAAGTCATTGATGTCCAAGAAATGAAAATGAAAACACTCTTTCAAATATCTTTCTTTGTGTTCAACCAAACAAAGTAATTTAAACAGGTTTGGAACAACTTGATGGTGAGTAAATGACGGCAGAATTGTCATTTTTGGGTGAACTATCCATTTAATAAGAAAAAAAATCAAAACATTTTATGTAATATGCATGTTGTGTTTTTAATTGTTGAATACTGTGATGGTGCTGTTAATGTTAATGTAGGCGCAATGGAGCAGACGGGGGGGTGGATGGGAGAGCGTCCGGTGTTTCGGTAGCCGATGAGGGGAATATGTTATGAGGAGGGTGGCCATAAGTGAAAGAGAAAAGGAAGTGGAGGGGGATGGGTGAGTCAAGGTAACGGTTAAGTAGTGAGGAGAAGAGTTGCGGCGTGACGCGCTAGCAGACGAGACCACGCGAGGGGTGGGCGAGAGTAGGACGATGTGATAGGGTGGGAAAGAGGGAAAGAGAGGGTTTGTGAGTGGGATAAATGAGGCGGACTAGGGGAGGGAGTCGGATCGCGGCGGCATAGGCGGGCGGAACTGGAGTATGCGGAGGGGAAATATGAAGGGGGGGTGGGGGGGGCATAGAAGTGGGAGGAGGGGGGATATAGGAGTTAGGGAGCAGGTAATGTGGGGTGAGGAAGAGGGACAGTATTCTCGCTCTTTTCGGCTCGGCGGCCCTGCTATGTTATGTGTTACTTTGTTGACAGTCGCCATTTCATCTCCGCTTTTTGCTTAGCTCTGCGTGTAGTTTGGCGTTGTCTATGGGAGGAAATGGGCTGAAACAAAATAACACGTCTGTGCCAGATGAGCCATTAGGACAGATTAAATCTGATCCAGACCAAGGATGACCCAGAGGAGAGGGAGAGACAGAGAGATTCACTCTCAGCTTGGCTTATTGTATTAATAGCGTCGGTGTGGGTCAGAAGAGTGTTTTTATCAATTTGGGAAGACTTTGATTTGATTTGAAGTTTGTCTTGACGGAGTGGGTCATTCCCTGCCCTTGTGATAAACAGCACTAAAATATTTTCCTTGTCTTTTTTGTCTTCAGAAACACAGGCAACAGCTCCAAATCCTTTGAGAAAATGAGTGCAAATTTATTTCAGTTCTTTTTTTAGAATGCCCCTTGGGTTGTTATGAGATGACTTGCTGTGTCATGTCTGTTCTTTTGTAAGGTGAAAAAGATGTCAAACCCTCATTATGGATCAAGGCTAACACACATAATTGTAGTAAAGGGGCCTGTAGAAAACAAATGCCACAGCGATTAGCATTAGCACATGACCACCCACATGTTAGTGAATTCATTATTCCAGATTTGAGGGAAAATCTGCACGCTGAGACTTCCAAAATAATTTAGTATATTTTAATCAAGTTACAAGATGATTTTATTCTGATCAGATTGTGTGACACATTTAGATATCCCTGCTGAACAAAAATGGAGAAACCCAATAGAAACTATCACAGAAATTATTTTTGACAGTGTATTTTGGGCATTATTCCAATAGGATTTAATGGTGTTCTATTGGTTTCCTTCTGCCAGAGAACATCCCATCACATACCAGTAGACACCATTAGTTTCCATCAAAACCAATACAATTCTCATTATATCAATTAAATCCATTACATTTTCTATTGTGTTTTGGGCAGGGTTCTGCTGTTTTTCTTCAGATTAGATTCGATACTTTTATTGTCATTGTAAGATTATAAATTGAAATTTAAATGCACATATCACGATACGGACTCAAATATAAGAAGAAAATAAAAATAGATTTAAAAATAACATTAGAATTACATAATCCATTCTACCTACGCATGCATCATTAGCTTCTTTTATGTGTCTTGTTCGCGTCAAACATTTTACAAACGCATGTGTGATGTGAAACAGACATTACAATACATGAGAGTGACTAAAGCACAAAAGCATAATAAAAGCATGGATTCTGTTATAGTAAAATAGATGTCAAATATTATAGCCAAGAAAATATTGGTTGGAAATGTTCTCTATTATTGTTCTTTACAGTTTTAAATCTTTTGAAACCATTTGTTACTTTATACATTTTTATTTATTCTTTTTAATTATACATTTTTTAAATGATATATTCCAGTTTTGTAAGACTTGTTATGAAGAGGATTTTGTAACGGACGGCAATATTGTGTTAATCCAGTATACTGCGATTAATGTTTCAGAATCAGATTCTGTCACATGCATAAAACAAGTGCAGATTGTTTTGTCAATCTGTCACAATGTAATATTGTTGGCTAGAGATGCACCAATACTAAATTTCTGAATTCCGATTCTGAAAATTAAATTGATATTTTTTTTACTTTCTGAATGTTATTAATTCATATAATGGCCATTAATATTGAACATCAAACTGGTGACGCTTCTTAACATTTTATATATAACATACAGAGCACAAATTCATTGCATTTTCCTGTCCTCCCCTTGATTGACAGGATTATCGCCGCAGTTTTATCAGCCGATAACCAATAATGCAAAAATTGCTTTTATTGACCGATACCGACAATTGGCCGATATATCGTTGCATCTCTTTTATTGGCCATATGTACATGTAGGTAATACCTTTATTTTATACCTTTATTTTTAAAAAGATGTACTTTAGTTTATTCATTAAGCAGGCACTTTTATCTAAAGCGACTGACAAATGTCAAGCAAGTTGTCTCGTCAACAGTCTTGTAATTTTTTTCATTTTATGTGCAAAAAGATTAGACAGTCATAACAGAGATAATTAACGAATTTGAATCTTAAAGGTACACTAGCCAAAACAACCAGTTTGTGAGAAAAAAGGGTTGTGTTAAACTACAGTTTGCCATGCAAAAAAAAAAACAGAAAGAGTAGATACTTCTTAAAAAGAATAACTTCTGTGTTACTTTAAGAGTACATATAACTCAAAAGGCATACAAACAATTCACAGTAAATTTCTTATATCTGCCTCATTACCGTAGTGAAGGTTGACATTAATGTAATTTTGTAATATACAAAAGAAACTTCGTCGTAATACACGTGATGGCTTCCATGCAGCTAACCTAATAAAGGTTGTGATGTTGCTACGATATATTGCTGATATCAAGGCTTTAAATTTGATATCTGGCTAAACACGTAGTTAAGTGGAAATTGAGCTCAACACACCAATGCACAAACAAACAGTGCACCCAAAAGTCTGCCAGTTGCCTTGGTAACCTGTATCTTCCTGGTGAGATAATCATATTGAATAAAGGTTCTCCTCTCTTTTTAGAATATAGGAAACAAGTTTATCCTATGTAATGAATCCTTGTGTCTTTTACAATAATACAACAGATTTTTCAAGAAGCTCTCAGCCCCCCTATGATACATACTGTACCCACACTGTGGGAAACGCTGCTGGATTCACGGTATTTGAAGTATAATTATTGCAAATGAATGTTCTCTAGGCGAACGCTTAACCTTCCTGTGCTGAAGGACGCCAACGCTGCTTGACAGGCAAGGTATGTTGTGATTAAGTCGTTGAATGCCAGTCAGCTCTTTGTTGTTACTAAGCAACGTGTTCCCTGGCAACAATTTACTTGTCTTTTGGCAACCAATGACTTAATTCAGAATGACTGTTCCCTGGTACTCACATGGCGTTTCGTTTCTAGATCCGTGTAGTTCTTTCGAACAATAGATGTTCCTGTTGCTCGATTTATAGATCATTGTGCTCACGGTGCAGAGGTCATGATTTCCAGATAAATGTGTACCTTCAATGCACTGTAGATAAAAGTGCCTGCCAAGTGTGTAACTATAAACAATGAATCGATTCAGCCGAGAATGTTCGGTGACCAGATTTGACATCGAACTCTGGCGCAACTGTTAAAAAATTGCTGCGTCAGAGTGCCTATGCAAAATGCATATGGCTTTAGTACAGCCAGGACTTATTATACGGCCACAAATCTGTATAGAAAACAGGTGGCTGTGAAAGGTGCGTCTTCGATGTTTGAAGACGAAACGCTGCTGGCAGACTGCGGCGTGAGGAAAGATAGAGACAGCTGGGGGAATTTCATCAAAGAGTCTGCGACAGAGACCAGGAGTGGGTGGAGGGAGATGTAACTCGGACCAAAAGCGGCACCTTTGCACCACTCTGTGTGTCGGTACCCTGGGCGTGAGATATCTGCCGAAATGTATCTTGACAGCCGTGCCTGTGTGCCTGAGCGTGCCTTTGTGTGTGTGTTTACCTTCAGGTAACATTAATACAATATCTGACATGCCACAGTCACCCACTGTGTATGTGTGTGTGTGTGTGTGTGGGTGTGGGATAATCCTGAAGAGAGCCACAAACTAGTAAGCCTTTGAAATCTGGTGTAAACTGTCCATTTTGTGATAAAATGCAGCACGTGAGCGAGGCAACCTGTGCTATCTATATTCTTTGCTTTACTGGTCTTATAGACCCATAGTACTTTATTACCACAAACTGTGTAATTCTTATACCATTCCTGAAGCTTTATAATGTAGATCTATAGTGAGCCATATGTTGTAGAACTGTATACATGTCTTATAATGCACTTGTTTAATGCAATTGTTTACTATAGTCTTACTATAGTAAACAATGTAGATATGTATACCTGTCATTATATACCTGTATAAATTAGATATTCGGATAGATATTAGCAATTTTCAATTCTGTGACAGCTTTGACTGCCATAGTAGGAATATTTAAATGGTAGTCAAAGTTGCCCCAGAACTGTTTGTGTTCCTAAATTCTTCAAAATATCTCACTTTGTGTTCAACAGAACAACAAAATATAAAACATTTTTTTCCTACTATGGTAGTGGATGATGTCACAGAACTGAAAATTGCTAACATTCTTACAAATATCTTTCTTTGTGTTTAACAGAACAAAGAAATGAGTAAATGATGACAGAATTTTTATTTTTGGGTGAACTATCCCTTTAAGTATGAATGTGTTAGTATAAACTAGTGATATATCTATAAAAAGATATCTATATAATCTATAAACTTTATTCCAAAACAAAATGTACATTTAGAAGATATAAGCATTAAAAACTTGAAGTCTGTCAGGTCTGCCAAAATGGCTCAGCGTTTTTATGACATTTCCACTGCTTGTCAAATTCTAGGCAAATTCTACACTAAATGTTATTGGCTATTTTATATGTTTTAAAGGATAGTACACCCAAAAATAATCTCAACGTTTTATCATTTCAAACCCAAACAAGCTAAAAATCCCAGAACTAAGTTTTTATAAGCTGTCGACCAAAAAAAAAAAACGAGCGTAGGAGGGAAACGTAATTATTTTTAACCATGTCAAAGGATTATTTCGAGACAATTTTTTAACCTGAGAGGAGGAGATATAAAGAAACTAAATTGTACTGGTCTATGTCTATTCTTCCTGCTGATGCCTTACGTCTTATTGCCTGTGTCCACTTTTGTCTCCTTAACGGCTGGCTTTTACGGTTCGGTAGCTTGTAAAGACATAGTTCTGGGGTTTTAAGCTTGTTTACTGTACACCTTGTCACACAGCAGCTTTTAGGCATTGTTCTGTTATTGTTATAAGTCAGAAATGACAAGGCAAGCTTCCCGCAATAGAAAGTCAATGGAGAGGGATGGATTGTTTTCCCCCTCTGCGTGGGCGTGGCCTAAATGCACTCTGTCTCTATAGAAGTAAATGGGTACCGCCGTTGTTTTGGTTACGAACATTCTTCAAAATATATTATTTTGTGTTCCACAGATAAAAAAGAAAGTCATACCGGTTTGGGTGAACTATCTAGAGCCCTGCACGGGCCTCAAATTTAGGCTCAAGCCCGGCCCCGGCCCCGGCCCAGGACGCTGAGGCCCCAGCCCGGCCCTTGTCCGACAGTTTATCAGAAGTCTCAGCCCCAGTCCGACTGAAGCCCGCATTTTTACCTCCCCATTGAGACTGAAGTATAGTTCCCTTTTACGCGTACCCAAGGGACAGCGTGCAGTTTTTTCAAACTATTTTAATGGCTGCAACAGTTTAAACCGTCTCATGCCCATCATGCATTTAAATCGGCAATCAAACTGCGTTCAGCACCTGAGCCACAAACATAAAAATGCTCCAAACATTTTTCTAACTTAAATTTTGTTTTCAAGGGTAAATTAGTTATATTTTGTTTACTTTATTTTGTTAAAAATGATGTGTGTGTTTCTTGTTTGTTGCTCAGGCACAGAACACAGTTTGATTGCCAACCACGCCAGAGATACGGATTTAAACGCATGGTGGGAATGAGTCTGTTTAAATTCCTCATTCAGCTGTCACCGTAAGAAAAAAACTTTGGATACGTGCGACATAGTGACATGCAGACTGTGTCCTTACCGAGTCCCAAACTGCTCCATTAGCCGCGAAGCATCTTTCATTAATTGCTCTCGTGTTATTTTGATATCATAAGTGGATGGGTCTCCGCAACACACACATAAAGTTGAACACATAATAATTCACAAACGTAACATTACTGTATTGTGTTAAAGGAGAGTGCGCTTTTCTTACTGTTTACCTCAAAACAGTCGCATCTTAATAATGTTTGCTCTGGTCCGGATAGTAAAATGATGTCCTGCAGGGGAGCGGGGACGATTAGACCGTGAAAAAGGCCCAATACCTGGCCCGCGTTTTGGCTATGACTTGAAAACTGGCCCGAAGCCTGGCCCTAGGAGCATAGATTTATCGAGCTCAGGCTGAAATGCAGGACTCCAGAACTATCCCTTTAATGGACAATAACACATTGAATAAAGATGCACATTTCAAGGCTCTTCAGTAAACTCAATCACCTTTGTCGTAAAATGTAAACAGTTTTTTGTACACTTGTCCAGATGAAGTCACTCAAAACCAACACTGATCCACAGTCACATTCATTTTAATGGCACTGCTGAATGATGTCTGCAGCAGGACACTGCAGCACTGCACACACACACACACTTGTGGTCTGGACGATCATTATGTAAGTCTTGAGTCACAGTATTGTTTGAAGATTCTCTGGGGAGAACATAAGGGTTTGTGTCAATAATGTTCACCCACAACACACAAAGGGTTTGAGGGTCAACGGTTAGAGATTGAAACACTGTAAAACTTGCTTTTGTTGTACAGAACATGACACAAATTTACACAAAAATACAAAATAATATGAAAAGTAAAACATAAAGATAAACACAATATAAATAGTATAATATACTATTTATATGTGTTAAATGTGTTTAACTTTTTTCTGCAGAACACATAAAAAGATATTTTAAAGAACGTTGGCAACCAAACAACATTAGACCCCATTGACTTCCAATGTATGCGCACAAAACCCTTGAGACATTTCTCTAAATATCTTCTCTTGTGTTTCACAGAAGAAAAAGTAATATAAAGGTTTTGAACAACATGAGGGTGAACAAATGATGACATCATTTTTATTTTTGGGTGAACTGTTCCTTTAAAGCAGTAGGACATTATGCAGTTTGTATCATTCCAGTCTGTATTCACAGAATTCCGGACAGCGTTCCAGAGTTTGTGAGAGGGGAAGGAGGAGAGGTGTTTTTTTTTTACTCAGAGCGTCAGCATTTTCTCTTGGCCTGCTTTTATTGGCAGGTTGCTGTCTAGCAATCCCACCATATGTCAGCAAATCAAATACCGTGGTGAAGAATTCCAACTTTTTCTGTGTTCTGACCACCCATAAGTTTGTCTAATCTACGCCAGTTGGCAAATCGTTCATTTTTTTGACACCAATGCCACATTACCAACTCTGTGAATCAGCACATTTGGCCTGAGTATAAATGCTTACAAACATGAGTACCAAAATTCACCACTCTAGAAATGTCAGTTTTCTGTCCATATTAGTTTATAGTGTGTGCACACAGCTGTGAACTGTGAAAAGAGGTGACATGCCTCAAGTTCTTCTCTTTATTATCATCTTGTCAACATCTAAAATGCTGTTTCATCTCAGCATCTTAGGTCCGCCCACCTCTTCAACTCCTCTGCAGTTTGACTCACTATACCAAATGAACAGACATAACATGATTTCACTTAATATTTCAGGTATTTAACTTCCTTTAGCATTTAAGCTTCTGAATCTAGGGATAAGGGTTTATTGAAAACGGTCATTGTTCATTTCTTTCGCTCAGTGCATTGGATTGTGTTCAATCTTTATTAAATTCAATGCATGTGACCTAACATCATAAGGCCGGATGATACAGTATGCAAAGATTTGCAGAACAAACACGACGTCTAGGACTTAATCCTGCTTCACTTGTTTACTGTCTGATCTGTATTTGACCTCATTGTAGATGGTCTGCCCTTAGGTTTTGTCTATATCCTATAAAACACAGAATTGCATGGCTCATTTTTATAGCTCAATTTGGCAGTAGGAACACAAATGTCACAGCCATTTCTATGAATGTGGAGGGATTGCGAAAGAGAGTCATTAACAACGGAAGTTCACATTTTTTGTGTGTCACCTGATTCATGGAGGCTTCAGAGATTTCCAGGAAGTTATGTTTTTTCTGTTAATTTGTTTCATTTATTTATTCATTAAACAACTTTAAATGGGTTAAAAGTTCACCTCAATCGGTCTGTTTTGCTGCAGCTTCATCAGCCACCATTGCATTGAAAAAACTGTTCCATTGGCGTCTATGGAGTTGACGCGACTCTCTCTCTCCAGGTCTCTGGGCCACTTTAGCAAAGGAAGCCACGCCTTCCAGAAAAAAGAGCCAATTATCAGTCAATAAAGACTGGCGATTCTCAGGGGCGGAGCTCTATACAGTCTCGTGAGGTGCTAGCTAACCTATGTGCTGTAGCTGAAACTGACAGTTGATGTCAGTTTTGAATGTTGGTCAGAAATATGCTATTTTATTGTGATTCTGCCAGTGATTTCAGAAATATCTGTCTTCCCCTATACAAGTAGATAGTATTGCGGTCTTGCTTTAATTGAATGGCTACAATGCAAACATGTCCGTCGAGTGCCAAGACTTCAGGTACAAGTTGCTTTAAAATAGGTGTTTGCTAACTAAATGAACACAACTAATTTGACGATTGCTTCCTTAGATTGTAAGCAGAGAATAAATCAAGGGAAACAGTAAATTCTGGGTTATTAGGACGAGCGCTATTTGCTGTTTCACTCAGTGTGTATAAACAGAGGCCTTTGTCCTGAGGGAAACCTATGCTGCACACAGTGTCATTAAAACAAAAAAGGCCCTTATTCTAGCACTGAGGGCATAAAAGGAGTGGAGTTGTGTTTATAGAAGAAAATAAATAGATTTTTGGAAGAGAATCCCTCCAGTAAACCAAGATTAGTTACTACTTTGGCCACAATCCAGAAATGATGTAATGTAATTGATCTATTCTTTAGAGACCGCACAATTGAATTAAATAAAATAGAAGAATTATATATGATGCCGAAAAGTAATGAAAAGTATCTGTAACAAGTTTATTTACTGTTCAAAATCGAAAACATGACAAGACCCCTTTGGTGGACCTGAAAGCTAATTTTATTTCTAGTTGTTGTGCCTGTCAGTGTATCTCATATTGCATTTCTGGATTGAGTTTTGTTTGTAATTGTACGGTACAATTTATTTGTTAACGACAGAGAAGAACAACAGGAGTAAGGACACATTTTAATCTTTGATCTAATCAATTTAATCCTGAATATCTGATGGATCTGCTATAATGAAAAAGGCCTTCACGTCTGGAGGCAAGAAGGATAAGGTGGTGATTCTTCTAGATGGCTTAGGATGGGAAAAAAAGGCTGGAGAGACAAAATCTGTGAGAACTGAAGGAGGTGTGGAGTGGGTGAAAACCTTCACAGACGCCAAGCTGGCTAGTAGCCATGTATTGACGGAAAGCTAGAGCTAATAAAATTAATCTGTTTTCAAACATATTTGCTTCTCAGTTGCAGGTCCATCATTATGAGCTACAATATGCTGGATGAAGCAAGGAGGTCTATTGTACTTAGAAATTAGTATTTGTTAGCATTTCTGTTCATCCCGATGGCCATTGCTCGGCTAAATCTGCTGTCTTTAACAATTTAGTCAGAAGCTAATTTTGTAATGGACGTCAATGAAAAACATGCACCTTATGCGCCACATTTATATGAATTTGGGGTACTGAAGCCTGCATCACAGTCTCAGATGTACTGTCTGTTCTGATCAGTTTTGTAGAAATCTTGGTAGATTTGGTCAGCCTCAATGAGCTCAAGATATGAGCAGGCCAAATCTAGTTTTTCAAACACCTGCTGTCTCTCTCTCTGGGTTAAATAAAGGTGCCTCAATTTTAGATTTGCCAAAGGATCACCAGGGGTATATATATATATACCCTAGAGAATATACAAGAGGCTGACCGAAAATAAAGACCTCTGAGTGGCTGAAACAGCGGGAATCCCAGGTGGCCATCTCTACCATTGATGCATAGGGGTTTGTGAGGCTACTGGTCTATGTGCTGTCTTCTACATTTACATTACATTTAGTCATTTGACAGATAAGATTTTTATCTTATCTTGGCAATACCACAATCACTCCTTCCAAAACAGCCAGGAACCTCAGAGGCATATTTGATGAACAGCTGTCCTTCAATGATCACATTGCAAAGACAACACGGTCATGCCAATACGCCTTATTCAACATTAGAAAGTTTAGACCCTATCTCACTAGGCATGCGGCCCAACTCCTTGTCCAGGCCCTGGTAATCTCAAGGTTGGACTACTGCAATGCTCTCCTTGCTGTTCTTCCTGCAAAGGCTATCAAACCGCTCCAGCTGGTTCAGAATGCAGCAGCACGCCTCGTCTTCCAACAGCCCATAAGGGCTCATGTGACTCCCCTTTTCATCTCTCTCCACTGGCTACCGGTTGAAGCCCGTATCAGATTCAAGTCACTAATGCTTGCCTACAGGACTATCACTGGATCTGCACCGGCTTACTTTCACACTCTCCTGCACTCCTGCACCCCATCAAGATCCCTGCGTTCAAGCAAACCAGTGTCGTCTTGTATTGCCTTCCCATAAGGGCAGTAAATCGCTCTCCCGCTCATTCTCATTCACAACTCCTTCCTGGTGGAACATTCTTCCTAACTCGGTCCGGTCAACCACATCTCTCACAACATTCAAAAAACTACTTAAAACCCATCTCTTCTGTGAATACATGACAGACAAATAAAAAAAACACTACAATTTTTTCTCAACAGGTAGTAGTCTAGCTTTTGTTGAAGCCAGTAACTTTGTATTGGCACCTAATGTATTATGGCTCCTGTATGACATATCGCTTATTGCTCCCTAAACTCTTTGTAAGTCGCTTTGGATAAAAGCGTCTGCTAAATGACGAAATGTAAATGTAAAAACCTTAAACTGACAGTAAGTATAAAAAAGTATAAAATTAAATTCACATTTCACATGTAAATAATCCTTTACCTAAATGAACACAAATTAACACATATTAAGTGTTAGTGTTAGCACTTGTCTGTTTTTTCTTCTACTCGCTTATCTGTCACATTATACTGTATTTTACAACAGGATGCCACCAGCAGATAACCGCTGCTTAAATTCTGATTTATAAACGCAACATCATCAGCCAAAATCACAACACAAGTACATCTACATTAAAGAGCGGCTATATGCTGTTTTCCCTTTCTCGACAATGTGTTGCTATATTACGAACGCTTCATTGATTTTAAATGCAAGTGACAGTTAAATATGAGACCCCGAGGGCTTGCGCACACACAGAGCTCATCGGAAGAGAGTGCATGCGAACACTCAAGAAGAGGACACGCACGGGGCCACGCTCCACTCACACCAGAGCACGTGAGCGAAGCGGAGCGGTGTGTCTCAATACTTCGCTCAATGACTGTGCGCTTCGTTCAGTCGTTCACGGACGAAGCAAACGCACTGCTCACATTACGCTCACCGGTAAACCAAATCCCGCTCTGACATAAAATGTGTCTAGTAAGCCCAATTGTTTTCAGTTTATAATAAACTTCTTGAATAAATGTCTCAGTTTAAGTAGTAGGCTGAAAAAGAAAAGTTATGTTTCAGTCCCACAATCTGTGACATAACAGACAACATTTTTTTTAAAGAGTGCCTAAAATAACTGTATAATAACTGATAAACTATATTTGATTTTCGTTACTTTATTTCCGTGAATATATAGCTGCCATAGTGCAACATTCAAAATAAATGCACAAAAGATGAAATGCACTATGAACACCTTTAATAGGGTTAATAAAAGAAATAGGCTCTAAAGAAAAATAGACCAAAACAAGGGGAATATTTTGAAATAGCACAAAAACACATGACTTCTTGTTCTTTTGCTTCACGTTGTTGTCGTTTTTTCCGCTACAGACAGATAGCCTTGTTTTGAAGCCATGGCCATATGTAAGGACACATCATCACATTGTGCGCATGTCATCACCTGCGCGCACTGCATGATGTCCGAGTATTTCACATTAATTCAATAAATTAAGTATTAAAAAGGAAATTTCAAAATGATTCCTGTAAAGTTTGTAACAGAACACTCCAAAGCTAGAAAGTTGAATCCTCGTCTTGTTTACATTATAGTGTTTTTGATTCGGTACTCAAGGAGGCCCCATTGTGGTGCAGGGCCCTACGCAACTTGCGTAGTTTGCGTATAGGAAGGATCGGCTCTGCTGATAAATAACTTTTTAAAATGTTTTTTTTATTACTTCTAATCTGGATTTATTCAAGCTTTTCGGCAATGCAAGATGATAAAATGTTTGTCTCATGGATTTAACATACCATTGAATTTTCTGCGTATAGCTAGTGTTGGTGTTTGGTTATGGAGAAATATTGACTGTACAAATGAAAGAGAAAAGAAATAGGGAAGTAATAAAAAGACGTCAGGCTGAATTTAGAATGATGAAGGCTCTTAGAAGGACAATTTTGCGCAGAGCACTTTTTTAGTGTATCAGATGTATCTTACAAAAGCTTAGTGACAGGTTGAATGGATAGTTTTTAGACTATAACATTTGTGTTTTTTATTTAATTGCTTGCTTTTACATTGGCTTGTGTACTACATTCAATTTAAGGCTTGTGCCCATGTAAAACTATTAACTTTTACCATTACTCTTATCATGCAGTATAAGCAACTGTCCATGTTTTGGTTTCAAATGTGTTAAAATTTTAGTTTAAAGCAAATGACTCCAGTGAATGACTCAACCTACAATAACCCTCAATTATCAAAGATACAGATACATTTTATGGAGTTGTAGGTGTCTCAAAGATATGAGAATATCTTTGAGACACCTACAAGACTACCTGTCACTTTTTTTCCATAAGCCAAAAGCCAAATTATATATACAGTGGGGTTAAATGTTTTAGGTCACCATATTGCCTTGATCTGCTGTTTGCTATGAGTGATTTATCAGCTGATAAATGCTTGTGTGAAAGGATTGAGCCAACAATGACTTATATTCTACAGCCCAGAATGCTACAACCAAAAATTGTACATACAATTTCACAGTTTAAAAATTCAATAATCAAAATCAACCTTTTAAATTTCATTAAATAGTGTCAACTTGTTTTAAAATACAGCCTTTAATATTTGACAGACAATTTTCAGTCCATATTATTTTTGTTTAAAAATGAGCTTCCACAAATTCAAGCTGGTTCAAATTCAGCTTGAAATTCAAAGTTTAACATCCAGGAATCGCAGGAGAAGCAATAGAGTACCGAATTCGCCGATGCATGATATATACAATATAAATAACAGTCTTTTCTTAAAAACGTAATTGTAAAATATTTTGTAAATGTTGGATATAAATGTAACTTAAACAAACAAATAACTACACCACTTAAAAGAGAAATATCAATTGAAATAATTATAATTAGGCCCAAAGCTTTTCATCTGAAATCTCTGAGGTCAGAACACAAACAAAATAAAGCCAATATAGCCTATTATATGAACGAATAAATAAAAACCAAACTGAAATACTGCAACAATACAGACAACCACCTAACTCCCGTCAATTGTTTTTCCTTCGAAGTTAGTTCTGGTATTATGTGAGAAATATGACGGGACCAGGCGCTCAGATGGAACTAGGGACGGGGGGACATGACCCCCTCAGAGCAAATTTTTTATTAAGCAAAATAACTAACTGAGTTGAAATCATTTGCTGACAGCTTGGTCCCCCAGTTAAAAAATCCCATCTGCGCCCCTGGGCGGGACATCCTAAAATGTTTATTGTGCAATTTAGTGCTTATGTAGTGCATATTCAGGGCTCTTCCGCATTTTTGTATTGCCTACGCTTTATTAAAAATGTGTGGGTTATACAAATTTTAGTAATTTGGTCTGACTAGATTAAGCAACATTAAGCATTTTAGCACAGTACACCGGCAGATGAGACGATGCACTATGATGGTGTGGCGTGATCCATGGACACAAAAGGGATATAGTGCAGGCATTTAGGAGATCTTGCAAGCTTATATCGTTTTTGTTCCACCTTGCCACCATGATAATGCTGCGGATATTCAGCAAAATGTTCTCTTCTCATTCAGTCAGCATAAATTTGAAGAGGGTAAAGTTCATAATTTAACTGAACTGTTCACATACATTTTGGACACTTACAACACGTGCTCTCTCCGTCAAAGCAAATCCTTGAATGAGCGTGGTTTCAGCGTATCTAGACTTCATAAAAACATTTTTTAACAATATTTTTTCACTTATGATGTGAGCATATAGATTATAAATTATTATGCTAAATCGTATTTAAATATTTTATATTTGTATCGGGTAAGATACACTTAAAGCGACATAGCCTTATATTAAAGTAGCCTATAACAAAATACAATGCGCAAAACAGCAACATCCACAGATCTAGTTGTATATATTGCCAGTGAGTACTCGTATTGTTTTCTGACCAGTAATTAAATATATTTTTTTACACTGCACAGCCATGCAAACTGACTTGCGTTGAGGTTTATGTTAGAGGTCCTCATGGGTCCCTGCGGCTTCGGGTCTAAAACTTTGACAAATGCCTTGGGAACAGGTCGAGTCCTATATGGCATCGGGTCTCTGGTAATTTAAAATGAATGTGCTTTTAGTGAATCGATCCGCAAAGGCACTAATTAAATCGATCTTGTGGTAAGGTAAAGAAATTTGCTACGCCAAACTTTATAAGACATAATTAGGTTAATACAGTGAGCGATTGATATTTTAGCATTTGAAGAACAGACAGAACTCATCAAGAACTTTGGCATGTCATAAACGCATGTTCGTGTGAGGCACATTATTGGAAAACGCACACATAATGCAACAAATGTTTTTACAGCTTAGAAAACCGTCTATTAGATCCATAAAGCCGTGAGGTATCTTGCATGGCTACAGGCTGTACACGACGTTTAGGTTCTAAAGAATTCTAAAGAAAATGCTGTCTATTTGTCTCTGGTCTATTTTATCTGACCTGCTATAGCACAAGGAGTGCACATGGCTAAACGTTCATTTTTTGTCTTGTATAAAAAAAAAAAAAAAACGTTTCCACAATTCATATCCAGCATTTTCTGAGAGTCGAAAATTAAAACAAAATCATGTGAGGAAAATAAAAAGAAAGCTTGTAGTGATTGCTGCTACAATCATGTAAACAGATTCACATAGTAGGAGAGTAGCCTACTACGTGTTAAAATCAGAGCGGCTGTCAATGAGCTGCTTGTTGAGATCACAGTTATTTGACTGCTTTAAACACAAAAAAATGTCCTGTAAAGGATGATGATGCATAAGATTTATGTTTTATGATTTATCTCTGGAGATGGTGGTCTAGTGGGTTAAACCACTGAACTGGTAAATCAAAAGGTTGCTGGTTCGATCCCAGCAGCCACCACCAGTGTATCCTTGAGCAAGACACTTTACTCCACGTTGCTCCAGGGGGTTTGTCCCTGTAATAAGTGCACTGTAAGTCGCTTTGGATAAAAGCGTCTGCCAAATGCCTAAATGTAATGTAAATGTAATTTATGTGATGTGAGATTAAAGAAAATTATAATTATTTCCATTGATATTTCTCTTTTAATTGGTGTAGTTTTTGTTGTTTAAGTTAAATCTTTATATCCAATATTTACAAAATATTTTACAATTAAGTTTTTAAGAAAAGACTGTTATTTATATTGTATATATCATGCATCGGCGGATTCAACGCTCTATTGCTCTCCTGGGATTCCCAGATGTGAAACTTTAAAGGTCATGCCAAATTTGAACCACTGAATTTGTGGAAATTAATTCTTAAACCGAAATAATATGGACTGAAAATTGTCTGTCGAATATCAAAAGCTGTATTTAAAAACAAGTTGACACTTTTAAATGAAATTTAAAAGGTGAATTTTGATTAAACATTGAAATTGTGTGTGAAATGTGTCAATTTGAAATATTCACATCTTAATTATACAACCGTATTGAATTGGAGACTCTAAAAATGCAAGCACTGGTAATGCAACAGTTTTTTTTATTAGTGGTAATTCAACATGCTTTTTTGCTTCCAAGACTAATGGCATTAATATACTTTCATACATTTCACAACCTCACCGCCAGATGCCGCTAAATTTTCATACACTGGAACTTTAACATACTGAGTTATTCTTAAAGGTTTCATTAAATGAGCACTTTCAACAAGTTGGTATGATTTATTATATTAATGATTTATTATATAATATATTTTGCCTAAAAACACTCAATGGCTGTATAAACAAATTTTTTGCCTCGTCAAAAACACACCTGTTTTGGTGCATGTCTCTTTAACTAATAATGAGTTACAGCACACCCCACCCCCCTTCTGTCCAGTCGCGCAAACAAGCAGGTTTTTACTTCTGAGGGATTTCCACAAAAAATTAAATAAATCCACTCCTGTCTCTTCCGAGGTTAGGTTAAGACTCTGCATTGTATGTTTTCCACGAACTTTAGCCATGACGTCACGTACACCGCTGTCGCTTGTGAAAACAACAATGGCGGCAGTGGCGTGGGTGGAATTGTGTAGATTAAGGGGCAGTAATATTATAATAAGAGCCTGCGTCTACATCACATCAGGAGCGAAATCTGAACGGCTCGATTTCTCACATGCTTGCAGAGAAAGGCTTACCAAAACAAAGTTACTGGGATCTTGTTTTTCACGTTTTCTGGGTTGCTAGATGCACCGGGGACACTATTATAGCATTTAAACACAGAAAAAATTTGACTTTCATCCAATGGGTCCTTTAAGCCACACAAAACCCATGGCTAAGAAAATACAAATGTCAGCTGGGGAAGCCTCTGATACTGTAAAAGCAGATATTGTCTTTTTTCTCTGCTTGCCTCTTTAGCTACACAAAAGCAGAGACATTAAAATTTACGAATGGTAGAATCAGCAGACCACCATTAACCACAACACATCAGTGAACAGACCCCCAATGTACAGTCCGCATCATCCATCTGATATCTGTCAACAGTCCTTTATTACACCCAAAAACAACTGAGTCGGAACACAAGATTAGGTGTCACAGATTAAGATCTGTCTTCATCTGCAGACCCAACCTTACTCATTATGGCTTATTACACAGTCTGCTGGGGAACGATGTCTCAAGAGAGCCGAATATACTGACTCCAGCAAAGACTGGAGAAAACACCAAATGTTTAGTCTGGAAACACAAAAGAATGAAATAGGATGTTTTATTGAATTAACAATAAACATTGGATTTGCACAACACAATTTACATAGGCTGTATCTTTACACAACACAAAAAATGCCAAACGTTAATCAATGAATTCAGAAGAACTCTGCTTGGTTCGCAAATAGATAATCCTAAAAAACACAAGACATTGTGTTGCTTAAATTCGCTTATTGTATCTCAAATGTGTCCTTGTACTTAAAGCACTGGAACCCTTACGCATGGTGCCGTATTGATTTAGCGGTGACAGATGAAATTACTAGGTGATGAATTGTGTGTTTTAAGGTCGTAGGGTCGCAGGTCAATAAGCAAGCAAATGCAGTGAAAATTAAAATGTACAAAGCTTTGCGGGCAGCGTGATTAATTAAACTAATACATCAGATTAAATCGGGCAAGCTAAGAGGCAGAATTCCCCTGACCATATAATGAGCATGCTCCCACATATAATTATGTTAGAGAAGGCAGGGAAGGTGACAGCATACAATATCCACTCCGATTTAGGAATACACACAATTAAAAATCCGTGGGGCTTGATTTATGATAACTGCTATTTATATTTATCTCACAACAGCATCCTTGCAGTGCTGCGAGGGGTTGTGCTGCACTCCATCTAAATTAACCCGTGAAATGTTCCCATGATAAAGGATGTGTGCCTGGAAGTGGGAGGGTAAAAATAGGATCAGAACGGGGTTGTTGCCATGGAAGAGTATGTAGAAATCCTGAAAATTCCTCACCCACACACACAACATCCACATGCAAGTACAAGGAGTGTGGCTTGTTGATGTATTTTTTGGGGGGCGTGGGGAGGGGGTATTTTTTCAGTGATGTTTATCCACCCTCTTCCATTTCATTTATTTCAGATTTTAAATAATTGCAAATAAACTGTGTAACACTCTTAATTTGGGCAAGAAAATGTGTAAGATGGGATGTTATGCAACATACTATTTGTAACATTTGTAAATTTGGCAAGTGCCAAAGCAAATAATGCTCTGTGCAAATTATACATTTTATATGTATGTGCGTACCTTGAGAATCGAACCCACTACCTTGTTTTGTATGCATAAGTGAACAGTGACTAGTTTAAAGGGATATTTCACAGGCAAAACAAAATTTCCCAATGTTTTACTCACCCTCATCCTTCTTGAAAAAAAATGCAGTCAAAGTAATTCTACCTCGTATACTTTTACTTCCAAGCAGTAGAATGGCAGTGAATAGGGGGATTTTTTTTTGAAGCTCCAAAAAGTGCATCCATCGATCAAAGAAATGCTCGACAAGGCTCTGTGGTCTCAACAAAGGTCATTTGAAGCGAATCGATGCGTTTAAGAGAAATACCCATATTGACAGCGCCATTAACGTTGATTTCTAGCTTCAGTTATCCCTCTGCTGCGCGTGAACCTGAGGCTTGTATTTCCGGCAAATGATGCAGGCATTTGCATTTGTAAGTTCCAATTGTTCCAATAGGATGCCCTCTGCACGGAAGCTTTCGTCACTGTCATTTGCCGGAGAAACAAGCCTCAGGTTCATGCGCAGCAGAGGGATAACGGAAGCCAGACATCATTGTTAATGACACTGTCAATATGGATATTTCTCTAAAACAAACTCTTTTGCCTGTGAAATATCCCTTTAAACTTAAAATGCTCACTCTGTAAATCTGATAACATATTAGGAACCAATGCGATGACGTTGATCTTGCATGCACTGTAATACGGAAACAATATCTGACAGATGGCTAGCCAGATGTATTGGTGATTATAGGCATTTTGATTAATTTAATGCAGTTCTTGTGGATGGTTCACGGAGGTTTTGTTTCAAAGAAATAGTTCAAGGAAACTTGAGTAAACGTAAGAAAGACCATATCAAAATTCTTTTAAAAAATTCTGAATTTACTATTTATAGGTATGTGTTTAGGTAAAATAATATTTTTTGTTTAATTCTGTGATGTACTAACAGTATTTCTCCCAATATTCAAATAAAAATATAGTTTATATTTTTATTTATTTGCAGAAAATGAAAACTGGAGAAACAGGTCAAAATAACAGATGATATGCTATGTTTTTTTCTCTCAAGAAAACAAGTTCATATTCACTTTTAAGGAATACCACAGTAATATTTATATTTGTATTTAGGAAAATTTAGGATTTTTATTACAGTTTTTATGTGTCGTCACGTTGTCAGTCTTTCACATTGCTGTTGGATGACTTTGTCATTCCTGAGGTTTGATTTTGTTGAAATTCAACAGACACTGGACTGGCATGACCACAATACTTCTACAGTAGAAATGCTGATCAAATTAAAATTTGGAATGGTCTCTTAATTTTTTCCGCAGCTGAATGTGAAAATGTGGTCAGGACATTTACTTCTAAAAGTAATTTTTGTAGTTGATTAAATAAAAAAAGGCATATTTTTAAGGCAGGTTTTAATCCTAACGTGATGTGAATCTTGTCAATGTTCGTAATAACCATAAAGTTTCTCGAGTGTATGATGGTGGTATTGGTAACCTAGTAACCAACATTAAATAAAAATAAACCTGGAAACTGGAAAGACACCACTTAGTCACATAGGTTTAATGTTCGCTATATTAGAATTTATTTGGCAAATGCGTTTACATCTCCCATTATTCGCATTAACCTGTTTTCACACAAAAAAAAAACACCTCAAGCGAGCATATAAACTTTTTTTGCGCATAAAGGGATTTTTTTCCAAATTTGGCAGTTCCATCACTCGTTTCTGATGCGCTACTTCAAAATGTCCATAAACAAATGTGATTTAAACATAGCTAATAATTGTGATGTTAAAAACCATGACTATCGATATTGTGTTTATAATAATATTATCGATAATAATATCGTAAATAAGTCAGCACCCTTCTGACATCTTAATTCCTACCTTCATAATGTTTCCACAATGTTTACAGAGTCTCGCTCCGCCTCCCTACATTCATATTTTGAGTGTAACTCATTGGCTAAAAGAAAGAGAAAACGCAAAATAAACCAAATTAAAGATAAAAATGACTAGTAGCATTTTCAAGCCTTCATTAAAAATAAAAAAATTTAGCGGACATCACTATTATATTTTCTATGTTATTGTGAATTCTTATGGCCACAATAATCGTGTAGTGACAATTTGACATCGTAACACCCTTATTCCAAACGCTATAATATTTTTTAACACAGTTGCTAATGAACACAAATGATTTGTATATGGGTTCACAGGAGATGCAGCATCCAAGGAAAGCAGTCCCTTTATCAACAGCAGCACCAGTGATGTGGAGAAAAGCCAGCAGTATGATGGGAAACATATGGCCCTGTTTGAGGTGCAGTAGTCCATTATAATGAAACATTGCCTATGATTTCAAAGTGGTTCAAAGGGTTATATTTACATTCTGTATGTGCATGTGTCTTTTGTAGGAGGAGATGGACACCAGTCCCATGGTTTCTTCTCTTCTGAGCAGCCTCGCCAACTACTCCAACTTGACACAGGGCAGTAAAGAACATGAAGAGGCCGAAAACAACGAGGAAGCGCGCAAGAAAACTGTGCAGGTAGATCTGTTTGAAACGATTCTATCATTAACCAATCCTGTATGTTGATTCCTCATCATTAATTGGATTTATGTTGATTGACGGACAACTATAATGGGTGTTTAATAATGCTCTCTGTGAATTTTATCGGCCATCATGAAGCTGATGGCACGTGCATTAGGTCCTGATTTATTGATTGGTTGACCGTTTGTTTGACAGGCTCCACGTATGGGCACAATAATGGGCGTTTACCTGCCGTGTCTGCAGAACATTCTGGGTGTGATCTTGTTTCTCAGGATGACCTGGCTGGTGGGCGCTGGGGGTGTGCTGGGCACCTTCTTGATCGTCTTCATGTGTTGCTCTACGGTCAGTCACGTATACGCTTAAATTCTGTCTTTTACAGTCATTAAAGTGTGAATTTACACAATGGAGCATTCAGCTTTCTGTGTTGCATTGTTCCTGAAAATTGTTCCTGTGTTAAAACATTAATGCACAAACTATGTACAGAATATAAAATAAAAAGCACTTTGGCCAGACAAATGTAATCTAAATTTTAATGGCTCAAGAGTTTAAGAGCCGATTCCGTTCACACCGCAGGGGACGAGGGGCTGTCTGATATGCCAGTGGTTGACACATACAATCTCAAAGAAACCCCACAAATAGCTACACTATACTTCCGAACTGAATACATTTTTTAAACTTTACCAGCTGACAATCCCAGGAAACAAGAATTTGTTATTAACATTATGTATCAAGACCCACAGAGACATAGTGCACTCTAAGTACAGTACCTCTCTCCATGATTCCTCCCAAGAGCTCAGACTGTTTCTTTCTACCCCTTCCTATCTTTAACTAAAAATCACTTACCGTTATACAATCACTTTGTTGTACGGCTGTATCTTGAAATAGCATGAGTGTCAGCGCTGCCATTCTGAGTTTCTGCCAAGAACATAAATGTTGATGCTGACATGAGGTGTTTCATTTCAGAGCTGCCAGTTTAGCACCATGGACAGCGGCCTTCATTAAGCTGTTCCCGCTGAGATTCTGTTGCTGTGTGTGTGTGTGTGTGTGTGTGTTTGTATGTGTTCTGTGTGTGCCCAAACATTGAAGTTTAAAATGTATGTCTTTGCCCTTTATTTAAATATATTATCAGAGATTTATTTAATACATTGTACACATGTTGTGCCGTTGTGCTTGGAATGTGAACTGAAGCTTAGCTTTGCAAAGAATGTAAGAAGGCTTGAACAAAAAGTTTTTTATTAATATCTTGTCTATTCAAAAAGAACACATTTCTCAATACACTGTAGTTTGCCTTCTTTGCCATATACGGTCGTTTTAATAAATAAACACCTTTATTGCATTGTGTAATATTCAGGAGGATCTACTGACTAAAATGCAATATAATACACTTAACTGTCATCAGAAGTGTATAAAGACCTTACATAATGAAGCGTTATGTTTTTATTACTTTAGAATGAGCTATTTTTATCTACATACACCGCGGATCCCTTTACATGGAATTCACCATGTTGTTTATACAGTAGCTCTGAAAGGACCAACTGCTCTACAGAGCGTGTTTCATAAATGCAGTACGTTATCTTCTTCGACGAAGAGGCGAAAATGCGATGACATCTCAGTCTTGTAAGAGCTGCAGTTTGAGCCATTGGCTGCAATCTCCACATTGCTCCTTTACCAAGTTGTGTTTTCTTGATTTTTTCCAATATTCTTTATATCTTGCATGAAAAACAAATACTGTCTAAATATAAATTTGGCCACTAATGAGGCCTTTTTTTTTACTTTGTAGAGCGTTATGTAAGTGAACATGCGGTGCAGTTTCGCCACTCTGAGCTTCTTTTCCATTCTGTCCCATCTGGTTAAAAAACTTTTGATATAGAAAAGTTGAAAGCTGTCTCATCATATTGTAAATCACCCGTAATGCCCTTCAAACCCTGCCAAACGCAATCGTTGCACACTCTTAGACTATTTCTGTCAACCCACATACAAGACAGTACAATATAATATCTACTAGTAGTCTCGCAGTAATGGATACATGTGATAATGAATGAGTATAAGTCTAGCTTAATTTTTTTGACACAGATATACAGATTATTGATGTGAACCGCATGTAGTTTATCATTCTAAAGGTCATTTCTAAAGGTAATATAAAAAATGTTGAAGTATGGTGACCTGTAGTGGACATACAAGAGCAATGTGAATTCAAGCTATGAAAAGCTTACTTAAAGAGATAGTTCACCCCAAAAAACACTTCTGACATGGTTTATCAACTTTAATCATTTAGAACCTGTATATGACTCTTTCCTCCACAAAAAAGATATTTTGAGAAATATCTCCGTTTTTTTGGGTCAATACAATGAAAGTCAATGGGGGTCAATGTTATTTTGTTACCAATGTTCTTAAAAAAAATTGTTGTTCTGCAGAAGAAATAAAATCACACGTTTTAAAAAGAATTTTCATATTTTGGTGAACTGTCCTTTTAAGATTCTCCCTGTACATTTAACTGGAAAGGGAGAAAGGATTCTTTCTGCTTTGTCATAGAGTCTCTCTGTCTCCATCACTTACTACCCGCTCTGCATTGATCTTTATTTACCATATTTACAGACTATGCTGACTGCCATCTCAATGAGTGCGATTGCCACCAATGGGGTTGTGCCAGGTAAGCGAAATTCACAGTGTTTGTGTTTGTGTGTTGAAGCCCAGAGGACAGCTGTCCTGTTGTTCTTCATGGCCAGTTAGCTACAATGCACAGTACAGCTCCCAACCGTGCTGAGATCAGCTCCTGACTTATAACTGTGTGCATTCTTCTAGGGAAACATGTCTGTCACTGTTAGGTATAAGTAGAATAAATATACTGGACTAGCACTTGTCATCCTCTTCAAATGACATTTCTCTCATGTCATAGAACATGTTGACTGTTTATTTTTGTGATTGTGACATACAGCTGGAGGCTCGTACTACATGATCTCTCGTTCATTGGGGCCGGAGTTTGGCGGGGCTGTTGGTATATGTTTCTACCTTGGTACCACTTTTGCTGGAGCCATGTACATCCTGGGGTGCATCGAAATCCTGCTGGTATGCTATTAGTTTTCTTTTTGCTTGCCATTCATAGACAGAGCCTTTTATTTTATTATTTTATTTAAACTGTTCATGATTATATGGTTTTTATTATAAAATATATTATATAAATATATTTTTTATATAATTTACATACATAAAGAGTACAGTATGGATGTGTAAACATGAATGTAGATTGTATAGGTTAATTCTGCATTTGTATAAACTCACATTTCACATTGAAATCTTAAGTAATGTTGACTTTTGATTGCAGACTTTGAGATGTTTCCTAAAACTCTGCAGTTTTCTCAGAAGAACTTAAACAAGTTTCCTTTAGCTCTCCATTTAATCTTATTGATGTCTAGAAGAAATAATTGAAATATTAAAAAGATCTTAACTCTGTTAAACTTGTGTAATCTGAACATGTTTATACTTCTATGTATTTTTTCCATAGATCTACATTGTGCCAGTAGCTGCTATATTCAAAATGGAAGGTCTGGAGGGGGCAGAAGCCGAGGCGGCATTGTTGAATAACATGCGCGTTTACGGCACCATCGTGCTATCCTTCATGTGTATTGTTGTCTTTGTCGGTGTGAAGTATGTCAACAAGTTGGCCCTCGTGTTCCTCGCTTGCGTCGTACTCTCCATTCTCGCTGTCTATGCGGGGGTCATCAAAACATCCTTTGACCCACCAGACTTTCCGTAAGAACATATTGTTGTACATAACATATTTGACTGTATTTAAAAAGTGTTTTTCTAGGACGACCAAAATCATACGGATCTGTCTTGTGCAGGGTGTGTGTGCTCGGGAACCGAACTCTTACCTCAAAGGGCTTTGATATTTGTGCCAAGACCATAGAACGAGGCAATGCCACAGTCACCACCAAACTCTGGAGGCTCTTCTGTGATTCAGAGTTTCTGAACGCCACTTGTGATGTGTATTTCTCCAACAACAACGTCACTCAGATCCAGGGAATCCCAGGAGTCACCAGTGGAATTCTGGCAGGTCAGAAATCCACAACATTGATATGAATATTCAACAGCATGACAAGACACATGAAAACTGATAAAAGTTGAGGTTATCACTTTTCCTAAACACATGTACAAATATTACTGTTGTATTACTGTTTCTCCAGTTAAATGCAAATGGAAAGCGTAGTTTTATTCGAAATTTAGGAAATATATTGTTAGTAGTTCACAGAATGAAACAAAAAATATATAATTTTACCTAAACATTACTAAATAGTAAATTCAGAAAAACAGAAAATAATTTGGAAATGGTCTCTTAATATTTTCCACAGCTGTATATTTTTGGGGATTTGACATTAAATGTATTAGGAGTTTGCAATCTGATATGTATTATATAAGCCTATTATATATATAAAAAAAAAACTAACCCCTTCTCTCAACAGGTAGTGGTCTAGCTTTTGTTGAAACCAGTATCTTTGTATTGGCACCTAATGTATTATGGCTCTTGTATGACATATCGCTTATTGCTCCCTAAACTCTTTGTAAGTCGCTTTGGATGAAAGCGTCTGGTTAATGACTAAATGTAATATATATATATATATATATATATATATATATATATATATATATATATATATATATAATACACAGTATATATAAGTCTTTTGATTTGTAATATTTAATAATTATGAATTACTGTACAATAATAATTGCAGTGATAATTGTGTAAGATTCATACACTAAGTTTATTGTAATACAATTATTTGTAATATGCATATTCACTGTAAGTAAACTGCTAAAAGCTCAAAGATGATTAAAACCACTTACATTTAGATGACATTTAATTTTGATTAAAGTAAAAATAATAAAAATGTGTAAAGAGAAAAACATTCAATAATGTAAAAAGGCATTAAGACCTTTCATAATCTTAAAAAATAAACTTTCTCCTCTATACAATTTTACATGCTTAAATTTACCAGTAATATAATTATCTAGTTTAAATGTGATGCGATGTGGGAAATCCCATCGGATGTCATGCTGTGATGTTTTCAGGTATATCAAACAATAGCTCGATTGTCAGTTTTTTGACAAAATCAAATTATAACAAAATATCTTGGCAAAATTATTTTGTTTTTTGCTGAAAAAATATTGATTTATAATGGCAAGCTGATGTTAAAAGTATTTTCCTCTCTTAATAATGCAAAATAGTAAATTAAGTAAATAAAAACGGCTTTCATATGGTATCAACAGGGCCGGATTAACATAAGGGCTAGGTGGGGCTGAAGCCCCAGGGCCCGCGGAAGGAGGGGGCCCTTGATTGGCTGGAGAAAATGGGAGATGTCCTTACATCATTGATTGACAATTCATATAAGTGGTTGATTATAAAATAACAAGAAACTATTGGAAAATGTTCCTGACTGATATAATTCCCTGTCCAATCAAAATCGCTTTACAGTTTGCGCCATCACGTCGGGAAATGCCTCTTTGTGTTATGCTTTGCTTTCACATGTCGAGAATATGAATGTCTATATGAAGAACATGTATTCCGCTTGGCTTGCTGGTGTTCGAAAAAGTGATAGTGGTGCGCAAAAAGGAGAAATAAAGTTCAAATCTTACAGCTAAAATTCCCAAACTAACTAACTAACTACTTCTGATCACTTTCGGGTAAAACATCTGTGCCCAAGGAAATTCCGGGTAGCAGCGGCAATATTTTGCTTCACGCACCGTCTGACACAGATCAATGTGCTTTACATGTTGAAGGTGAGTTAGCAACAGCAGTAAGTTATTGTTCTTGTAACCAACCAGTTAGAAAGCAAGGGTTTATAAATGTTAACTTTGCCCATTTAGATGAAAATGAAAGTAATGGTATGGAAATATTTGCGCCGGTGCCAGGTCTTACATCAGACAGCTGATCTGATCGGTAACAAATGCGAGTTTGTTATATTTTTTGTTATATAAAAAGTTATATTTTATTAAGTCTCGTTTGTGGTCATCAGAAACACTGAGCCGTTTAACACGGATGTCCCTGGAATGCCATGGTGAGAAGCATGGATTCGAACTATATCATTAGAGTTTTCTGCTCAGCTAAAGTTCAAAAGCAGAATTTTTAACGGCAATACCCTATTTTAAGAATTTATTGCAAAATACTCATTAAGGAAGTATGAAACTTGTTTGTTTGAAGTTCATATCTGGAGTCAATGTTAATGTTTTTTTTAATAGCCTGGAAAGTTAAGTATTAAATCTAAAATTAAATTACAATATTAGAAAATTATATAAATTTAATTTTAAAATTCAATATAATTAATAAATATAAAATTAAATTTAAATAGTAGAAAATTAGATTAAATAATTAGAAAATTATATATAATAATAAAATGTAATATGCACATAGAAGATACTGTGGCCTGGCAATAAAATGAAGGGGGCCTTTGGGTTTGATATAGCCCCAAGGCCCAATGTGTTTTTAATCCGGCCCTGGGTATCAAAACCTGTAATATGTCAAATTGTACCATGTGTTGGGTTTTCCCAGATCACATCACAAATGTTAAAAACGCTTTTTATTAATTGCGTTATATTAAAGTTACTTAAAGTCCCTGTGAACCGGATGGTGCGATCGTTTTTAATTCCGTATTCTGACGCATTTCAGAGTGAAACGGAATTACGAATGAGATTAAAATAGTGGCCGTGGCTTTTTCCCTACGGTTTGATTGTATGTATAAAAACAGCCATTGCATTTTGAAATAGAACTGGCAGCAGACTGACAGCTGAAGGGGAGGAGTAAACGGATAATCCGCCCAAGCAGTCTAATTTACATCCTTTGAGATGGATAGTCACTAGAGGGCGGAAGTCAATTTTCTTTATTTTCACTAAGGATTATGATAGCACATAAATTTTATAAAGAGAACGGCCCACATTGGTAAGCTATTTACAATAAACCCTGCAATATTTCATGAAAAAACGGGAATTGTAATTTTTTATTTCACTGGGACTTTAACATAATTTTTTTTATAATTGTGTATTACAGGACTCTCTGTATGAAAAATTAAGAAAAAATGCGGATAGAGGGGATCTCTTAATTTGACAAATGTCTCTTTCCTTTCTCACAGAAAACCTCTTCAGCACGTTTACGGAGAAAAATTCATTCTTAGAGAAACGGGGTTTATCAGCAGTGCTTGACCCTGATGCCCCAATAACCAACAGCAACCAGTATGTACTGGCAGATATCACCAGCTTCTTCACTCTGCTGGTTGGCATCTACTTTCCCTCTGTCACAGGTCAGAACCAAATGTGAAACAATCTGATAAATAATATTGGAATTAAAAATGCCTGTCTATTATATAATGGGGGCTATTTTAGACTGGATTGTCATATTAATTGAAATCTGACTTTTTATTAAATCACCTTAATAAATAATGCATCTGCAAATGTTTTTTAAGCAAAGTTTTCTGCATTATTTATATGCCGCAAATGTCTGTGTCCTCTCACCAGCGTTGACAACGAGAGCTTGTTACATAAGGAAACCGTTTTTTATTTCTACATTGGCCCAGAGCCATAAAGACACTGACTGCTGTCACATTTTCCATTGACTTGTGTTAGTTTGATACTGAGCAGTTCATATTGTCCTTCACTAACCCTCACATAATCCTTGCTGCATTTTTAGATTTTCATTAAGATGTGATTTAGTGTGTTGATTAAGCTGTTTTCCTCACGAGGGTTGTAGGCTGTCTTCACAATGCACGTGGTTTTACTGTTCTTGTGGGGATGTTTGGCCCCCACAATGTAAGCAAAAACCTGAGGCACTAACGCGCCAGCATCAGTAATCCAATATTGTCATCACTAGCGGTTTGTTTTATCCAAAAGTCTCAAATCAATTTCTAATATAGTTTGTGTGTGTTGTGTGTGGTGTAGGTATCATGGCTGGTTCCAACCGTTCTGGGGACCTGCAGGATGCTCAGAAGTCCATTCCTGTTGGTACCATCCTTGCCATCGCAACCACCTCCTTTATCTGTATCCTTCACTCTAAAGCCATTAAACTGCTCTTCACTCAAATAAATGACTCAGGACTTTCATTGTGACAGTGTTGAATTGCACATCCAGGAAGTACAATATAGAGTGTAATTTGATATCCGGGAAAGCACAAAATGTAAAAATGATTAAGCTTCACGTATAATAAAAAGCAATGGTCTTTTTTAGGATGTATGTATTTTTGCAGCTTTGTGTTGTCCTTAATTTAAACGTTCCCAGACATGTCCTCTGTGATTCTGTTTGGAGCCTGTGTGGACGGAGTCGTTTTGAGAGACAAGTGGGTTCCTTGATTTATGTAGGGATAGTTCACCCCCAAAATAAAAAATCTGTCATCATTTATTCACCCTGATCTATATGAATTTTTTTGGTCGAACACTAAAGAAGATATTTTGAGAAATGTTTCAGTGGTCCATACAGTGGAAGTCAAGTGTTGTTTGGTTACCAACGTTCTTCAGAATAACTTATTTTGTGTTTTGAAGAAGAGAGAAAGTCATACAGGTCTTAAATTAAAAGAATTAAATCATTTTTATTTTGGAGTAAACTGTCCCTTTAAAACAGTGATAACTTGATTACAAAGAATTACACCTGAAAATGTGGAAAATGAATTATGTGGACTTATGTATAAAGGAAAATACTCTTAATTTTCGCTTGAAAGCAACTTAGTCATTTTCAATCACACAGGTTTGGGGAAGGCGTGAATGGTAACTTGGTTATTGGGACCCTGGCATGGCCCTCGCCCTGGGTCATTGTGTTCGGCTCATTCTTCTCCACCTGTGGGGCGGGACTTCAGAGTTTGACAGGAGCGCCCCGCCTCCTCCAAGCTATTGCCCGAGATGGAATCATTCCTTTCCTCAGGGTACACCCACACACACATTATATTCTGATTCTCTCTGATTGGTGATCGCAGATGAATGACGCTCAGATGTTTTACAGGTCTTTGGTCATGGCAAAGCTAATGGTGAACCTACGTGGGCTCTCCTACTGACGGGCTGTATCTGTGAGATTGGCATCCTCATTGCCTCCCTGGATGCTGTCGCACCCATTCTGTCTATGTGAGCAACACTGTCAAAAACACACCACATCTCAAGATTCATGACTCCCAGATAAACCTCAGTTTACGTTTGGAAGTGCATTGAACCTGCAAGTTTGCCATTGCCACTCTTTTAACATTACAGACACTGTAATACAACTATCGAAAACATGTCTTAATTATTTTCGCCAGTTATTTGTAACAGTTTATAGCGCATTAATATAGCATTAATCCTATTTGCTAACGCTCTGTAATATATACTCCCTCTAATGACTTTCATAGATCCTAATAGTCTATATTACATAGAGTATACTGATGTACTGTAATGTTGCTCTGTTATCCCTACAGGTTCTTTCTTATGTGCTATATGTTTGTAAACCTGGCTTGTGCGCTGCAGACGCTCCTCCGGACCCCTAACTGGAGACCACGCTTCAAGTTTTACCACTGGTACATATATGCACACACGTGGTCCTCTAGTCTCCTAAACCGTGTGTCTGGTATCTGATGACAGAGTTATAGAATGGATGAAAGATAACAGTGTATTAACCTATAATCACACCATGGAATTTCTAATACAGTGTTACAGATAGACAGATGGACAAATATGCATTAGATAAACTTTACCCTTCTTTGTTTGAGTGTTGGTGTTGTTTTTTCAGGGCTTTATCTCTCTTGGGCATGAGCTTGTGTCTCACTCTGATGTTTCTGTGCTCTTGGTATTATGCCATTGTTGCCATGGTGATCGCTAGCTGCATCTACAAATACATTGAGTTCTGCGGGTAAGCAAACCAAAACGAGCCTCGGGAGGAAAGGGTGGACGGAAAAAGCTAAACTTAATGATTTTTGCACAAACAAGATCAATCTCACTCTTGCAGAAAAAGCCTTTATTAATCGTACAGGTTTTCTGGCCAATTGGGTGTTTTTTTAAGGGGGACTGTTTTATGACAATTTAATGAATGTGAATAATTATATGCATCCTGTGTGTTTTTATGTAGCTTCGGACATTTTAAACCTAGACCAATGCAATACAACAAAATAATGTTGCACAAATTATATATTCAGATTTGAATTTGGTGTAAACTTGATGAGTAAATGATTTTATCTGATTTACTTCTTTTAAATGATTAGATCACCTGAAAATGTAAATTCTCACCCTCATGCCATCCCAGATGTGTATGACTCTTAGTTTTACTTAGTTTTATAAAAAAATTAATTAGCTTTTATTTTTATGTTTTCGCAATGTTGGTATATGCCTTTGTTCATTGTATAATTTATTTGTTTATTTTTTATGTTGCTATATAAAATGAATTCATTTTAATTTTAGTTTTTTTTATTATTATAATTTTGTGCTTTAAACTTTTTTGGAGGCAACTTTTCAAATTGTCCTTTGGTTAAGTTTTTTCAATCATTTTTAGGTCAGTGTTTTACTTAATTTCAATGAACAGAAATGTTTTCAAAGTTTTAAATCATTTAATTAATAAAACTCAAATAACCTTGCTTCTAAAAGTACATACATATATCTGTAATATTCATGTTCTGTCACAAGACATGCAATAGCCAATCAGATTTTAAGTTTGTCTTCTTAGGGTCCAATTAAAGAAAGTAACATTAAGGCATTTAATATAAATTCTCTCTTTGTGTTTGACGAATATACTGTACTTCAGTTTTGACTAATATACTTTACTTCAGAATACAATAATAATATTTTAATTGTTATCTAAACTATTGCTTTTAAACATGTTTCTAGTTAATTGTGCATAATTGATCAGGAGTGTCCTTTTTAGTTAATATACATTCATTTTTATCGTCTTATAGATTCTGATTCTTCTCAGAAACATATTACATTACACACATGAAATGGGTTTAAATGCACTTTTACCTTGACAGCACTTTCGTGTGCTCTCTCTCTCTTTAGGGCAGAGAAGGAGTGGGGTGATGGGATACGTGGCATCTCTCTTAGTGCTGCCCGATATGCCCTCATGCGACTGGAAGAAGCTCAGCCTCACACCAAAAACTGGAGGTTAGTGTCTGATCAGTAATATTTAATACCTGCTTATTCTTTAATATTACATCATTGCTGTAATAGCAATGAATATAGTTTCTTTAAAAAAAAAGTAATTTAATGGAAATTAAAATTCACAGGCCGCAGATTTTAGTGCTCACAAGCTTGGATGGGGAGCAGAACTTGGAGCAGCCTCGACTTTTGTCTCTGACCAGTCAGCTGAAAGCTGGCAAAGGTTTGACCATCGTGGGGGCATGCGTGGAGGGAACCTTCCTGAAAAACCAACCAGAGGCGCAGAAAGCAGACCAAGTATGGAACGCAAAGAATCACTGTACTTCATTCCCTAAAATAAGGCACCAACGATCTGTTTTTCTTCCATCTGTCAGTCTCTAAGGAAGCTGATGGAGGTCGAGAAACTGAAGGGATTCAGTCAGGTGGTGATTTCATCCAACCTGCGGGATGCCACTTCACACTTGATCCAGGCAGGGGGTCTTGGTGGTCTTCGCCATAATGCGGTACTGGTCAGCTTCCCTAAGAACTGGAAGCAGGTGGAGGAGCACCACCGCTGCAGGAACTTCATTGGTAAGACAGTCATTCTCCAACCGCTGTGTACATGAAGCTTGCAAAGAGTTTTCCCAAGATCTATCTACCGATATCTTCGGTTTAATGGTTATAATGATTGTATAGTGTGCTGAGAGTGCCGAGCCTTTGATTCCAGGATTTACTTTTTTAAGGTAATTCAGGCAAGGTCACATGCACAAGCATGCACTTTTTTTACCTTTGTTTTATGACTTTTGTGGCAATGTAGCTTTACTGCTTATGATAACAGAGTGGTTGTAAAGTGTTAGTTAAATGATAAAAAGTGAGAGGCACATATGGTAGATAAATATTAACTCCACTAAACTTTACGACCACTCAAAATGTTTTTCATATGGTGTGTTTTTGCCATGTTTTGTTAACAGAGGTGGTCCGGGAGACCACTGCCGCAAGCTTAGCCCTGCTGGTGCCAAAGAACATTTCTGCATATCCATCAAACGGCGAGCGCTTCACTGAGGGCCACATTGATGTGTGGTGGATTGTTCATGACGGAGGCATGCTTATGCTCCTTCCCTTCCTTCTGCGCCAACACAAGGTCTCTCTCTCTCTCTCTATCATATACAGACTGGTTTTTTGTCATGGTCGGGTTTCTATTGACTTTCATTGTTCAGTATATTGAACACATGATATATAAACAACTTGTTTTACTGACAACCCTCTCAATACATGTGTCTCAAAACACGTTTCATTGTTGCGTAATGTTTGATAAAAGCTTGAATTACTAATATTAAAAAGGTGTTCTGGGCAGTAGGATGTGATATAATGACTGTCTTTGTCATGCTTATGTTTAGTCTCGTAAGAAGAAACTGATTCTATTTTTGCTTGTGTTTCTAGGTGTGGAGGAAGTGTAAGATGCGCATCTTCACCGTGGCCCAGATGGACGACAACAGCATTCAGATGAAGAAAGATCTAATGACATTTCTCTACCACCTGCGTCTTGATGCTGAGGTGGAGGTGGTGGAAATGGTGAGAAACAGACACCTACACACACACTGTTGCGCACACGCACAGATAGAGACTTACAAACTAACATTCTTTTATTATTTGATTTTAAGCATGACAGTGATATCTCGGCCTACACTTACGAAAAGACCCTGGTGATGGAACAGCGATCACATCTCCTCAAGGAAATGCATCTCACCAAGAACGAGCGTGAGAGAGAGGTACTGACACTCAGTCAAGTCACAAAATATAAGAAACAGATGCACAAAGAACAAAGGAAATGTTTTGCAACAACTATCAACCATCAGTTATTTTGTTCGGTCAACACAAAAGAAGATATTTAGAGAAATGTCACAAAAGTGGTTTTGTGTCCTTACAATGAAATGGGGTTCAATGTCATTTGGTTACAGATGTTCTTCAAAATATCTTCTTTTGGGTTCTGCAGAAGAAAGTCAAACAACATGAGCCTGAATAAATGATGAAAGAAATATTTATTTATGACATTTTTCCAGTAAACTACCCCTTTAGGCATGATGCAAACATCAAATGTAAGCCAGTTTGTGTAGAAACATCATTTAAAACATCAAATGTAAGCCAGTTTGTGTAGAAACATAATTTGTATTGATTTCATATAAATCTAAATAAACTGAAGCATTTTCACTAGTGGTCTCACACTTTTGGACCCCAATTTATGTTATTCTAGAATGAAATTGGGAGTCCCATGTGCCTGTTTGTTGTTTAATAACAACCTGAACAGCTTAGCCAATATAACAAATCAGATTCAAGACCCCAGTGTCAATTTTTGTAATAAGTTTGGTTAATGAAGCATAAAAGCGTAATGGAAATGGTATTTCATCCTTCTCTTCTATCCGATATTTCCATCTCCTAATGAATTACCATATAAATCATGATATTGTGGTGCCACTCTTAAATCAATGTAGCCGCATTAATGTTGTCTCCTCAGATTCAGAGCATCACTGATGTTTCTCGTGGGTCTATTCGGCGGAAGAACCCTTCGAACCTGCACGCGCAGAGGAGCATCACTGAGGAATCAGTGGCGGGAGGTGGCGAAGAGAAACCTGAGGAAGAGGTACAGTCATCTCTCGTTCTGTTTCTTCCTCGACACAGTTATCCGTTTTGTGTTTCCTGACGATTAGATGATAGCATGGACCTTTCAGTCATGTGAAGATAGCATCTCTTTAACTTTCCGTTTAGGCCCCTCTCTCTCTTTTCTCTTGCTGATTATCTACAAGAGAGTCTTACTTTCCTGTTAACACCCTGGAAGAATCTCTCTCTCTCTCTCTCCTGATGAACAATGCTACCTTAAAATGGCAAATTCTTACTTCTCAATTTCTCGTCCCTCAATCCTCTTCTTACCTTTCTCTTAGTCTGTACATCTCTCCCGTACTCGACAGGTGCAACTCATTCAGGGAAAGAATGCCACACCCACCCCCACTAGCCCCACCTCCCCAACCTCTCCCACCCCAGCGGCCATGAGCCCCGGAGAGGAAGTTCAGATGACCTGGACAGACGAGACAGAGAAGATCAATAACCCAGCAGCGGTCTATCCTGAAGGTGTAAAGGACATGTTCATATGAAACCGTAAGTCATTACAATGAGGATGGCTGGTGATCATATTATGAGCTTATTATTAGACCCATTGGTATCAGGTTAATGGCAAAACAACAAATCAGAAAATGTTATTTACTGAAATGTAGAACAAATCATTGTACAGTCCATGCAAATAGGTATGCATTGTAATTTCCAGATTTGTATTAGATTAGGGAACAGAATGCAAAAAAAATGTTCAGCTTTACACTTAAGGAAGTAAAAATGTTCATAGCTGATGTTAGCTTAGTTATTAAAAATACATACAAATTTGTATCTATCTACCCCAAGTATTAGGTAAAGGGATAGTTCACCCCCAAATAAAAATTATATCATCCTCATGTCATTCAAAATTTGTATATTGTTGCTGTCCTTCGGAAACCTCGGATCTCCAAATTCGCTTTATTTCAGGAAATGGAAAAAATACAGTACTTTTTATATGATAAAATAATGTGTTGTCAAAGTTCACGAGCCCTTTACAATAATTCTTATTGGATAGATATTTGCAAAACCCAGTGACAAAAGGGTGACTAATAATAATGATTTTATGGCAAAAAATTAAAATCATGAAGTATCAGCAGCGTTATGACTCTTTCTTCTGTGGAACACAAAATTATATAGTAAAAGAGGATATAAATTAATATATTTTGAGAAATGTGCAGTGTTCACTAATCCCTGAACAGGGGATATCCGTTGAAGTGGACTTCGCTGACAAAAAAAACGCTTAATTAGAATGCACTTCAACGTCATCAAAGAAAGGCAACGGCAGGGTTCCGCAGATTATAATATAAATACATATTGTAACTTTACTTTTAAATTTAAAATAAATATACATAAACGTAACACGTGTTATGGATCTAATCAATATAATCTTAGGTTTTGTTTACGCTTGTATTTATTGTTTGACTGATGCAGCTTTGATTATTTGAAACTCGACTGTTATGCAATATAAAAATACATTTTAATTTGGTCAACTATGTAAAAATGTGTTCTTAATCCATGGTTGCGTCGGTCTCATCTTAATTTGTGCAGCCGTAACATTCCTGAGGTAAATAACACAACATAATAAAAATAACTTCATAATAAAAAACCTTTTACATTGGTTTGTATAATAATAGCAAATTGGATGAAACCTTACATGCATATGAAAACAACTTTTTAAATGCACGATAAAATATAAATAAATACATTCATCATCTCAAGTGTTTAGCCTATATAATAACAATGCTACACAAAGTAAAATAACATATTTACTTGAAGCAAACCACAGTATTTAATATAATTGGCAATAATTAAATAAACTTTCACAATGTACAAAAGGCATACGTAAACTTGTCCGTTGTTTTTCCGACTCGTGACGTGGCGCGCAATGGCAGTTGGGTCCTTTCCACTTCCGACGAAGTGATGTATCAATGTCCCCTGACTCCCTACGCTGTTCGCAGTGTCCTTCGAACTGAACATGTTCGCTCCCTTCAGATTGGAATCTCACTTAAGATGGCGGAATACCCTGCGAAGTCCAAAGTGATTTTGTGCTCATACAATGGAGGTCAATGGGGGCCTACGCTGTTAGCTAACATTCTTCAAAATGTCTTTTTGGATGAACTATCCCCTTACGAGGCCAAATGTAAAATCGTAAAAAGGCTATTTAGGCTAATGAACATTAAAGCCATGGCGTGACTTAAAACAACTGAAAAGGGGAATTAATGCTGTGAACCTGTTTTACTCTGTTCTGTTCTTTGCTCACTGTTATTTTTATTTTTTATGCTTCAGTGAATGGGAGAACCTGTAAGTATAGTGAAGAAAACACTAACCCTTAAATTACATTAAATTATTTAGAAAAACGTAATTGTTATTTCATATCACTGCACACTTCGCATCTGTTTGATAAGCATAAAATCGAAGTATCACGTTAGCTGATAGAGAGAAATCTCAAAACGCTCACGAAAATGTTTCGCCAATGCTCTTCATATGATCTATCCTTCAGGAATCAGTCCAATGTCAGACGCATGCATCATGCACAGAAGCTGAACGAGGTCATCGTGAAGAAGTCGCAGGAAGCTAAACTTGTCCTGCTTAACATGCCTGGTCCACCTAGGAACTGCACTGGAGAAGAAACCTGTATCCTTATTACTGTATTTCCTCCGGTCTCTATCAATCTCTGACTTGTTTATAATAAATGTTCATATTTTCTGCTTATACATAATATATTCCATAAATCAATGTCAAATTATGCCTCTTAACTTCAGACACACAGACATGGAATTTCTTGAGGTCTTGACTGAAGGTCTCAACAGGGTCCTCCTCGTGCGTGGAGGAGGCCGTGAGGTCATTACCATCTACTCCTGAGGGGCTTAGCTCATCCACCAAATACTCGTAACCCCTCATCCCTCACTGCATAGACGGACACCCCAGTCACCCTTACCTACACCATGAGCAATAACGCCCCAGCACATATCAGATGACTTTGCACTACATAGCCTAAGACCTCTAAAAAGACACCAGCTTAGTAGATGTCACTTCCACATTTTTAGTTTCATCTTTCTATGTTCCTATTGGTTGTTTCTCACCTCAACGTGCATATTGCACAGATCCGTACACGACCGAGTTGGTCTTTGTTACTATTATTCTCAAATGACAGATTAGACCATGTCCTCCAGTGACACCCAACAAACTACTGTCATCCATATTTATGTTTAATAAAAACTTCTGAGAGAAACTGGGTTTTAGGACGAAACTTACTCACCCTAATGCCATCCTAGGTGTATATGACTGTCTTTCTTCAGCCAAACACAATCTGAGAAATATTGAAATAATATTCTGTCTTTCATAGCGTTGTAATGGCATTGGGTAGATCGCCATTTTTTTAAGCTCAAAAAAGAGTATTCATTCCTCATATAAGTAATCCCCACAACTCCAGAGTGGAAAGAAATGTTTTACAAAGCAAAACAATACATAAAACTATTAATATTTTTAGTTAATTTAGTCACGTTTGTGTGTAAATGTAATACGTCTTAGGTCACACACAAAATGGCCGCACACAGCCTTCATGAATCTCAAATTTGAATCTCATTGACTATCGCACGTCTCGTGACCCTGAGAACCAAAACAGACTGAAAGTTCAAATCTTTGGAGCCTGTGTGCGTCCATTTTGTGTGCGATTATTTAAATTTACTCTGATTGTGTTTGGCTTTACCCTGTAAAACATTTTCTTTTTACTGTTATTCTTCTTACATATTTTTCACGTATAATGTCCAAAACACTTTATTTTACTGGTTTATTTACAGATTTTTCAAAAATATTATGAAATATGGTCAATTACAGAAAGTAAATGGAAAACCATGTAATTTTACTGGAAAACGGTTATTTAAATTAGTTTTTTTACGGGATTTTTTTCAGTGTAGAAAGGAAGCCATATAGTGGCATGAGGGTGAGTAAATTACGGATTCAAATTCATTTTTGGGTGAACTGTTCTTTTAAGGGGCAATCCCACTAGATTTTAAGCATGCAAAACAGCGTAGTTTAGATTCTGTATCGGTCAAACTCTTTTTATCTTATTATTTATGCAGAAAACAAAAGTATGCATACATGATAATTCTCTTTTGTTCATAGGCATATTATATATGAAAGTTAATCAAATTCAAAATGTATTGGGACCGCCCCATTAAGCTTTATACAGTAGTAGACCACTTTTACCTATACTGTACATTGTTCATCATTGGGTAAATAGAACGGCATATATATTTCTTTGTTGAAAACAGTCTTCCAGTGCACCACGTAATTGTCCGAGGTTGTTTGTTTTACACCAAGGACAGAATTGACCAGGGTTTTATTGAGAGCTAGGTGTGAGCACTCAGAGGTCATCCTTCTGGATCAATCACTATCAGCTTTACCCTTGAACATTTGCATGTCCTTTGACTATATCAGCCTTTTAGGAGTCATATACAATATGAGAGCGGCGTGTGAGTGTTTGTACTGATGTAGATTTGGTAGGGTATAACAGAATTGTTAATAGGATTGGTGACTTTGTCCTTTGACAGATCTGTTCATTTAGTCTTTGACACTAAAATACAGTATCAGGTGACGTGAATGATATTGCTCAGTCCACATATGTGTACATACTGTGGGAAATGAGCGTTACTAAAATCCGAACCTGCTGTATATTGAAGACCCATATACAGTTTAAATATCCAGTAACGGTATAATCCAAAATAATCTTATTTAAATATTAGAATCACATATATCGTAAGGGAATGTAAATAAAAAAGGATCAGTATTTATATTTCAGATATTTATTTACAAAGAAAATTATTTATTCATTTTGATTGATTGTAAACACGGTCCAAACATGGTCTCGATGTCTCTTGCCAAATCATAAAACATGAATCGTGCCATATGAGGATTGGGAGAAAAAAAACACATTGTTCTATTTGCATTTTCATATATAAAGGACAGAGCTGAGAAAGATGTTATAACATCAAATTATATCACGAGTCTTAGTAAACAGATCTAGTTTTAATAACATAATTTTTCACCAAATCAAATTTGTGAACAAAATCATATTTTAACTACATAATATTTTAAAATATATCATATCATGTCTAACGTTTGTCACGAATGTCTACGAATTTCTTTTGTTTTCTACATTTGTATAGAAGACACCGATTTGCTACATGTACGCATCATCTGGGACTGATGCAGACTGTTTTAATCACAAGCACGGGATATTTAGTTCATGTGTGGTAGAAGTAGATCAAGATATTTAAAACATTTATCTAAAAAAAAGTATTTTATTTTTTGTAAAATTGCAACGATAAAAAAAGAAGTATATTCGATTATTGAATAGATTAGTACAATATTGTCTTGTGTAAATGTGAGACGTAAAAAAAAAGGAAACTAACTATATGTTTTAAACTTTAAAATCAACTTGTGCTGAGGTTGCTGCTGCCTTCATTACAGTGTAAATATATCGCATACCTGCCCCCAAACTATAAAACTTAAAGTAAAAGAAAAAAGAATAAATTGATTTTTTCAGTTATAAAGCTTGCATTCAGATTCCCAAATTAGTTGCGACAAAATATTTTAAAGGGTTTGGATACTAGAACTTCGGGACAGGAAGTATTTTATCAAAAGTTAGTCTGTCCTAATATTCTTCATTTAACCTCACATGTTGTCAAGTCAAAGTGCACACTTTATTTAGTAGAATAGTAGTGTATAAAGGTTGTGGTCTATAGGGGATCTTTAGCTTATTCATTGTTTCCAAAAGAATTAGATATTTCCTTCTTCTGTTTGCCAACTAATATTTTTCTCCAAAACCAGGAATTGCGAAGTACAGTATGTGATAAGTGCTACCTAACGTAATTCTTCCAGTTTTACTGCTTATGTTTCTAGCTAAAATCTTATCTGAAGGATATATTTGAATTGACAAAAGACAAGTTCGGCTTCTTTGGAGTCCTATGCAATTACAGTTGAATACGTTCTTTGAGGGTCTAAAATGACTTTCTATCGAATTCTTTATAGCGGTGTGAGTATTATAGATTGAAATCAGAGCTTCCATTACCTGCCAGGGTGGCTTACAGTTTGGTTACTTTCCACACAAAGTAATGCAAAGGGACACATGCTGGGACAACGCAGAGATTTGGCCATATTGGCTGCACGCTGTGCTGTTGGACACTGAGGTTTGTCCCGTTCTTCATGAAAATTTCGAACACCTGAATTGATTCCACATTGACGCTAAGGGCTTTCGATATCATTTTATCAGATCCGTCTTATCCTTTCCCGAGGCTGTAGACAAAAGTGTCACAAACCATGAATAGCATGTGGTTCCTTATCTCCCTAAAGGGATGGTACACAGTAAAGTCACCCCAAATTGGCCAAAGCATAACTAGAAATAAGCACTGTGAAAATTCAAGGTGAAGTTTCTTTCCGACACATTCAGTCACATCTGTAACTTTTGCCGATGTATATCTTGATTTATCGTTCTTGTTGTGTCATGATGTGGAGCATTGTAGTAGGGAAAACCGAAGTGAAATAGTTTGAATCACGATGCTTTTTATGCAATGACTTGTTTAACTGTCCTGCAACAGTGGTATACTGCAGTCTACTAGTCGACTAACAGGGCTTATAAATGAACCAGCTAACTGAATTGATTCTTAAGTATTTGCAGGGGTTTCAGAAGGTGCTAATGATTATTTGAGAGTGTTCGCTGAGGTGTATGAAAATGTGAGACTTTACAACTTTTGCAATGTTGGCCGGCTTGATGAGGTGTATCCAAGAGGAACATTTGTTTGAAAACCCAAAGTCATCGTGGTTGCTTTATCCTTTCGCTTCAGCGATTACATTAGATCAGTCGGAGAAGGTTAATGATCATCTGTTTAAGCATTTTCTACGCACCTGCTTCCTAACTCAGCATGTCGGTGTTCAAACTGTTCAAACTATCCAGGCCTCAACTCAATGACATAAATATTGATTCGGATTTCTAAAATGCATCTTTAGATATTTCGAAATTCTCCAATTCTCCCAGCAGCGTGTGCAAATTTCTACACAGTCAACATTTTGATTTTATCCTGAGGAGAGCACTGACACATTTTGTATGGTAGTCGACGTAGATCCGAAGACAGTGATCTTGGTTAGAAATTGTGTTTTATGTTCTTCGCTTCAGTTCTCATTCCTTGGAACAAGGATTCAGAGTGTTTTTGTAAATGCGATTGAAAGAGGGAAAGAGGCGGCGTGGTTCTGTATGTGACTTTGTGTGACTCTAGGAAAAAAGAGAGAGGTTAAACCTTGGTAGTTACTTTTGTAAATATACGACACATTATAGTTATCTTAGCCTAGCTGTTTAATTTGTGTGTCCATGCAAGTTTAATATTTTAACAAATAAATAGAAACCGTGTCTGAAAATTGTGTTCTATGAAATATATTTAACTAGATATCTTACATTATTGTTTTACCTTGTCAAATGCTTCTATGTTCTATGAATAATGGTTTCTCTGGACCATTTTATAGACTTGTCTGCACAAAATGCAATAAAGTTCAAGTCCTTTATTACAACTATTTTTGTTGTGTTTTCATTTCAATGATGTATTTGAAAAACTGTACAGTACATTGACATGCAAGCAAACAGTTAACAATTAAAAGTAATTACACTTACAAAAAAAGTACCAAACTGTATCATAGTATAGTACATATCAAACATTAAGGTGTTACACGATGCCATAGAATAATAATTTTTGTCTATGTGGTTACATAAAGAAGTTTTTACATCTGGATGACTCTTCTGTTTAACAAACGTTTTATGCAAAAAGGTTTAAAATGTGTGTTTCTTTGGAGAACCAAAACCATTTTTTCTATCTATTGCATTGCTGTGAATAATGTTTTGTAGCACCTTTATTTGTTAGAGGGTTGTATGTTTGGAAGTACCACAAAATTATGGTCCATTAATTTCAGTACCATGTTCACCACCTTTACCATCACTGTACTACAGTACACTGCTTTATCAATACCGTACAATACACAGTACTTTATTGTCTGGGTACTTTAATCAGATGTATTTTTATTGCTGTGTGTCACTTTTTACAATACTTCTGTTACGACAAATCCTAACCAGCCATAATAAAAATCTATATATGTTTGCAAAGGAACTGTTAAACATATACCAGCATGTATGTATTCTTAATATACTCATGGGAATAGAAAATCAATTCCACTTCTGTAATGAGAATTGAAAGGTTAGGAATCGAATACTTAATTTAAAATCACTCCTCCTATCAATTCCTGTGTGCATACTTTCAGAAACGTGCATGTGTTAACTTGGGATCTGCTGATATCTCAATAAAGGTCTCTTATGAAAAATGAACCATATTTTTACTACAGTTACCATAGTTTAACTATGGATTTTCTAGTACAGAACAGTAACCACAAATTTACCGTAGTTTCATTATAGTAACAACAGTTTAACCATAATGGTAATACAAATAGTAATTGATCACATGTATACTATGTACTGTATATATATATATATTAGGGCTGTCAAAAGATTAATCGCATCCAGAATAAAAGTTTGTGTTTACATAAAATATGTCTATGTTCTGTGCATATTAATTATGTTTTTATAAATACAAACACATACACATGTATGCATTTACATGTGTATGTAAATGCACATGTACATTTATTTACATGTATTTATTTATATTTACCAACAATTGAAATTATATATAAATGTTTAATCATTTTTAGATTTTTCTTAAATATATGCATGGATGTGTATGTGTTAATAAATACAAAATTATTCTGCACAGCACACAGATATATATTATGTTAACACAAACTTTTATTCTGGATGCGATTAATCGCGATTAATCTTTTGACAGCCCTATATATATATATATATATATATATATATAGACAAAACGGTGCTCGTGGATACTAAACAGTCAATAAGCAGGCTAAATGACCATACTGAGAAATAATAAGAATCAGAATTGATAGGCAGAATTGGAATTGAAAAAATTAAGAAGATCCCCAGCCCTACTCTTTACATACACAAATTAAAAAAGGGGCTACAAACGGTGCCATAGAGGAACCAGTTTGGTTCCCCCAAAAAACATTAACAAAACAATTTTTTTCAAAACTTTTTAAATCTTTTTTACACCATAAAAAAACAGTTCAACAAAGATATTTCTGATGTTGAATTCAGTCAAAAATGGTTCCTCTATGGCACCATGAAGCACATTTTTTAAGAGTGTAGCACAACTGTGATAATATTTTTGATGTTCAATTTTATCAGATAATGGTATCATTCACAAATTCTGTACATGTGGACCAGCACAGTCCAAAATGTTAGATAAATGAAATAGAAAAATGTCCCTAACAGGACCTTTTGCATCCAGCAGAATATAATCCACTCTTGGGTAACACACACACAATTTGAGAAAATATTGTTTGGCGGTGACCAACAGTGCTTTGTTTTGACACACAAGAAGATTTACATAAACACCTTAAGCTGTTCACCTGATTGAATTTTCTTATGACAGCATCATGGAATAATTGGGCTGTTAACAGATTACCACCTCAGTCTGCCTTTTCAAAACATGCCAATGAGTGAAGTTTTGTAGTTATCTGAACTATCATTTCATGTAAAATATAACTCTGAACTCTGATGCCTGATGCCTGGTTTCACAAACAAGGCTTAAGCCTAGTCCAAGACTAAAATGTAAGTTTGAGCTGTCTTAACTGAGAATAACTAGCAATGACAAATCCTAAAACATGTCAGTGATATTTTTATGTCTCAAGATTCACACTAGCAAAGTTTTTAGAAAAGCTACTTAATTCTTAGGCCTAGTCCTGGCTTAAGCTAAACCGGGCCTGAATGTCCCATTGATCACCACAATAAGGATGTGAATGAGTTTCTTTATGCGCCTCTCTCTATCTATCACTGTTTTGTGATATGGGTTTACACAAGTCTAGCATATCCTTTGTTAAAGTTGAAAAACTGCTGAGCAATCTGAATCCTGAGACTGGTTATAACCAAGGACAAAGTGCAGCTGGCTTCCCTACAGTATAACCTCAGCAGCCTGTGAGTGATGCAACTTGACATTTTAGCCAATGACCAGCATTTGACTTATCAAGATACAGTAGATAAAATAAAACTCAGTCAGAGAGAAAGTGAGATGTGACTGGAGGCGCTTGGAATCCGGCGAAAATGAAGAGAAACTCAACAGGCTTGCGTGTGCGCCTTCCTGCGCTCATTTTTACATTAGAGGTTGTGATTGTGATCCTTTATGTTGTCTTTGTAACTTACGATGACAGCGCTAATGCAGTTCTACAGAACAACCAGACGAAGCCCATGGAGAACTTATTGTATCAGAATTATTCAGTTTTTGCTGACATACAAGTGATGATCTTTATTGGATTTGGCTGCTTGTTGGCTTTTTTCCGGCGTTATGGTTTTGGCGGCATGGTCTTTAACTTTCTGACCGCCACGTTTGCCATTCAGTGGGCTATTCTGTTCCAGGGCTTCTTCCAGTTTTATCACGATGGGAAGATTCATCTTGGAGTGATGAATCTGATAAATGCGGAATTTGCATGCGCTGTGGTGTTAATCTCTTTCGGTGCAGTACTGGGGAAGACCAGTCCGGTGCAGTTGCTGGTAAATTTATAATTTTTTGTTGCAGGATTACACTTAAAGTGATAGTTCACCCAACATTGAAAATGCTGTCATCATTTACTCACCCTCTCGTCATTTCAAACCTTTATGACTTTCTTTTCTCCGCAGAACACAAAATAAGATATTTTGAAGAAAGTTGGTATCCGAACGGCACTGAACCCCATTCACAACTATTGTATGGACCAAACCAATGCAAGCGAATGGGGGCCAGTTAACAACATTCTTCCAAATATCTTCTTTTGTGTTTTGCATATAAATAAGTCATACAGGTTTGAAATGACAAAAGGGTGTGTAATGATGACAGAATATTTATTTTTGGGTGAACTATCTCTTCAATTTACAGAATTTATGGAAATACCCAAAGCAAAATATACTTTGGAATGGTTGCTTAAAGTGATAGTTCACCCTAAAATCAAAATTCTGACATCCTTAATTTACTCTTAGGTCTTTCCAAACCTGTATATGACTCTTTCATCTGTGGAACACAAAAGAAGATATTTTGAGAAATGTTATTCCGTTACCTACGTTCTTCAGTATATCATCTTTTGTGTTCTGCAGAAGAAAAAAGTCATACAGGTAGGAATGACATGAGGGTGAATAAAGGATGATAGAATTCTCATTTTGGGTGACAATCCCTTTAAAGCAAGTACATCAGTCTGTTGCATCATATGTTTATACACTCTTGAAAATAAACATGCTTTAAAGGTTCTTCAGAGAGATGCCATAGAAAAACCATTTTTGATTCCACAAAGAACCATTTCGTCTAAGGTCCTTTAAAGAACCATCTCTTTCTTACACCGTGTCTACATCAGATGCGACATGACACAGGGCCTGTTTTGAGGGAATTGTTACGTAACGCCGCATCCAGTGTGGACAAATTTTAAATTATAATGTGTTCTAATACGTACTATTGTCCGGTGTAGACACGGTGTTACCATTTAATAATCGGAAGAACCTTTTTTGCCACAAAGAACCTTTTATGCGACAGAAAGGTTCTTCAGATGTTAAAGGCCCTTCACGGAACCATTTAGACAAAAAAGGTTCTTCTATGGCATTGAAGAACCTTTTGAAGCACCTTTATTTTTTGTAGGGGTAGTTCACCCAAAAATGAATATTCTGTCATCATTTACTCACCTTTATGTAATTTCATACCTGTATAAATTACTCTGTTCCGATGAACACAGAGAAAGATATTTGGAGGAATGTTAGTAATTTTCACTTCCTGGACATCATTGACTACCATATACTGCAGGAAGAATTAAATGGTGGTCAAAGGTGCTCGAGAACTCTTTGTTTTCCTAAATTCTTCAAAATATCTCATTATGTGTTCAACAGAACAAAAAAATACAATATTTGATGTACCAGAACTGAAATTGCTAACATTCTTCCTAATATCTTTCTCTGTGTTCATTGGTACAAAGAAATGTATACAGGTTTGAAACAACCTGAGTGTGAGTAAATGATGACAGATTTTTCATTTATGGATTAACTATCCCAGAGTGTATTGTGTTTTGCACATTTAGTTAAAAAATGATCCTCAATGTCAGTCATACTTCACATACGTATCCTTTCTAGGTCATGGCCATGCTGGAGATCCCAGTGTTTGGCCATCACAGAATGGGCCGTGCTGAAATACTTAAAGATCAACGATGCTGGCGGCTCTATCCTCATCCACCTGTTCGCCTGCTACTTTGGGTTGGGTGTCACCTTTGTGCTATACAGACCCAGCCTAAATGAGGGACATCCGAAAGAAGCAACAAGTTACCAATCAGATCTGTTATCCCTCATTGGCACACTGTTCCTCTGGGTGTTTTGGCCGTCTTTCAACTCGGCACTGACCTTGAAGGGCGATGACCAGCACAGAGCTGTTCTTCACACGTTCATAGGTCTCAGCGCCTCCACGATCACTGCTTTTGCCCTGTCCACAATACTCAGCAAAAATGGCAAGATAAGCATGGCTGATGTCCAGAACGTAACATTGGCCGGTGGGGTAACTGTTGGCGCTTCCGTGGACATGATGATCTCCCCGGGTGCCGCTTACGCACTGGGAATACTGGGTTGCATAGCGTGCATGCTGGGGTACAGATACCTGAGCCCCTTCCTGGCACGCCGGCTACGGATCCAAGATCAGTGTGGCATACATAACCTCCACGGCCTCACGGGACTCATTTCCAGCCTGGCTGGAATCTGTGCCATCCTCCTGGCCACCGAGGAAACGTACGGCCCTAGTCTCTACCAGACTTTCTCATATAGGGCACCCATGGAGGGAGACCCTCAGCTGGAAGAGCTTCGGAAACTGATTCCAGACCTGGAGGCGGGCTTGGGTCGGAGCGCACAGGAGCAAGCTCTGTTTCAGCTGGCCGCAGTGGTCGGGACCATCGCTGCATCAGCGGTGGGGGGATTCTTGACCGGAACAATTCTCAAGCTGCCGTACCTGGCCTCTCCCACGGATGAAAACTGTTTTGACGATGAGCTTTTCTTTGATATTCCTCAAGAATATAATCAGCAGGATATATGGTCTCATGTTCTGAAAGACACATGCAAAACTGATGTTGAATAAAGACAACTGCACTTAGCAGGGGACAGATGTTTGGCAGAATTATTCAAGACTTGAATAATAATGAATGTCAGACCAGGCCATGAAACACCTATGAGTACTGTGTAACTTACTAACTGGGAATTACATTTAACTGTAATAAAATGATGGGCTGTTTAATGTTTGGTGGATACAAGTTGCAATATGTGTATATCTTCATACGTCATATGTGTGTATATTTTGATAAAAAATATTTTTGTAAAATATTTTAAGAATGAATTCTTCGAATATGAATTAGTAATATTTAATTATTCTGTATTAATTCATAAATATAAAGTCAGAATGTTGCTATGTGATCATTTAAAAGAAGCATTAATGTGAGTACATGTTTTTCACCCTACTAAACAAAAAATAGAGTACTTAAGAGTACAATGTGTTTTTCACTTCTACTTGTACATTATCTTGATTAAAGTTATAAGTTAACAGACTTCCGATAACTTGTGTAGACTTTGTTGTATTTCATTTGATTATATTACTTCGGGTTATGCCCTGTCCCTGCCACATTTATCTCATGTACATCTAACTGTTTGTTTGTAAGAAATATTTCAAACTACCCTGTAATTGCATGCAGAACGTTATATGATGTGATAACCTTTTGTAAGTGGAGGTTGCTCAAGGCCAGATTTTCTCATTTAAAAAAATGCATTCTTGCACAATGTAAATCGTCATCATTTATTATTTGTCAATTGCAACGCACTAATATTTATTTGAGTTGTATCGTAATACTTGATGTTTATCGAACTTTTTTGTTCTATTTAAATTTGACTAAAATAACACGCTACGTTGTCTTTATTGTTTTTCTTGATTTTTTTTTAAATAAAAGTCAAAAATATGTATAATCTATCATTAGAAATTTTTATTTGATTAATCTAAATATTTATATCATGTATCTGTGTATGTGGAAAATAAAACTTGTTTAACCAGGATCTCAGTTGTGTCATGAGAGAAGCCCCGCCCACCACCAGCGTCCATTTTGGGCAAAGCAGGAAGTTGATTTAGGGGAAAACCTAACAAACAAACTAAACAACTTCTTAAGCGTCGAGCGATAGATTTATCGTTTTTTAATCCGTGTTTGAATCGTTGTTCAATGTATATGTTGTTAAATTAACACCGGCAGGACTGTACGCGGATTTAATCGTTTGTTTGACGGTTGTGCTGCTGACAGGCTCACGCGCGTCGCAGAGGTCGCGACAATAATCCGGAATCCTAAATAAAACCAGGTAATTTTGCAATAATATAGATTAGTCTCTGATTCAAATGTATTTTTACATCAACTGCTTGTTGTAGTGCCTTTTCAGTGTTGGTTTAGCGTGTAAAGCTGCGTCTTATGTAATGCACATGGTGTTGTAGTGGCTCGCGACCCATGTTATTTAAACCGTTTAAAGCCTTTTGTTTTGTGTTTTCTTGGTTGATATAATTTGATGTATATCAGCAAGAAATTGATTTGCAGGACAAAAAAAAATGAGGGGAATTGCACAAAATGGAATTTTTGGTGTAATATATTTTTCCTCCGCAGTTGGTCAGGATGGCGGATGACTTCGATGTTGAGGCCATGCTGGAAGCTCCTTTTAAGAAGGTGGGTTGAAGGCCGGAAGTGACCGGGTCTCATTTTTTTGGTTGGCATTTGTGCTTTTGCAGACCTATAAAGAGTGTGGTAAGGCTAGTCAGAAACCCTGCATTTGTCTTCTGTGCCTGATTAAAGTGTATGATGTGTATTGTGTATAAGAGAGTGATGTTGTGCAGTGTGAATTATCCTGAATTACAAATAAATGCCCGTCTATCTCTCTTTATAGACTTGCCTAATGATATCTCACCTCTACTCCCCTGAATACATCTTTGATTCCAGTGTGAACTGTGAAAAAAAGTAAGGTAGTAATTGCGCAATGTATTGATGTACTGTGATCCCTTAGGTAAAACACAAACAGACCGCCAGCCTAGACCATCCAATCACCTGTTTGCTTTCAGCAAGGTGAATAAATCCCAGTGGATGAACAATAATATGACATGGAACAGAGACCGTATTTAAATATTGTTTTTAGCCAAGTCACCATGAGATCAAAGTTATTAGACTAAGGGTAAAGGGCATGTCTCAGCATAACTAGATAAGATAGAGTGACCATACATGCGATTTTCCCGGACACTGGCCAGGATTTCGGGTGCGTTTCTTCGAAGGGTCGCATTGTCGAGCGCATACGTCATCGAGGTTTATTATTTCAGGTTTTATTTCAGAATAGGAACAGTTACATTTCAAGGTAAGAAGGAAACTACAATATTTATATGTCTTAAGAGAAATAAATGTTAATTTTGTTTTGTTAAACTGAAATGTGATGAACGTATGCAGTCGGGAATGCGACTTTCAGAGGACGCACCCGAAATCCTGGACAGGACGTGTCTAGGAAAAAATGGCTCGTATGGTCACCCTAAGGATAAGACCTTCATGTTTTCACAGTCGAAACGCTAATTAATAAACTATTATTAAAGTACATTCCAGTTATTAAGGCAGATCTCTGATTTTAAACTGTCCTGGGCAGGGATATAGCCAGGAACAGTGGCCCATGCCCTTTATGGTGTAGACACCTGTGCCCTCTTAATTTAAGATGTATAATCTGTGGACCATGTACTTGGTTTTACTGTTGATCGTTCAATAAAAAAAATTATTTGCCTGTTTAAATACTGTCTCTCTGCCCAGTCATTGTAATGGTCTCTATAATCGTTTACATTAGCGATTGGATTGTGCATGCCCTTGACACAGTGTAGTTATATCTCTTCATCCTTCAGTTGTCTACCATTTTAAAAAACGACATACTACAGAGTAATAATTTTGTCAGAAAGAATACTTTGCTTCTTTGTAAATTAATAAATAAAACCTCTGCCTGTGATGGTTCAAATGTAATGGATTCAAAATGAGGCAAGTAAGACGAAAACCACAATCTTTGTATGAGGTTTAAAGTGGTCTCTTGTATGGCTTACTTTGATTTTGCGTTGTCTTTTGGGACGCAATATGACTAAGCCGTGTAAATCCCTGTTTGCTTCAGGACGAGCTGTGAGACAAAGATGACACCGAGCTCTCACAGTCCAACCACGCTTACTGGGGAAGATCTCACGGACTGACAGCATCAACACTGGAATGCCCTTTAGCAGCTCTATAGCATGGCTGCAGCAAGACTTATGTTAAAAATAGCAGGGTACCTAAACTATAGCCTTGAGGGTCCCCTAAAAATACATGGCTTCTCTGTTAGCTTTAGGAAGGCACTAGGGATTGGTCATAATGGTTGACTAGTTGTCCAGCCACTAGTTTATTTATTTGTTATATTTTTTTGATGCGTGTGATATTTTTAGCCATGGTGATTTAATTCGCATGCCGGCAGCATGCTGTGCTTTTCAACGCTGTATAGCCTTCTCTCTCTTGGAAAAACGGAGAATTTTTAAAGTTATCCCGTTTAAAGCATTGCTGTTACAGCCATACACATTCAGACAGATGTCTTTGGTTGCAAGTGTCGTGCTCTGCGCTATTTTGAGCATTCCACATGGGGGTGACATGTCGGGTTAACATTGGCTATTTTAAAAATGAGCCTCAAGACCCTGCATTTCACATATTTCAATGAACACAGTTAAGAATTTTAACAGAGTATAATAAGGTGTGTATTACATTACACAAATCTGACGAACTAGTCATCAGGGAACCCATAACTAAGTATTCCACATTATTAGTAAGTTTTTGTTCAGCGATAGAATCACTGTTAAGTTTAATTTGTTGTTTTATGTGCGATGGAAAACAGTTGAGAAAAATGTGCAATATTTTCTCAAGTTATTGCAAGACCCTGCTAAAGCTTCTTGTTTTTATTTGAATCCGTTTATCTGTAGCAGAAAGTTTTTATCAAAAATGAGACACGAAACAAGTGATTTATCACAAAGTAGCCAACCGTGTTAGTAAATTATAGCAATATTCCACACTATCGAATTTCAACCAATATGATTTTTTTTCTTTCCTCAATTCTTTTAAATGAAATTGTTCACTCTGTTCAGTAGCTGTTCACTCTGTTCAGTAGCTCTTCACTGCAGAACGCGAGATCCAAGGGGCAAGGTTGGATCCAGATCCAGTCTCCTCCTATTGCATTGTGATTGGTTGACACTGAATCCAGTCTCCTCCCACTGCATCTTGATTGGTCTACAGATTTCTGGTGCAGTTTTGCCACAACACAACTCGTGTTGTTGCTCTACCATTTCCGCATTGAGTCGTAACTTAAGTTATTATTTGGATGAGAAACAAACTTGCTGTAGACAAAATGTGTTTTAAATAACATATTTTATTACATTAAGGTTTAGGGTAAGGGTTTGGGTTAAAGGTTTAGAGGGGGATTTATAGCGGCCCCTCGCATTGAGTTTGAGAATTGCAACCAGTCTCTCAGTCCTCCGCTCACCCCTCCCTTTTGAAACGTGATGGTGGCCACCACAGGACAAAAAGACGTCGTCGACTGAGACAGCGTGGCTTCTCATGTTGACACAGGGAAGAGATCATGCGAGCATTAGAAAGACTGTAGAAAGTGCCATGTCTTATTTATTACATAAAATGAAGGGTCTGTGGATTTTAAGTAGCTATAAAAAGAAGCATAAAAGTCAGGACATGCATTAATATTATAAAGACTTTTCAGCAGAGACGCATACTAAGGCTTTTAGCGGAGAAACTCATAGATATTTATGGGGATACTTTCCAGCAGAGAGACTTTGGACAGAAAGATCCCCGAGGAGGTTACTTTGATTCGAAGAAACATTGGTTTTTCTGTTTGTTAAAACCATGATATGTTGTTGTTGTAATATTAGCTGTGAAACAGAGCAGTTTTGAGCGTCATTGTCTATCTGGAACCAGTGTGCTGCTTGTATATACTTGTCATCTTCGCTTATTTTATCCATATGAATTATTATTTGCGTGCTCTAAGCTATGATAAAGCTAAGCATTGCACAGCACGTTTGAGGGCAGAGCTAGCTAACAGTAAATAGCAATGCTGTAGAGGTGGGCAAAAAATCATAATAATAATCATTTTATTTCACGGTAACAATCTTCCATTATAATTGTATATCTTGTATCAAATTTTTCTTAGATTGATTTCCTTTATTTATTTATGACAGTTAAAATGCTCACCACAAGTTATGAAAATGTACTGAAGATATCAGATTAAGTTCTGATAATGAGGTTTATTATTTATTTATAATTATGTTCTGGCAATATCATATGTATACAGTAGGAAGATAGACAACATGTATAACAATGAAGTATGAATATATGACTGGTGTTATCAACTGGTGTTCATAGGGTCTTTTCAGTAGGACTATATCGCTCTTCACTCTCTATTAGATGAGCATTTTTAGTGTGTTTCAACTCTTTGTCTTTAGGTATGTTTATTCTGGTGCATGTCTTTGCACTGCGAGTCTCTGGTGACTCAAAACGGGGGAAAGCGGCACGTCACGTCAAAGCGCGAGCATCATCGCGCGTTTCAACGCAAGTTTCACCTTGGCTTGCCTGAAGTTAAACTTTATTAACACTATTAACAGCTTCCCAAAGCAATCTTGACTTCTGAAATACGTTGTGAGAATGAGCTTTTTTATATACTTGCGCTGATCCCTGCACGAGCACTGCAGGTGAGAGAGAAACCGCCGGACTGGAGCGGATCACAAAACTACAGACTGAAAGAAGGTCAAAAGAATATTCAATACGTTAAGTTGTTATGGGTGGATTAATTCACTCGTTTTTTCAGAATAACACCCAACTTGCATAGCGCAGAGTTAACCACGCCTACTTATTTACATTCCGCGTAATACACGGAATAGAAAAATCTCTTACGGTTGACATTTTTTCCTCCGGTAACGGAATATTCCGTCCAGCCCTACAGCGCTGTTAAAGGCGTTTGATCTGACAGCATGAAAGCAGTTAGGAGTAATTTTGATGTTTTCCCCCTTTGTAAAGTCGGTCGGGGACAACAGGACTACTTACCGCAGGACAGTGGGAGAGGAAGAACTTTCCTGTAGCTCAGTGGTTAGAGCATGGGGCTAGCAACGCCAAGGTCATGGGTTCGGTACCTGGGATTGCACGAACTCTGATACAAATGTAATGTCGCTTTGGATAAAAGCATCTGCCAAATGCATAAATGCACTCTGTAGAGCTGTTTGTCCATTAAGGGCTACTGTACAAAACATGGCGGCGCAACATGGCGAATTCAATGTATGTAGGCCCGCTCTGTATGTAGGTATAAATAGCTCTTTCTAAGGTAATACAAACATAACGGTTCATTATGTAAGGTATTTATATACCTCTGAAGAAATATTTTTGTATATTTTATTGCATTTCTTTCAATAGATCCTCCTAAAAATCCCACATTGCTCCTTTAATATATATGTTACTGTGATCATTACTTACAGGTGTACAATAAATTATGATTACATTGATAAGAGCAAACGTTGGCAACCATGGGTTGCAACTTAACTCTCCAAATCGCGATATAAAGTGGGAGGAATTGGATCTGGATCTTGTGTTCTGCAGTGAGGACCATCTCACTCTGTTCCCCATCCCTCTTTGCTAACAGTTCAGTGCTACCGCTCCTCTCTCATGATATTCTTTTATCAATTCTTCTCAGGGGGAAAGCAAGACCTCCAGTGCCAACGGTCACGATGGCGATCGCAAGAAAAAGTGAGCGCTTTGATCTTCTCCAGATTTAGACATTTGTTATGATTTGGCGATCATTTAAAAGTGCTGATGATGAATCGATTCCTTTAGGAAAAGACACAGCAACAGTCCCAGTCCAGACCGCCGGAGGAGCAGAAGCAGGGAGCAAAAGAAGAGCCGAGAACGCCGCAGGAGTCGCAGCCGTGAGACCAGACGATCGAAGAGCAAAGAACGCAGGCGTTCACCATTACGCAACCGGGGGGGCGGACGTTACCGTGGACGCAGGAGCCCATTGTAAGTTTAACTTTAGACTCTTCTGTTTAGCTGAAAAAGTCTAAGCAGAGCTTCTTAAAATTTACTTGGGATTTTGTCGCATGCCTGCTGATAAAAAGCATATTAAAGAACGTTTTAATGTAAATGCAAAATCTATACTCCTTAACTTGTTTTAGGCTCAGCTCTTTTGTTAAAGTTTAAAGGTTTTAATTGATCACCGCAAGATAAATTAGTTGTTTAATTGCTTCTTTAATAACCACTCTTTCCTAAACAACGGAGTAAAAATAGGCTGTATAAATGTATACATTTATGTATTACCACACGTTCACTATCATGGCAGCATTTTACAGTTTGTTGTAATTAAAGGGTGGTGGGCAGATTGCAATGTGCATCTATTTTGCAACACATGCAGAAATATTCCTTTCATTTCTTACTGCGTTAATGCACATTGCTCAAATGATTGGTTATTGCCCATAAGCAATCTTAATTAAATCTAACAGCAGCTGATGTGTGTAATATTTTGTAATGATAAGACACTATAAACTATCCAAGTTTAAGAGGGTACTTCATTTACCCATATGTTCTTCCAGCCCATATAACTTACATTTTGCTATGAACTTGACACAAAGTTAAGGCATGTCAGCCATAGTCATTTTTTTTACTTGCATTGTATTGAAAGATATATTGAAAGATGCATTGAAAGTAAATGGTTGGTTGAGCAATGTCAGTGCCAGAAATTACACACTTCAGATAACACCCATTCAGCAAGCAGTTAGGTCTCCCGGCAAATGATTCAGAAGAAAATGATGCTTCCTGTCATTGGCTTTAGTAAAATATTACTCTCATGCCTATCATTTCTGAACTGCTGATGTTTTATATCATAGTATGGGGCAGAAAATAAACGGTGGTTCCGGAGGCAAGACTGGCCCACAGCATTTCACCAAGCACAGGTTTCTATAATCTAGTCTTCTTTATGGCTTGTGCTGTCTGTTGAATGTATGATTATACATAACGCACAACAAACACAGACTAACTGACTTTCTCTCCCCAGTCGCAAGCGCTCCCGAAGCAAAAGCCCATTTAAGAAGGACAAGACCCCAGTCAGGTGAGACTTTCATTGCTGTCGGTCATAGTCCTGTGAACGTGTCTGTTCACATGTCTGTCACGTGAACTTGTTTTTATTCCTGCATGTACCTCTTTTAGGATTAATCTGCTTTTTTGGAGGGGGCATAACCATTCTGGGAAACAAATTAGTTTAATGGCTGACACATTCATGTGAAGCTTAAAGCAGGTTTGCTGGTAGCTGCAAGCTTGATGTATTAACATGAGGGAGGAGGTGGAGAGTTAATGGAGCGTCTAACACCCTTAAAAAATAACTGCCTCAACCCGTTAAAGCTGATCTGTGCTCTCTTTTCAGTGTAAATGCACTCAAAGATCTGATCTCGACTTGTTTAGTGTCAAATAAAAGGACATGTCCTTGATGACAGTGGAATAACTGAGGGAAAGCTTAGAATGGAAAATACATTGCATTTTTAACACATTTGTGTGTTTTTTTTTCATAATGAATCCTTAAAAGTACAGTTATCATTTATAGGGTATTCGGAATGTTTTATTTTTAAGAAATAACTTTAATTTGGACATGATATATGTTTAGGATTATATAATGATTTATGCTTTGGGATGAATTTAATCTGTTTAACATGAGAGATTTATTTGAGATTTTGCAGTTTTTATATATCCAGAGGGAAATGACATGCATTTATGTAGTTGATGACCTCTGTCTTTTCTTAAACAGGCAACCGATAGATAATCTGAGCCCGGAGGAAAGAGATGCCCGCACCGTGTTCTGCATGCAGCTGGCTGCCAGAATTAGGCCCAGAGATCTAGAAGACTTCTTCTCAGCAGTAGGAAAAGTATGATGGACTAGATTTTAGTAACTTGTTTTCTTTTTTCGTTTATTGTGCCGGTTTAGTTTAGGTCTTTTAAAAACAAATTTAGGCTGGTGTGCATTGTGAATTAAGTTATTAAAGACGTAAGTTGTTACGTTTTTATTTAGACACAGTTTCACATCAAGCTTATAATTATCTTGAAATATTCATAACGCACTAATATTATATCCTGTATAGGTTTTTTACCGTTGGAACAAATTGAAAAATACATAATAACTTCATTTAAACCTGTGCAAAGCGAAATCATACAAAAACCAATACAAAACAAAATGAGCAAAACACAATGTTTATTGACAGTCTGTGATATATGGTTATCTTGTTTATTTTGTTTTACATGTTCTTGATAAGAAAAACAAGCATATAGGTCTATTTTACTCTGGTGAAAATCTGTTCAACAAAGCCGACAGCGGAGAAAACGTGCTGCTCTTCTCTAACTCCCGGTAAAAAAAAACAGATCTGACAAGAATGACTGCCTTTATTGTTTATAATGTTGATAATAAATAAAGTAAACAGGCTTGATACCTCCATGCCGATTGTTAATTGATCCTAAAAACAAAGACGGAGCCATTGTAGTGCTTGTTGTCCTGTTTATTACGTGACCGTCATCAGAGGAAGAATTACTAATCCTGCTGATCACCACTGCATATAAATATTGTTTTCTTTGTCGTTTTATGGTCAGTGTCTGTCTTGTTTAGCTTTGCAGTGCATTTGCATCAATAAATAAAATAGGAATTACAGCGTCAAACATCAGTTCGAATTTATTTACAGGCGACGACCCTATTGGAAGTTCCTAGGAGGAAATTCAGGCTTTAGGTATTGATAAAGGTACTAGTCTTATGTTAAGGCCAAACTTATTAACATTAGTTGCAGTGAAATGTACATTTTAATGTTTCAAGTTGTTGAAATCAGCATTAGTGAGCTTTCTAACAAACAAACAACCGCTCCCAACAAGTTATGTGTTATACCAACTTATATATAAGTAATGTTAACGAATTCTGTGGCTCATGTTTTTAAAACATTTTAATATGGTGATGTGAGCCGAGCATAACAAGTGGTCGTCACAGGCCGCCGTGTGAGAACTTAAAATATTTAAACTAGCTTGCTATCTGACTGAACAAAGTTTTAGGAACACATACACATTTTTTTTTCTTTATATTATAAAGTCAGTCCAGATGAAGTGAAGAAGCGTTAAATAAGACGAGACAATTTTAACCCTGTGGTGTAATTTTCGAATTATTATAGGGGATTGAGTATTTGAACATTCGTTTAAAACATGGTTGTGACTCTTTCTCCTCTGGGTTCTGCAGAAAAAAGAAAGTCATACAGGTTTGAAATGACATGAGGGTTTTCAGGGGAACTGTCTGTTTGAGTAACTAATAACTTTTTAATACTTAAACTTAACTTTTGTGATTTATGTGCTTTTTTTAAGGTTCGTGACGTGAGGATGATCTCAGATAGAAACTCTCGGAGGTCAAAGGGCATTGCCTATATTGAGTTTGTAGATGCGACCTCAGTACCGCTGGCCATTGGACTGACGGGGCAACGTGTTCTGGGAGTGCCAATCATAGTCCAGGCTTCACAGGTCAGAACATAACCACACATTTAAATTGTGACGTCTGTTTAATCCTATTAGTTGAGTTGCTAACATGGGATTAAACATATAATCTTTGTTTTTTATTATTATTATTTTGCGCTTTTACTGCTTTAAAAGTTTGCATTTCCTTTTCTAATTTTATGGTATAATTCCATTTTATTTTTTATATATTATGTTTGTTTAATAATTATTTTTCAAAACGCAAGATTCCATTTAACCTTGATGTTGTCAATTCTGTAAAAAGTTATTGAAAGAGGGTCCAGAAGTAATTGTATTTAAATTTCAGTTTGAATTAAATATTTGTTCAAAATATTGTGAGCCCTATCATATTGTATCGAATTGTGAGCTCAGTGCACAACCGTTTGATAATCCTGTTCATGTGTTTCAGGCTGAGAAGAACAGAGCAGCAGCCATGGCCTTAAACCTCCAGAGGGGAGGCATCGGACCAATGCGGCTATATGTGGGCTCCCTGCACTTCAATATCACCGAAGACATGCTCAGGGGCATCTTTGAGCCTTTCGGCAAGGTGTAGTAATCATTACTATTACCTAAACAGGCAGTAAAAGCAAGATCGAAATGTTTGTGTTCAACTAATGTGATATTCATTGAGAGTTTCTCTCATCAGATTGAAGGCATCCAGCTGATGATGGACAATGAGACGGGCAGGTCGAAAGGATACGGCTTCATATCAGTGAGTTCAAATGCAGATTCACTATTGTTAAAGATAACTGAGTTTGCACCTGTTTAAGTTCTTATTGCCAAGCTACACTGAGCCCTGGTGTTTTTTCCAAAAGTTTGCCGATGCGGAATGTGCTAAAAAAGCGTTGGATCAGCTGAATGGATTTGAGCTCGCTGGGCGGCCGATGAAGGTGGGTCACGTTACCGAACGCACTGATGCCTCCAACGCCAGCTCCTTCCTGGACAATGATGAGCTGGAGAGAACTGGCATTGACCTGGGCACAACAGGCCGTCTTCAGCTGATGGCTAGACTGGCAGAGGGTACAGCTTTAACCCTGCATATTGATCACTCATTCAGATTTTCTTGTGGTGATGTCATTGTAAAGTTGTTCTGTGTGTTTTGTAGGTACAGGATTGCAGATTCCTCATGCTGCCAAGCAAGCTTTACAGATGAGTGGCTCTGCGGCTTTTGCAAATGGTGCGTCTTTTGAGCTTTATGTTGAATTAAATTATACATTTCTTACCCTGTGGTGAGGCAGTTCTTGATTTAAAAACAATTGATTCTGCTTTTGATTTATGAGTTACATCCATGTTTGAAGGTCTTCATACATAAAACCTAAAAGTGAACACAAATTAGAGCCATTTTGTAAAAAAAAACTTCACATTTTTAATATCATGTTCATCGTAGAAGATGTGCCTTAAGTTTTCTTCTTGTGGGAAAAATTTCCAAAAGAGTCCAAAGCTGTTTTATATTTTATCTTTGACTTTAATATAAAAACCTTGATCAGATCTCACAGATGGATGATAATTATATTGGGTATTTGTATTTGTATTTTCATTAATATTGTATATAATCTCATATATCTGGCTGATTTATTTAAAATGCACTAAAATCTTAGGAGTTTGCCTCAGGTTACTATTAAATCCAACTTTAAGATTCAATAAGCTCGAACAAAGTCTGTTGACTCTCCAGACTGTCTAGTTCCCACTGTTTATTTATTTGTTCGTCAGCAGCTTTTCAGGCAAATTTAATGACTACTTAAATTCCCTATCAGGAATTTCCTTATAATAAGGTAGTTTTAACTGTGAACGTGTTATTTGTGTTCGGTAAAGCCACAGGTACTGTTCAAGCTTCTATTCTCCCTAATCCTGGGATGAATCAAGCCATGAACCTTCCGACCCAGCCACTGGCCACACAGTGTTTACAGCTGTCTAACATGTTCAATCCACAATCGTAAGTTTCCCATTGCCCAGTGTACAGTTCGGTGTATTCCAAATGGGATGCGTTCTGGCTAAAAGCAAGAAAACGTTTTGTGTTTTGTAGGGAAGATGAACCTGGCTGGGACGTCGAGATACAGGACGATGTCACTGATGAGTGCAATAAACACGGAGGCGTCGTTCACATATACGTCGACAAGAACTCTCCTCAAGTGAGCACAATCTTACCGAGTCTGAGACGATTTTTGACTAGAATGAAGTGATAATGTATTGACGCATCTGCCTGATATCACCTGATTCACACTTTTGCTTTTGTTTGGCAGGGAAATGTTTATGTGAAATGTCAGAGCATCCCTGTTGCAATGACTGTCGTCAGCGCCCTGCACGGTCGGTGGTTTGCAGGTGAACCTCCATTATTTTTCTCCAAGCTTTTCACTTTGTGGGTTTGGCTTTGTGGTAGTACATAGCACTAACAATCATTACTTCTGTTTTATAACAGGTAAAATGATCACAGCTGCCTACGTGCCTCTCCCCACTTACCATAACCTGTTTCCAGATTCAGTCACAGCCACACAGCTCCTCAGGCCCACACGCCGGTGATCCAGCCCCCCGCCTCTGTCTGACCCTGCTTAATCTAAAAACACAATATGTACATGCACCTGTATACCCCCCACCCTTCTTGAAATAACTGCTGTGGGCCTGTGCTATTAAAGGTCATAAAGGGCAACATCATACGTTGCATAATAAGGATGAAGGTTTCACAGATAGGCCTGTTATGTTTTATTTCGCTTTTTTAGTAGGATGTTGATCTGAAGTCATTTGTTAGACTAACCATAGCAAACTCTAGATCAACTCTGCTTCACTGTTGGCCTAAGTGGAAACCCTGTCTGAACATGATCTGGACACCTGACAGTGGTTTGAAGGAGATTCTAGTGTTTTTAAAGGAGTTTCTTTTGAAGCTGTTTTGTCATTTTTCTTTATTGATCAGTTGCTTAGGAAGGTGGAACGATATGTTATCTTTTCAGTTTTCAGGTAAAAAAGTTCTTTATCTTGTATGTTTTGTGTCTAGACTTATTTTCAGTCTGTTACTTTCATTGTAAGCAACAACAGAGAACCAAAAAGAGTTTGAAGTGGTCATGGTTATTTTCTTCTGGAGACGGTCTGTTTGAAACCATTTTGAATTTATAACTTTTCATAATCAAGAACTGATTTTTCTAAATCTTACAATTGATTAAAGGACTTTCACAACACTGAATAAAACTGAGTTTTGGTTTTGATTTAATGGGATGTAAGGTTGATAGATTAGTAATCACCTCTAGAGGGAGCTGTGAGTCCAGTGCATCAGAAGGAAAGAAGTGATAAACCACTTACCTCACAGTATCATGAATTACATTTTATAGCTACTATTATGGTATAGTTCAATCAATAGTTTTCTCATGCCTAATAATGAATGGTTATGTGAAACGCATAGTCTGGAATATTCAGTTAATGATATACCAACGTTGCTTTTATTGCACACAAATGTTTGAATCAAAGTCAAGCACGACTGTGCTTTTTTTTATTGAAAGATCATGACAAGATCCGTCATGTGTATTGACATCAAACAATTAGTGCATAAGAAATCTTTGGGTGATGTTTTCCTTTGTGCTGTTGGGCAAAAGAAAAAAGAAAAAAGTTGAGTTAAAATAAATCTCATAAACACAGAGACATAAAATTAGGCTATCAGCAATTAATTTGAAAGCATTTGAGGGAAATGAAAGTCTTGGTAGTTTAGGCACTGGAAAACATGCTAGAACAATATGTTGCCTGAGGAAAACCACTAGTAAATCTTACGAACAGGGTTTGGATGTTGGCAGACAACTGTGGTGAAGGCTGGCCCTTTTAAAAAAATGAGAGAAAATGAGTAGGGTGGAGAAAAAAAGAGACGCTGCTACAAAATAATAAACAAAACAAAAAAATACTGAGCAATTACAATCTTTTTTATGAGTTACAGAGTGTTTGTATTAAAATATGTATTCAACATGTAGATGATCTTTGTTCTTGCTGTGTACTTTCTGCATGTTCAACCAATAAATAGGATAAAATAAATATGTAGACTTAATAATTCATGTTATGGTTGTGTGTGATCTATTACCCTATGAAAAATGTATACCAATTTTCGCAATGTAATTAACATTTTCTTTGAATTACAATTACAGATTACATCACATGTATTTTAAAATCTATAAATACTAGGTATCACAATGTGGCACTTGGAGTCTTTGTAAATGGCCATGTGCTGTTCCATGATGTATCAGTCAACAGTCTACCCCGCATCATGTACTTACAGTGGTGTGAAAAAGTATTTGCCCCCTTACAGATTTTTTTTTGTTGCATATTTGTCATGCTTAAATGATTCAGATCATCAAACAAATTTTTATATTAGTCAAAGAAAAGTCAAAATGCAGTTTTTAAATGATGGTTTTATTTATTAAGGGTAAAAACAATCCAAACATTTCTGACCCTATGTGAAAAAGTAATTGGGCCCCTTGGTAAATCATGAATTAACTGTGATGAATTGATTAACTGAGTTCAATTTCACTAGCCACACTCAAGCCGTATTACTGCCAGACCTGTTGAATCAAGAAATCACTTAAGTAGAACCTGTCTGATAAACTGAAGTAGTCTAAAGGATCTCAAATAGCAACACATCATGTCGCGATCTAAAGAAATTCAAAAACAGATGAGAAACAAAGTAATTGAAATGTATCAGTCTAGAAAGGGTTACAAAGCCATTTCTGAGGCTTTGGGACTCCAGCGAACCACAGTGAGAGCCATTATCCACAAATGGAGAAAGCATGGAACAGTGGTAAACCGTCCCAGGAGTGGCTGGCCTACCAAAATTACTCCAAAAGCACAACGACGACTCGTCCAGGAGGTCTTAAATGATCCCAGAACAACATCTAAAGAACTGCAGGCCTCTCTTACTTCAGTTAAGGTCAGTGTTCATGATTCAATAAGAAAGAGAGTTCCAAGGCGAAAACCACTGCTGACCAAAAAGAACACAAAGGCTCGTCTCACATTTGCTAAAAAAACACCTTGATGATCCCCAAAACCTTTGGGCAAATATTCTGTGGACTAATGAGACAAAGGTTGAACTTTTTGGAAGGTGTGCGTCCCGTTACATCTGGCGTAAAACTAATTCAGTATTCATAAAAAGACCATCATACCAACAGTTAAACATGGGGGAGGAAGTGTGATGATTCAGGACCTGGACGACTGGCCATTATTGATGGAACCATGAATTCTGCGCTCTACCAGAAAATCCTAAAAGAGAATGTCCGGCCATAGGTTTGTGACCTCAAGCTTAAACGCACTTGGGTTATGCAGCAGGTAATGGCAAAATCATAAAAACACACCAGCAATTCCACCTCTGAAAGGCTAAAAGAAATCAAAATAAAGGTTTTGGAGTGGCTTGATTGCAGTTGTTGCGGCCAAGGGTGCCACAACTAGTTATTAGGTTTAGGGGGCAATTACTTTTTCACATAGGGTGGGAAATGTTTGGATTGTTTTTTATCCTTAATAAATAAAACCATTATTTAAAAACTGCATTTTGTATTTACTCTGGTTTTCTTTGTGTAATATTAAAATGTGTTTGCTCTGGATCATTTAAGCATGACAAATATGAAATAGAACAAAAATCAGGAAGGGGCAAATATTTTTCACACCACTGTGTTTTCAGTGAATTCTATAAGTCTGACTGCCAAACATTCACTGACTTTTTTACCATGTTTGGTGTGAAGCCTTGTAGTGTAATCCATCTTTTAGGGTTGTTAACAGGGTTAACAACCCTATTCCAGGTAATTGAAAAAGAAATTGAAAACGTCCGTATACAGATAACTCTAAACTATACTATATACTGTTGCGGTAGGATGTCACAAAGAATATGCTGTGGTTGGGTATTTTTCGTAATTGTTTTAAGTAAATGAGTGATTGTACCCTGTCAGGAATATTTTAGAACTGTAGGACCACAAAACATTTCTTCCTGTTTTTCTGTTTAAAGCTTTTACTTTCAGCTTTGACTAGCTTGTTCTAATCTTAAGCAGACATTGTAAAATCTTCACCACATTTCCCTTCTTTCTTTGTATTTGTTTTTAAGTTTGAGAATCTGTTCGTGTTTAGAGCTGAGCTAAACAAGGTGGAACGTAATCCAGCAGGGTCTGTCAGAAACAAAATGTAAATAAAAAGTGGCTTGTCTTGAAACTGATATCTGTTTCTCATGTTCACTTAAAATGCATGGATATTGTTCCTGGGTTTTAGTAAAGCTTAACTTTTGACTCTTTGACTCATGTCTGTTTGAAGCATGAAATTATAGCTTGCTTTGTATTTGACGTGAATTAAAGTTAAACGACGAATTTACATATGTCGTGAATGTCAAATGCAAGGGTTTCAGGAATGTTGTCTCCTCTAGTCATTAGCACAGTCATCATTTTTATACCAGTTTGTCACCGGAGGAGCCGATAACCTTTTTTGCTATTTTTTTTACTTGGTTAAGGCAGATATATGAGATCCTGGAAATACTTTAACACACTTCAGCAAAATTACAGGAACAGTAGATGTCATTTATTTAACCTCATGTTGTTCCAAACTCATAAAGTGAAGGATAACTGGGGCTGTCATTAGGATGGTCTAAAAAGAGTGTATATCAGAAACTAATAATTGAGATATATTTGAAATTAATGACTTTGAAGGTCCAATGTGCTATATGAGCTATTTCTATCTAAATACACCGCGGGTCCCCTTACATGGAATTCACCATGTTGTTTCTACAGTAGCCCTAAATGGACAAACTGCTCTACAGAGCACATTTTATAAATATGTCATCTTCTTCGACAAAGAAGCAAAAATTTGACAACATCTTAGTCCTGTGACAGCCACCAAAGTGCTACAAACGTGAGGAGGAGCGGTGGAGTGAGCCATTGTTTGCAATTTCAACCTCACCGCTAGATGCCACTAAATGTCAACACTGGACCTTTAAGCATTTAATTAGATGTGTTTACAATGTTTGTGCTTTTCTTAATAACTTAGAATTATAACTTAATTTCTATCAAATTTTACCTTTTTCATCTTTCATTTGCATTAAAAAGCTTTTGCAGATGACTTGAAATACAACACAAAGGTCATATAAACTTTGGTTGTTTGTGCTTATTTATGGTTTTGGAGCTAAAAAAAACAAAAAAAAGTAAAGTAATGACATTTCCTTACATTTCGCATTTAACTTCCTAAAACATAATTTACTAAAATATAATTTCACAACTTACCCTGCCTATCCCAGTCTTGAGAAATAATAGTAACTCATTTGGATTGAAATGATCCAAAGGTCCAAATGAACTTGCGTTTAGAAATATGGCAATAACAGCGTTACACAAGTCATAAACATCTAAAAAAAAAACATTTCAATCAGATCCTCTTGCTTTACATATTTATTTATGAAGATGCTTCCAGTTTTTGGGTTGTAAAAGTAGCAAACTGGACATGTATGTAATGCATTGACTAAAATACATTTCCAGTAGTTCAGAGGATGTTTATAATAACATGTATTTTTGTATATTTACAAGCTCCATAGACTGTATAAGTGATTATGACAACTGAGACATATTTTCTAAATCTACATTTTACAAGCACTTTATTAGGAACACATGTACTTTCTTATGCAATTTGGTAATGAACTACTCATGAACTTCTGCCACTGCAGTGTACTGCATAAAAACCATGCACGTAGATACAGTTCTGCAGCTGCAAAATGACTTGTCAATAAAAAAAGTAAACAGAAAATAGCCCGTCTGGTTGAAGCTGACAGAAAGTCTATGATAATTGATATCCTCTCTGTACAGTTCTGGTGAGCATTATGCATCCGCACAAGACCCCAAACCCCTTAAATCCGATGGACTACAACACTTGCGTCAGCCAAGAACAGATGGCTCAACCTACAAGATGAACAGTCCACTTCACAGTTGAAGACTGGAAAAATATATCTCAATTTCTTCTGGGGCACACAGATGGTTGGGGCACCAACAGCATGAATAAATGGATCAGACCTTTGCTGTATCCTCAGTCCAGCCTGAATGTTTTCCTGGCGCACTTTGGGTCCATCGCTGCCAACGGATCATCAATTGACTGGCACAATTGTAAATCAATTGTTGCCGTCCACATGCATCCCAAACTCCCAAAGTTCACTGTTCTTCAGCAGCGTCCCCAGTCATCGGATGTAAATCCAATAGAACCCCTTTTGGATGTGGTAGAATATAGAGCTGAAGTAATAACTTGCAGAAATGGTTTGATGTATTCATGTCACCATGGACTGCAATCTCAACGGAATGCGTCTAACATCTTGTGGAATCAAAGAACTAAAACTGTTTTGAGAGCAAATGGAAGCCCTACCCAATAATAGTCTACTCTTGAAAATAAAGGTGCTGTGAAAGGCTCTTGACAAGAATGCCATAGAAGAACCAATGGTTCCCCAAAAACCCTTTCAGTCGAAGGTTCTTAAAGGTCCAGTGTGTGTCATTTTTTGGAGAATCTGTTGACAGAAGTGCAATATAATATAGATAACTATGTCTTCAGATGTGTATAAAGATCTTACATAATGATGCGTAATGTTTTTATTACCTTGAATGAGCTATTTCTATCTACAAACACCGCGGGTCCCCTTGCATGGAATTCACCATGTTGTTTCTACAGTAGCCCTAAATGGACAAACTGCTCTACAGAACGTGTTTTTCTATGTTCTATGTGATTTTGTAGCACCTTTATTTTTAAGTGTATATTGTTCATAATAAAGTGCTTGTGAGTATTTCCTTCCTGCAAATATATAGTGATGTAGTGAGTAAGACAGTCTGTTTTTAATGTTTATGGTATCCAGAAAGAAGCATCAGCTCTGTTGGACGCCTGTGGAGAGGTGGAACTCTTTTGAAGCTCTGACATCTGACCTATGAAATATGAAGAGAATTCAGCACAAAAATCAATCAAACAGACTTTGAATGAAGACATCAAGTTCACACATCCATATATTGCATAGAACTCCTTACACAAGTAGATGCAGCCAGTTTCATACAACGTTCATTGTGATCACATCTGTAAAGCTTCAAAAAGTCTAGAAAAAATTGCTTTACTTGAAGAAAAGACTGAATTTTAAGCTGTTCAAATCATTATTTTCGGCAAAAGCATTCCACTCTCCACATGTGCCATATTGAAAGTCTTTGGAAGAATTGCAGAATTTTTAAACCTAAAGATTTGCAATTCAGGATTGCAGTACTGGTTCTCCTAGGCTTCAGGCCAGAAAGAAAGGCATGTGTTTTCTGGGGTTTTCAACGCCTTTCTGAGACCTTTCAACACCTAGTGAATTAAAGATATAAAGGAGCAAAGCTGCTTGGTTTACAACAGTATAAATGCTATTTAGACACAGACTGGAGCCATTCAGTGACTCAAATGATATCCCTCTATAAAGTATCTTTAAAGATTTATCTTAAAGAACAACCGTAACCTAGAATGGAAATAATCAAGATCTAAACATAATCCATAACATATGCTATATAGATAATTTGCATATGTCAATATTTGTCAATACAGTGAACGGCTATTAAAAAACATATGCACAGGTTTTGATGACATAGTTGCACATCAACCACTACAGATTCGCTTAAAGGGCTCGGCATAGTCCAGGTGAATTGCGCTTTTGTTCTGCGTTTTAGGGTAAAAGAAAGCTCGAAAACGTTGAGAGACGGTATAGTTTTTTCGAACAATCCAACACCCCTTTGTTTCTGGAGGCGGGGTTTACATGATGTATGCAAAAAGCCTCTGCGCACGTGGCCACACAAACAACATAGATGTCTGCAATGACGAACGAGCGTTATCGCAAGCGCATAGCTGTATGTTTGTTTTTTCTAAAGGAAAGAGAAAAGCAAAAGCATTCATGCTGCTCAAATGTTATCGTTTTATTTTTTAAGGTATACCTTATCGGACCTCAACTCAGCTTAATATAATGACGCGTTATTTCCCACAGGCGCTACATATCACAGCCACCTATTACGTAATGGCCATGGACCAATGGTGGCTCGAGGGTGTTTCCCCACCAACACAAACTTTCCCGGAGAGTTCTGTTTGGTTTGCTGCGGCGAACTAGTGAAACAAATTGTCATATGGACCAGATTTTGTTCGAAATCAGGTCACAGACGGTCGTTTTTCGATTTCGAATGTAGTACGCTGAGCCCTTAATAGGACTAGTTGTTATAATCCCACCATTTCAGCACAGTTGAATTGCCCAATAGGACATTTCCCACGCATGACAGGGGGAAGCAGTCAAGAATATGAATAGAGGAAAGGAGGTCTGAGGTTTCACTGGTTCGTCGGGTAGGCCTCCTCTGTGTTTGGGGATAAATGATTATAGAAATACGTAGCATACTTACCTTTCCATTCCATCATCAGAGAGACATCTCATGAGTTGTGTGTCCCACTTTCATCACATTATCCTGGGTGAAAGATGCCTTTTGGTGAGGTGCTGCTGATAATGCCCTTTGTTTGGTTCCCATCAATGCGACACATCGTCAGTTGTGCACCTCAGCCTCATTGGGTGTTTCGGCCCTTCATCACAAGACACCCTCAGCCAAGGGAGGCCCACCGCAGGTTGATCAGACCTGGGAGTGTGTTGCACTGGGTCATCTGGCAGCCCATGCTGTGTCCATCCGCCTAAACCACAGCCATTAGCTTCTTCTTTCTGCACCACTGGCCAGTTCTTGATTATCCTCCGCTGGACCTGTCCTCTGAGAGTGACCTATTAGTCGGTTATGGTGACCTCTGCATTTAACCCGTCCAGTGAGTAGTGAACTCACGCACTGCAAGTCGTGAAAACATTTACCCCAGAAGCAGTGGGCAGGTATCAAAGCTCAAAGGCACCTCAGTCGTTACCCGCCGGCCTTGAGAATCAAACTGGCAACCTTCTGGTCACGAGTCCGACTCTCTAACCATTAGGCCATGACTACCAACACCGTTAATGCGTACTCACTGTCCCCGGTCCCGTATGGCATAACAATACAACACAACACCGTTTCATTACGTGGTTACTTGGCAGCCCATATTGCGTCCTTCAACCACAGCCAGTGGCTGCTTCTCTCAGCAACAGTGGCAAGTTCTTTGACTACCGTCCGGTGGGCCTGTCCTCTGATCCCAACTTTCTTAAGCAGCCTTGTAGTGGAATTAGAAACAAAGCCCCTGCAGCCCACTTCCACCGGGAACCCTTTCGCTGTCCATCCCCGCTCTTCAGCCTCCGCTGCCAAGTTGGCATACCGGAGATTCTTTCTTTCAAATGCTTTGTTAATGGCCTCTTCCCAAGATACAGTCAACTCAACTATGAGGACTGTCCTACTGGAGCTGGACCACAGAACCATGTCCGGCCGCAGGTTGGTCGCTGCGATTTCCAAGGGGAAAGTAAGTCTTTGGTTTAAATCCACTCGCATTTCCCAATCCCTGGCTATAGTCAGCAGACCTGAATCTGGGGTTAAGGGCTTGGCCTGTGGTTTCTGCCCCTTCCGAATAAAGGACACCACACTCTCAAAATGGATGCAACACATTTTTGTGTTATGGAGTTTTAACCCTTTGTGTTTTTTAAACACATTATGAGTCATTATGTTGATTTTGTGTTAAATAAATGAAAGCAACGACACGAGGTTGAGGTAAAAGTAACAATGTTAAAGTGTGTTCAAAGTAAAATGTGTTGTCTACAAAGATTATTACTACAAAGATGTGTTCAGTAAAGCTGATTGTGTTGTTTTTAACACCACAGTTTTAAAGTGTAGTGCATCGTCTCACACACTGCCATATCTGAAATATGCATAAAGCAATAAAACACATTGGAAAAAATCCTGAATGAGGATAATTTAATTCATGCATAAAAGGGTTAAAGCTACTGAATCTTTACAAACGTTTGAATACAATCTTTGTTTTAATATGTAATCATTATACTGCCATTTAATACGAAAATATTCATGAAATACTTACATTCTTGCTCTTGTATTTCAAAATTTTCCACCACTTGTAATCTGTAAAAAAATAAAATTCAAATATAATTTGTCTAGATTCCATAACCTAGTTTCAAAGAATTTCTGATCAAAACATGAAAATGATTCAGTAGCAAGTTTGTAAGGTATTTATAATCAAATTTACCCCCAGTCTGATGATAATCTTGCTCTGTGAAGCTGATGTTGCAGTTTCTGTTGTGTGAAGGAATGCAAACAAAATTATGTGAATGAATACCATCAGATATCCAACAGATGTAAACATTTCATCAGCACGTTTTTAGTAAGGGCAGTAACCAATGAAAGCAATACTTCACCTAAAAATGACATTTACATTTATTCACACTCTTGTCATTTCAAACCTGTATGACTTTCTTTTTTCTGCAGAACACAAAAGAGGATATTTTTAAGAATGTTGATAACCGAACAACACTGACTTCCATTGTATGGACACTAAACCATTCCGAGACATTTCTCAACATATCTTAGTTTGTTTCACAGAAGAAAAGAGTCATATACAGGTTTTGGGTGAATAAATGATGACAGAATTTTTATTTTGTATGTGAAGTGACCTCGTTTCAAACGTGTATGACTTTCTTTCTTCGGCGAAACACAAAAGAAGACATTTTGAAAAATGTTGTGAACTGGCCCCCATTCACTCGAATTGGTTTTGTGTCCATACAATAGAAGCAAATTGGTGCCAGTGCTGTTCGGTCACCAACTTTCTTCAAAATAACTTCTTTTGTGTTCTGCCGAAGAAAGAAAGTCAAGTTTTGAATGTCAAGAGGGTGAATAAATGATGACAGAATTTTTCTTCAGTACTGTCAGGTTATATTCTACCGTATATATCAAATAGCCCAGTGGACATTTTTGTGGGATATATTCAGAACTGACATCAGGCACTGCCACAAGAACATCAACTATCTGCAGGAAAAGCCACAGAGAGAACTGGAGTCCAATGAACTACTGAGTTAAGATTCTAAACCATATGACAAGATCTACACACTCTTGACCCGTCTGGGAAGGTTGCACGGAGGATGATATAAAAAACATGTGAAAAGAATTTGCAGGTAAGTAAAACATTGACCCCATTCCCCTTATGAGAAAAGTTATCACATAAAGATAAGAAAAAAGCAGACAGTGAGTTATGGTGATGTGGGGCTGTTTTTTATCAATAAGGACCCAGAAATGCTGCAAAAGCCAATTTTAGTTTACTAAAAACCGAAGCCTGGGAAAAATGATACCAAATACATGAGCAACAGTGTAGAGGTGAACGTCTTTCAATGAACCAGTTTAATCCTGTTTAGAATCTGCTAGGGTCTGATCTGTCTCTTTCCAACAACCGGAAGACGGAGTCAAAGCATCTGCAGGGCTGTTACACATTTGATCCCCAAAGACTTTAAGACATTTCGGACTTTCTGTTTCCATTAATTCTCTGTGTCATTAATCATACCCTTTCATCAATATACCCTAAAAATGGAATTTCTCCGCAGAGATCTCTGTTTGATCCTTTGATCAGATTATAATATACTAGTCGGTAGGGACTAAAGGCCTGTGGACACAATGTTACAGTCAGTGTTAAGCATGTGCACCGGCATAACCAAAGCGCAACATGCACCATCACAAATCAATACCAGACTGTGAAACACATTATACTGGATGAAAGTCTTTCATGGACAAACACTATACAGACGGTTATCAAGCTTTATATATTTGTCACTATCTCTCATCAAAATACGCAAACAAAGCTTGTACTCCGAACCTGCAACTTTATAAGTGCTTAAAGGTCCACTGTATGAAACTCAGCGGCATCTAACGGTGAGGTTGCGAATTGAACCAAACGGATCACTCCACCGCTCTCCCCTCCCTTTCGAAGCACTACGGTGGCGAAGGTGATAACATATTTACAAAAAGCGCTCTCTAGAGCAATATGTCTGTTTTAGGCTAGGCTACTGTTTAAACAACATGTTGAATTCCATGTAAGGGCTGTATGTCATTGGTTTGCCAAAGAGACTTTACATGGTCAAAGTGTTAAACACAAAATGTTTTGGACCTGATGTAAAATTTTATAGAGTTTAAAGAGAGATGGAATACCTTTCTCTTTAGGAGGCAGAAGACAGTGAGAAGGATGAAAAATCCTGCACAGATGGAGACCACAATGAAGCCCAGCCTGTAGAAATCATCACTCAAGGACCCCTGAGGAGCTTGTCTGGATAACCCCACCGCAGCCTCTTTCAAAGAAGAAACACGTGGCTTTAATCATTGGTTGAGGGATATGTTTGTGGCTTTGTGTGTGTGTGCACATGTGTTCACCTGTGCTAGACGTGGGCTGGGAAACAGTAAGGGGCATAATGCTGCTGACATGCATGACGCTGCTATACTCTTGCTCGCAGGTCCAGTTAAGAGAAGTGTCCGTGGTCGTGATGAGGTGCAGGTACAGGGACAGAACCTCTTCCACTCTCAGAAGCGCCCGGACAGGAGACTCATTGTACTGCCTCTCAAATGCCACAGGGTTCTCCTGCAGAGCGTGAGAACCAAAGTAAAACAGAGACAGAGAAGGAAAATATTGACAGACGGGGATCAAATGTATTTTGTCATTGTGTTATTGTACCCTAAAGGTAATTTTTCCTCATTAAATTGATTTGCGTAAGACATAATAAAGGAGTTGGAAATAATGTGTTGTATGCTTAAATGTAGACTTAACAGTAGCCTGATAAAACTGGATTTATTTGACATGCAGCAGGGGGCCGACATGTTAGGACCACATGAACAAGATGTTATACTGTATGTGCTTATTGAAATTGTTTTTAGAAAGTAACCTACCCTGCGGATGGCCCTGCCCTTCCCAGTTTCTAACAGAGGTTTACACTTAAAAAAGTTTGCTTTACAATGCCATAAAAAAACATCTCCGGCTGAATGAAACATCTTAAGAAACTTTGAAAAAGAATGTACATACAAAAATATTATTTAGTAATAAAATATTGCTCACCCTTCATGTTTGTCTGTATTAAAAAATGACAGAATTCTTATTTTTGGGTGAAATAGCCTTACAATGGTTAATTTATTGAAAAAACACAATTTTTTTATTTGGAGATGTTGAGATACACGATTTTACTCTCACAATGATGTTTTGCAACGTGATATTTAAGTTTAGTGTGGGGCTTGGTTATTGCTTTTTATGATTAATCTTTTGTGTGATTCAACTCTCACAATCTCATACAAATTAGCCTTGTAAAATAGTTATGCATTTCCGTGAGATCAAGCTGAATATCCTATTATCCTGTCTATTAGTTATTTCCTTTTCTTTCTTTATTTTTATATGAATTATTATTGCCATACACTTGAAATGTTCACTTCAAAATGCAATGAGGAATACCAATAAGCATTGACGCCTGAATATTTCGATTATTTATGTTTGTTCAAAGAATAAGAACTGATGGCTATTTGAATAATTCATAGATTATAGGTTTTTTGTACTTTTGCAGTTGTTTAATAGTAAAAACGTTTTCTGTGAAGTCACTCTTCAGCTAATTTATATTTGCTTTATTAAACATTCACCCTGTTTAACACATTTTTCTCTCCACAATAATGTTTGCGTGTCAAATGCATTTTGTCTTGTGTATTTCTGAATCAAGCTCATCAAATGGCGGAGAGTAGGTTATAAAGTCTTTCAATACGATGTGTTATACACTTAACAACTTAACAATTGAACAGTTTATGTTAAATCTACATGAGCATTAAGTTAATTGAACTTAAACATCATCACTGTCCTTCTTAAACCTGGTTTGTCCAAATTCACAGTTTTTCAGGAAATGGAAAAAACACATATTAAATATTCTATGTCAAAGTTGACAAGCACTTTTAAAAACATGAATGGTTACATTTTTGCAAAACCAAGTGACAAACATAAGGTGTGACTAATAAAAATCATGTATGGAGATATGAGGTTTTGGAAGGACAGTGACGATATGCAAGTTTTGGCAGACACTATTCCGCAATTAAACTGAACTTTTTTGAGTTTTGATTGTAAGAATGACTTGAATGTCTTTGTTAATAAATCCCTTAAGCAGCTCCTTCGTTGAAATAAAAAGAGCACAAGTATGCTGTGAGACTGTACCTGTCTTTACGCATTAGAAGCTGACATGCTAAAAGTATGTTCTTGCACTCTCGGAACACGTTTCTCATACGCGACTGACATCTGATTCCTGCTGCCAGATGGTATAGTTCTCAAGCTCAATTTTAGGAAATATTTTGAAGGAAAACGACTACAGATGTGCAAGGTCTGTGTGCAATTCAATTAGTAGTGCTGGAATTGCCATAGTCTGGAGTAACGTCATGTGCACATCTAGCCTCACAATACTGCAAGAGCTAAACTGGATCTGTTACAGATCTGTTGCTTTTAAGGTATACTGTAAACTAACGTGAATGATGTTTCTGGCAGCACTTTATCACAGAGTAGATCACTTTAAGCCTTTTATATTGCAGTGCAATAATGTTACATGATCCATTGAGGGCATGATTCAAATCTTTAAGATATGGAAGTCTGTTCATGGTCTCACATAAGGAACAAATCGCATATACTGTACATACGGACATGCTTGAAGGGTCAATAAAGGGGACTTTATACTATACAGGCTCTCTATATTCCATTTGACCTCATTGAATTCAAAATGTTCTCCATGAAAATTCATGACTCACATACTCAAAAGTGTGCACACACCTCCAGTTCCTCATTTAGCGAAGGTATACAGTGTTGGGAGTAGATGTTGAGAATGAGGTTTTGGATGGAGACCACTGCCAGAGAACTGTCTGATCCCGGGACGTATCTGATGTGGACATTTAAGAGTTCAAGCACCCTCGGCAGCGTGGCTTTCACATAACACGCCGCACTCTGAAAAACAACAACATAGAAAGGTTTCAGTGGGAATAAAATCCGGTTTATGAGAAATTAAACTCATCAGTTTAAACCAAAAGATGACTGAAATGTCTATGTTAAAATGTTTGTTGAATTCGACAAGAAATCCCACAACTATCAACTGACAATGAAATATTACGCTTTGAGTCATGACACTGCGGAGTGGGGACCTAATTCAAAGCATGGCTACATTTTCAGTGACATATTTAAAACAGAAGACATTGGAAACACATCACAAGCCATGTTGGAGGTTTGTTTTTCACGGAGGAAAAAAGACAACATCAATCTATTTTTAAAACCTTTATTTGAAAATTGAACAAGTCAGAGTTTTGAGACTAAAGCAATTTTAAATGACACACTTACCAAGTGTTTCCTCTCAATGAACGTGTATGTGATTGAACAGCTGGTCCGCAGCTGGTTAGTGATCTGAGGAATAAAAAAACGTTAGTTGAAAAAGTTATTAGGCATCAGACCTTTCTGTCCACAACACAAAACCAAGCAGATTTAAAATCCAAGACTTTGGGAATATGGTCATTGGTTTCTTATTGGTCCAAGCTGGTTTATTGGTTGGTCTAATTCTCATGAAATCTCATAAATTGTCACATCCTCATAATTTTTTTTATCTTTGCATCAACAAATAGCCTTTTTTACGCATTAAAAACTAGGTTTGATATAATTAAAAACATTCATTTCATAACTTTAAAGCGGCCCTAACACACAGGGTTTCTGCCAATCTCATATTCATCTTGAGTATCTATAGAGTAGTATTGCATACTTCGTACCTTCGAAGAGTATTTAGTTTGATCACATTTATAAAAGATAGACGCAGCTTTACAATTGTTTCCGAAAACATACACCGCGTGCGGGGGGGAGGGGAAGGCTGAACCAAAGCACGTGCGGTGCATTGTCAACAAAACACAGACATCCGTTTCACTCACCGCAAGCGGTTCATGTCCGTCAACGTTTAGCGCTGGGACGGCTCCATATATCAGTTTCAAACCATCTCCAAATCCAGCGTTACATCCACCTTTTATATAACATTCATCACCCAAATGTAGTGAACAAACAAACACGTAAACATATGCTCTCTCTCTCCTGCACACAAGTGAAAGTGACGTCTGTGCATGCTCCTGCTCTCCTTGCGGCCGCGTGCTTTTCCGGGAGAATTGTCGAATAAGGGACTAAGAAAAAATTGTTACGAAACAGTTTTATATGTTCGAAAAAAAACTTTACGAAACCTGTACGATCGCTGGGGGAGTGTATCGAGCACAGAAATACTACGTAATACGCCCAACTCGTTTTTTGACAAATTGACCATGTTAAGCATGAGAAGACAGCACGGTTAACATTGTGAAGAAGTCAGAATGCATGAACCACTGTTGCAGGGCCGCTTTAACAAGATTTTTTTTTTATGAGACCACATTACCGCAACAGCCTAAAAATGTCAATACCATAGCATGTTTTGCTATTAAAAGAGAAGCCATGAAGCCAAAGCAACATTCTACTCATTAAAACATAAATGTGACTCTAGACCACAAAACCAGTTTAATGGGTCAATTTGAAATTGAGATTTATACATAATCTGAAATCTGAATATAAAAGCTTTCCATTGAAATATGTATTTTTAGGATTAAGATGTTATATAATGCTAATCAATATTGTATGTGTAAACAGTCCTTTAAAAATGTTACGGAGGATAAGAACATCAGTTATTGACATTTCTTTTTTCCACTATAAACCTACTTTATATTTTTATACCTGTCAATGCTTTTTTGTCACTTGAATTTTATGACTCATATCATGTTTAAATTACAACATTTCATGCAGAGCTAGAAGTGTTACGTTAATGAGATGTTCAACAGAAAATGTAATAAAATACTAAATGTATTAATACCTGTGATTATTCTTTTTTGTGCATATTATAAAACACAAATATCTTCATTATGACCATTTTTTGAGTTACTGAATTACATGTTTTATATTTAAAATCATTTTGGCACTGATGTTTCAATGATTTCATGAGAATGACCCAGCTACTTTTTTGACCAACTAAACCTTTACGGATTATTTCAGATCTGTTTCCTCACCATTTGTTTTAGTTGAAGCAGGTGGTCCATGGTTACGGCATGTTTGCAAGGACCAGGGATGTCCATCATAGAGAGGGGAACACACAACAGCATGAGAACACATATATTCTTAACCTGGTGACAAGACGAGAAAAACACACAAATATACACACGAGCAATAAACAGCAGTAAAAAGTCAGTGCCCAATACATCTTTTTCACACAACATAGAGATTTGGATTTATACTGCTGGAAAACCAACATGAAGAATTACAGTGCCAGGTGCCAGGTATGTCACAGGCATGCTTTCATCTCTATGAAACCTGCTGTTTTTATCTCTATGCATCTGGTCCACACACTGCTCTCTCACCTGTTCGTTCTATATATCTTTTTATACTTTTATTAAAAAGTGTAATAAAAACTCAAAGGCTGGGTTATTTTTAACCAGCATTGGATCACGAATGGCAACCCAGTCATTAGGTTAAATTAACCCAGAAATGGGCTATATTTGACCCAACAAAGGGTTAAAACAACCCAGCATACATTGATTTACAATTCAACGGCAAGATTTGTCCTTTTTTGACCCTACGCTGGGTTGGAAATAACCCAACAGTTGTACAACATCATTAATCAGTTTAACAATATTAAGGGTTTATTATGAGGGACTGATTTAACCAGTCACATCTGTAGCTATCAAATAAAATTCTGTTGTTAACTTTCAAAAAGTGTGTGTTTAAATTTGTACAAATGAATGAACTCGCTTTAAATCTTAATCTTACCTTGCTTTTGTAGACAAAGTGAAGGGGTGTAATGTTGGTCATCTGGCTCACAGATCCAGCAGGAAAAGATTATAATCCTCAATTGGTCGCATTTGAGCACATCACAGATGTGTTGAGTTAAAGCTAAACGTTTGTGAAGTTTTACAAAAGCTCATAGTAAAGATTTTCGACAGTCTAACTAAATATCTCTGACCTAAAAATTAAAAAGCACATTGTTGTTTCATAAGACCCAATGATTTAACAACTTGTCGATTGAAGTTTCTCACAGAAACTCTCTCCACCCCCTCCCGGTCCTTTCGATTAAATTCTCCGCCTTTTAGAGCACACACCTCTCTCTTCGTCCCTTTTTTTTAGTTCTCACGTTTCATAAGAGTAGTTTTAATTTAAATTCTTGGCATGCCTGCGTATGCGTAAACATGACTCGTGCAATTATTTGATTTCTTCCTCACAATCTTTATCCATCACACAAAGCCCTCATGGTGTCCTCAGACCCACACAACTAAATCTAGCTACCTATCGAACATAGTTCTTCAGGGAGCACATTTTACACCGATAAAGGCTATTTATTTTTTTAAGTCTATCTATGTATTTATTTGGTGTGCTGAAGACCAGTAACCAGGAGGTGTTATTGACATAGGTCCTTGCCCTCAGACACATGCTGGGAGACATCTTAACATGGTTACTTTCAGAGAAGAAATCATAGTTCTCAAGAGACTAAAGAAGGATTGTGTTCCCCACAGGCTTCTAGATTAAAAAACATGTCAGTCATAGCTAAATGTCTTTTGAAATTTCCAAGGTTCATTCTTACAGACAACCAGATGGCGTAATGGGAAATAACTTAAATCTGAAATTATAACACACTTTTGAAACAAAACTGGTAACACTTTACATTAAGGTTCCCTTTACAAAGCATTTGTAAATGTGTTCATTAATGATTAATAAGTCATTTACAAATGCATTATAAAGCAGTCATATCTGCGTAAATAAAAAGTGATTCTAAGGGAACGAAATTCCTGCCAAATGGTGAGTCATTTTTAACTCACATGTTATAAAATGCTTAATAAAAGTGAATACTTCACAGGCATCCACTTTGATTTAAAGTGCACTTTCATGGGCTGTCTATACTTCTAAATATATGATTCACATCAGAGATGAGCATTCTGTTTCTAAAATAAATAATAAATAAATGTTTTCTGGTTTTGTTTAACTATTGGAAGTAATTGAATCATTAATAAAACATTGTAAACGAACACGTTAACAACAAAGTTTGTGCATATAGTGTAAAAAAGTGATCAAAAGCTTGATGAATTTATCTTGGTAAGCAAGAAAAAACTGCTTTGGATAAGCATCGTGATCTGAAGGCATTCTGGACGGCACCGTAAGACACTCGGAATTGGATCAGGTAAACAACATAGTTTGAAAAGTGACATAAGATATGAAATATACAATAATAGGAAAAAAACCAAATAACACCCTACAGTCTCCCGTCTGACAGCCTATTTTACAACATCAAGATAATAATGAATCTGCTTTCAAGTTAAAAACGGCTCACTATTTGGCAGGTATTTCGTTAGAATCCCCTTTTTATTTATGCAGTTATAACTGCTATATAATGCATTTGTAAATGACTTATTAATCATTAATGAACACATTAATAAATGCTTTATTACTGTAATGTGTTACCAAAATCTTTGTTCTTTGGAAGAAATCAGGCAATCCTCATCACCAACGACGGACTACTTGTTACTTATACTTGTTTAGTATACTGTACTTAGCATCTTTTTTTTTCCATGATGGCAGTTTGAAGTTTGAAGGTAGCTTCTCTACCTCACTCCTAACGCCTAAAACATTCTTCTGTTTTTGATCGGCCACAAAGCAGTTTCAACAAAACGATTATTGTCCATGCCTAAGGCATTCTGTTTGTTATTGGTCACAAACAAGATTAGACTTAAACAGCTTTACACAAATGTAAATTGTTTAACAAAACACTTACTCGGTAACTTTTATTCAAAGTTATTGCGTGCAGCTCAGAGTCGGCGCCAGACCACGATTTACAGGAGGTCAAGTGGCTCCCAGTGGGGGGCACACAATCAGCATCATTAAAACAAAACTACCACATCTGTGCGAGGGAACAAGAATAACACAAATTAAACAATATTACCACACACAGTCACAACAAAAACAACAGGTTGACAATTATAACCTACGCTGTGATTTAATGCTCATTCGCACCTTGCTAAAAGTAATGAAACACACGTAACGTTACCTTTTTAAAAAACTTTTTTACAAAGTAAACACATAGGCTCCCATTTTCATATCCACTTTGTTTAAAATTCTTTAAACGTTAAAACTTTGTATAAATTATTTTCAGTATGTATCAGGGCCGTGCAGAGACCTTTAAAGGGGCAGGTGCTCAAAGTAAAAAAGGGGGCACATGGAACAAGGCTTTAAATAGGGCTGTGCTCAAAACATCAATACTGTATATCGCGATAAATTCCTTGCTGATATATGTATGAATATGGATGCTTCCGTATTGATACAGCAGCAAATGTCATGATGCAGTTTTGAAAAAGATACAGAAAAGACCATTCCAATGTTTAAACGTATACAAATATTTTATTTGCACCTATTAATAAGTCTTGGATTAGAAACTGAAGTGAATTAAATTGTCCAAACCTTAAAGGGACAGTTCACCCAAAAATGAAAATTCTGTCATCACTTACTCACCCTCAGATTATTCCAAACCTGTATCAATGATTTTGTTCTGTTGAACACATATTTGGAAGAATGTCAGTAACCAAACACATCTCATCCCCCATTTACTGCCATAGTCGGGAAAATAAATAGTATTGGAGTCAATGGGGGATAAGATCTGTTTTGTTGCTGACATTCGTCCTTTGTGATTAGCAGAACAAAGAAATGTATACAGGTTTGAAACAATCTGAGGGTGAATAAATGATGATGTCATTTTTATTTTGGGGTGAACTGTCTCTTTAAGGTTTCCTCTCTGATGTACAGAACAACAGCTGTTATAGTAAACTCTGCAGGACATGGTCACTATTAAACGTGTCCACTGTATCATGACATATTGTACTGTAAGGTAGTAGGCAATATGCTATAAAACACTGTGGGCTGAAATAACCTACAAGAAGCAGCTGATGTTGAGGGGCTGCTGCTGCTGCTGCTGTCTTTACTGTTGTAGGAAATATCGTTTGTCATATAAAAAAAATAATTCTGTTCTAACCCTCTTCTGAATTTATTCATTTTTTTAAATGATAATAATGATAAGAAAAACAACACTGATGAGTATAATTCGGAGGAAGAGAAAATCAGAATAAGCCTGTTTAACCGCTATTTTGATAACTGTTTTGAAGGCACTCTACCGTAAAAACCGTACCGTGGTATGTATGTATTACATGAATTTAAAACTGTGTCATGTGGGGGGGTGCATGGCCCGCGAGTGCCCCCCCGTGGCCCAGGTGCAGCTGAAACACGTCAGGGTAGACCTGGCCCTCCTGGCTGAGACTGGTTTCTTTAGGTTTTTTTCGTTTATTCATCAATGGTGTTTGGGTTCCTTGCCACTGGGCGTGTTGGCTTGCTCAACAGGGGACTGCTGGTATTAGATTAGCTTAGGGCTCTGTAAATACCACTAACATTGCCTTATTAGAATGGTCTTTCCATACATCCTGGTCTCATAGGAAATACGTACCTCTGTACACTTTTTGCACCCAACAACAGTAACGTTAACAACACCATTTTCTATTATATTGGGGTACAATGATTTTGAATTCAGAAGTTGCATTTTGTGTACCTTTATTATTTTGTACACACAATTTAGTCATATTTGAGCATGTAACCCACCCCTGCCCCTAAACCGAACAGTTTGTATATTATGCAATATAAAACACGTAACAGTGAGATAGGATGAGATGAGATGTCGTTCGCAGCATCGGAGGGAGACTGGCATCCGACTCTGACGAATCCGAGCTCCCCCCCAGGGGGGTCGAGCTCAGGAGGAAGCAGAAGTGATGTCAGCCATGCTAATCCGGGGATATGTGGTTCCTGGGGGCGGTGCAAACCGCGCCCACCCCGGGTGCCATTTGTTTCCCGGAGGTGCATGAGGAGCTGTGTAAAACTAGGAGCGCTCCACGGACCGCTCCGGTCGAAACAGCTCCGGCTCCCTCACTTCCCTCGAGGGTGGGGCAGCCAAAGGCTACGTCGAGATCCCCCGGGTGGAACGTGCGGCTGCGGTGCATCTGTGCCGCAGACGGCTGCCGCCTGGGGAGAATCGGCCACGCCTACCGTCCAACGCGTGTAGGACTTCGACATCTATGGTGCCGAAGCCTTGCGCTGCCGCGGACCGGGCTGCCTCCTCTCTCTACGCCATGGCCATCCTGCAGGTCCGCCAGGCCAGGGCATTGAGAGAGCTCCACGAGGGTAAGGCCGACCCAGGTATAATGCAGGTTTCCTGTGCCGCCACTGACAGCGCTCTACGGAGCGACCAAGGTGGCGGCACGGACCTGGGTCGGACGATGTCCACGGAAGTGGTCCAGGAGAGTCACCCCCGGCTGAACCTTGCGCAGATGAGTGACACCGAGAAAGTCCGCTTTCTTGTTACACCCGTCTCGCAGGGTGGGCTGTTGGTACACCACCGTCGAGGACTGCGCTCAGCAGTTTTTGACGGTGAAAGCAGACAGTGGCGATTAGCCACATTTTTTTACCGCGCTGCGACTCGGCCGCACTCAAGCCTCCGAGATCTCACGTCATGTCTGTTTCCCGACAGCCCAGGACCCCTTCCACATCGGCTCCGGTTACTGTGCCCCCGCAGGTGGCACCCCGGAAGTCGAGGTCGAGGGGGAAACCTCACCCCGTCAGCTAACTTCTCACGAGAAGTGACACTGACGGGAAGACCCCAGGGGAGCAACATCGGGCCCGACCTTCACAGCTACGGCTCTGATCAGTCGGTACGGGACGGCTCCTGCCTTTTCAGGGCCTGGCGCCCACTTACTCACAGAGAGTTTTCTGTTTCCCCTGGGAGTTCATTCCTGCCGATCGCACACTCCACTGGACTGTGCCCGGCAAACCCGACCCCACGCCCTGGCGAGGCGTAGGGTCGTACACACACGACAGCTGCTACCACTCTCAATGACAGTGCGTGCAGCTGTCCCGCCAGGCAGGTAAGTAGGCAGAGCCAACCTTCCCTCCGGGCCCCCCCCCGCGACAGGGTTAGCTCCGCCAGCCATCGAACCACCCTCCATGGGAATGGTGAAGCAGTCCCCCCCTTGGTCCCCCCCCTGTCACAGTCCCTGGGAGCTCGAGAGCTGCCCACACTGTCTCGGTGGCTAGGGCAGATGGTCCGTCTTGGTTACTCGATCCAGTTCGCCAGAGACTCTCCCAAGTTTTGGGGCATCATCTCTCCCTCTGTCTGAGGCTAGGGACGCCTACATACTTCGGGTAGAGGTCACCACCCTTCTGGCAAACAGGCATCGAGTTCGTCCCTCAAACCAAGATGTTCGGTGGGTTACAACCCACACTTCATCGTTCCCAAGAAAGACGGCGGGTTGCGCCCCGGAGGTCTGCGTACCCTGAACTAAGCACCTTCACAAGCTGCTGCTCAGGATGCTCACGCAGAGGCGCGTCCTGACACCCATCAGGTGTCAGGATTGGTTCGTGGCAATCGACCTGAAATCCCTTTCGATCTGTCCCTGTCTCCACGGTCTTCACGAAGATCGTGGAAGCTGCCCTTTCTCCCTGAGGGGAGGAAGGTGTGCGGGTACTTAACTATCTCAACGACTGGCCTGACACACTCGTGAGATCTGTTATGTATACAAGGGGCCTGGTGCTCCCGGCACCAGATCGATTGGGAATCCAGGTCAACCGAGGAAAGGACAAGCTCTCCCCAGGGCAGAGCATCCTCTTTCTCGGTAGGGAACTCAACTCTGTCACCATGTCGGCGCTACTGTCCGCAGTACGCGCCCAGCCGGTGTTGAAGCCTGGAACATTTCAGGCAGACAGCGGTCCCCCTGAAACGATTCAGAGGCTCCTGGGCATGGCGTCCTCGTCGGGTGAGACCCCTCGGGTTGATGCACATGAGACCGCTCCAACACTGGCTTCAGAGTCGAGTTCCGAGGAGAGCGTGGCACACCGGCAGCAGGCGCATGGTGATGACGCCCTGCGGCCGACGCACCAAAACCCCTGGTCTTCCATGACTTTTTCGACGGACTAGGTCCCTCAGGGCAGGTTATGAGGCAAGTCGTGGTGACGACGGACGCCTCCCTGCAGGGGTGCGGTGCAGTGTGTAACGGGCACGCAGGCGGGGCATTGGGCGAACCCCCACCTGCGCTGGCATATCAATTGCCAGGAGTTGTGGGCAGTGCTACTTGCACTGAGCAGCTGCGTGCGGCCTCGTGCGGGACAAGCACGTGCTGGTCCGAGGACGGCACTACAGCTGTAGCGTACATCAGATCTTAGGGTGGCGTTCGCTCACAGCAGCTAACACAACTTGCTCGACGCCTCCTCCTCCGGTGGAGTCAACAGGTGATCCGTTCCCTGTGGGCCACACTCACCTCGGGCAAACTGAACTAGACAGCCGACGCGCTCTCTTGTCAGTTTATGCCTCGAGAGAGTGGCGACTCCACCCCCGCGTAGGCCGCTTGGTACTCCCTGTCCGAGGCTCTCGACACGGATATCCTTGCGCACAGCTGACCGCGGGACAGGCGGAAGCACACCTTCCCCCCCCCAGGAGCCTCCTTGCACAGACACTGTGCAAGGCCAAGGAAGAGGAGCACCAAGTGTTATTGGTTACACCCGCACTGGTCTAACCGCACTTGGCGTCAGAGCTGATGCTCTGGACAGCGACTCCCCCTGACCCATTCCCCTGACAGAGGACCTGCTCTCTCAGGGGAAGGACACGTTCTGGCATCCCCAGATCAGACCTCTGGAACACCATGTCTGGTCTCTAGACGGGACGAGAAGTTTCTGAGTTGGCTACTCCCCCTCTATGGCGGAGACCATCACCCAGGCTAGGGCCCCATCTACTGGGCGGTTACACGCCTCTAGACGGCGCCGCTTCTTGTCCTGGTGTCTCTCTCAACGAGAAAGACCCACTGAGGTGCTCGATCAGGATTGTGTTGTCCTTCTTACGAGACTGGAGACTAACATCTCCCCTCCACACTGAGTGTGTATGTTAGTCGCTGTCGCCACTCATCACAACTCAGTTGATGGAAAGTTTCTAGGATGACACGACCTGGTCACCAGGTTGCTAAGGGGTGCGAGAGGGCGGCTCCCGCCTCATCTCCGCTCCATACCCCCTTGGGACCCTAAGGGGTCCTCGGGGGGCCTCTGGGCCCCCCAAGAGCCCCTCGGAGGTTCCGATCTTCTTCACCCGAGTAAGACGGCCCTCCTGATGGCGCTCGCTTTCTTGAAGAGGGTAGGGCACCTCCGAGCATCCTCCGTGTCCCCGGATTGCCTTGAATTCGGCCCTGGTAGCTCTCACGTTATCTTGAGACCCAGGCCCGATGCGTGCCCAAAAAGTTCCCACTACTCCCTTACGGGGCGAAGTGGTGAACTTGCAGGCGCTCCCCATTGGGGAGAGGAGACCCAACCCATCCGTGTTGTGTCCTGGACCGCACGCAGGGCATCAGTAGCTCTGACCAGCTCCTTGTCTGTATTGGAGGACAGCAGAGGGGAAGGCTGTCTCCAAGCAGAGGTTGGCGCACTGAGTCGTGGATGCCGTTACGAACGACATTCCAATCTCAGAATCCCCATGCCCACTGAGGGGGTATAGCCACCTCCTGGGCACTGGCAGAAGCGCCTCTCTAGCAGACATCTGTAGAGCTGCGGGTTGGGCTACAACGGTTACCCTAGCGTAAACCCGGTGTCAGCCCACGTCCTGCGTGGCAACATGTAGGACTGGCATCCGGTGGGGTGTATGCCTGCGAAAGCATCACCCCACCCTCTAGGAGGCTGGGTCAGTGTGCTATCTACCTCTCTCCTTACCCTACTCTGGCTAAGGACAGGTACCCTATCCGCTTCCCTTCTACCCAACCACTTGGTTAAGAATAGGCATTCTATCCATCACTAAGCAAGCACACACCTGGGGTTGGCTGGGCAGAGCAGCCTTCCCCCTTAGGCCGGGATAACATGTGAGCCATCCCCTGGCTCTAACCGGACCTAGTGCTACCGGACGCCTGTAACACCCCCCCCCCGTGGGCTGTTCCGTCTGATGTATCCTCATGATATGGTTCCCACTCCTGGTAACCCATGAGCTTCCCCAGGTGGACCTCCACCTCGCGGTTAACTACTCAGCCCGCACGTTCCATGCGTTCTCCTCCAAGGACGAGACCATACCTTATCCACCGTATTCCTCCCCACGGGTAGGAGGTGGCCTCTGCAGCGCATCCATAATTAAGGAAGTTGCGCTTACCCGGTGTAAACCCGAGCCGGACGGCCCTCTCTAAGGCCTCCGTCCGTGAAAGGTTACCGGTCAGGGCTGTTCCCATCTTTCTCCAAGAAAGCTCTGGAACCCCCCGACCACCACACTGGAAGGTTACAGTTTCGCGAAAGCATCGAGCTGACACGCCCAGGCCTGTTACCGTCGCTTCGCTAGAGATTGTGACGCGATACAGCGTTGTGGCGTTTTCCATAGGGAACCCCATCTGTCGTCTTCGACACAACGTCTTCTCTTTAGCGCCCCCAGTGGACTTTTTTGTCTCATTGTAAACTGTTAACAATGAAGAAGCACCTCTTTGTCTCCAACGATAATGTGACTCTGAAAGTCTTTGCTTGACTTTTGGTCTCCAGAACTCATTGGGTGGCGTCATCTGTGTCGCAAAGAATCAAACAATAAAAAGGATCCTGACAGCCATGACTGACACCAGAACACTGGTTTTACTATCCAAATGCTGAGATATAAGAGTCGGTGTTGCAGAAACAGATAACTGCTTTTAGAAATGAAACACTCCAGAATATATTGCACATCAATCGTATTAATATGCTGTGCTCCTTGTGTGATTTCAAAAATAAAACTTAAACACTACAAAGCAATTCATATTTCATGATTTAATGGCTCATGTTTCATGAATCAAGAAACCTAACGGAGGTCCCATATAGTAACATTTTTAAGCATACTGTATATAAGTTTGTTTTGAAACTACTGACACACAATTCGCACTCATATTAAATGCAAAATGAGACAGATGTGGAACTAAAGTCCGTTTTTGATGGAGAAAACTTGAGAGGAAGAAAGAAAGAAAGGACTTAAGATATTTCATTGGGCCTCATGCATAATTTATGAAGCCATGTCCTGAAAGGGATACCTCACCCAAAAATGAAAATTCTGTCATGAATTACCCCCCACCCCCAAAGTTGTTCCGAAACCTGTATACATTTCTTTGTTTTGTTGAACTCAAAGAAAGATATTAAGAAGAATGTTAGTCACTGAGATTTGTGGTGTAGTCAAAAAATGGTAGTCAAAGGTGCCCCAGAACTGTTTCCGAAATTCTTCAAAATATCTCAATTTGCGTCGACAGAACCATTTTTTTTTCTTTGGTGGTCAATGGTGCCCCAGAAATCTCAGTTGCTGATATTTTTCCAAATATCTATCTCTGTATTCAATCAAACAAAGAAATTGATACAAGTTTGGAAAAACTTGAGGGTGAGTAAATGATGATTTTGTGAGTAAATGATTTTGGGGTGGAGTATGAGTATCCCTTTAATATTTTTAGTTGTATCACTGTATATGTGTGGATCTTTCCTTTTGTTAGTTTTCTGGAAGGTACCATTGGAACACTTATTGTAGATCTAGTTTGTCCTAAAGAGCAAAAGTTTTGTTTAGCTGTGTAGTCACTAAGTGAAGGGCCTCTAGACCTCAGATGAATCTCTGTTTCGACCTTTATGTGTTTTCTTGGATAGACGGGTACAGAAACAATTACAGGATGTTGTGGATGCATGCTCAGTGTAAATTGTCTGTCTGTTCGGTGACACTGGGGCAAATGTTTCTGGTTTTGTTTCATACAGCACTTTTCTTTATTGTTACTTTGTGTCTTCTTTTGTGTATGTCATATTAAGGCTTGTCAGAGCAAAGCATTTATCAATCTGGTTAGGTTTCGTTTTTGTTCATTGGTGGAAACAGTGGCATGTGGCATTTTGACCTCAGAAAAGAAATGGATTTCACAAATGGTGAATAACAACACTGAACGACAAATCTAGATGTTTCAGTGTGAGCTGTTTATCATAATCAGATCACTGTTAGATTTTGTATGGGATTGCAAATTGTATAAAATAATAATATAGTCTGTGTGACCAGTGGTTATCGTTGGGCATATGACATCCTTCTGGTCATGCAGATGCCAAATTTAACTCCACTACTAGATAAATGTGTATTGTTTCATCTGAAAAATGTCTTTGATTGCACATGTGGCCTTGAGATTCCAAAAGTAATTTTATGTAATCAGATGTTCATTGTGATATTTCGATTATTACTGATTAATAAGTAAATAAAAGTATATGCAATACATTTAAATGTATTAATGGTTTTAAAAGCAAAATGTATCTATTTATCTAAAATATCTAAAAAAAATTTTTATAGATTTTTAATGTCTTTTTGAAATACGGTAAAACCATCAAATTACAGAAAAAGACTACACATTTTCTAGAAATTCCTGCAAATATGTCATTTTAAAAGTAAAATTATACATTTTACTTTTTTACTGGCACCACAGCTGCCAAAAAATATTCTTTTACAGGATTTTAAAGTGTATTTTAAAATTAGCCTACTGTAAAAAAGCCTTGTCAAATTACAGAAAAGACTGCAAATTTACAAGACAAATATGGAAAACGTGTAATTTTATGTGAAAAAACGTTTGTTTTACATTTTTTATTGTCACCCCAGCTGCTGGCAAGTAAAAAAAATCTGGATTTTTTTCAAGTGTTCTGTTGAAATACGGTAAAAACCCCATACATTTTTGTAAAGGTTTCTACAGTGTATTTTTGAAATACAATTTAAAAAACTCGTCAAATTACAGAAAAGACTGAAAATTGCAATAAAAACATGTAATATTCCCATGCACCCAGCTTTTTACATTATTCTTTTTACTGTGTATTTTAAATATAGGGGAAAAACTGTCAAAAGAAATGAAAACAGGTTTGAGTCATTTGGTTTAACAGGTCTTACTAGGCACGTTTTGTGTAATAACACATTCTATGTAATAAAGAAATGGAAGTAATTTATGGAGACATTATTGCGTTGCATTTTTCAACACTACCTATGGCTAAAACAACGAACAGTGCTGATGATAAACATTAAAATCCATCTGAGGAATATATGGCAGGAGATAAAGGGAGGAATGGATTGAGAGAAGAAGAGACGGAGTATAAATCTGTAGCTCCTGCTGGGAAAGGCAACTTTAGCGTGACTGCATCAGTAGGGGATCACATTCCATTTCCATCTTTCTCCATTGATGCGCTGCGAGATGAGCAAGTCTTCAAACACGCACAGACTGGGACAGACAAAAAAACATCAAAAACAAGAACCAGTGAATGTCTTCAGTTAATACGTTTACTTTGATGAACCTGCCAGAAATATTAAGATGCTCTCCGGCTGTTGGCCAGGCCTGATGTTTTGTAGCACTTTCAAGTGAGACTTATCAACTCTCTTTGATGAGGCTGGTCACAGGGACATTTACATTTATTCATTTGGGAGACGCTTTTATCCAAGCGACTTACAAGTATATTTAGGAGAGCATACAAACATTTTGTCAACACGCTAAACAGTACCGTTAGTTTACAACTGTACCTTTAGTTTACAAACTAACATTTAAATGTCACCATTTTATTTATTTGCATCAGACCTCTGATTTCTGTCCAACGTGTTGTTTGGATTGGGATGTTTTGAGTGTTGAAAGATGCACAAGCAATGAAAAAAGGTCCAGTTGCATTTGGATTATTCAGGGTTCATATAGATCGTTTCATCGGACGCGCAGACACCTGACCCCCAGTTAACCTCCGGTTTGTGTTTGGCTAGTGTGACTAATGTATAATAATAATAATGTAACTATTTCTATTTTCTTTCATTTATGTTAATATTAATTAGAATAATTATTTTACTCTTTATTAATTGTATTAAATAAACGATTTGTTGAATTGTATTTTGTATACATTTTATTAAATAAACAATTTGTTGAATGGGTCCTGCAGTGTGGTTGCATTTAAAGAAATCGTATGGGACATTGACATAGTGGTTGAGCTTGGTATCGCAGCCTAAATTCAAAATATTGGACAGGCAAGTTTAGCCAAGTGATTGTTATTCTCGGTTTCCTTTCATTGTTATCAGAAATAATCTACAGACAATCTATTGTTTGTGAATCTGTACCGGAAGTTAAGTTGGGGGTCACAAAAGTGCGCATGCGCAGTAATGTTTGTTTATGTTGTTAAGATAATTCACTCAATTCGTCTATAATTCACACAATAAAGGACATGAGTATAACATCCTTACATGTGAAACCAGTTTATAGATATTGATATGCATTTATTTACTACTATACACACAACATGTACTGAACGCAAACCTGAACATAAGTGCATTTCTTTTGTGTTGCAATCACTATTTGGACAGATAAGTGCTTCTATATTTTCTTGGTGCACACAAATAAAAGTATACGACAAAAACAGAATTGAATAGTGCAAAAAATCTACTAAATAAAGTCAATGAACCTATTTTCTAGTCAAACTTTGCAGCAGGCTACTGTGTGATATAGTGTTCAACTGCTTAGTCGTTTTAAACGCTATCAATAAACATTCAGTTTAAACTAAAACCAAATGTCAAGGGAATGCAACATTTTCTTTTATTTCCTCTTGCTCTGCCACAGAAAAGGGTTTCTAAACCAATTTCTTCCTTTGTTTTGAATTCATCCACGACAAGTTATTTGCTGAGTCACCACCATTTTAACCCAAACCTGGATTATAGGAAAATAAATAAGAACTCTGAATTAAATCGTCATACAGGATCTGTTAGAATATCATCGGCCTCTGACCTTATAAAAATATAATTTAAGATTCTTATGTACGTTTGCTATTATAATATATTATTTCACGTGACTATAGAACTACTGCAATATAACCTCAAGATAGAATAAGTTAAAGTGAACCCAATGCATGTCAGACTGCTGGAGCAAAGCCAATGCGATTGTTTTTCCGATCAAATGCGGCATAATATCGAGCTATGAAGTTTGCTCCCAGTATCCAGAGTGGGCCAGTAGGGGGCGGCACATCCAACGCTTTGAATGTCACTGTGCAGATGTCCTCGCCAAACTCTGACTGCTGTAGAGAAAAGAATAAAAAGTAACGTTAGACTCTAACGGTAAGAGAACAGAGGGGAAAGCAAGGAGAGAAGGTAAATGCAATTGACAGTTGCAACAATAGGGCTACTGTGAGATCCAAAAGTCTGAGACCTGGAATTCGAAATCTAATTTTAAGTGTTTCAGGACTTTAAAAGAAGAAAGAACTGTTGTTATTTGACTTTATTAAATGAATACATATATTTAAGAAAGACGATGCATTATTTATAGTCATTCATTAAATGAGCCCATTGTGACATTCCCTCCAAAAGTTCAGATTTTCTTTTATCCATGAAAGCACACATATGTTCTCTGGATCGTTCTCAGATCATGCTGTGATCATAAGAATCATCGGGTTAGCACAAACTCCATGCCAGCTCGAGTGAATGCTGTCAAAGCAAAAGGGGACCAATTCAATTTTTCACTTAAGCTTATATTTTGTAAAGGAAAATGATTAATGTAAAAAATAAAATTGTGGTTTCAGGCTTTTGGATCCCACTGCAGACTGGTGAATCTTAAAACACACTACTGATGTTGGTTATTTTACATTAAACATAAACACAAGGGCATTACCCAAAGAATATAGTCCTCTACTGTAAGAGGATATTCTTGACCACCAAGATGAAAAGCCACACTGGGTAAGGACTTGACTAGATCACAGCTCACAGTGTACTACAGAGAGAGAGAGAGAGAGAGAGAGAGAGAGAGAGAGAGGTGCCACTACTTTAAACATGATATATGAAAATCCTGCAGGGTTTTATCATGTCAATCACTCTGACAAGGCACTAACATACATCCACATTCAGTCCATTTGCTCACATTATTTACGAGACACAGCCAAACTTGACAGACCAAAGCAGCTGTTCTCATTGAGTTGTGTAAGAGAAAAAGGAAATTGAATAATAAGAAACAGGATTATTCTTTAACACATCTTGAACTACCTATGAAATGTTGCTTTGTGTGCGTTTAATATATTAGCATGTGATTGACTACCATATTCTTTTGATATGTGAAAGCAATTAATCGATTATTTAAATATACTACTTCATGTCCTGTCTTTGAAACTGGAACATATTGTTTATATTATTTGTCATATTCTAGGAGATATCTGAAACTCTGTCACTACTGCTGAGATTTAGAGACAGTTTCATAATATTGTTGTGAAAGCTGAAAATGTAAGTTCTTCATTTTTTGTTAAACTTGAATTAAAAAATTAATTCCATCTTGTTGAGGCTCTCAAACCACTTAACCAATGCTTTTGAATAAAGATTTATGTCTGAAGCATGCCAAAATTTACCCCTCCCTCAGCCAGTTCCACCGCACCGATTGTTTTCATCAGAATAGATACGGAGGAGGCGGGGCCTGTGATGTAGGAGGAGCCTGTATCAATAACAGCACTACAGCCGTCCATGCAAAACAGCATATCTGCTCCCACCGAAACTCTGCAAAGATTCCAACATACTGTAATATGTGCATCACAAAAATACAGTGTTTGAGTGTTGAAAGAATAAAAGAAAAGAGTGCAATGATGGATTACCTCTCTGAAATCTCTGGAAATAATTTGAGTCATTGTTCAAAATAAAACGCAGGTGGCTACTGTATTGCATGTATAGACTGATCTTAGATATCTACTGTAATGTGAAACAGATCCAAGTGGGCTGAAAGAAGCCGCAGACCCAAAAATCTCCAATGCTGTGAGAAATTGATGGTAATAATGTAATGATCCTACCCTTTCATGAGGATCTCCCACTTGCCCTCCTCTTTGGTACTGATATAGTGGAAAGATCCAGTGTGATAGTTTGGGTCTGTGCCACCCAACACCAGCTCTCCTCCAGGTATGTCTGTTGGGTCCCTTATACAGACAATAAATATTAACATGAATGATCTAAAATCAACTGCTACTCTGTCATTGCACATTATTTACACTTTTTTAGAAGAATCACCCAACTGCTTGAACAAAGTTGCTTTTATTATGAATTAAACTATAGGAAAAGGTATTTTAACACAATTAACATATGTAAAGAAATCCTGATGCTTACCTACTGTAGTACACAGAAAAAACGTCCTCTTTTAAGACACGCTGAGACATGATGCGATCAAAAACAGGTGTAATTCCATCAATAGCTACATGTGGATAGCCCATCCCCAACACACCATCAAACTTGGCAAAGATAAACGGGATAGCAGGGAGAGCTGTTGCTTCGGCAAACACTTGGACCACTGGGATACCACCCACCTAAAAGAATCATAGGGCAGGAATTAAGCCATCCCAAAATCATTTTCAAGATTTTGGTATCATTCTTGGGGTGTGGTTGTGCTAAGGTAAAATTGTAAGAGAATGTATCTGAATTCTGATATCCATGGATCTTTCCAAAGAGCTTTACTTGATATACAGCATGTTAACAAAATCGTCGTATTTGTCAATGCATTGCATTCACATAAAACATCTATTTGACATGATAATGTTTTTGTATCAAACATGGCCATCTGCAAATATAAAGGTAGGGTTTAAATATTACAATAAATATTACGTTATATTATGTAATATACACTCTTAAAAAATGTGTCTTTCTAAAGGTTCTCCGATGCCACAGAAGAACCTTTTGGTTCCATAAAGAACCTTTAACATCTGAAGAACCTTTCTGTTTCACAAAAGGTTCTTTGTGGCGAAAAAAGGTTCTTTAGATTATAAAACAGTAAGAAAGAGATGGTTCTTTGTGGAACCAAAAATGGTTCTTCTGTAGCAAGGATTTACCTTTATTTTTAAGAGTGTATTATAATATTAATTGTCCATCCATCCATCCATCCATCCATCCATTTTCTTCCGCTTATCCGGGGCCGGGTCGCGGGGGCAGCAGTCTAAGCAGGGATGCCCAGACTTCCCTCTCCCTAGACACTTCCTCCAGCTCTTCCGGGGGGACACCGAGGCGTTCCCAGGCCAGCTGGGAGACATAGTCCCTCCAGCGTGTCCTAGGTCTTCCCCGGGGTCTCCTCCCGGTGGGACATGCCCGGAACACCTTCCCTGGAAGGCGTCCATGGGGCATCCGGAAAAGATGCCCGAGCCACCTCAGCTGGCCCCTCTCGATGTGGAGGAGCAGCGGCTCTACTCTGAGCTCCTCCCGAGTGACCGAGCTTCTCACCCTATCTCTAAGGGATCTCCCAGCCACCCTGCGGAGGAAGCTCATTTCGGCCGCCTGTATCCGGGATCTTGTCCTTTCGGTCATGACCCACAGCTCATGACCATAGGTGAGAGTAGGAACGTAGATTGACCGGTAAATCGAGAGCTTCGCCTTGCGGCTCAGCTTCTTCACCACGACAGACCGGTACAGCGACCGCATTACTGCAGAAGCTGCACCGATCCGTCTGTCAATCTCCCGTTCCATCCTTCCCTCACTCGTGAACAGGACCCCCAGATACTTGAACTCCTCCACTTGAGGCAGGAACTTTCCACCAATATTAATTGTGACATTTGAAAATGCAACCAAAACATAATGTTGTATAGTTGAATTATGATAAAGAGGTCTAAATTGTGATTAAGACACACATTTAGCACGCTTCATTTCTTATAAACGTTATTTGTTTAATAAATAAGTCATTAATTTACTCACAATAACCACATCCTCGCTGAGAAACCCTCTGACATTTCCAGACGCGTACTGGATGGAGAATCCTGTGCCGTTGAAAATGTGACTGAAAGATCTGGAAGCATCATACCTGTTGTGGGTGACTAAATCAAATATATACAATGGAATCAAAAATTGATTGAATTTATGCAAAAATCATGATTTTTATGATATCTGAGTTCAGCTTTAAGCAAATGACTCACAACAGGCAGTGTATAAAGGAGAACAACTTTCCGAGGGAACCCAGAGATTGGCAGAACCCGTGTCAAACACGACATTGAACATCTGCGCTGGTGAACCAATGCTAATTTCACCAAAGTATTGTGTCTGAAAACAAACGAAAGATAACAAAACACAAATGAGGTACAATTATTTGTTTATACTACCATGCTTGTGTATGCATAATATGTACGTAATAATTATTAAATAGTGGTATTGCTAAACAATATTGCTGTTTTTGGGTCTTACATCTAAGTAGTTGACCAGAGGTGTAGGTGCAGTGCCATTTTTGGGTGAAGGTTCGTTCATTTTTGGCATAATCTGAGACAACACCTGAGCTGGCGTGACGCCCATTTCTTTGAGGGTTTCTCTTATGGAGGGCATTTTCTTCAGTTTTACCCTGATGGAGATAGAAAAGTGTTTCAATTTGGATTTTGCATAATCGTCATCAGCACTGTCTGTTTGCATTTTCAGCTAATTTTAGGAAGAAATGGGCTTCTATATTCAAGTTATTAAAACATTCTCACTCACAACAACCGAGGTAGTAAAGAAGAATGCAAAGCACAACACCAGCAGTGAATTTTACTCATGATGAAAATCCTGCTAAAAGATTCTTAGAAAGCTTAAACATAGGCTACAAACTAAACTAGAAATTCTACATTTCAGGCCTGAAATTTCATTTTCTGGTAGAGCAACACAAAAGGTTGTGTGGGTTCAAGTCCCATGGAACACGTCTACAATGTGATAAAACAATATGCCTCGCTATGTGTTGCTTTGGGTAAAAGCATCTGCCAGATGTGTAAATGTCAATGTAAAAGTGTGCAAAATATCGAAAAAAGCCAAAATTATAAAGCATACCGTTTTATATACTGGATATGAAGAAATACTGAAACAAATGTAGATTATCCAAAAAGGAATACAGTGTCACTTCACTTACCTCCATAAGGCCTTTATGCTGGTGGCTGACAGTAACAGTAGCAGAAGAGCCAAGCAGTGCACTTTCATTCTCCAGATGGATCAAATCACAGTAAAAACTCAATAAAAAACACTAACCCACCAATTAACTGTATCTTAAAGTTCTTATGCCCTCAATTTCCTCACAAACCTCTTCCCAATTTTACTCTCCTTTTCAAGAGATGTTCTTCCTATGTTTTATACTATTTCTCCTGCACTCCACTCTGACCCTGATTCACTCTGACCACTTCTGCATTTTCTCAACCCCCCTTTCTCCCCGACCTTTGGTCCAGGGGAACATGTAACACACAGTGATTTAAGACCACTACATTTATTAAAAACGTCCTGCTGTGGACATCAGAGATGTGAATGTGTGTAAAAAATGTAAAAACCAATGGCGTTTGTGGTCTAAGCTAAACCTTATTGCCATTAATCAATCACAACATCCATGAAAGGGAATGATCGGCAAATAAGAAACAGCTCATTTTGAATGATTTGACAGCCCCTGATTCAGTTATTATCCTAGAGTTAAGAGAAATAATCCTAATGCATTAGGATGTGCAAATTTGTGATGCTTTAAAAGAGAAGAATAGTAAAACCATGATTCTAATTTGCTTTTATTGTTAATATTACCTTGTGTTTAGATTTTTCCACTTCTAGTGATAACATCAATGGCCATCTTTCCTTACCACTCGTTTTCTTACCACATAATGTCAGTCAAATAAACTCAAATAAAATAGTCCCTTATCTTCATTTTGCAGTAAACAATACTAAAGTATTTTACATGAGAAACATGTTTTATAATTTTTTATGAGTGGTTTTACATTTACATCACTGATCACCCCTTTGCCATGGTAATGACGTTCTTGGGTTGTTTGTAAGGGCAGCTACTGGCATTTAACTCGCAAATACATGTGACCTCTAAACCTAAGGGCAATGTGTATTTCTAGAGTTGGGTTTCCCACAGTTATGGGCATTGCCCAGTCTCATTCCCCCTCATTCCCTGATACTTTCCTGCCTCCCGTGGGTATAGGGAGATCCATACATCATTGCAGATGTCATCTTTGTACATATTCATCTGTTATGTTGCATAGACCATCAGGCAATTCCAGCGTTATGGACGTGACATTTTGCGTTATGGAAGTGACATAAAAATGCTCAAAGAATGAATTTGTTACGAATAGATAGAACCATCTGTTTATATTTTACTAAACCCTTGTTGATAGAGTCTAAACTTAAAAAAATGTCAGTCTATGAACAAATTTTCTATTTTAAAAAAGAGAATTAAACATGCGTTATGGATGTAGGATTTCTGTGAAATAAAATGCACAATCCTGAAGCAATAATACCAATGAATGGAAAAGGGATGCCTCTTTATGGAACATAAAATAGTTACTTTATTTTAATTTCCATGTGCCCATTTATGAGGAATATGTAGCGTTATGGATGTGACAATCCTGAAAATGGCATTTACGTTTTTATGAAAAATCATGCACTAAAAATTAAACAAATGCTTTACAAATTTGAAGAGAGATCTCACATTTGAACCACCAAATGTTAATATCTGTGCTGTTACCATAGTAAAAACCGTTGGTAAAAACGTTTTCACGGCACGGTTGACATTTCATGGAATTGCCCCATCCAAGCTAAAATATTTAGGCGTTTAATTCCATTGAAAATCCAGTTTATAATAGTGTTTCTTAGTCAAAACTTAAAGCCTGGTCAAAACTTAAGCTAAAATTAGGCCTGTCTCAATATCAGATTTTTACTTTATTATCGTGGCCAAAAAAGGATGATATCATTATCTATTGAATTAAAAATAAACGAATAGTTATCAGACAAACTCATCTTTTTTTTTCTTTATTTAATCAACGACATACACTCAAAATAGGAGTGCTGGGAGAAATAGTTTGTAACCATTGTGACATAAAAAGGGAAAGTTCACCAAAAAAATAAAATTCTGTATTTTAAATTCTCAATTTACTCACCCTCAAGTTGTTCCAAACTTGCATAAAGTTTGTTGTTTTGCTGAACACCAAGAAAGATATTTGGAAGAATGTCTGTAACCAAACAGTTCTGGGGCACCATTGATTATCACTGTAGGAAAAACTACTATGGTAGTCAATAGTGCCCCAGAAGTGTTTGGTTACAAACATTCTTTCAAACATCTTTGTTTGTGTTCAACAAATGAATACAGGTTTGGAACAACTTGAGGATGAGTAATTTACCCTTTAAAAGTCACCATGAAATCAAACAGGAAATTCTAAGTGTCTTATACAGTGATGCAACATTATTATAAATGATTTATCCATGGACACTGTTTTTTTATTTTGTATTCATTTGCATATTGGGTTCATATGGCACGAACACGTGTTGTTCTGTGTCTTTGGTGTGTTATAAGCTGCCCATGCATGTACTAGACACGTAAAATTGCAAAAATGAAAGTGCTGGAACAAAAGATATTCTATCTAAAAGCAAATGCTCATCAAGACCTGCCTGAAACGCCTCGTGTAACCACAACCCCACAAATCCACGTCAGTTCGTGGTATGAGTTGACTAAGACCACCTTAATACGCAAGTCAGTACTGTAAGTACAATTGCTTTGGAACCTGATGTTCCAAATATGGTCACACACTTGCAGTATTCAAACCAATCACTACGCACCGGTTAACTGGCCAATCATATCATAGCACACACCACTATACAGAGCGATGAGCTTTATTAAAAATCAGTGTGTTTCAGAGAGGCGGGCAAAGAGGAGATACAAACAAGCACGGTATGTGGAAAATACAGCGTTTATACACATTGCATTACATTTTAAACAAATGATAATATTTGTTTAAGGCTCGTCATATGACTCCTTTAAGCTCCTCTCCCCCTCTCAACAACAGCTCTTCACCACATTACCTAAGCAACAATAAAGAGGTAGGATTATACTGAGTGACTGTCCAATGGCCAGGCATTTTTAGCCCTCCCCTCCAGCCCCAATTTACAACAAACCAATCAAAACGGGAAGGCCAAAATAAAGCCCGCCCTACATTTTTTCCAATTTCAAAAGCCGTTTCACCCAGATATACCTCACGATACGGAAAAGAAGTCAATCGCAACCTCCGTTTCATTGTGACTTTAAGGCAAAATGTTTAACAGGTGCAAAACAACCACCTTCTATATTCAAACGTCAGCCAGATACTGGCAATGATTTATTCACATTTTTTTCACATGCATTACATTAACACAGTTATTAATATCACAAATATTGTCAGTACTGCTTTATTGTGACACCACTTATTCCAAGCAGCTGCCAGCAATAGCCCTATAACTGTTTGCAGTGGCTAAAACATAACATTAGATATCTCTTTGCATGCTCTGAGTCTGGCTATGTCAAAGAGCCAAACTTGTATACAGCTGCTATTCAGCAGTTGCCACCACATAAATGACATGTTTGCTACAGATGCTGATCATTCATAAATGAAGTGCTTTCATAAGCATAAATAAATGCAGCTTTTTTTGAAAAATCATCAATATAATATGGGCACTTGACACTTGCTAGTGCCATTCAGCTGAACGGCTCATGTGGACCATGCATGCAGTGGATATTTTGGTTGCACTTACCTTCTCCAACCACTTGGTGTCACATTGGTGCACTAAAATGATACGTTTTTTATGGTTTATCTAGTACTTCAAACTTCGGTTACTACACTTGTATTTTACTATAATAAAGGCATTATTAGCTTTCCTACGGGCGATAGAATTATGGATACAATATATGCATTATGGTCATACCAGGGATGGAATATCTCATATTGTCTCCCACTGTTTCTCATGTGGCAGCACTTTATTCAAGACGAACACCAAACCGGTAAGCTTGTATCTTCAAATTTCCGTAACTCATTTTATAATCAATTCCGCCACAGCAGAACCACATCCGCTGTAACATGCCGCTCAAGTCTACACCACAGCGAGCGCATTAGCGGAAGTTCAGCCAAGCGCGTCAGTGCGCGTGCATTGATTCAAACGGCTGAACTGAAGCTTCTGGAGCGCGCGCAGGCAAAGGGCTGATCTCCTCGAGCACAAATCCGCATAACCTCGTTTTACAGAGCGATTTTGTTCATTAAATTAAAAGGTAAGACACTACTAAAAGTGACCTTCTTATTATAGGTTAGTAACAGTTAAGAGTGTAGCATTAGCTAAACCGAGCTAACCTCTCAAACAAATAACGCGATGATAATAAGGCGGGTGTTTTGAGTTTTAACAGATGCTTTAGCAAATGTACGGTTGGTTATTTGTAGATAATGATAATGCTACAATGACACGAAACAATGTCGTGTAAGTTATCGTATAGTTGAAGCCGCGAAATCAGTAAAGTGTAATGTGTTAGCGTCGTGACTACAGCAAAGTAATGACAAACTAGAAAATGATGTGTTGTAACTTTTGAAGTCGTCTCGTTAAAGCCCAACTGTACAAAAACTGCATTTTGTTAGTATTGATAAGCTGTACCAGTGTGTGCCATCACAGTGAAGTGAGTGGGGTCACTTACTGCAAAATACTTCCTGAATGAATACATGTCAATAAAAACACATTGATGATATTCGGCAAGCTCGAGCCAAATACAAAATGGACACTGCTTTTTGATTGTTATTTGAGCATAAAATGTGTGCATGATGTTTATAATAATAATACATGTCAATGCATCATGTCGTTAGTTGACTTTCTTTCCTTCAAAGAACACAAAGGAAGATATTTTGAAAAATGTTTTAAACTGGACCCAATTCACTTGCATTGGTTTAGTGTCCATACAATAGAAGTGAATGGGCTCCAGTGCCGTTCGGTTACCAACCTTCTTCAAAATATCTTTCTTTTTCTGCAGAAGAAAGAAAGCCATACACGTTTGAAATGACAAGAGGGTGAGTAAATGATGACAGGGTTTTCATTTTTGGGTGAACTATCATCACTTTAAGCTCCTGGTGTCAATTTAATTCAGCTGTTTTCATGCTGGTCTGACGGGGCAACATTACATGTGTAAACATTGGGTATTTACTTATTCCAAACCTGTCTCAATTTATTTCTTCTGCAGAACACAAAATAAGATATTCTGAATAATGTTGGTAACCCCACAACATTGGCTTCCATTGACTTCCATTGTATGGACACAAAACCACGGAGACATTTCACAAAATATCTTAGGTTGTGTTCCACAGAAGAAAGAGTCACATATGCATGTTTTGATTTGAATGACATAAGGGTGAATTAATTATGACAGAATTACATTGATCTCTTTGATATGTTGAGTCAACATATCGAGTAAGCTGCAAAAGTTAACACACAACTTTCTCAATCTCATTGCAGAGATGACAGTGCAAGAGTAACGTGTCTTTTCAGTGTGAGGCTGAGGTAGGCCGGAGGATGTTGGACGAGGGTGATGGAGAGGTGTTGGGGGTCATTGAAGGAGTTGGTGGGCTTCAGGCAGAGGTGGAGAGGCTGACGGTCGAACTGCAGGAGGCCAACGAAGAAAAATTACAAGCTGCACGATATGGCCTGGCTGTGCTGGAGGAGAGCGCTGCTCTGAAGAGCAAACACAGCCAGCTGGAGGAAGAGCATGAAGCGCTCAAACTGGAGCTACAAGAGCTTAGAGAGGTTAGTGAAAGGAGGCTCACTCTGAATGATATTAAAAGAAATTGTGGAATTGCTACACTGTGTCAAGAATTTATTTTCTTGTCTGAGTAACAATCAAGTATTGAAATAAGACACTCCTTTCAGCTATTGCATAGTTAACCCATGGGTATTTTTTCTGTCATTCACATCCTTCCCACCGTAAAATAGATGCAAACTCAAATGTTCTGTCTGAACACGATCACGTTGTACATTCAGTGTCTTGGTCTAATTTTACTATTTGTGCTTGGCATGCAAATCTTTTATTTTCTTTTATGGGTTTGTACACTCGACTTGGATTTGCTTGTTACTGCCCAAAAAGGCGATGTAATTTTGATATTCAATTATGGGATTTTGGAGACTAATCTATATTTATTATAACCCAATGTTTACTCACTGCTTTTGGCTAGTTGACAAATAAATCATACATGTGTCTTATGATGCGACGTTACAAAATTAAGAAATCAAACTATAAATATAACATTTTTGTTTTATATTATTCATATTCATATTTATATTTAGTATATAAAATAGCATAAGAGATCAATCTTCATTGTTAGTTTTTTTTTCAACATTTTATTTATTTTATATGCACTGTGTCAAACTAATACAACTTTTGTTATTTAGTAATTTACCTAAAGATGTCAAATTCAAAACTTGTAAAATATAATCTAAGGGCAATCCTTACGCAAGGTCAATCGAAAACAAGCCACCTGTAGTTTATGACCCGTGGTTATTGCTGTCTGATCTTAAAGTCCCCATGAACTGGAAGTTGTGATTGTTTTTACTTCTGTATTCTGACACATTTCCGAGTGAAAATTTAATTCAAAGGATATTATTAGTGGGCATGGCTTGCGTATTTTCACTGCGAATTGATTTGATGTGTAAAAACAATGGTTGCATTGATTTTGAAATGAAAACTGCAGCAGACTGATAGTTGAAGAGGAGGAGTTAACAGGTGCGCTTGCCAAGCCGTCTAGTTTACGTCATTTGAGATGGATAATCGTTTCAGGGGGGAAGTGCATTTTCATATTTTAACTGAAGATTATGAGGGTACATGAATTTCAAAAAGAAAATCACCCATTGACAAGCTAATTACTATAAACGAAAATAGAATTAGAATAGATAGAATTGTCATTTTTTTATTTCACTGGTACTTTAACATTTTGGTTGGTGGGTAGTTTTGTGAACTCTGATACAGGTTTTGCAAAGAGGATGTAGAAATTGAGTGCTCCAAATTGATATTGTAAGTGACAGCAACTCACAGCCGCTCTGTTAGCACCGCTGCTTTGCAAAGGGGACATCAGATGACATTAAATTATTGTAAGGGAAAAGAGAGTGAAAAAGAAAAAAAGCATTTTATTTATTAGAACAGTATGTGGTCCATGGCCAAAGTTGTAAACCGTAAGTCTGCTATGCCAGGGCCTTTTCAATTCCCTGTATTATCCGATTTATTATAAAAACCTGTTCCTCATAAATCCCTGATTTTGGACTCTTAAAATTCCAGATCCAGAGCATTTTGAGGTGGATTTATTGTTGGTTGACAATCTTTAGCTAATATGTAACTGATGTTTCACGTTGACTTGACTTATGTGCCACGGTGTAGACAAACTTCGCCGGTATGAAGATTTAGGCCCATGCATTTCTGTATGTCTGATTAGTAGAGCATGAAATTGCTAAAGTAGGTGAGCGTGGTGGAGTGAAAAGACTGGAGTGAACAGTGTCTAGTGTGCTAGAAAGAGCTTGTGATGTCAGTTGTAGCATTCAGATGTTTTTATTGTATCACAGTTTATTGGCACTTGGACTCCAGAATTGTTTTTATCAATATTTACTGTATGTGGTTAAGTCATGTTGATTTCAAAAAGTATTTCTAATCTTTTATGTTCCCTGTTATGACATCATCACATTCCCCTGTCATAAACGTTCTGTACAAATGTGTGTATATGTGTCAGGCTCAGTCATCCACACTTCAGACTGCCTTTTTCTTACAATTATAGACCTGCACAAACCTGTTCCTACATGACTTAAATTGAAATGATGAAAATGTCTGTGGCTGTGTTCATGGCAGGCAACCTGTTTAGTGTTGATCCATCATCTAATAGTGCATGTGGGACAATCTGGTGTATGTTTCTCTTTTTTCTTTTAAAGGGAGCCTCATCATGAACTTTAGACAATTCATTTTAACATTCTCTGGTTGGTAGGGATGCTTTAATGTCATGGTTAATATATGAAGAGTTTGCATTGCCAGCTCTAAACACAATTGCAGACGTTTACAGGCTTGGCTAGGCTAGTAAACAAATTCCAAAAACAAGTGATAAACAGCTGTTGTTATTTAAAGAATGTCAGTTCAAGCTTGAAGTAGCTCATTTGTCAGTGCTCCTTATTTAGTCGGCCAAAAATAATTTTATTTGTTTATTAGAATTTGTCAGATGTGTGTCTAGTGTATTTCAGTTTCTTGGATAAGATGGCATTTATTCAGTGTTTAATGTGTTTGTGTTTAGGCCCTGGCGGACTCTGTCAACAGTCATAAGCGTGCAGCAGCAGATGGGAAACCCGAGAGGAGAGTCTCTTGCAAGAGACGGCCAGCAAAGAGGAGGCCATGGCCATACGTATGGATGAGCTGCAGGCGGAGCTAAAACAGACCCGTGTCTTTCTGGTCAACGCCACGGCTGAAAATGACAGACTGGCCGGGCTTTCCGTTCACCTGAAGAAGGTACAACACCACTTACCAACGAGAAGGCCAATGTTTTTGGGAAAATGTGTCCAAGTATTCCTAACCACATATACATAGCAGTATGTGTGGTACACTTGGTCAAATCATGTTTTTGCTGTCTTTGGTGTATGAGCTACAAAACCTTTCATGTTTAATGAAAGATGCTATTTTTATGTTTAACAGCATAAGAACAACAAAGATGAAGTGGTAAATAGACCCGAGTACTGCACCCTCTGCTATATAACAAGCTGATCAAAGTAAAAGTGGAAATCTGACGCTCTTTCTCCATCAGGCCTCGTCGTGTAACACAAAACCAGCTTGAGTTTCAATGTCAACGGATCTCTTTTTTTTAAGAGGAAAGAGATCACGGTGAACTATTTTAAAGAACTAGTCTACATCTGTGAATAATGGAATATCAAACGACACAAAACGTGCTAAAAAAAAATTCTGCCAGAACAATAAAGCCTTGTGGCTCCAGAAATGACATTGTGATGAAAATATAAGTCAGAATTTTATATTTGATGTTTGAAGAGAATCTGTATCACATTAAGCTACATGTCACCACAGCTGCTTAAGTTGAAGCTACCATCACATGTTCTTTGTTCACGTCTTGAGTATATCTGTTCAGTTTAAAAGGCAGATTTGCTTTCTTTTAGGATTGTGAGTGTTTGGATGTGGAGAACATGCGTGTAAAAGAGCAGCTCAAGGAGTACAAGACTCGTGAGGTCCAGCAGCTTCAAGACAACTCGGAGCTGGAGGAGGAGAACATCTCCCTGCAGAAACAAGTCTCTGTGCTTAAGGAGAACCAGGTGGGAGACTATTGGTTTAAGTTTGTTTACCATACATTTTTTTTATTAAGCCTGGATGGGTATGGTGATGGCATACGGCATAGGAGGGATGCATACAGAATTGCTTCTTGAATTGCACTCTTCGTTATTTCTGTGTATTTGTACATCTGCACTTTTTGCTGTAATTTTTGACACGTTGAATGGATCTTGCTCAACATAGTTTTGCAGTAATCTAACATGCTTTGTTAAAAGCGGTTGAAATGTTTGGTGTACACAGGTGTCCTGGTGTGAAATAGTCCTCATGAGAAATGTCATGTGACTTTGACAGCAGATGTTAAAAAAACATACAGAGCTGTACAAGCTCTGGGGGTGGCAGTGTGTGAGTTTCAGCTGATGTTTGACAAAGCCTTCCTTCTAAGGAATTGCACAAGAGAAAGGTTTTATTCACTACCCACATGAATATTCACACACGCTAGAACGCCTTGTTTATTGGATAAGAACTGGTTTGGTCAGGATGAGTTCATGCAGTCTATACACATAAACAAAGCTGTCCACAACATTTAATTTTGCCTCGATGATTTAACACATAGATGTAAGTGTGTCATGTCTTAGGACTTTTATCAGCAGATCCTGAGTCAGTTCCAGCATATTTAATATTCAAGTAAAGCTGTGACGTCATAGGGTAGCTGCCTGCATGTCTCCATTTCTTCCAAGAAAAGAAAACTTGAAAGGGATCATGAGTGCAGGCCTTTCTGTGTTGAGTGGGAAATGTTGAAAATGGTAATGTTGTCGTAACGTTTGATCAGTTGACCACCTGCTGGATAAGTTACTGTAATTGCTGTGGTCATTTGGTATGCAGATTAGATCAAATGTGGCAGTTCAATGTGGATCCAGTTGGACCACTTGGCACCATACTATGGATGTGGCCTTGTGGGCAAAAGTGATGTTCATCTGTCCAGTGTATGAAATGTAGCGGCATCTAGCGGTGAGGTTGCGAATTGCAACCAACGGCTCACTCCACCCCTCCCTTTCAAAGCACTACAGTGGCTGACACCAGGCAAAAAAGAAAAACATTTTAGTCCTAAGGATATAACGTATTCAATAGGGCTGGGTAAAAAAATATAGATTATTTGATTTTAATCGATCTTCTATTTAAAGGGTCATATGACAGAGCTAAAACGAATATTATTGTTTGTTTTAGATGTAAGGCAGTGTGTATACACGATTTAAGTTTTAAAACACTGTATTTTTAACATACCGTGCATGTTTGTATCTCTTTTTGAAAAGCGATTCTATGATTGGCCAGTTAACCAGTTCGTAGTGATTGGTCGAATACTGCAAGCTTGTGACTGAAACCGCCTGGAACATCAGTTTCTATATGACCACTTAAAGAAACATCGATTTGGGAAATCACCATAATATTATCTGTATTTCGCCTCTCGTCCTGAGGATGGCGCCATTATTCAAGTTGATTTTTGAAATCTGTTTTATTTCTTAAACATGTTTCAAGTTGTTCATGCATTTCAAGTTATTCATGATTTCAATGTTGCACATGTACAAGTAATGTTTGGTTACTCAAAGTAAAAGGTAATTCAAAACAATTGTGTGGGCTCGCTCTACTGTTAACGTGAATGTGTATTTCATTCATTTAGAGTAGGGGGGTTTCAGTTACCAGCATATATATTTAAATATGCATTCCATGACTGCAAAACTAATATTTTAAATAAAATACTGATAACTTATCGATATTGAATCGAATCGAAATTGAATAGAAACTATATAAATAAGAATCAAATCGCCAAAATGGTCTCAAAACCCAGCCCTAGTATTTACAAAACTGTAGACAGGACATGACATTTCAATTCATGGAGATATTTTGGAGCTTACATCAACTTTATTGTCAGTAGAATTGAATTTAGACAGTCAGCCACATGACACAACGTTTACATTTGTGTCTTCAGGTGGAGTTTGAATCGGTGAAGCTGGACTTGACTCATAAAGAAGAAGAGCTGGAGCTGCTGAGGGCGCAGTTGGAAGAGGCTGGACGTCTGCGGGAGATCACAGAGCATCAGCTGGAAGAGGCTTTGGAGGCCCTCAAAGAGGAGAGAGAGCAGAAGAACAGCCTGAGACGAGAACTAGCCGTCCTAAATCTCAACCCCTTCGACTCCATCAGCCACCTGGAGATACAGCTGGACGAGAGCCATGATGGAGAGAAGGATAAGGATGAGGAGGAGATGGACAGCGGATACAACAATTCCAAAGGGATGGAGAAACACAGATGTTCACACCCAGGAACAGTGATGTGTTCTTCAGACCTCAGGCTCCCGGGCTTGTGTCTGACCTGCTGAGTGAGCTGCAACTGTCAGACAGTCAGAAACTCAAACAGCAGCTGAAACAGGTAGGAGAACTTGTTTACATCCTACTCGCACTTACTTCTCACTCACTTTATGAGCTGTGTGGACAGTTTCGATTTATAGTTTTATTACTGGAAATATCTTTGCTGTTGTGTTAGGGATGGGCATTTCTGATCATATTTCATTTCGAGTACTCGACAGGTTTGAGAAACGAGTACTCGATTAATCGGGGGCGGAGCTTAAGCAAGGGGCAGGGCATGTGTGTCATAGCAACAATAAAAAGATTTAAATTAAATAACGTTGTTGATAAAACTATGACAGGATTTAGAAAATAATTAAATTAACACTGTACGATTATTAAGTTAAAAATCACTATCAATAGTGGTTAATACAGTTGACATTTAAGAGAAATATCAGCGTGAGGTGAAGCTGAGGAGTGAACAAACACTGGTAAATCACGGTTGTTTTTATCTACACAAAATGCATGTGAGCTTGAATTACGTGCCAACCCGAAAGTAGTGGATGCGCTTCTCCCGTTACAGGGCTACAGGGTTTAAAACAACGGCAGCTGAAGCCTTGCAAAAAATCCCAAAACTATTTTACAGTATTGTCCCGATCAAAATGTGTGTCTTATCATTTTTATATATAATTTGGATTAGTTTTCATTAAGATAACCTACCTTTTTCAACGTTTTATAAAACAACAAAACACACAGGATACTCTGCTTTTCAGTTATTTTATTCAACTGTTATTTTTAACAAAACAATCTTTTAGATCAGCAGCATCAGAACAGCTGTGGATCAACTGTGCATAAAAAAAACAATTTGCAAAAGGTTTGCAAAAATAGGTTTTTCAATACAACTTCACCAAAATTCTGTTTAGTAGCCAAAAGAAAATGGAGCCAGCATAATTTGGCTGCGTAAACTTAAAATAATAATAGACCGAATATTTTTTTACCACGGCTATAAAACGTAAAGATTAGGTAACATATTTATTTCAAAATGATCAGTCGGTATAGGTAAATAAAATAAAGCCGGCATAAGTTAACTATGACTGCTTAAACTTAAAACAAAAACAGCTTGAATATTACCATGCATGGCTAATAAAACTTAACATAAGGTCCACATATTTTTATTAAATAAGATCAGCCGGTCTATGTGCGCAGATGAAAGCCGAGTGCGGAGTCTATTTACAATTAGACCTGCGGTGGAAAAAACGCGCTCTGCAGGCACAGAAGTTGCAGGAACAGCCAGGTACCACTGGGCAAGGGTGCTTAGCTTTGCAAATCTTAAATTCACCTTCAACAAAACTTATAGGCAGCAAGTCTTTTGCTGTCATTTCTGCTATTAGCTGCGTCGTCATCTCTGCCATGCATGTGTCGCATTTCTATCTGATGGTGAAATCTCTTATGCTCGTCTGACTGCTGGTAGTGGCATCGTCCGATTTGTTGTGTTTAAATGTAAGATGTTAACGCATCGAATTCGTTGTGGATTTGTAGACGAGTGTGGCGCTGCACATCTTACACTTGACTGTATTTCCGTCAAGTTTTTAGAAGTGTTGCCAGACATCGCTGCGCGCTTTAGAAGCCATATACCCCCTGTGCTCCAGTCCTGACTCCTGTCTCTAGACCGCAACTTCTCGCAGCGATAACCATTTGAATATCAGACTACCGCCACAAATACCAGCATAACCAATCAGAAAGAATGAAAGTAGTTTAATTAAAAAAATTTAAAACTCGTTCCCATCCATATGTTGTGTGTATAAAATTACTTTGACCACTATAATCTTAGTGAAAAACTGATATTGTGGGTTAATTCTTCAATCATATAAACCTTGTGGTTCCATCACCAGGTGGAAAAAGAGAACGCCACACTGACCAGCACAGTGCAGGATCTCCAGCAGCAGTTAGTTCAATCTAAGGATTCCCTCAGTGAGCAACAGGTCAAGATGGATCAGCTGATACAATGTTTGGAGACCCTTCAGAGCACAGTCTCAACAACCCCGGCTCCCAGAAACCCTTCGAACCAAGATGCTGAAAACGGTATCAGCTACTACGAGGTGGATGCTAAAAGCACAGAGGTGCTAGAGTGCCGCATGCAATCGGCAAACGAGGAGCTTGCACGTCTTCGTGAGGAACTGAAGGCGGCCAGCCAACACTCCAAAATCCTTGAAAAACGCTGCAAGCATGAAAAGGAACGCTGGAGGGGCGAAGCAGAAGATCTCGCTAACAAAATTCGACAATGTATCGCTGCCAGCCGTCAGGACCAGGAACGAATAAGACAGCTGGAGCGGGAAATTGGTGCCACGAGGCAGGTCGCCACAGACTCTGAAGGTCATCTCAGTGTTGCACAGGAGGAGCTTCTAGCATTTTCTGAGGAGCTTGCCAACCTTTACCATCACGTGTGTGTAAGTAACAACCTAACACCCAGTCGAGTGACGCTGGATTACTATCGTGATGGAGCGCAACCTGGAAGAATGAATAACCACTCACAGCAGCACCTCTATCACGGATCATTCCGGAGACACAGGCAGTCGGGGGACATGTTTGCAAAAGATTCCTCCGCTGGAGAGAGGGACATAAGTAATGGAGACACGTCCTCCAGCTGTGGGAGTTGTCCAGGGTCTCCTACACTAGACTTCAGGGACCCAACCAATGTGCGCAATCTAGTGGCTATTATACGCTGCCAGATTAAACACTTGCAGGTATGTCTGGAACTCATTGTAGTAAATTAATTATGATGAACTGAAAGTGTCCATACACTTTAAAATGGTCTGTTTATACTATAAAAATATATATTCTGTATAGAAATAGCGATTTGGTAGTTCAACCACACTGTAATATACAGTCACATGTTTGTGCCAGTAAATGTAGGTGACATTCTACACAAGATTTTCAAAACTTATTATAAATTAATGTAAATTATTATGACAATATGATTTTTTTAGGTAGCGGTAGACTTGTGCCGGCAGCGTAACCCGATGTCCTACCCAGCAGCAGGAGGCAGCACCGAATCAGAGTGTGACATAGAGGCACTGCTTGAGGAAGTTTTAAAGCTCAAGTCCCTCCTGAGCACCAAGAGAGAGCAGATAGCCACTCTCAGAACTGTCCTAAAAGCCAACAAACAGGTAAATCACATGGTTGATTATATAGACGGTTTCAGCGGCAACATCATAAACAAACTTAAACCACAAACGTGGCCCAAACTTAACTTCCGGATAGACCTGAGCAAAGAAACAATACCTGTTGAGTAGTTTTAATTAATTTAAACACCATTTATAAACAATAAAATATTAATATAAAACTATATATATATTTGGCTATATTACAGCCTAACACAGACCGGAAGTTAAGTTCGGTGTATCCGATAAAACCGTCTAAAGACAGGGTTCCCACGATCATGGGGAAGTATGAAGAAATAAAACTGATTTCCATCGCAGAAAAAGTAATGGCATCATAATTTTCATAAGCAGCATTTGATTATCAAATGCTCATCCAACTCAGAATTCTGGGTCAGATTCAATGTTCAAATCTGTTGTATAATGTTTCTCCAGATATGTACAGTGATAAAATATTTAATTTGTGCTTTGTGAATGCAGTTACTTTTAGATGATTTAATATCCTTATCCAGAAATCACGATTGACGAGTTTCACAAATTTAACTAGTGGAAAGGTAAACAGTCAATATTAAATGGTTCTGTTTAGGAGAGAACAGTGCTATTTTCAAGTGTCTGTAAGACTATATTTCTATTCAGCAATATATTTTCAATGAAATATTTTGATTTAATGAATTATTGTTAGTTTATATTAACACTCCATTTGTAGCTCTAGATGTTTTGCTTGCTGTCTGTTTTATGAGATTTTTAAACTTTCAGAAGCTCTTGTTTGAACAATTTCACTGAAGAGAAAACTCTTTAGCTGAACGTCTCCTCTGGCTACAGAGAATTTCTTCCTTTTTATAGTTTAGTTGAACCGAGCAGAACATCAGACACATGATTACTGAACCCTTGTGGCTTCTGAAACTGTAAGCCAGGCTTCTGTTTAAAGATAAAACAGAAACTGTTTCTAAGCCACTTTTTGTAATGTGTATTTCATACTTTATGCTTTTACCAATGATGTGTTAGAATGTCTGTTATGCACAGCACATTAGACTTTTCTCAGCTCACATTTATATGTCATTTAATTGATTAAACAAATTGAAAAAATATTTGTTTGGTAGCCCTAATTTAAATGTTTTTTTTCTTATGAAGACTGCAGATGTAGCCTTTAACAACTTGAAGACCAAGTATGAGACGGAGAAGAGCATGGTGTCCGGGACTATGCTGAAGCTTAGAAATGAACTGAAGGCCCTGAAAGAAGACGCTGCCACCTTCTCATCCCTGCGGGTGATGTTTGCAAGCAGGTATGATGGGATTACACACGTGATGAGCATGTGGCGTGATGTACTTACACTTCCTGCAGTGCTGGTTTCACACTGATGAGTGTTTAATGTCTTGAAAACTGGTTTACGGTTTGATCGTAATACAGATGTTTTAGAATAATCTTATGAAGCTTATCAAAATTTAAAAGAAACTAAAATTGTTCAAAAGTTTTACATATAAATGAATGGAACATGCTTGTCTTGAGCCATCTGAGAAGTGAACTGAGTTTATTTAGGGATTGAGGGATTTATAGTAGTACATGCCGTTCTGTGGTGAAATATTGCAGTGTTTGTTTACGTTTGTAGAAAGTTTGAGAGGTCATTGGGATACAGTGCCAAAGAGATTAGAAACTCATGACCTTCATGACATCCGTTTTAAGACTAAACTGAGCAGATTATAAACCCTGGTCTGCCACAAGGTCTGTTCACATGCCGATTAACGTGCACACTCTTTGATCTCTTGTGCAGACCACAGATCAAGCATCGAGCAGACTGTGAACAGTAGAGATGATGATAACATTCTTTTTTATTGATGGGTGACAAAATAGACAACCTACTCCCCATTAACTCTTCTGTTATAGCCTCATAACATTTGTGCTCATAAATGTTAATAATGAAGCATTTTATTCTTTGAATCTGGCGCCCTCGTGTGGACAGACATCATTTTATCTTTTGCCTCCCTTCCTATTCCTTGTATTTCTATCTCTCCTTTTCATTTTACAGATGCGACCAGTACGTAACCCAATTAGATGAGATGCAGAGACAGCTCGCGGCCGCCGAGGATGAGAAAAAGACCCTCAACTCTCTTCTGCGTATGGCTATCCAACAAAAGCTGGCGCTGACACAGCGGCTTGAAGAACTAGAAGCACCCATCCTCCCTCTCAGCAACGGCAGCAGCCCCCGGCACTCTCGAACCAAACATCTGACCAAATCAGGCCGAGCTCCACGAAGCCCCATGAGAAACAGCCAACGTTCCAGCCCGGTGCTGGTTTCCGCTGTTTCACCCAACATGAGCAGCCACACGAGGCAGCTGTCACGCAACATTCACTACAGCCCCGTAAGAGCCTCCTCCTCTTCTTCCTCCTCATCTTCTTTTTCCGCCTCAAATGAACTAGAGTGCTCTACGTCCACGCAGAGCTTAGCATCTACCGGGATTATGCGTGATACTACGTTTGTGCGTAGTTACAGGTCAAGTTCGTCTCGCTCGTTGAATGATGTCACCAGCGGTTTGGGCCCATTTGCGATTCAGTCGCGACAACCCAAGGTTTATGAGTCGCAGGGGAAGAGTGTTAAAGTGTCAGCGCCGTTACGCAGTAACACATTTATTAAAGCACGTCGTGCTTCTTTGCCAGTGACCAAACCTGGTTCTTTCTGTTCACGTACAGTTGAAGCTCAAAGCACACGATTAGCTAGAACAGATGATTCACAAATGGAGAAAAAAGGGAAAGTTACTACAAAGGAAAATGATCTGAAACCTTCAAAAAAGACTTTTCTTAAAAAGCAGCCTAATATCTCCAAATCACAATCTATTGAGGTTTCAAAGGCATCTACTACACAAGGAAATGTAGCGTCTTCTAGTGGTCTGTTCACTTCATACAGTTCAGTAGATACAGAACAGAGATCATCATTGCCCTGTAGCACAAAGAGTTCTTCCAGTTTAGGCCCCAGCCGTCAGTTTATGAAGCAGACAGGCAAACAGGTATTGATGCAGCAAACAGGTCAACACACACCTACACAAACCAGAGGAAGTTTAGAGTGTAACCGTTCAGTTAGAGCTAGGAAATACACCAGAAGTAACATTTAAGCATTGAAAAAAACCATACAGCACCATAGAGAGCTTAATGATTAATCAGCCCTATCTGAATTAGATGTTGTTAGTTGTTCATCACCTAAACCAAATTTACCTAGGTAGAGTATCCTTAAAGCATCTCTTTATGTTTTTCATGTCTTGTCACTTCAAATATTCTTGTTTTAGTTGTATTTAAGTCATGTTGCTGACAGATGATCACCTACCTAATTTATCCTCATATTGAGTTCATGTTTATTACTGGCCCCAAGCTTAACCTTAAACCTGAAATCTGATTGGCTGATAGCAGTGTTGTTCCTGAACCAACAAGGAAGTTTTTGTCATAGGCTGAGAGTAAAATATAATACAGTGTTTCAGAGCATTGGTTGCATGTTGTTCATTACTAATTACAAGCTGGATATCCACTTACAATGAACGTCTTTAGTGTTGTGAAGGTGCAAAGTCCAAAACTGTCAGAAATGTAGTATACCATAGTAGTTTATTCACAAATATAAATTCTGTCATAATTTACTCACCCTTAGATTGTTGATTCCCATTGTATTTATTTTCCCTACTATGGCAGTAGATGGGGAGTGAGATATATGTTTGGCTTAAGTCATTATTCCAAATATCTTACTTTGTGTTTAGCAGAACAAATACATTTATAAAGGTTTGAAACAATCTGAGAATGAGTAAATGATGACAGAGTTTTTATTTTGGGGTGAGCTGTCCCTGATTTCAACAATGCTTCAGTCTTACTATTGTATTGTTTCCTGTGTCTTCTGCCAACATAGTATTAGACATGTACTAAATGCATAAACACTTTTGTCTTTGCAGAGATGAAAACCTCATTGTCTACTCCCCCTGTGCTCTCGTGTCTATGTGGACCGTGTTCATGGCCAGCTCATGAACACTCATACCCTGCAGACCTACCCCAACATCCTCATCCCAGACCACACCTCATCGTACCTGTCCTACTTTGTCTCATGCCTGGTTTTTCATTATGCATCTTTTTATATGTTTGAATCAAGTGTTGTTCATCTTCAAGACATTGCAAGCTGAACATTGTCATGTTATCTCATAATGGCATATTATTATTAGAACGTTTCAATGATTTATGAACAGTGTACCACACCAAATACATTCCTGAAGATCAGTATTGTTTTAATTCTGACTGTGACTGACGTTTTCATACGTTGATTTGTTTTAGTTTTTGTCAGCTATCATGGAGGACATTCCATTAAGATTATTAATATATTTTAGTTAACATTCTTCATGTTGTTTATTTACATTTACGTGTAAATGTTTTACGTTATGCTTATTAACTGTCATTCAGACCTCATCAAACTGCATTTTGTCTTGTGCAATGTTTAGTTGAGTGATATTAGTTTTCATGACCTTTACAGATACAGTGACACAGTCAACAAATCTTTTGTAACCAACAACAGACAGAACTGTCAACTATGCAGAAATATAAAGAATTTGCTGCTATTAGCTTGTGCAAAAAATATCTACCAAACTGCCAGTTTTGCTGCCTACAGCACAGGGTTATTGACCAGCACTGTTAGACTTATAATATCATAATAGATTATAGGATAGAGGTAAATCATTTTTCTCAATATATCAATTGTGTTCATCTCACAGCATATTGTGGAATAAATAAAACAGGACATATAATAGTGCCTTATTTTGGAGTGAAAAGATACTTGAATTAATATTTGATTTATTGAAAAAAGTGGTTTGGATTGTTTTAAAGAAGTGCGTGCACCTGTAGATGTTGTTACCTTCCTTTGCAACAGGCTTGTTTTGTTGAAAGCTATGCCTTTGCAAGATTAGTATTACACTGTTCTTGTCAGAACTTTGTGTATATTTGTGTATTTGAGACATTGTGTGTTGACTTGCCTGTCTACACATCTTAAATTCACCTCTGTCAAGATATTTCGATAATGCTTCCCCTTGTCTTTTTTAACTTTAATTTTATTGTTGACCTAAAACTTTATTGTAGCATGAAAAATCTTGTTAATATTAAATATGTAATGTAAAAATAAACTTGTTTCAATGTTTGTTTGTTTCTCTTTGTGCATTACTGAGGATGTGGTTAGCAGTCACTGTACGTTACATGTGTGTTATAATATGTATGTGTATACAATATCTTTTGACCTTTCACAACCCGTCATGCCTTCTGTTTACTACTTATCAAATGCTCCCCCCCTCCGAGTTCCCAGACTCGTATATCCAAAGAGTATTTATGCTCTGTAGCTTTATGTCTGCCCTTCTTTACCTGGAGGGCTGAGGTTTTGTTAGTATGTCCTGTATGAAAAGATCCTGGCGGCTGGCACTCAGTGTGACAGACAGTTCTCTGGTTACACGACTGGGTGCTTTTGCTCTCTAATCTAATGGATTAACACCAGCCATTATCATTTAGGTATTAAATGTGTAAACCATATTTTTTATTTGCTTCCATTGGTTTAAATGTTCATAGTTGAAACAAGCTAGTATGATGTGTTAAACCCGATGGTTGGTTTTGGCCATATTTTACCCAACTATAGGTTAAAATAGCCCTGCATTTATTTTAAAGTGTTTACATTTAGCAGATTTTCATAACTGGGAAGCAAACCCACAACTTGGGTGTTGCTAGCATGAGCTCCAACTTGAGCTACAGAAATGTAAAAAGATCAACATATTTCTTAAGTACACATGTCCGAGAAAACTCAGCTAAGGTCTTTTTTTGTGATTTGCTGTTTTCTATGAAATCATCCTACATGTAATTCTGTGAAAATATCCTGGATTTATGGCTTCCTCGAATGACAAAACAATCTTTACATTGAGTTTATTAGCACTAGTGAAACTAAAGCAAACCCATTAAAACTCCAATATGGCAGAAGGTCAATAACTTCAAATCTCATTTGTTCTTTCCAGTCTCTGGCTAAATGTAATATATTTAATCAGAAACACATTTTAACCATTTTATCTTCATAAATTGAGATTTTGACATCCAGTTTATGGATGCTTTGCCATAATTGAATTTAGTGCTCATAGACATGTTAGCGCTACTATGGTTTTGTTAAGTTTAAACGTATATAATTGATTAATTTATTAGATCACCACCATCTAATGTAAGGTTTATACCACAGCTGCCCTAAACCAACAGTGTTGGTGATTAACAAAACATTTTTTTTTGTTTCTTTAATACTTAATCCAACATGAGGCTGGCCTATGTGTAAACTCTTTAGTCAAAGTAGTGTTTCTAATGCAAAAATAAATAGAATTTTAATGTACTACTTTACAAGAACGCAGAAAAATGAAATGCACTTTTTTTTTTTCTGTTACAGTCGATAACAACAGAGACAAGTGGAAAAGTACATAAACATGCTAGCACGAATGCAAGCTACAAAATAAGCAATTTTGAGCAAGCATTTAAAAAATCTTGTTTTTTGGTAAGTGAGAATAAAGGCAATTTAGTTCTTCAGGTTTAATTTGCCTAATAAATGACAATATTAATCATTTTAAAAAAATCTGTCAAAACATGTTTTAAAACTATTCCTAAAATATTTGTGTTTTATCTTTATTATGACCGGTGGAATTAATTTGGTCAGGATTGTAGTACAGTTCTAATATTTTTTGGGCGGTGAACTTGGTCCTACATCATCCCCTATCGGCCTAAAAGGGAAGTGTGCCTCTGATTCACCGACAAAGGTAGAGTGGCCACTGTCTCAGGTGTCTGCTGTAGTGTGTGCGTGCAGTAAAGAGCATAGCCTACACTCACTGTTCCTCAGAGGAGACCTCGCTCGTGGAGCGGTGACACACTTTGGGTGAGTTCATAACTAAACTTTGTTATTTCGCAGTGCAGCTTATCTAATATATTGAATTTTCAATCAAAACGTTTTCTTAAGAGTTTGTTTGAAAATAAGTGTTTTGTCCATAATAATGTCAATATTCCCAGGGGAATTGCGAAACAGCTGTAATGTTTATTCTTCATACTTTCAATATGTTCATTTATTTTGATGCCCTTTGTAAGTCAAAACAATAATTCACAAAGGTACAAAAGCATTAAACAATGTTAAGGTCACTGCTATGCGAATAGTGCAATAATACCTCTTCTGTTTAGATATGTAATGACTGCTTTATTTATTCAAGCTCTTTTAGGTATGATTTTGTTCAGTTAGCGTGACTTCCATGCAGTTACTTAATGCATTCTTCAGCAATCTGTTCATGTGATTTTACTCGAATGACAAGTAAATAATTTGTGTTCCACGGGCATTCGACCAGCTGATAAATTATAGATTCCCACTTAGTTGTAACTCAATCTCTCCCCTCTTGTTCCTCTCTTTGCTTTCATCGACGACCCCAAACACAGTTTTCCCAGCATGCAGCAGGATCTTTGGCGGAGGTCCCTTCTTGATACCTGTGTGTGCAATGAGATCAGCCACTGCACAAGCACTCGTGACAAGACCATCCGAAACAAGACCTGAAAAATGCCTTATCCAATAGTGTCACCACCGGGCACAACCACGTCTCCAACTCAACCCGAGAAACAATCCAGAGCGAAACCATCCGCAGACACATTTAATAGTAGTTCTTTGCATCATCATGGCCATCATCGAGGTTTGTTGCCCTGATATTTTTCACAGACCTCAGCAGTAAAATGCAGTGTCTTGATGAATCTTGCAGAAATAACTTTTGTGTCTAAGAAAATGCAGATAAATGTGATGTGGTCGAGGGACCCTGGAACCTCAACAACCCAGTGAAAGCTTCACGAAGTCACCAGGAACTTCACAAAGAGCTGTTGCTGACCCACAAAAAGTAAGACAAATATTGTCCAAATCAGACTTTCACTATCTAGAAATACTTCACATGCTCTTTGATCAACGCGCTCTATTGTAAAGTTTTTTTTAAGTGTGAGGTTGGTGAAAAATTGATGATGGCTCGTTCTCTCTTTCTGGTCTTTTGTGTCAGGCAGCCAAGTGTGGACACACAGGCTGCAATCGTACACCCTCTGGTATTATCAGCAGCCTACTTTCAGGCCATGATGTGTCAGGCTGTGTAACAGACAGACGCTCTTCTAGCATGCTGTGTACTTGATGTGTTTGTGATGTTCTGTGACGGGAAGGTTCAGTTGGTTTGGCTGTTAATGACAAAAAAATCCCATAAAATCAGTTGGGTGCCAGAAATATTCAGTAAAATTTTATGTTTTTATTATTTAAAACATAGCAGTGAAAGTTAGTAAAATTACAAATGTTAGACATTATACATGAAAAATATGTAAAATAACAGTAAACTGTAGTGAAATGACAGACTTTAGACATTATACATAAAAAATCTGTAAAAAAAAATAACAGTAAAATTTAGTAAAAGTACAGATTTTAGACATCATACATGAAAAATCTGTTAAAAAACAGTAACATTTATTAAAATTACAGATTTAAAATATTATACATGAAAAATATGTTTACAGATTTACAGATTTTAGACATTATACATGACAAATATGTTAAAATTTACAGTAAAATGTATTATACATGGAAAAATTTGCAGTGTAGTTAAACCAACCAAATAATTTACCAAAAATTTAAATTAGAGATTATTTTATTACCAATATATTGAAGCATTTGTTTATATTTTACTAAACTCCTGATGAGTCCAGACATCAGAAAAATATCAGTCTATAAGGTTTCTTTTTTAAAAATAGAGAACATGTTTTGCATTATGGATGTGACAAAAAAACGATATGTTTCTGAGAGGCATACTTTGTAGGATTTCTGTAAATTAAAATGTACAACAAAGGGAGAAGGGATGGGTCTTTATAGAACACATTTATGTGCCCATTTTTGAGGAATGTGGGGATTTATGGATGTGACAATTCATACCTGATTATGGAAAACTATGTTTTAAAAATACAAAAAATGCTTTAAAAACGTTGAGAGACTTCACATGGGTATTTATTTCAACCACCAATATTGACATCAGACCTATCAGTATAATCCATTTTCATCGTAATCTTTCGCATTTGCATGGACTCGCCATAATGTATTTAAAGTTTAATAAACAGTATAATTTACTTCTTTTAGATCATTGGATCATTATCATTTTTAAATGTCACTTTTATTTCTGACGTGGGCAGTTTTGTGCTTTGGTTCTTTGGGCGGGACAGAGGGCTGGTGGTGTGTTGTAAATCAGAGCTCCAGGTGGTTCTAGAGAGGAGGAAGAGAGAACAAACCCAGAAAGAGGAGGGAGAGCAGAGCAGGAGTCCTCTGGAGCAGGTGCTTCTCAAACGCCAGCAGAAACATCAGGAGATGATGGTCAGTAGACTCTTAAAATCTTACACTAAGTTCAAACATTGTGTGAATTACATTAATTTTACAATTTAATGACGACATTGCCATAATAAATAAGTTTCTTTATGCTATTCCATTGTCCGTTTTCTTTCCCCTAAATTTACTACGGTTTAACATATTTGTAACTACTGTAAGTATTCGGCAGGTATTCAGAATCTCCCTGTCATTCTGTAGGATGTTTTGTACCATCTTTGCACCATTTACTGTGGTAACTTACAATCACTGCAGTAACTCTGATATGTGTTTTAAATCTTCTTTTAATGTGTTTATTGGTGCTTTATCTTTTGAAATCTCAGATGGAGAAGGAAGAGGAGCAGAAGGAACGGGAGGAGGTTCAGCTCATGGAGTTTGTGCGAGTGAGACAGAACCTGAAGAAAGTCCATTCTGCTCTGCATAAGAACATTCACCCCTGAGTGCACAACATGTCTTTGGTCTGAGTAAAGAAATAATTCATCTGACCATGCAACAACTTTATTTTGGAATAATGTACACAGTGTTTTCATGATATCTGATTGTTTCCGTCATTTTAAATCTGTATTTTTCATTTTGAAACATTTCGTAGCTTTTTATTTGTGTTTCAAAAGGTGTACTCCCTTGCAAAGATTTCCCATGGAAACGATGAAACAAATACTAAAGTTACTACAGTCATTAACTCTACTCTAAGGATCTACTTTAAACAATGTAAGAGGATCTCAGATTGTTTATTGTAGAAATGTATTACAAAAAACATATAGTACAGTCACAGTGGTGGTAATAGATGACAATGCCATGATTAAAGGGACAGTAATATGCTGTCATCATTTTTTACCCTTTATTTGGTTACTGTCCCTTTAATTTATGTATGCTTAAAATAATTTCATTATTTAGTCATACAAAATAAAAAATGTGAACAAAATAGATCAAACTATATATTAACATGGTGCATTTTTGTAAGAGGTGGATTTGTAAACATTGTCAATATTGTGAGGTTTAACTGAATTGTAAAAATCAATCCAGAACGAATGATGTTTATATCACAAGTGTAATGTGACATCATCTTACTGTATTTTTTCAATGAATCCATTAGTATTGTGTTGTTTTAACATGAATGTGAGCTTTCCTTAAAAATAGTAAAACAAGAAAATGTGAAAATAATTGTGAAGTGGTGTCTTCGTTAACGATATAATCCATACTTGCAACACGAATGCGTAACTGTAGCGCGAAGATGACCCTTCCAAACACATATCGGCTCTTTCTTCTGCGCTGTGATTGGATATTCAGGCAGAAGAGTCGGCCAATGATCTCAGGAGAGCGGAGTAAACACAAGCAGCTGTGTGATGATGATGGTCATATGATGCGTGTTTCATCACTTCTGCGAACACGGGAAGAGGCGCTTTAACCGGACCCTTATATTCACTGTCATTTAAAAGCGGAACATTTTTGGGACAGACGAAGACAGAAGGAATTTGCTTTATTTGGCGAAAGGTAAACAGGTTTGCAAGCGTTAAACGCCCGTTAAATGTGGTTCATCGCCATCAGATGTTGCAGATTTATAGATCCACAGATTCTCGTGTATAGTTAACTGTAGTTTATTGTACTATACTGTTCAATGTTATAGTAATTAGTCTAATGTGTATATACTACAGTATTTTGAGGTAGTGTACATTTATAAATATACTTTTTATAAAAAAAATACTTTTCAATAAGTTTAATAAAGTTCAAAGCCCCACAGTATTTAGAAATTGTATTACAGTTTAGTGTTGCAAATACTCAACTTCGATAGCGAAACATAAAAAGCTTTTAGTGAAGCCAGGCAGTTAATATCAGTGATGTTCTGTCGGTCTGTTTAATGAGCTGAACAGCCATCATCTGTTTCCTTCACTCCACACAGTCAGATTTCCAGCTGCTATGGAGTTCCCGTTTGACACCATTTTGGGTCCAAACTTTGTGTGTCAGCAGTTTTCTTTTTTTGTGTTGGCTGCCTGGATGTCTAATGTTTCACTTTTACAATGTGGTCATCATTTTAACACGGCAAAGGTTTAGTTTAAATCATTAACGGTGCTGCTAAAGAGTTTGCAAAAGTGTTTCACTTTATCATTTGTTCACTGCATAGAATTAAAAAAAACAATTATTGATTCTAAAAAAACATTTGTTTTGTTTTTTAAAGGAACAATGACTGCAGCAGTGCTTGAAGAGTATCTCAAGAGATTTCAGACCGAGTTGGATCAAGTTGTGGACTTTTGGCTGAAATATTCCCATGAAAAGAATATGGGTGAATTTATTTGCATTTTAAATGTATTTGTTTAGAAGTTTGCTCTAATTCTAAAATTATATTCGACGTGAATATTTTTATAAACCTGAGTGATTAAAATACATGTAACTGTGATATTCAAAACCAATATAAATGTTCTTACACTTCCTTAAAGGAACAGTTCAACCTAAAACAATCATTTACTCCCTCAAGTTGTTCCAAATCTGTGTAAATTTCTATGTTCTCATGAATACAGAGAAATATTTTGGAAGAATGTCAGTAACCAAACAGTTCTTGGCCATCATTGACTACTACAGTAGGAAAAAATGCTTTATACCTTTCTTTGTTCTGTTGTACACAAGAGAAGATATTTTGAAGAATGTAAGACAGCAAACAGTTCTGGGGCACTTTTGACTACCATTGTCATTTTGTCTGCTGTGGTAGTCAATGGTGACCAAGAACTGTTACGGTTACAAGCATTCTTCCAAATAACTTTCTCTGTGTTCATCAGAACAAAGACATTTATACAGATTTATATCAGAACTCGAATGATGACCAAATGTTTGGATGAATTATCCCTTTAAATAGTATTAATAAAACATTTGAGGCAAAAAAGTGTCAGGTCAGTTGCCAACATTACTGTACATATAGCACTAAAAGCCCACAGTTGGCTTTTGTAGACCTCATTGGAATTGTGCGTCAGACGTTCTTTTTAATAAGTCTGTTTTTATTCTCCAGTGGGTTTTTTAACTGCCTTGGAAAAGATGGAAAGGTCTATGATGAGCTGAAATATGTGTGGTTACAGGGGAGACAGGTGAGATTTTGATCAAATTAACCCATTGTTGTCCAGTAAGAGCTGTTGAGTCTAAGGAAATGTCTGAAGGTGAAATGAATTAGTGATGTATCCTCCAGGTCTGGATGTACAGCAGGTTATATCGTACAATGGAGAGATATCACAGACCTGAGATTCTCGAAGCTGCCAAAACAGGTCCGTCACTTCTTTCAGAAGGTTTATTCATATTAATATTTTTCACATTCATTATGCAGTGGTGAACATGAATTTCAGGTGGGGCGTTTTTGCAAAAGTTTGCTCGAGTAGAGACGTCTAGTGGCCCGGGAAGTGTGCATTCTGTCTGACGAGGGACGGTCGAGCAGTGAAAGTTCAAAGGACGATTTTCAGCGAGTGCTTTTATGTTATGGCCATGGACGAACTGTCCAGGATAACACACGATAAAGAGATGCAGGTAAAACACTTTTTATTTTAAGTGAACTAAACCCTTAAGGCCAAATCACACCGCACAGACAGATGCAAACAGACACGTCTGTCTGTGTTTGTTGGATCAGTGTGATACCCCTGTCTGTGTCTGTTGCTGTCGGTCGGAGTCTGTTTTCACCGACGGAACATGTTCAATCGGGGTTTGTTGGGTCGTGGATTGTCTGAGCAGTGTGATGTACTTTTCCGGGGTGGTCTCCCAGACAGGGCTCAAACCTAGTCCCATACTAAGTTAAATGTTAGATGTCTTAATCAAAAACTATATGTACTAACATATCTTAAATTATATCGGTGCCATTGTTTTGTCTCAAGATGCACACCAGGAATATTTTTTTGTAAAGTATGTTTTTAAAAACGACTTAAAAATCTTATTTAACTAAGGCCGAGTCCTGGTTTAAAATAATCCCTGTCCGGGGAACCGCCCCTTAAAGTACAAAGTTAGGAACAGCATGAGGGTGCTTTCATATCCCTTTCCCTATTGTGACATAGTACAGAACGTTCTTTGAACTTTTTTAGAAAAAGTGAATGATTTAAGCAATGAGATTTTCAATATTTCACCTCTGATTTGAACTTGTATTTTATTAAAGAGCTAAATGCTTTCATGGGTCAGTAAGTATTCAGTTATGTTGCTGTTCTCCACAGGCAGATGCAGAGCGCATGATGGGTCAGTTGGTGCACTGGGTCCGTATCGATTCATCAGGTCTTGGTCGTCCTGATCTTCCTGGCGATCAGCCTGTCAACAGTATGGCAGTTCCCATGATGCTCTTGTGCCTGGTGGATCAGCTGACAGAGGGTAGAACCGAAGTTGCAGAGAAGTATAAAGAACTGAGCGAATGGTGTGTGGAACAGATACTACAACATATACAGGTAACACTACAGGTTCATTATGTGGTACACAAACATGCGTTTCAACCAAAAAGGACAATGATAAAGTCATCAAGATTGTGGCGCTAAACCAATCCATAATAATTTGTTTATGGTACTACAGAGAGATGGAAAAGCCATTTTAGAAAATGTCACATTAGATGGAAAGGAACTGCCTGGCTGTCAAGGACGAGTGCAGAACCCTGGTGCGTCACCATTTCATAATGTAACATAAAATTCTTGATCCAAAAACCTCTGGATGTACATTGTTTATCACAATCTCATCTCAGGTCATGCTTTGGAGGCCGGGTGGTTCTTGCTGCAGTATGGACATGCAAAGGGAGATGCTCAACTACAAAAGACTGCAGTGGATAAGTTCATAGAGGTCCCATTCCACACCGGGTGGGACAAACAGCATGGTGGACTTTTCTACTTCCTAGATGTTGATGGCCATTGTCCTACTCAGGTTAGATTAAACTATACTTGAGTGTCAACACTTGTGTACAGATATTTCAGTTGAAGTTAATGCATTCATAGATCACAGAAGAACTAATACATGATTTATTGCTGATAAGAACAGATAACAGAAAAAAGCGCCCTGTTACCTAATGCATTTCAGTTTCAAACCAAAACCATCAAGTACTAAACCTCACTGCCTTTAATTATATTTTGTAGTTAGAATGGAATATGAAGCTGTGGTGGCCTCATTGTGAAGCTTTGATCGCTTACCTGATGGCCTACAGCTACACCGGAGAGCCCATGCTGATGGACCGATTCAAGCAGATTTATGACTACACATTTAGTCATGTAAGACAATGAATTTCACATATACGATAATACATGAACAGTTCTGTAATGAGTTGATATACTTCAGAAATGTTTATTGCCTTCTGGACTTTGCAATGAATGTCACATTTATGGTCTCTCAAAAAGTTTTCTGACGAGGAACATGACGAATGGTTTGGATATCTGAGTCGTCAGGGAGAGGTCGTGTTGGATTTTAAAGGAGGTCCTTTTAAAGGTGAGTCACAGCAAAACATCACTGTCACTCCTATTCTATTCATACTAGCTTACTAATAATTGACCATTGTGTTTGATCAATTATACCGTTTGAAATCAATTGCACAGGGTTCTTCCATGTTCCCCGCTGTCTCTACATGTGTGAGAAGCTTCTGGATGGTCTTCTTAAGGCTGAGCGTTCATGAACTTGAACGGCTGATGTTTTGCAGTAAATGCACTCCTGGACCTGGCCAAGCTCACAGCAGATGTAAGAGGAAGTGTCACATGAGTTTAATGTTGATTGGAATGCTAAAATGATACAATTTTAAATATTTTATAAAATTGTCTGATCTTACAGTTATATCTCTGCATAAGTCCATTTTGATTTTAGCAACAAACTTTCATGAAATCCTAATACAGCACATCTGTAAAGTTATATTGATGTATGCATACGATAGATACAATTAATCTGGAATGTGTTTAGAAAAGGGACCATGTAAATTGTGAAAGATGAAATAATTAATTTTAAAGCAATTGCAACTATATACTGTAGTTATACAGGTTTTGAGTAATAATGTTACTTTGCAAAGATATTTTATTATAAACCATTCCATACTGATCATCACGCTGCTATTTTGATGACTTTGCCTACAAACATTTTTATACTGTTAAAAATACTTTGAAACATGTAAATGGACATTCCAATTGCTCGAAATTAAACCTTTTTAACAGTTTGAAATCATTCACGTTTCTGTGACTTGTCATTTAGTTTATGCTTTGGAGAGTTACTACGTGGGCTTTCCCGCGTAGTCCAGTGGACCGATGCTAAAACTACCTGTACTTACAGAAGCTTGGCAATCATGAAAAAACGACTTCAATAAATGACGAGCATATCGACAGCTTCCTAAAACAATTCTAAACTTTTATTTTTTCTAACAAGAGTGAAAAGAAACAAAGGCAACATCGAAATGAAAATGTTTATACATGAACTCACGACAATGCGTGTCTGCAATATCAATAATAATAATAATAATAATAGAATTAATAGAATCCCAGCGACAAAAGAGGAAGAAAAGGTGGGTTAAAGTGAGGTTTTGTACAGTTCTGTGGAGGAGAGGAGGATACAACAGGTAGCTTAACAAAAAGCACAGAAAGAAAATTACCATAAAGCAAAAAGAAAAGGGAGGAATAGAGAAAGACTATATGCAGTAACCTGTCTTAGGAAAGTAGCACCAGAACGTAAATGCCTTTGTGTTTTCCATCACACTTTCAAAATATCATACTAGGTTATTCACAAGGTTGAGTCTCCCTGAACAAAATGCAAGACTCGTACAAAAAGAATACAGGTGTTATCATGGCAGCGATGCCAGTCTCTTGCTAAACGTCCCCCTTTGCCATTACATCAAGTGTGTGTGTGTGTGTGCGTGTATACCTGGAGAAATCATGTTATGCAGCACATGGCATCTGACTCTGTTAAGCACAGTTTGGTACACTTATACTGTAAAGACAGACAGCTTAACCACAGGACAAATCCCGTCTTATCCCTCCAAAGGATCGGAGATCTGCACCATTGGACTGTTGATGATTGGAGTATGAAGGGAGTCCATAAACTAAAACTTGAGGAAGGAGTGCAGTGGTTAGAACGAAAGTGGGGAGAGTCCGTTTGATGGGTTGAAAATGTGAGCTTATTAAATCTGCGAGTCCTGCGTTTGTCTGTGTCTGGTTCTCCACTCATCCACTATCTGCCCTTCCACAGCTTCAGGAGAACATCACAACATCTGCAGGAGAATGAAGGATGTTACAAGGTTGCGTAAAATCAAATCAGTAACTTCTGCCACATGGAAACGTCAGTAGCAGTCTGAGAAGGATTACAGCTGTCACATTTGCTAAAGCTAGCACCATATAGTCATGAGCAAAGCTGATGCGTTTTATGTTGCTTATCGCCCACTTTTCAAATCTTTTTTACGCCCAGAGTCAAGACAGGATGAGTTATAGGATGTGTTACCTCGGTGTTAATCTCTGGGGTTGTTTGTTTGACTGGTCTTGTTTTCTTGCATTCTGAAGCTTCTGTGGATTTAGGTTCACCATCAGCTTTCAGGTTCTTCCTCTTCCTCTTTGAGTCCTTTGACTTACTGCCACGACCTGAGCTCCTCTGCTCCTGCAGTTCAATCTGCAAGACATGTTGCACAATGTCAAGAAACGATCAGGACAACAAAAGACACAAAGATGAATAACAAGGTTTCTTTCAGAACTCTCAAATGGAGATAAAAGGTTTCCGCACAACACCAATGAAATGATCTAAACAGGATTAATCAGGAAGCTTCGGTTCAACCTGGCAACCAAGAGCCCCTCCTTCACCTTTATGAGCGTGTGCAGGGCATCATGGGGCGGCGGTGACGCTGCCTGTAGGATCCGGTAAATGATGTGTGTCTGATCAAGCATGACCTCCAGCAGGTCTCCTTCAAGCTGAAGTTCCTCCAGCTGTGCTCTGGTGGATGAGGTCAGCTCGATCACCGGCCCTTTAAGACACGGCAACAGCGACACCAGAGACTCCACCCCTGACAAGAGAAGATGCGAAAGGCAAGAAACCGTTAAAAAGAGCACGACCGCCATCTGAAACAGATCAACTACAGCTGATGGAGAGATTGGCGAATGACAGCAGGAACTGACCTGTAACATCATTAATGCTTGGCTTCTGTGCAATTCCATTCTCACAGCCGGACTACACAGAAAGAGACAAAAGAGGTTTTATATAAACAATAAACATCATTTAAAAGTCATGTCACATTACAGTGGTGCTTCATAATATGCCAGACAAATGTTCTCTCGTTTTCTTTACAAAATGACAGCTGCACCCCTCACCAGTGTGCCATTAGCAGCCTTCTCTTCACTCTTTTTTGGCAAGTTCCCGTCCTCGGTCAGATCAATAACACTTTCTTCCGTTTCCTCCGAGTCCGACAGCACAATTACAGCGTCCCCGTTCAAGTTCTTTTTCTCCTCCTGTTCCTCCTCCTTTATACTGTGAATGTCCTCCTTCACTTGTTGCAGTCTCTCTAGCGCCCCCTGCACCTCAGGAGCGTCTAACGCGTGTTTGGCTCGTCCCTGCCAGTTGATGGCTCTCTCTGTAAGACACTGTAACGCTTCGCCCTCTGGCAGACGCACCGGTAACCTCTGGAGCGCCACCAGCAGCGCTAGAATAGTTTCCAGCCGTGGCCGCCGGGATCGCTGGCACCGCGGACAAAGAAATCGCGTGTTCCAGTCCCACCAGCAGAGGGGCTTAGATGAATGTGTGTCGGAGGAGCTCAGCAATGCTGGAAAGGACACGCAGCCTCCGTGGAACCAGTCTTTGCAAAGGTGGCACCGGTGAAGCAGCGAGCGAGGTGGGCCACCACACACGCACACTGATTGGCTAGAGGTAAGAGAATGGGAGGAGCCACCGTTCTGCAGCATAGGGCTGTCCGAGTTAAGAGACGTGTCTGTCTCCATGGAGTCACTTCTTCTCCGCTCAGTTTTTCTGTCGTTCTGGTAATCAGCAGATTCTTTTTCAAGGCCGGGTTTAGCTGAATTGACCTGCTGGAGGCGGAGGAGGGCCTCTTTCTCGAGTCGCTCACCCTCTTTGAATGCCATAACCTGGTAATGATGACAAAGACTCAGTCAGCCACAGACGAACCACCACTGACAACAATTCAAGAAAACAATCAGCCTGAACTCACAATAGCCCCTGGGTCTCGGAGGTCCTGAGCAGTGAGACCTAACACATTGACGTCCGAGTCCGCTTCTGTGTCTACAGAGTTCTCCCTCTTCTTGCTCTTCTCCACACATGGACACAACACCTGCACACAACCACAGATGATCAAACTAAATCCTAGATACAAAAAGATACAATGCCACGATAGGACATTTTCAGGCCTGTATAGCATATCTAAACACAATGGCAATATGCGTCACCAAAAACTACCGATATCAAGTTTATATATCACGCGATAAGTCAGAAAAATTGACTCTATATAATACATATTTTATCCTGCATATTTAACAGAGCAAGAAGTGTGAAACGTGTCTCTTCACCTCTAGCAAAGTGTGCTGGGTGCTCTTCTTCAGGAAGGTTTTGCTGGCCTTCTCTCTCCAGGAGTGAGCGCTAGCCACCTGCAGCTCCAGCTGCTTCAGCTCCTCCATCTTCACCGGCAGGTCCCGCCCGATGGCTACCAATCCCTCCAGATCATCCAGACATGGGTAGTGCTCGCCGTTCTGTCAAGAGAGGACGCATGTAATGCAGATCAGGTCAAGTCGATCTCCTGTTTTGTTAAGTCATGATTTGAAGGCAGTTTTCTGGTATTTAATGTTCATTGCACATGAGCTGCAGCAAGGTGTGTGCTTGAACACTAAACATACTGACTTTTATGTAAGTGATAATGTACAGGCAGCCGGATGTTAGCGCAGAATTAAGCCCCGACAGTGTGATCAGGAGCCGATGCGAAGCGAGTGTCTTGAGTCACATTGAAGGGGCTTATTTCGCGATAACAGCCGGCTGCTTGTACATTATCCTGCTTATTACACGACTACTTACCACATGAGACAAAACTGGACAAGAAATGTGAATTTGAAATATTTTATTAGCTCTTTTTTATCGAATGCAGACCTTCTTGTCTTAGTTTTTAAGGCAAGAAACAATGTTCAGATGTCACGAACAGGCAATTTGGTTTAATCATTTGTAAATATGTCATATATGTTTCATATATGTTTTATATTTTGTCAAAATGATTTGCTGCATCCGGGTTACCGTGTGTTATTAGTTTTGAGAGGTTGTTATCTGGGAATAACCTGCAAATGTCGCGACTGGCCAATCAGAATCAAGCGTTCCAACGAGCAGTGTAATAAAGCACATATTAATATTTAATTTGTCAAAAAACCTGTCAAAATGATTTGCTGCATCTGGGTTACCATGCTTTATTAGTTTTGAGAGGTTGTTATCTGGGAATAACAAACCTGCAAATGTTGCGACTGGCCAATCAGAATCAAGCATTCCAACGAGCCGTGTAAAAAGAATATGTAAATAATGAAATAACAATATGCAACTGAAATATAATGGGACCAGGAAGTATCATGCAAACATATCACGTTTGATCAACAGAAGCAGCAGCTCCCCCTTGTGTCAGTTTAAATATCTACTAACAGATGTTTTTCCAAATCGTCGAATTTATGTGAGCTGCTTTATGGACATAATTTGCTATCAAAGTGAATCCTACCTGGATTTCCTCCAGATCTGTGACCCAAGCGCGAGCACGGCTCAGACAGGCCTGCAGGGACAAGATATTTGGCAGCTGTACTGGTATTAACTGTGCTTCATTCACGATGGCCTCCAGTGTAGAAAGATGATGTTTCTGCCTGCTCACACAAAAACGTTTAGTGAGAAAGACCAACAAGCTTGAGAGATAAAACTAGACTGCGTTTCTCTATCCCACCTGTCCTCCAGACATATCTGAGCCTTCTCTTCCCATCTCTCCGCTATGGTCAGTAGCTCCTGCAGTTCAGCCATGGCGGTCTCCACAGACAAGCTCTGCGGTACGTTACAACCCGCCTCCATCAGGTTCCTCAGCACGACCAGTGTCACCTCACCCCCCTCTGGTCCTAACGTCCGTCTGACCTCTCCCAGCCAGTGCCCCTGCTCCTGCAGCCCGCTCAGGAGCTCACACGCGGGGGCAACGACGGGTAGAGATGCTCCCTCCTCCAGCAGGGCCTGGATCTCTGAGGCCACGGGTAAAGGAGAGTCCTGCTTCCACTCGTCCTTGTTGCTTTTTACCAGAGCTTGTGCACGGGAGTCAAACTCCTCAATCTTCTGTAACACAGCCTGGTAGAGGAGAAATATTGTCAATATTACTTCAGTTATATAGCTGAAGGTCTAAGATGTCTTATTCACTTCTTCCATCTGACCTGCACTTCCTTCAGCGGTGTCATAACACAGGGCAGGTTCTGCATGGTGTCCACCAGGTTCCTCAGCTCCTCTAGACTCATTCTCCTGCTCTGACTGCCGCTGAGGAGCTCCGCGCTGCTGCTCTCGCACTTCTGTATATTTTTGAGGACGGCGTTGAGACGCTGGAGGAGCTCATTATTTGGGAACTTCTTATCAGCTGCCTCTGCTTTCAGAACCTCCAGATCTTTAATCCCTGAAGAAAGAAGATGCTTCAAAACAGGTCCTACCGATATTATGGATATGGCATAACTTAAGCATAGAACCTAACTCTTTGCAAATAAACAGTTTTATATATTAGTGTTTATATATTTATATAGCACATTTTAAAAACGTATACAAAAATATAAAATGTATGTTTATTTGCAAATGCTTAAGTTTTTTAAATGTGCTATATAATATATAAACACTAATATATGAAACTTTTCCAAATATAAAATATATTGTTTATTTGCAAAGAGTTAGGTTCTATGCTTAAGTTATGGCATTAAAACAGCGCCATCTGCTGACGGACAATGCTTAATTTTCACGTGAACATGCCAGCTGAAGATAATGAGGATATTACGTTGCTTCCTTTGCCAAGTGCATACCCAACGTCTACAGAATGGTACGTAAATGCCCTGTTCACTACAAAGTCTAAACTCCAATGGGTCTTCCCTTCGAAGGGAGTAAGGCATAGGAATGATGACTATATTTTGAATTTTCCCCGTGATGGCTCGTGGCGGTTCGGTACGAATACTCGTTCCGTTACACCCCTATCCTTAAGCCATAAAAGCACTATTTATAGCAATAAGCCTCAGCAAATATCTCCTGCTGTGAGTCTTCAAAGGTGCTGTGTGTAATTTCCAGAAATACAATATAATATACATAACTATGTGTTTAACGCATTATGTTTTAATTACTTTAGAATGAGCTATTTCTATCCACATACACCGCGGGTCCCTGGCATGGAAATCTCCATGTTGTTTCTACAGTAGCCCCAAACGGGACAAACTGCTCTACTCTTCGGCAAAGCGAGCGTTATTACCTATTTTGTTGCCTTCCTCCTGCTCGAGGGCTTCCTTCACTCGGTTGGCCCACGAGTCAAAAGATTCAGCCCGAACTTTCAGCCTATGCAGCATGGCCAAGAGCTCGTCCAGAGTATAGCGATACCTGCACACATTACAAATGAGTCCTATAATCTACACATCTACAACTCTGAATTGGTGAGAAAACTAGTGAGACGCGGTTCTGGTTTACCTGAGGTAGAGTTTTTCAGTAGAGCAGGAGCAGAGGTCTTGGGCGTGATAGAGGCAGACGAGATGCTCTGGGCAGTTCGAGCACGCCAGGGCTGACAGGAAGCAGGTGGTCTTACACTTGTCACACTGCCTTTCATCATCAGGCAGTAACTCAAAGGCCTCCCTTTCAGATTCCTTAATACCCTGAGAGATGACATCACGGCTTCATAATTAGTTCCGTTTAAAACTTCTCTGCGTCCTTAACTTTATGAATCAAACATTCTTCCCGCTCTTACTCTTTCCAGCAGGCTTTTCCGCAGTTTTCTCTCCTCCTGCACGATGATGAACATTTCCCTGTGCGTGGCGGCTGCCAGGTTCAGATCCAGCTTCTCCGGGCAGGCTGCCATCTTACAGGTGAGCTCCTCGTGAGAGAACACACAGTAACGCCTCAGCCACCGGTAATGCTCAATACAAGATCGCCCCGTGGGCAGCTGACGTAGAGACAGAAAAAGAGAGATCATCAGTTAACCTTCAGTAAAAGTGCACGCTTCCCTAAACTGACTTAAGATAAGAGAATGTGCTGTATTTACCCAGTCTGCAGTGCAGAAGTTGACAGCTTCAGCAAAGTTATATCCCTGATTGAAACCGCTGTGATAGGCTCGCGGAAAAGTGATGACGAACTCCCCGGCACACTGATTGGTGCGCACCACCTGTCATTCAGAGATGAATTAAGATCAAATGAGAATCAGAACCGTGAAGATTATTAAAAACATTGCCAATTCTTTTTCTTTAAAAGTGCTTTGAGGAGCTAGGAAGAGTGAACATCAAGTGAAAAGGTTTTGTAAAGGAGTTTACAGCCTCTGTACTTTCAGAGCGATGAACAAAAAGTCAAACAAGGCCGAGATGAAACTCTTCTAAACACGATTTAGTCTGAGAAAAATAACTCTGTTCCTTTCAGGCCACATTCTTATCCAAGTACCAAAATGCTTTCTTTAGTAAAGAAGTCTTCTAATGATTTCAAATGGAATAATATTAAAAGTATTGTTAAATAATGTGTGTATGTGTTACGCACCGGTACTCCATGACTCATGAGTATATTTGGGTTCATGATAGTGACCAGCTGGTGAAGGAGGTCTGGCTGGAACTCGAACAGTTCAGGTGTGAGTTTCTTCATCACCTCCTCTAACTTCTCTGCGGATGAAGCAGGCACACCGTACCATGTTTTGGGTTCACCCCTAAAACAGAAAGACAACGTGAAGCCAATATGTGACCCAGTGTGTGGAATCCAGTTTAAAATCTCAATGTGTACGATTATGAGCATCAGAGTTGATTTCAAGCTTTTATTTCACTAACCCTAATCTTTAACATGGCATTTCTTAGTCAATATTAAAGATATCAAGATTTTATTTTCACAGAATGTTCTTTACATCAGTGGTTCTTCAACTTTTTCATTGTAAAGCCCCCTTTGTGTAGAATACAGTGATTTGCAGGCCCTTAAATAAAGACTTATAATCTTAAACCTGGAATTTTAATTAAACCAAAAACGTATTCTAGGGATGTAACAATAATATAGATATCGTGTTATCGTGTTATCGCAATACCGAATTTTCTCAATATTATCATGGTCACATGACTGTATGTAACGATTGGTCTTCCGTGCCTTACATGGAGAATGTTAGAAAAAACAATAGATGTCTGGTGCTATTATTTTATTTTATAAAAGGGATTTTAGGTTATTTGACCCATCTCATACAATAACTCATACCTCCAAGCAACAGTTATGATTAGAGGATAAATAAAAGAGGATGCTTATGGCACGTTTCCAAGTCATTATTTGTCATTTTAAATATCGCACAGTAAACGGTACACCAAGGTATTATCATGCAGTGAGGTTTATATAATTCTGGAACATCAATTATTTTGGTTGGTGCTCTTATTGTCCTGATGTTTGATGGCATAAAATCTATGATAAACTTTCATAAAATGCCCCCCTTGGTCTATCTTGGGGCCCCCTAGGCCACAGGCCACAGCCCCCAGTTTGTGAACCACTGGTTTACATTATTTCAGCTGATTTAATGTAGAAGACGGTAAATCACCAAAAAAGACTAGCTGAGTTTTTACAGACGTACGATTTTTTTAAATCTTCTTTGTGTTTGAATCTTACCAGATGATGCAAAATCAATATTATTTGAATATATTCTATAAATATTATTTTATAACATTTGCTGGCAGTTTGGAAAAACCATTGCATGCTTTATCATCTCAAACATTTCTACTTAGCATACCATTTTATGACCTTTCCCCCTCTGATGCTTTAAAACAACCAAGCATGAACTGCCCCTTTAAAGGTTTAAGAAGTTACCAGCCACGAGCAATACTAGAAAAGCGTCATTTCAACATCACACCCTTCTGTCTATTACCAGTGTAAATAGTTGATGGAGTAACTCCAATGGTCCTCAATGTGCCAGCAGAAAGCAGAGAAAACCATGCCCACATACAGCCATGGCACTTTCATGCCCGAGATATCTGCATTGATGTGGCACAATACTGACTGCTCCAACACTGGCAAAACGTTCAGATTCCAGCCGCTCCGGGCATACTCCTACAACACACACACAGAGACATTAAAACAACCATTCTGACAGACCAAAAGCGAGAGGACATAAAAACGATGGCATACCTCTTCCTCCACTGATAAATGTCTCTTCCCGTCGTTCATAGGGAAACCACTACCGAATTCTTTCGAGTGAATGTCCGCTCCATATTCAACGGTTACGTCCTCCTCAATACTGCTAACCAACCTCCAGAATTCCTTTTCCACAAGTTCTGTAGGAACCATCTACAATAAACATGAGCAGAGGATCTAACACACATCCGTAACCAATCCAATGAGCTCATCTGGATGTCTGTGGGGTCACAGGACAGACACTCACGTGGACAGGCATGTTGAAGTAGTCGGCTTTGAAAGTGTCGGCCATCTCGCCGAAGCTCTGTAACGTGTACTCGCGCGTGGCCTGTTCGAACCCGAACGCCTCTGCAGGCTTTTTACACTCCTACAGAGAGAGTGAATGTTTACGGTTAACCTCTGGACTACAAACTAACCCCCGCTGGAAACCCATTTCATTGTTTATGCACTACAGTTACATTACAGTAGTAATATTCATGTTTTTATCATTTGTATTTTCTTCCAACAAAAGCAACAATAATTCCCCTGGTCTGTCTCACCTCTGCTATACATTTAGGACAGCGCCAGTTGCCTTTGGGCGGGTCGGTGAGTGGAGGTATCAGACAGAACGTGTGGTAGTTATCGTCACACCCATCACAGAGCAGTAACTTCTCATCCTCGTCCCCACGTCCACACATCCGACATACAAAGGAGTCCACCTGACAGAGACATCCGTTAGCATGTGCCGAATAAAAGTTTGGGTTGCAAAACACATTCTTCAGTCTCAGATAAAAGTTTATTGGAGAAAATAAAAATGGTAAAACAAAGCTTAAAAACTGTTTTAAACAAAAGGTGGAAAGCATGTAGCCTTAAAAAACCCTTTAGTTCGCTTGGTTTTGGACTGGAAATGCCTACAAATTGTCTAAATATGAAAAGCTGAGGATTTTGCATCTTTATTAACAAAAATGAAAGATATTTAAAGATACAAAGATACGAAACAGATATTTTGAAAAATGTTGTTAACTGGACCCCATTCACCTTCATTGGTTTTGTGTCCATACAATAGAAGTGAATGGGGGCCAGTTCTGTTCGGTTACCAACTTTCTTCAAAATATGTTCTTTTGTGTTCTGCGGAAGAGAGAAAGTCATAAAGGGTTGAAATGACAAGAGGGTGAGTAAATGATGACACAATTTTCATTTTTGGGTCAACTATAACTTTAATGAGGTCATCTCAAACATTTGTGCCTAATTGTTAATCGACAAACTTTCTTGCACCGAAACCACCCACAACAAGTTTTACTGGAATTTTCACAATCATTCTGACTCCTAAAATTAAAGCGATAGTTGACCCAAAAATGTTCATTCTTTTATTATTTACTCACACTCGTGTCAAATCAAACCTGTATGAGTTTCTTCTGAAGAACACAGAAGAAGATATTTTGAAGTTCGAAGGAATACCAAACAACACTGACTTCCATTGTATGGATACGAGACATTCCTCAAAATTTCTTTTTTTGTGTTCCCACAAGAGTCATATACAGGTTTTGAACAACAAGACAGTGAATAGCTGACAGAATTTTCATTTTTTGGTGAACTATCTCTTTAAAACAGATTCACTATTATACCTTGAAGACGTCTTTTTATTTAAACTAGAGCTGTTGAAGTTGCTTACCAGGATGTTGTGAGGGCATTGCTAGTCGGTTGCATGGCCCAATTTAACAGACCACGACTATATATCATGTAAAACAGACAATAAGCTCACTTAAACTTACAAATTGTGTGTTACTGAGGTTACGTCTGAGCCTCATAGTCATCTTAGTACAGGGTTCATCACTGGAGTTATTGGAAACGTCAATGCGACTTTTGTCATCGTCCTCCTTGATGATGAGGTTTGGGGGCGGTGGGGGAATGTCAGGATCTAATTTTGTTACTGGTGTGTCTCCAGCTTCCTCTTTAACAGATGCGCTGTCACGCACTATCACCGTCTGCGGAACCGTATGCGTCAGCTCACCATCTGGAAATACATCACATAAGATTCTAAACAACCGTCACGTTTATAAAGGATGTGACCATGTATTTAAGATCTAGTTAACGATCAACTCCGTGGCTTTTCATAACACCACATGCACATTACAATGACAAGCTCGAACCTTTCTTCCTCGTTTTGTCTCGAGGTACAAGACCAAGCCCCATCATTTTAGGTCCTGCCCCGTAGATCTGAAGTTTCTTCAGCTCTGGGTTCTTCTCTATGTCCTCCTCTGTAGGCTCCGGCTAGTGGGCAGAAGTGAAAGTTGGTAAGGGAACTATGGGAACAAAGGTGACGATATTTCGGCAGACAAACATTGGCATCTGAGTCTTCCACTTTCCACTGTTTTATCACAGAATGTGACTAGTACCCTTGCCTTAACCTTGACGCTCAGCAACATTCTCTCACTAAAGAAACTGAAGGGGCAGTCTACTTATTTTTTCCACTTTCTCAAACTATCTAAGACTTTAAAGCTCAGACTACAATGCAAACCAAACAGAGTTATTACAAAGCCAAATGCTTAAGACATCAGGGTACAAATGCAAGGAATTAGTTTTGAGCCAGAATTTACTGCCATAAAGCGTAAAAAGCAGTTATTCATCCAAACAGTTCAATAATCGCTGAATCGGTCATGAAATGGTCTACAGCAAAATAGGGCTGGGCGATGTAGTCACATATCAAAACAGCTCTGTATTTACATATTTACACTTTCAAAAAACACTTCGACCAAAAGTACATTCAAAATCTTTAATGCAAGAAATCAAGTCTAAAATGCTTAAAACTAAATTATAAAAAAACAACACAGAGTGATAAATGACAATATTTACCTACATATTTTATGAACTTTCAATACAACAACAAAAATGAATCAAACATGACCAACTTGCCAGTTTTCACACTTTCTGCTGGAATGCAGTATACAATTTGATCAAATCTGTCTAAATTTATGGTCTGGATGAATGCGTGCCAAAAGTCTGCCCTAGTCTAAAGATTTTGAGTTTACACAAAACCGCATATTTCATGATGAGAACCTGATTTTTCGCTTCAGACTTTGATTCCATCCAGTCGAAGGATATCAAAAGATGTCTGATACTTTGAGCCAATTTTAGAATGCATATCGTAGTGCATGACTCCTGCTGTAATTCAATGCACTTAGTTTGTTTGTTTTCTTTTGTGATTCAGTGCACAGAATCACTACAGTAACCACAGGGTTCATCCCTAGCACATCCATGTTTGTTTCATTGGTCACAAGGCGTGTGTTTCCATGAGTTTGTTGTGCTCAGATATATTTTTTTTTACAGATATATAATTTTGATATATGATAACCTCGATACATCTAGAAATGCTGATTAAATGAACATTTGGAATGGTCTCTTAATTTTTTTTCTGCCGCTGTACGTAACGATCGAAAACAAATGTGTTCAAATTACTCCAATATTCATGATGTTGCATAATTTATCTCAATATCATCACGCACATTTGACATTTCGCCCAGCCCTAACTGCTATAAATATGCATAAGCAAGGAAAGTAGGGGGTATAAGCATTACGGCCAGAGAAAGTCTATCAATCATGTAAAACAAACAATGGAAGCAAAATGATTCCCTACGTTCATGAAACCTGTTATTCTGGAAAAACGTTGTTTTTGCTGTGTTGTCGCCCAAGCAAAAACAACTTTTCACGTATGACAACAAACACAGATTGAACATTATGAACCAGCCCCATCATAAAACAGCAGCAATAAACAAGGTCATAACACACACCATCGTATATTAGTGAGTAAAAAGCAGCCCTAAGAGGGGCAACCGCAACCACAACCACCACCAAAGAAGAAATGCAAGCAGGCCTGCTTTGCTAAACATGTGGCAAGACAAGCGAAGTGAAGTGTGTTAGATGATTGAGAAACGTAAGAAACAAGTTTGATTTTCCTACTAAATATTAAATACCCAGAGTGCACGACAAGAGGTCGTACAGGGATCAGGGATGAGAGTTCACGACGTTAGCAAAAGTAAAGAAAGAGAAGCGAAGGGTACGGAGGATAGAAACCAGGGAGGGAGAGAGAGAGCAAGAGCGAGGCAGTACCGAGGAGATGTGTTGAGACCCAGTTGTAAGAGGATGGTGAGTTGGATCCTCTGGACCCTGCATGGGGAGACAACAACCATAACAAAATGGAATCCAAAGAGACACAGAGGGGTGGGAATAAAATCAACAACAACCATGTACGACAGAACAAAGTCAAAGTCTGTGCCACCATGGCAATGTAAAGAGAGCTTTATTGAAGCCTAATATTAAAGGGCGAATGTTGTTCCAAACCTCTATGACTTTCAGGTCAACAAAGGAAGTGTTCAGGGCACCATTCCATTTTTTATGTAAAGCAAAAATTAGAATCAACTTTCACCGTGTTTTCCATAAAAACTGGGTTTGGAACGACATGAGGAAGAAGAAATGCCCATTGAAACTTCACTTTAGAAACATCAAACGAACCCTTTTTGTATGCAAATTGGCATTCTGTAAGGCTTAATTTGTTCAGTTGTTAAAATAAGACATTATTATGTTGAAATGTAATTGCACTAAAAATAAGAGAACTAAAGAAATGTTATTTTATATGTTATTTATAGTTGTTCAGAAAAACAAAAAGTTTTTTTTCTCTTAGATTAGTGAAATCTAAAATATTATTGTCGGAGTTTCTGGTGCTACAGAAACATTAGTTTGATGTATTATTGCTAATGCTATGAATCCATTGACCAAGCTAATGGCCAGGCAAATTAAATCACCAAACACCCGCAAAATAAAAACTGCCACAATGACGGAATGATTGATGAGAACGGCTATAAATAAATGTAGATTATGGGCAATGGTTTTACGTAAAGACACAAAGCGATGTAACAATGTATGTATGAATGAGGAGAAAGTCGGACACAAAGCTACAAGGATGAGATGCAGACATCAATGCTGTTTAAACAGAACAAAGAGCAAAGCATGGGGAGAAGTGCCTTGAAAGCATGATCATTGCCGATGGTCCAAAAGTGCTCGCACACATATCAGTAAAACAGACAAAGCACAAATTTGGATGGATCCATTAAAGCTTGGACAGTTAGACATTTCTTTAAAGTAAAAAATTAAGTTGCCGGTCCACAAGGAGTAAGATTACTAGATAACTTAGGATGGTTTGGACTAGTTTAGTAAACTAATAGCTGAAATGAATGAAGCTTTTTTGACAACAAAATGTCAAATATTGATTTCAACATACCAAACACAAGTTATTAGCCTAAATATTACATGCTCTGGTTTAAAACCTTTCCTCAACTATGTTCCATTGTTGCTAGTTGTAAGAATGCTATATAATGTAATTCTGATTATTACCAATTTTACAGAGTGAGATGATGTTTAAATTTCAACGATATAACAAATCAACAACATATTCTATAATGTGATGAACATTATTGAAGTCCTTTCGTACGGCCATAAGTGTCACTCACCTCAGGCTGAAGACGATTGGCTCTTCGTCCGTAAGTGCTAATTTTGGATGGCTGAACCGATTGGCGGAGGGGAATGGAATGAGGTTTGTATTCTTTATCTACTTCCTCGCTTTCATAAAGCCTGGGCTTACATGGCTGGAACACAAAACACACACACACACACACACACGGAGGTCAATCGTGAACTCAAAACCATGTATACTTTCTATTTATTCTATTCACGTCTGCTGCTGTCTTTTAAAAAAAAAGTGTTAGCTCTTGCCATTTGTTATACTTGAAAAATAAAAAACGTCTGTCGCCTCAAAAGTTTAAGGTATGTTTCTCCAATAGCCTGAGGTTTGAGGTTTGGTGTAATTTAGCATCATTTGGTTATGACATCATTTTCAAACACTTTACCGGTAAACTGGCTCCAGACTGGAACACCTCAAACGGATATACAATCCTCTCATAGTGTGACCTCAGGAGAGAGCCGATGTTTTTGCCTGGAGGATAACCAAGTTTCTGTGCCACGCGTGCCCACCGTCTCTCTTTACTCACTGCATCGAAGCCCCCCTCATCTGTAACAATCTACCAACACAGAACACAAGCAATGTAGTCAGGACAAAACAACTCATCTTGAGCTCCAATAAACTCTTAAGTTTGTACATGCATGCAGATTAGGGCTGGGTGACGTGATGATGTTATCGTATATCGCCGATGTCTCATAAATATCCCGATGTCGATTCCAACAGACAGATACCAGACGATAATTGATAATAAAGGAAAATACGCATTATAACATTATTCATGCGATATAGGCTTAAGCGTGAACGTTAATGTTCATATGCCCAAGCAGTCAGTGACAGGATTTTGGAAACGCTGTTTGGTTAGGTCAGTTGAATGTGCTGCTGTTTTCTGCCGGTCGCTGCCCTGATAGACCAAGAGAAAGACGAGCTGCGTCGGCAAAGCTTAACCTCACGCATGCGGGGGTTTACCGGCGTTCGAATTGTCTTACCCTGTCAACTTTATATAATCGGAAACACATCGACAAAATAAACAGGGGGGATGATTTTACTATACAAAATACCCTGTCAGATAGTCCTAGCATCTTAAAATAAACACATAAAATAAATGTACAGCGTAAATAACTTTTTTAGATTATTAATATAGATTAATAAAGATTATTCTACCAGCATAAAATAAACATGTAGGATTAATTTACAGCGCAACACACAACCAAATTGTACTATAGGTATTAAATAATATGTAGAATAATTTAACAACGAAAACACGTTATCATATTCCCGTAGGAATATGACACAGGTAGGATGTTTTTATAGCGCAAAAAAGACGTAACATTGATGTGCACATGCCTGGTAGGACAATCTGACGGGTAGGATCAAATTTCAGGACACCTGCAACATTTTACAACTGCATAAAAGCCATGGTTTATCTACGCGCTTTACCTGATGAAAGAAGTCACGGCAACACTGGTTTGTGTGCGTGGCGCGCCTGTGTGTGAGTGTGCACGTGTGCGTGTTTGTTTGGCACTTGGCGGGTCCGGAACGAATTCCCTCCTGGTCCGTATCCACAGATTGATCGTCTGCGCAACGTTGCATGAAGTCAAACATACCCGATATTATCGGATATCGCGATGATTTTAAAGTCGATTATTGATATTGTTTTTTAAACACATCGCCCAGCCCTAACGCAGATGTGAGTCTACAATGGGATTTCACTTTAATCCCTTTTGTTAAAAGCTGGTGTCCAGGCATAAAACAGGATATGCACTAAGAAAAACATGAACAACACAGAGTGTCATTTGTACCATAAATGGTGGAAATGAAGAAGGTTGAAACTAACCTTAGCCAAGCTGAACAGATCTAGAATACGTCGTTCTATGTTGGGGATCTTCAGGGAGGAACCTTGGATCTCCCAGAACTTGGCAATTCTGTCCAGATAATTTAGCTTCACTCGTGTCTCAGCCTAAAAAAATAAACATGCACTGCTTAGTGAAAAGAAGAACACATGGGTCACGTGTGACAAGATAAGAAACGATGTACAGAAAAGAGTTCAACAGGAAGCAGATCTGACCTCCAGCTCATTGAGCCTCTGAATACGTGGTGTGAAACGGAAATTGTCAACCTCCACAGCAAATGGTGGCTGCCAGTCCTATAAACCCGACAAAAAATTTAAAATTGTATTTAGAAAAAACATCAAACCAAAAAAAGAAACACGTCACAATAAGGAAATAATAATATGATTACAGGTGGCGGTCGAATCTTGCATATTCCAGACTTCTCTGCTATTGGACGGATTTTGGCGATATATCCAAGCGGATCTGCAAACTCCTCCCATGACGGTTCAAACACTGGACATTCCGGCGGCGGAACAAACTCATCCCCTCCATCCATTGCTCTGAAATCAAACAACGAACGTTAAAATCTAATATATAGATACACTAACATTTATGAATTTGAATCTTTATTGTTTCATTCTTAAAGGGATCGTTCACCCCAAAGATGAAAATTATGTCATCATTTACTCGCCCTGGGGTTGTTCCAAAGCTCTATTAATGTATTTGTTCTGCTGAACAGAAAGGAAGATATTTAGAAGAATGTCAGTCACCAAACAGATCTCATTCCCCATTTACTGCCATAGTAGTGAACAAATACTATGGGAGTCAATGGGGATGAGATCTGTTTGGTGACTGACATTCTTCCAAATATCTTTCTCTTTGTAAATGATGACAGAATTTTCATTTTTGGGTGAACTATCCATCTCAGCATCTTAGCTATATTCATGGAGAGAACTAGTCAATCTATACTATACACAAGTTCTGGAGACAATACACATTAATGAACAAAGGACATGCATATCTAAATCAATAAAATACAAAATTATATTTTCATCAATAAAATTTGAGAGGAATCTATTCTGTATAAAACATTTATAACATTATTTCAAACAATATTTTGTTCAATGAATGAGGCACACTAGTTTTATTTTGGTACCTATAACAACTATGTTTATGATAATAAAAGTTATTTGTGTTATGTTTTGAAAACCTTTATGTTGTCAAACAAAACAATTCTGAAACCTAGGAACATTTAAAAGTTCAGGTCACAATACCACAGCTAGTTCCATGTAGCACAGCACAAATTCAAGTACATAAAAATCGACATACTAAACATAAATATGACGGACGTGGACCTGATAATACACACACCAAACAAAAAGTCTCCAGCCTCAAGCACTTTGACATGATAATACTCTGAACAAAGAAATCCTGGAACCATGTATAGACAATCACCCCAATGCATCTGCTATGCTAGCATAATGTTACTCTATCTTATTTATTATCGCTCTGCCTTACAACATGAAAGTAAGTGGAGACTGTTGCCCATGTTTGGCAAACTTGTGATGTTCCTCATTTGTAAGCTACTTTAGCTAAAGCGACTGCTACAAGACAACATGTAAATATGATGTAAAATGTAAGATCCTTTCTAACTTATGAAATCCTCAGACTCTGACTTTGTCTTCCTGTCTGTCTCAAACCTCACAGAAAATGGGGGAGGGAGGTAAACATGCAAATGTGGGCCTTGTCTTATACAATACAAATAATGTGTAACAAAATATACGCTGACTGGTGTAATAAAAACGAACAACTATAATGACATAAAACAAGAAAACTTGTCTTTTAACGCTAGCTAAACATTACACGCTCAACTAGAAAAACAAACATAGGGGTTAGTGGCATCGTCCATTTTTACGTGAAACGGCAACAAAAAAGACCACGTGACGAATTCGTACACACTTTATTTTCCAAGCTTGGGTTATATTTACTGCTGGTTCTGACTTATCAACGTTGATCATATAAAATGAGGATGTTCATTATAAACAAAAGGCCTTATTGTCTCCTTCAAAAGATGTTAGATAATTCGATGTATTAATAAAAATATCAATAACACGGCAAGGGCGTCTATTCACAAAGCAGACACTTATATTATCATCGAAAAACAAACGCAAAACCAGATAAGTTTAAATCAATGGTCACTCTGTGAAATTCAATAGGCTGTATCAAAACTAGTGTACAACCCTACCTAGACAGCAATCTGAAAAAACGACACTAAACTAACGTTAGACAAAACGCCAACAAATAAACGTTATAGTCTTGATAACATGATGCCAAAAAGTAGAAACCTCGCCTCATTTTAACATGCGACCATAATCCCAAATTTCCTGTAGCTTTAGCCTGCTAACCGGCCTCATTTCGCACGAGGGCTAAAGAACTTTTAAATGTACTTAAAATAGTGAACAATCAATCCAAATGTCGTGAAGTGACTATTTTAAGACAATTCGCGAAAATGACGTGCACCGAAGACTTACTAGGAAAGGAGTTTTGTGAAATAAGACGGTTAGCTGTCCGGCTAATGATCAAAACAATGAAGCCACCATCCGTGTGTCAGCAAACCCACACCACATCTAACGTTAACGTAACAAGCAACTAATGAACCGTCAGTTTCACCAAAAAAATGGCTAAACTATATAACAAATTCACAAAAACAAAGCTTGGCAACAGTGAGTAAAACGTAACAGCGAGGCTCAATTTAAAGGGAATGACTTTTTGAGTTTTCAAAATACTGGGGTTGTTTGAGATCGCAGTTATATAAATGCTGTAACTATATAGATCACCCCCACGACAACACGAGCACACATTTAGACATCAGCAAACACATCTGTGTGACTCTCAGTCTTACATTTCTGTACTTGTGCGAGTTCTTCAACACTGTGTTCTTCGGTGTCGCCTCTGAATGGTAAATAGGCCGGTGTGTTTTATTATTTGTGTTTTTCGGGTGTCTCGTAAGACGATCACAGGGTCTATTGTTCGGCAGAGGGTCAGTCTCTGGGTGGCAGTGGCTCTGCGGCCTCCTCGATCAGCCCATCCCAGCGCACACACGTACACATATACACACACTCTCGGTCGGTTATTAGGATGATAATCGCGGAGATCTTCTTTTTTCAGCGGACTCCTACACGTCCCGTGTAAGTCGGTGTTTTCTTTACAATAATTGTTTCGTCAGAACGCATACAATTCGTTGTATCCCCGGTGTTATTTTCCTCGTCACCTATCCCCCGTTCATCCTGTCTGAACTACACGCCATCTTGGTTTCATCACGACCTAAGCACAACTCTCTCAAGATCCATTGATCTCAGTTGGGAAAACATGCACTTGACTGGATGCGAGAAGTGTCTCATCCCTCCACGCTTCTCGTTACACGGAAACTAGTCCCTGGACGCTTTTATTTAAAGGGAGTCCGAGATAAACTATTAATAGACACGTTACAGCAAACAGCTCGTAATCTTACGCGTATGTTAAAAGCAGACCAAACGACGTGAAATGTCGATTTGGGTGTAGTTGAACAAGTGATGCAGGTAGATGAGCGGACGTGACGCGGAGTGATATTTCACCCCTTTCTCAAAGAAGTAGATCCAGTATGTTAGATTTGCGCAGAAGAGGTCAGCACAGTGCGAAACTAAAATGGTAGCGACAACTAGTGGCAAAACATAAAAAAAGATGTAGAGTAAGTCATGGCAAGCTTATTGAATAAAAGACACAAACACCTGCAAGTTTGTTTTTCATTGCGAGGACACTTTATATATTTTTATTCATAATATTAGGCAATAAATATTCACATTTCTCCGAATTTGCTTTCATATATTTTATGTACACAAGTAGGATGACTTCGTATACCTTTTTTTAAATTACATTTCGCTCTGCTTTGACATTAACACTTGTACAAGTTTACAGATCAATTTAATTGTCTTGTTCTTTGAGTAAAATAAATATGCAACAATAATCTACACTTAATGCAATCTCTCAAAGCACACATTCACACGCATCTTTTAATACAGTTTTTCCCACTGTCAATGTTAAATCATATGTACAGTTTGCTTATACAGAGCTCAGTAAATACAGACATACTCATGCAATAAAATATGACAGATGGTTAATGTAAATTATGGAAATCATTTATGGAATAAAGTAAAAGCTATTTATATTTATAATCTTTATATGCTTTCTCGTTTCACACTGCATTCTTCTTGTTTTATTTATTTATATTGACGATTGTATAGCTTTATCTTTCAATGTAACGCGTGTTTGTCTGTTGGCATTGCTAGATTAGAGATTCAAAGAGTTTGTCAGGAGACTTTACTAGGTTAAAGGGGCATAATCATCTCACACTCGACACTTTAGCATTACATCAACACACAATACTGAGCATCTGCGTAAAGCCCAGTCCAAAAATATATAACAGCACTTGAGATCACATTGTGCATCCACACACACAAGCACTTACACTGAGGCCTTGCTTAAGGCTAAAGAAACTTGAGTTTTCTTCCATTTTTCATTCAAGTAAACTGAAAATGTATTAATACATTAACTATATATTCACTCCTCCATACAGAGAAAGGAAAGAGAAAGGTTTTGGAAAAATAAAGAGTGGCTTGAAAAAAAACGATTATTAATACCCATACAAAGTACCCAACATTCATGGACACTTGTAAGAACAAGAGCTCTTGTCCATAAAACTCTGCAAAAACAATAAAACACATTCTTGACACTCCACCATTGAATGTCAAAGCGTGAGAAAACATTTCTATTTACAAGTATCCTTTTTGTTAAATTTGAAACATCTGTAATATCATAACATAACAATAGTTGTATTCCATAAAATTTAAATTCATAGCAAACATTCATATAACATCATAAAATATATTAAAAACAGTGTTAAGCATGACTAGCAGTATTACTGTTAGGATCCAATTAAAATCATTTACACTGCATATTACAGGTGTGACAAATGTGTTAAATGGCCATTGAACAAAAGTTTCCTTCATACATATGTCAATAGCCCTCATATGTTAAATATTTGTGATGGGAAAAGCTTAATGTTTATTATTTCACAAAGATATATTAATTTGATATAGTTTACAAACATTTATATAATAATTTATAAAGTGCATTGAATGCCTTTAGATTTGACATTCTAGGCCTTGACAACTTTATAGACTGGAAATACTTTGACGCCTAAAATAAATAAATAAGACATGCATGACATTAAGGCCACCAATTGGCTTTGTGTAGTCAAGCGACATCACTGTTGATCCAAATTGCTGCTTAAATGTAGTATAGACTAAACTGAAGAAAACAAAAATAATACTCTTTAATTTACGTTTTGTCATTGCTTGTCTTTTTTCTTTCTGAATCATATTCCTTTTTGAAACCTGAAATTATGGGTAAAACATTAAATACCAATTTATAGTAGTAATTCATTTACTTTCTTGGTGTATTATTTTGTTGTACTTCATATCATTAATGTATAAAGGGCAATAATTGTAGATTTGCATACAGTTTATCCACATTCAGTTCATGACATTTAGTTTTTTACAGTTGTCAATACTGACATACTTCAAAATTTCCAACCATCTTACCCGCTGTAAAAATACGCTTTGCACGTTAATCCTTCAAAACACTCGAACATATAGATGTGCACAAGAAAGCAAAGCAATGGAGAATAAAAAAATCTTCAGGATATAGAAGCTGGACATTAATTTTGTAATAAGATTATTGCATCCTTGCGACTGCTATCGACTAAACACGTTTCACTTACACTGGAATGTAATAAATCATTGAACTTGTATTGTGTTTGATGTTCATGTCCAGCAGAATATATCGAGTACAGAGTCATTGGTATGCTCTCTGGTGTTCTGGACAGGTTCACAGCTCAAGCAAGGTATTCAACTGTATTCAATCATTGCATGTATATTATAAATGCAAACCTTTTCCTTTCCTTTATGGCTCTTAGCAATTCAAACAATTTCAATTTACGCTAGAGTATGTTTGTGCGTGTGTCCTCGTGTTCTGCATGCTTTAGTATTACAGGTTATTCGTGTAAGAAAGATTTCGTTTGGCTTGATTGCCAAATCAATGACATAGACTATATTAGAACTAAAGTCAAGCGCCCTAAACGTTTCTTCTTTATCGTTTTCTTGTTTACACCCCACAACACTAATCTACCTGAGAGCCCTGGTGTGTATCAAACTACCGCTATGCACCACACTGCACTTCCGTACGTGCGTTCTACACTTGTGGAAAGCGCAGGTGAAAGTAACAGAGTCTCAGCAGGCTGCGTTTCTTTTTGCCGCCGGTGTTGTTGTCCGCTTTGGCCCTGCCGCCTGCCTCCTCCACCCTCGCAGCGGTCCCTCCTCCAACCACCAAAGGTCCCCTCAGCGACCCCCAGCTTCGCGACTTCCCCCTGCTCACACTACCGTGCTGATCCGGTTGGTAGATTTGGATTTGGCGCGTTCGACCGTACCTGTCCCCCCAGGTCCGGCTCCAGTCTGGGCCAACGAGGGCCCTTGCTGACCCGCGGCTTGCGAAGGGGGGCCTTGGTGCTGGGGGGGGAGAGGGGAGAGAGGCGTAAGAGGGGTAAGGGGGGAGGAAGGGGGGGGTAAAGGGGGGGGGGGGGGGAGGGGGGATGGGGACAGCGGAGGATACTGGGGCAGATACGGGGCGGCCGGCTGCCCGTGGTGGACAGTGGCGGACGCAGAGACTGGAGGCGGCTGAGTGGGAGCAGGGAAAGGCGGAGGAGGAGGGCTGGCGAAGACGAAGTGAGGTTGGTGCACGGGGTGGGAGGCAGGGTGGGGCGTGTGCACGTGCACAGGGTGGGTGTGGGAGTGTGTGTGTGGGTGCGAGTGCGACAGCGTGAGGGGGGGCTTGATGACGGCGCCCCCTCTGGCCGAGGGTGTGGGCTGCGTGTGAAACAATGCAAACTGCGGGTGAGGGGATAGTGGGGAGTGAGGAGAAAGGGGGGGAGGGTGGCCAATGCCCATGTTGCCCATGGTCCCGTAGCGACCCTGCAAAGTATGCTGGGAGATCGGCTGGTACTGGGAGGCCACGGAGGGGTTGGGGAGCGGTCGACGAGGCAAGGTAACCCGCTGAAGCGTATGATGCACCTGACCGGACGCCGGCACGGTCTGCGCGTGGAAGCGATGGTGGTGGTAGTATGGGGGTGGAGGCTGCCCACTGACACTGTTGCTGGTAGTGTGGCAGTACTGGGCGTGCAGGGCTTGGATCTTGGAGGGCCCCCCTCCCTCTCCCGGGCATAGGGAGGATGGGGAAAGAGGCGGCGGACCTCCAGTAGTCGGTGGGGCCACAGGGGCGGGGTAAGGTGGCCCCGGGGGGATGATAGGGCCCGGGGCTTTGGCTCGTTTGCCCCCAAACAGGGAGCCCAGGAAGGAACCTGTGTTGTTGTTGTTGCTCCCAGTGCCCGTTCCAGTCGCTCCTCTCTCGCTGCTGTTGGAGACTGGCCCAGCGCCAGTCACCGCAGGTGTGTGTTGCTGCCCCGGCCCACCCCCCACCCCCACTCCGGGGCTCAGGATGGGGCGGTGAGGCCGGTAGTCTTCTGCTCCATAACATCCCGGGAGCACAGTGGCTACTGGGTAACGCTGGTGAGGCCGCGGACTGCTAATGATGGAACCCTAAGACAAAGAGAGTGGGGGGAAAGGAGGAAAGACAGAGAAGAAGAGGGCAAAAGAGGGTGCAGGGAAAGGGACCAGAGCAGGACAAGTAAAGGAAGGTGATGAATATGTGGGCGATAAACAGGAAGAGGGTAGGAGGTAGAGAAAGAGGAGAAAATATAGCAAAAGGATACAGAGAGAACAGTGGTTTTGTTGGATGGGGAAGGAAAACAGGGGTGAGTTGATTAGGGTAATGAAACAACATTATTACTGCATCTTCATTAAAATATACAGTACATAATTTTATAAATACATGAGCCCGACTCAACATTATATTTCCCTTATACTATATGTATTGTAGTTAACTTCAAATTATTATTCGTATTGTTTTTATTATGTAGTCTGTGCTTAGAATTATTATTTTTAATTCAGTATAAAAACTTTGGGTAACACTTTAGTACAGGGACCAATTCTCACTATTAACAAGTTGCTTATTAGCATTAGAATATTGGCTATTTATTATCACATATAAAGCACATATTCTGCATGACCAAATTCTACATCCCTAATCTTAACCAATACCTAAACCTAACATTTATCATACTTACTATTAATAAGCACCAAATTAGAAGCTTTTGAGGGAAAATTCATAATTAACGGTTTGTTAATAGTGAGAATTGGACCTTAACATAAAGCGTGACCAAATTTTGTTTAATGAAAATTTAAAGTAAATGGTATTCCGAGTTTGGTTAATACATTTTATCTTTTATTATATACATGTATTATTTACACATTTATTTATCAAACAAATAAATAGATCCTCCAAAAAAATTACACATGTGACATTTAAAAATGTCTACTTTCAATTTCATGTTTAGATACATTAATGAGGGACATCTAATATAAAGTTGGACTCAAGTGTAAAAACTGTTACAGAACTTACATCACACAATCACTTTCATGCACAACATCTCACATCTCAACAAACCATATTCAAAACGATACAAAACTACAAAATAATGACACTTGTGCACAAACACTGTCAACATAAATCCACATATGGTTTTGAATGTTCCATAGATGCTCTACACGAATATCACTGTCATGCAGAATTTATTCTGGGTCACAACTATATATTTCAGGTTTAACCCAGAGTAAATCAGATGTTCTATGATGTCCTTATAACAACACATCATTTCAGTGCATGTGTACATTAACATTCCACAGACCACACATGGACGCTCACACATGGCTCTGTGTCTATGGTTTAGGACACATGCAGGATGACTCCATGTTTCGTGGATGTTCCAGGCAGACATGCGGGTGGTTCGGGATTGGGGACTAAAGCTAAAGATACAGACCTCTGCTTCACTCAGACTTACTTCCATTGTACTGTCAAGGGAACCAGCGCTGTTTCTGCGGCCACGTTTCCCTGTCACCCAGTTAGGACATGTCAATCACAGCGCAGTGGGTGAGCAAGCGAGTGGGTGTGTGAGTGGGTAGGTTTTATTACTAATGCCTTAAAATAGAGACATTTCTCTCAACCAAGGATCAGATGTAAATTGTGGTTATCCATTATTCCCTCTTTTGTTGTAACCAATAAAGTTTCATCAAGTGTTATGTTTACGATGTATGCAAATCATGTACAGATTATGTTACGCATATATGTGTCTCACCTGATTCAGACAGGTCCCTCAGTGAGGAGCTGAGAGCGGAACGTTTAAGACCCTCTCCTGGGGAGTAGTTGTCATCTAGACTAGGTCTACCGATAGTGCCATTCACTACTTCATTCTTGACTCCGCCCACTCCTCCTCCCATAATGCTGTTAGTGAGCAGGCTGGGCCGCATTACACCCTTCTGTTTCTCCAACTCAGCTGCAGATGGAGAAAGAATCATTGGAGAGTGCAACATTAGAGGAAAAGTCTACAAAAAAAACAAGCAAAATGTGAGTTTCCATCATAGCTTCGCATTTAAGTCAATGTGGAACCAAACACAAGAACGTGTAGTTTATTCATAAGAGCAGCAGGGGGCATTGTACTCACACTCTACTCTGTATTTCTCCATTTCCTGCACCTCAGCGATGCTCTCCCTCAGATCACTCACAAAGCGTGTGCGGTCCTGTTGACTGGGGGCTGAGAACACGATCAAAACTTTACGCTCGCCCCCTGGGATCGCCGACGTTAGTCTGATGCCATGAGGATAGTCTAGAGAAACAAAAAAAATACAGTGACATCTTTCTGTAAATGTTTGTGAATACATAGGAAAGACAATAAAATCATTGAAATCTTACAGGAGTTCTGGAACATGTGAACCTGCATCTCCACCAATGGAAAGGACTGTCTGAAGTTGTATGTCACTGAGGTTTTCTTTTTCTGGAATATCTTTGTTACCTAACAACATAATAGCATGAAGCATACTCGTCACTAAACATATACAATGAACATATATTATAAATGATTTTGGAATTGATTGACATTATTACCACAATCAGATCGTTGAAGAGGAACACTTCTCTCTGGTGGACTCCAGATCTTTGGGGACGGTTTGGGTCCGGAACTTCATAGAGCTGACAGCAGCAAACCAGTCGGCGATGGGGCAGAGACAGGACCTACACAAAGAGCAGGTTTTAACATACAGAAGTACACTATAGCTGTACAGACATATAAACAACGTAAACAAAAAACATTCAAAAAATCATTACGCACAGGTTTCTTGCCCACTATGACTCTCTCCACGGCCTGGACCTGAGAAACATGGTCATCATTGGTCCTCAGTTCCCACTTTTGAATGCGCTGGTAGATTCCAACTAGTAGATCACGTGGGATATCCTGACCATTATCCACCCCTGAGAGACAGAGAGTCACATGACTGAACACTTGCATGATGATTGACAGGATTGCATGAACAAGCTCCTCCCAAAAGTCTTTTTAGACCACCTTTAAATTAGCCAATCACCAGTCAAATTAGCCAATCACCAGTCAAATGAGCCAGGAGTGATATTTAGAGAAAGGTATTGGAACACCACCTCGCAAGTTCTTGATGAAATCATCCAGCTTCATCTTGCGTTCTGCTTTGATGTTGGGGCTGTACATGTCTGTGTTGAGGAGGATGATGGCGAAGGCCAGGATAAAGATGGTATCTGGGTTCTGAAACTGCCTCACCAACGCTGGATTACATACGCAGTACCTTTGACTACAAGATCGAGGAACACAGGAAGGTCGTGTCAATGTGTAACCATATATATCTGAACAACGGCAACCTATCATTCATACTGGGTGAACACAAGCATTGTTCTGTGATAGCAGTTCAGTATGCGTCTCTGTGCCACATTGCTTTCTTATTCTTTTATTTTAGTAGCATTTTTCTTTGTACTATAACTTAATTGTTTTTATGTAACACGTTCCCCTTTGTCAGTAATATACTTATATGTTCTTAATTTATGTGCATATATGCTTTGCACATTTATTAGATTTCATTGTATGCTTCTCAGCTGTAAGCGCATTGTTAATAAGAATGTATAAATATTTGACATTGAAATAACATTTTCTTAAAATTAAAGACTGTTTCCAAGCAAAGAGTAAAGGGAATACATACATTATACAGAATCTAGTTCCAAGTCTTTACTCTGATTAGATCAATTATGCAAAACTCAGTCCAAAACTCTTGCAAAATAGCTGAAATATGTTTTTAACTTCAAGGATATTCACCCTCCCATACCTGAAAGCCTCAATAAGTCTTTCAACTTTTTGGGCCTCTCCTTGAACTTTTATCTGAGCCTGAAACTTTCTTAGAGCGTCATCGAGATCCATTCCGGAAAAGTCCATTTCATCCACCACACAACTGTAAATAAAAAAAAGTGTAAGACGTCTATAAAAGGGACCCATTTAAAAACTTGCATCCATTTATTTGTGACTTAAGTGTTTGTACTTCAGATTAAAAGCTTCATAATAAACATAATTTTCTTGTATAGTGCATCATATTCTGTTTAATGGCAATAATGTGAAACTGATTGCATAATTGGAAGTTAGGTGTTGTTAAAAATATGGCTGATTGTTGGAGGGGAGGGGCAGAAGTGAGTCCCCCATAGCTCCGCCCTCTAGTAGTAGTTTTTGAGTTGTATCCAGGGGGTATTGATTAAAGATTATGACGGCACATGAATTAAAAAAAGTGCATGGATACATTCTTTATAATAAACACTTCAATATTTCATTAAAAAAATAAGGATTCTTCATTTTGATTTCATGGTGTCTTTAACAGAACTAAAGAAGTTTGTCAGTGTAACCTTTTGTTATTTCTACAACAGTCTCAGCCAATAAACCAATAAAGGCGCTCTATGGTGACTCACTCCAATACATCTTTGTTGAACTGCTTCTGTCTGTTGCCAAGAAACTCTCCAATCATCTGTCGACTCAGGCCTTTTCTCTCCAGGATAAAGCGAGCGATGCCCACTGGTGTGTCCGACACGAAGCCCTTTTCAATCAGATACTGGATACCCTTCTCTGGCTTCCTGCCGGTCAGTAAAACAACACCAATCAAAAAGTTTGCAGTAGCAGAAAAAGACAAAATGGGGATTTGAGATGTGGCAGACCTTAGCTTGTATTGATAGTTAAGGAAAATAAAGCATGCCGTTCAAATGCTCATATTGGTTTTACTCTCAAATAGTGTGACTATTGCAATTAAAAAAATGTTCTCACTTGTTAAAGAGGTTGAGTCCTATACGATACTGTCTTCTCTGAAAGATGTCGTTGTTGAAAGCGGGAGAATCCCAGCTATGTCGGCTTTCTCTCTGGTAGGTTTGCTTTCCGAGTGGGGGCAGAGGCTCCCTTAAACTGTCCCTTGATGAGGAGCCCGAGCTACAATTTATAGTTTCGTTAGAGTTTGTGGTCGAGTTCAGCGAGTCATTATCACCATCCGAGCAGCACTGCTGCTCCAAGGCACCAGGGGGCAGCGCCGCTGACGAGGAGGACGAGAGTGGCGTGGCTGGGGGCTGTTGAGGTGACGAAGAAGATGAGGGAGTGTCAGGGTACTGGTGATGGTGGTGGTGGTGATGATGATGGTGGTGTTGAGCCATGTTATGCGGGATTTGCGACGGTAGCGATCTGCCAGCCGGACGCGCTTGACCTTGTGCGGCTGTCGAGGATGTTGAACGAGCGTTGGGGTTGTGTTTTAGTGTCCCTTGAGGTGACCCTCCCCCTGAGTCTTGCTCGTACACTAGCTGTCTGCTGAGGGAACCTCGGTCTGATCGGTCACTCATGTCCACTGAGCTGTCGCTAGGCGGTTCAATGGTGAGTAGCGGTAAGTGGCCTCCCCGTAACCGGTAATCACGGCATTCCGTGCAAGGAGTGCTTCGGCGGCTGTTGCTGCTTCCTCCCCCTTCGGTGTCACGGCTATCGTCTCTGCCGCTCACCCCGCTTCCGACACCCCCCCAGAATTCTGTGTCTGTGCTGCTTGGTGCCCGGTCGAGAGACAGCGGGGAGGAAGGTAACCCGTCGTCCATGTAGAGAGTGACGTCGCTATAGGAGGTGGCTGTGCTATCTTCATGCATGCTAAGACCCCCTGTACCTCCTCGATCTCGGTCTCCAAGGCCTCTGCGGATGGACGCGTGGCTGTTGCTGCTCCAGATGCACTCGCCGAAGTCATCCACGACGGCACTTCCGTCTCCTATGCCTTCCTGGGAATCGTCTCGGCGTGGTCGGCAGGTCAGGGCATCATCAATGGAGTCTGCCAAGGATTTTACCTTGACAAAAAAAGAAAAGTACATCGATTATAGGATAAGTGTTGTCCATAGCACGACCTAGTCTTTATACAATCACAAAATCACAGATGAGATCTCTTTAATATCTTCTAGTCTTGCTAGTTATGCTAATTGCTAGAAATTGCTAGACTTAGCATGGCAGACACATTCTCAGTCAGAGTGTTAGAACACGTATTGACTTATTCATTTTTCCCACAATATTGAATAACAGAAAATTGATCAAAACTATGGAATACAATAAAGGGAACAATAGGAAATTTAGTTCAGATTTAATGTTTTCTAAGATATCGAAAAAACATTTCACTCAAGTGTTCTAAATCTCTCGATCTCCCTTTATATCTATTAGAATTTAAAACGATATGAACTATATACTTACTTGTTTAGAGAAAGAGTCCTCTAGGTGGGTGTAGTCTGGCCGTAATGGGGAGCTTGGTTCTGTGGTGCAGGTTGGAGAATGTGGTGGTCCCATTCCCGGACTGTGACTGTAGTGAGTCGGGGTGGGAGGCTGAGGCTGTCGGTCGTCGAACGAGTACTGCAGACGCATGTTGGAAAGGATGATGCGTCGTGTCATTCGGCTCTCAGAAGCCGAGCTACGTAGACGCTCAAAGTTCTTGTTCATGCGATATTGACGGAATGCTGTCTGGATGGTTCGCGCCGCTCGTCTACTCACAAAGTAACCTCCATATTTCTTCTCCAGCATCTCCACCTGAACAGTGACAGTGTGTTTTGAATTACTCTGCTTTGAATCACTGAATCGATAATTTACAGACTTTTACATGTTTGAAGTTGACTTACCTTCTTGTCTTGTAAGTCTGTAGAGAGCTCATAGCTGTCCGATAAGGCTTTGCACCTCTTGTTTTCCTCTTCCTCTTGTTTACGTAGGGCCAGGCTAGCTGGCTGGTTGCGTGTACGCTGGGCCCACGCAAGGCTGGCTGGACTTGGAGGGGCCACAAAAGGTGCCCGAGGTCCTGGGGGGCCACAGATGTTGTCCCTGTAGCGGTCAGAGCTGTGTATGTATGGAGATTTATTGCTGGAACTCTCTGAGAAGGGACGTGAATCTGAACCCTGGGTTTCCTGCTCACTGAAGGGGTGGGTGAAAGAAGAGAGAGAGAGAGAGAGAGAGAGAGAGAGATAATAATTCAGTTCGAGACGCCCCCATAATGAGAGGATAAGATAAAAATCACAAACAACTGAGGAATTCACGACATTGTTCTTTTTCCAATGACTTAGCATTTTGACTTTCAGGAAAGTTTTCAACAGGACAAATTTCCTAGAATTAACACACAGCCTTATGAGATATTACAGTCAAGACTTAAAAAGTCTTGTAGCAAATTAAACAAGTCAATTTCAATAAGGACTCATTTCACGCAGTTTAATAAATATGAAATGTATACAAACGTAGCAAAACATAACAACCTGATTAGTAAATCAGATTTTTGTTCCTGTCATGTGTAGGGTTTCGGCATATGCAATGCTCAAGTGTAGCATCACATTTAGCCTTCCATCTTTGCTTATCTCTTGCATAACTCTCATCCTTAATGACTGGCAATTCCAAAAGTGACTCACTTATCCTGCAGGGTACCGGAAAGTTTAGATTGATGCACACGCACATAAACACATCCGCATCTCACACCCCCTCTACGGTAATTTTGGAAGATAATGTAAGTCGCCTACTCAAAACCATACTGCCAGGGTATTTCCAGTGTTTTGATTGGTTGTTGGCAAGTAGCTATACAGTTGCTAGGGGGTTCAGGATGGTTGTTAGGGCATTTTTTAGGTGGTTGCCCACAACCGAATCTCTGTGATGTTCTGGTTTCTAGATTTGCCTCAGTTCACAGGGCAAAAAAACTATTTCAGAACAATAGCACAGCTCTCTTCAACAAACTACAACATTAAAAGGAAAGGAATAGTTCACCCAAAATGAAAATGCTGCCTTCATTGCTTGTAACCAAACAGTTCTTGGCCACCGCTGACTACCATAGTAGAAAAAATGACAATGGTATTCAAAAGAGCCCCAGAACGGTTTATTTTCCTTCATTCTACAAAATATCTTCGTTTGTGTTCAACAGAGCAAAGAAATTTACAAAGACATTTTTCCTACTATGGTAGTCAATGGTGGCCAAGGACTGTTTGGTTACTAGCATTTTTCCAACTATCTTTCTCGGTGTTCATCAGAACAAAGAAATGTATACAGATTTTGAAACAACTTGAGGGTGAGTAAACAAAAACAGAATTGTCATTTCTGGGTGAACTATCCCTTTAAGATGTCATTCATATTTTTAAAACAAATAGTGCAGAAAAAGTTGAATACTTAAGAATTAAAAGGAATAGTTCAAAGAATAGTTCAACCAAAAATACAAATTCTGTCATTATTTATTCACCCTCATGTCATTCAAAACCTGTATGTGACTCTTTCTTCTCTTGAACCCAAAAGAAGATATCTCAGTGGTTTTGTGTCCATACAATGGAAGTCAATGGGGACCAAAAAATATCTTCTTTTGTGTTCTGCAGAAGAACGAAAGTCAAACAGGTTTGGAATGACATCAGGTTGATTGATTTTTTTGGTGAACTGTTGAAAGTTTGTTACCATAAAAAAAGCCGTAGCGCTTGTAACTGGCTCAGTAAGCACCACTTTTAAGAAAGAAATAGCAGTTTATTGACGGGAACATAACTGACAGGGTCACAGAGCTCTCAGGTCGGACATGGGAAACACAAAAGCATGTGATAGGAACACATAATCCTGACACAGCTTTCTGACAGGACAGTGTGTGGGCACATCTGAGTCACTGCTGCCAACTTCCTGTTGTCTTTGACTAACCCAAAAGAGGTTATTAATGGCAAGATAATCTCATAATGCTAATGCACTGCAATTTACACGTCTTATGAAACTTGATATTTTGCGTAAGTGATTCTCTACTTTCACAAGACCTCACAGACATACACGTGCATACAATCTTTAACAACATCCACCTGTCTAGAAAGGCATACAAATCTATACAAAGGCACAAAACCTTTCTAGCACAGTCTATTGTATGTCGATAACAGAAACTTGCAGCCATGGAGGCTTATAATACTAAACAGTGGATGTTCACTCCTCTATCAACAGAAACCTGAAAACTTTAATTGAGTACTTACTACATTTACTAAATTCCCCAAATTGGACACGCAGACTCACATACAAGCAGAACAAGAGATTTTACGCTCTCCTAAAGTCACTGAAAACTCCTGGAATCCACTAAAGTGCTGAACGTTGTGGCTTCAGAGCGGTTCTGCACTTCTGAGAGACTGTCAGGAGGTCACCACCAACTAGTCACATGACAGAGCCTCACCCCTCCCTCCTCCATTACTCTCTCTATTTACATTACACAAAGTACACCGGTGTCATTCGCCAGAGTCAATGGCTTAAAACGAGTGACCCAATAAGTAAACACGGAAACCTGTGTGTCTGGTCCAATCAGCTTTAAAAAGCTCTGTGTGAGTTCACATATGCTAGCTGTCAAATTAAAAACGTACAGGTGTTTGCGCTGAATCTATATGAAAAGTTAGGGAAAATGCATTTGCCGTTCCTGCAGTTGTATGGAGTTTTAAAGAGATTGAATGTAAGCAAGACACATGGCCATTACTTGATAAGCCGTGCTATGGCATATAAAGTCAGTTGTATTCTTATGTGCTCAGATCTGCCAAATACTGCAATCACAAGTCCGAGATGTCAGCACTAATATATGAAGAGTTTGGTTCCAAAATGAGATAACTCAAAACTCATGTTTTATAGTATGTTAACATGTTTAATTGTGTTTTATTGTGTTAGTTAGCTGTATTTTTTGAGGTATTATGGCTTAAATTAAAACAAACCAACTGCAGTTTGATGCACTTCAGCTGCAAGCTGCTCACAGTTAAAATCCAGTACAGCACTGTCTTTCAGTCATGATCATTCACTTAGCCTACTTACATTAGCAAAACATTGTTGATGTGGGGTGTCGATATTTATGAACGTGTAAATTACAGGAACAAAAACATATCGTTTGAATCAGACTGCTGTCTGAATGCTTTCTGCCTTGAGACCGGTCAGACTAGTGGCTATTGAAAACACCTTTCTGGGTAGCTCTGGAAGAACATCTATAAAATGTTCATTAAATAAAAATGATACCAGAAAAGTTTAAAAGTTAGAGAATCTTGAATTAGTGTAAATAGGCTTGGTACATGAGGCTTGGACTATTTTACAGTCCTGTAGCTCAAGTGGTGGAGAATGATGCTAGCAACACAAAGCAACACCTCATAGGGTCATAGGTTTGATTTCCTGGTAACTTAAAAATACATATCTTGAATTCACTGGAAATTGATTTGGTTAAAGGCCAAGTAAGCAAATGTCATAATTCTGACTGCTGCTATTTATTTATTCAAATTCAATGTTTCCATCATCTTCTCGTTGCACAGATGGTTGTTTCAAGGTGATCATGTTTAATTATGTATATTTGTGTAGTTAAATTTAAATGATGTTCATTCGAAGTCTTACAATCTTACAACCTGCAACCTATCCACCAACACCCACGGTTACTGTATTAGTGCTGCGTATCTATAGCAACACTCTCTAATGACTGCCTTACCTCCTACTGTGGTCTCACAGCAACTGTCACTAAGCAACCCTACCTCTCTCACTCCTACATATGTGTGTGTGAGTGGGTGTGAGGTGTGGGAGGAACTGGAAATGAAGATGTGATGCAGAAATGATGGAAGCTGGATTGTAAGGAGACAGGTTTATGAGCAGAAGTTTTACAGAATAAAAATACGCTTTAGGTTTGTCATCAATGTAGGTAGCAGGTGCCAGGCTGTCTTTTTAAACCTTGCTGCAGTGTTTGCTAAAACAATTTTGGGGCAACTTAGAAACCTGTGCAAACATAAAAAGATATAGCTTAAGATTTAAGATACAAGCTGTATAGGGAAAATCATGGAAGTCAATGAAGCCCCAGAATCGTTTGGTTTCCTGCATTCTTCAAAATATCGTCTTTTGTGTTCAATAAAACTATGAAATGAATACAGGTTTGGAGCAACTTGAGTAAACGATGACAGAATTTTCATTTTTGGGTGAACTATCCCTTTAAAGCAACAGTTTAGAACTTTTGCTCACGGCTTCCCCATGTGGTTGATAAGCGCACTTGTCTGTTACCAGTGTCTTCTTTGTGGGCAGCGCAATACACGTGAACTTATTTACTAAGCTAATGAAACCGGCGAATGCAGAAACATCATTTGGAAGCCATGTCGCACTCTTTCAAGTACACTCTTTCGCAGGCAGGGGATGAGCAGGGCTGTGTGTACCGACCCGAACACAGAACTTGTGACATTGCACCGGTGAGAATCTTCACTGTACATCAGTAGCGCATCATAAACATAACAGATAACATGGCAGATGATATAACACGAAACAAAAAAGATCCAAATAGAGCAAATGGAGGCTGCGTTGAAGTGTTTTTATATTATTTCGGGTGCTGGGTCATATCCATACCTGCCAACACTGCCGTTTTGGTCGGGAGTCTCCCGTAACACGAACCGGACAGAAGATCCGCGATCGCGGGTCTCAAATGCTGACAGGTACCGTCATACATCATTATACACATTACATAACACAACTACATATACATAAACTATACGCAAAGCCTTGTCATCATTTCCTGGAAAATAAGTCCGTAATTTTGAGTAAAATCACAGGCTTCACTTAGCCTGTGTGAGTGCGCCCATGAAATACAGATGTGGGGAGGTCAATTCTAAATCACACAAGGTCCCCAAATAATACTAAACCCGTGCAAATAGGGCATGAGTTACTTTTATCATAATGAACAAAACAAAGAGAGATAGAACAATGACCCTTGAACAATGAACAATGCCGTTCTTTCATGTTCTTGCTCAATAATTGAAAAAACTTCCGGACTGTCACTTTAAGAGTTCTACCACTGAAATAATTTTAGAGACATTATTTTAAGGTCGAAAAAACTACAAAGTGTTGCTTTAAAATCATTCAGACCATGGGAATGTGATATTATCTAACAACTAGATTTGCCAATAAAGTTCTGAATGTGAATAAATACCTTTAGCATTGTTACAGACACTGTCATTTGTTTTCAAATAGTCGGACGGGATATTAGCCATCTAAACACCAGCGATCATCCTTGATCAGTGAAACAAACTCGTGTTGTCAAATCTTTCATTATTGGGTCAAGTTTTCATACAAATCGTTTATACCAATAATTGCTCAAACATTGTACATTGTACAAACAGCTAAGTAGCAAGGACATCAGACATGGTAATAAAATAAAGATCAAACTGAGTTCTGTTATAAAGATAAATAAACGCAAACAAAAAGTAATGCCAGCTTACACTTCAGAAAATATTGTTCATGTGGTATGTAGTAACTTAAAGATTTTTCTCCTATAATACAGTACTCTACAAATACACACACATTAGCAAATGGTTGATATAGAGTTAAGGAGATAGTCATCACATTCTGTCATTCTTATCATCACTCTTTCTTATGTGTAACACAAAAAGAAGATCACTTGATAAATGAAGATAAATGTTTGCTTTGTTTTTCTTTCAGTTACCTGAAGGAAGCAGTACAGACCCGTCAGGTTATTATTTTCCTATAGGGAGACAGGAATGTTGTTGTAACCTGCTGAGCGAGTTGAATTAGATACATAATATCTGCTATCAAACGTTTCTGAGAACAGAATACTCAGCAAATTCACTGCACATCGTGAGTACAGACACTAGTTTATACACGACTACAGGAAAAACATTTTCCCGGAACATTCCGTTTTCTTTGACTTTTTATGTGAAATTCTTATCTGATATTTATTATATTCTAAATTCAGATGTACATTTTGAATTGTCATTTAAAAGATATGGTTTACCCAAAAAATGAACATTATTTCCATACAGTGAAATAATGTATGCACTACTACTTACAGAGCAGCTGGAACATTCTGCAAGATCGCTCATCCTTTAAATTCAGCATCAAATAGGCTTCAAGAATCATCACGCCAATGTAATTTCTCTTTAGAAACACAGAGGGTGTTCATTTGTATTGTCCTCAGGTACTTCAGCTTATTTGGTACATTAACGTCTAATTATATTCCAGTGGGGGGTAAGACAACAGCACTGTCGGTAAAAATGGTACTGTAAGAGTAAACAACATTTGAAACATCTGAAACATTTCAATTAGGTTGACAGCAAGTAAATAAATGGACATGCCACATGCCGAGAAGATCAATTTTTGTCAGTTTTATGAGTTGACTCTTGTGCTGTTATGTAAGAGATGGAAGTGCACAAGACTCCCCTGTGGTGTAATATGCAGTTTAATTAAATATCAAGACTGCATCATATTTGCCAGACGCTTTTTCAGGGTTATGCTGATTGTTACGGTTTGTGCAATATTGCATTCACACAACAGTTTTTAAAATAAGAGTTTAATCTAGATAGCTAACATATTTTTGTGCTGCTAAAATAACTCTAAAAGACACAAAATCAGGATTATTGTCAAGCTAACTGAAAGCAAGCTATAAGGAAACTATGTTAAAATGTTTATAAAATATATATCCATAGAGTTCAAAATACATATAATTACGTTTTAAGATTATTAACTCAACTTTTTTACGTCCAGATGGGTTCATATGGCCTTCAACCTCCCAGCGTCAATGTCAAGTGTTAAAGTACAGACAACATCTCATGGTGGTCATTAAACATCATTATTGCTCTGCATGGTCACTTTCCAGCCAAGACAAAGTCATTTTACAGGAGCAAATGCCCTTAAGGATGATGTTCTGTCTGTGTTTGTTTTCAATGCACATTTGTCTTTTAAATTGCATTAGTGTATAGATTACAGACATACTAGTTGTGGTGGGATCATGTTGTGTTTTTGTCTTAAATTTGATGTTATTTAATTTTTACAAAACAGTATTATACTGTACTACAAATAACCTACTGTGGTAAATGCATGGAAATGTAAGTGTAGAAAGTTAAGCAGGTGTGTATTGATGGGGTTGAAGCAAACCCACAAAGAAAAGTGGATATAACGGTTTGACAATGTCTAACTTAGAATATAAAACGCTCAACTTTAAAACACTCAAATATTAAAATAAAATATTTAAAAATAAATCTTGGTCGCACTTTGGATCAGGGTCCAGTTCTCTCTAATAACTACGACTTTTGCATCAGTAAACTCCTAATTACTACTTGTTAGGTTTAGGCACTGGATAGGATTGTAAGGGATATATAATAAGGTCATTCAGAATAAGGGAGGGCTCCCTAACTTTTCGGCACCGGACCCCGAAAAAAAACAGTGCCAGTGACTCGAGACCCCCACTATCGTCAGAGGTGGTTAAAGCACACAAACGTTGCACGCAAATGCGCACATGCACCTATTCTACCCCAAACGCGCCTAATGACAACACAAAAGAGCACAGTGTAATATAATATTATTTATAGTTATATACTCATTACTTTATTTACTCATTATTACTTTACTTGTTGTTATACATAAACTATGAACTATTACTACAGATGGTCGAATTTCATCAAACTGATTCGAGTGCTGATGGATGTGCCTCTTTTCGTACCTGAGGAAGATGGCCCCGGACTGTGGCGCTTCTCCGCTGGCCTCCCTGCGTTGTCTTTGGTCGATATTAATCAACGTTTCATTTCGACAAATAAAAGTATCCTAAACTTAAAGCCTGAAGATAATCTGCGTGCACACGAGACTGTTTAAGGTGGTGCTGTAAATGGGGTATCTAATGTCATTAAGGGGTCATGAACGAGGGAGAGGAAAATTCCTAAGGCTGATGGCTTTTTATTTGCCTGGTTTTATTTTTAACTTAACTAATCTCTTTTTATTTTGTTACACTTGATTTCATACACTTTTTCCCATAAAAAATATATATTTCTGGAAATCATCTTGCGACCCAGCCCTCGTGGCCTTGCGACCCAGCTATTGATCATGAGAACGGGACCCTATGAAGTGTTAAATATTAAGGCTTCCAGTCTGCTTTCAGACAATAAACCAGTTCTCCTCACAACATGACAGTGGCTTCAAACATAAAGTCGACAACGCTTGAGGTGGTGTGAGGACAGTGGTCTGAATGTCCTCGGGTGGCCCAGTAAACCTCAGAGCTTCTCAAACAAGCTGTCAGCCCTTGAAGGAGCTGGAAAGAAGAACGGAAGAAGCTGCCAAAACACCGGTGAACAAAGATACTTGAATCTTCCAGAAAAGAACTCACAACTCTTTGCTGCAAAGTTCTGAATAAGCTACAGGATATCAATACTTTTGTCTGATTGCAATGTAGCTTCATATGTATTAAATGGAAGTTATGTAAAGAAATCGGGAAGCGTCTGTCATGAGCAGATTAAACTAGATCAAATTCATTCCTTTTAAAGCCTTTTCACAGATTCTCAGCAACTATATGTCAGTTAGAGCACAAACAAACTCATGTGTGAGAGTTTTGCTCACTTGTACGGCAGTAGTGGCCTAATGGTTAGAGAGTCAGACTCGTGACCAGAAGGTTGCCGGTTTGATTCTCAGGGCTGACAGGTGCTGCAGTGATAGCTGCCAACTGCTCCGGTTGTACGTGTGTTCACTACTCTCTGGATGGGTTAAATGCAGGGTCACATTTCCGGTATGGGTCACCATATCTGACTAAAAGGTCACTTTCACTTTAAGTTTGCCAGCTCTCTCTTCAGCTGCCGCTCCAATACATTCATTATTGTTTTACTGCCAAAACACATAACAGAATAACAAAAACTGATATTGAGAAAGAGACCATCATTATTGTTGAGACAATGTTCCCACATATCACATCACAGCTTGATACGCAAGACCTAATGCATAAGCCTATGAATTCATGATTACTAACAGAATAAATAATTCAAGTGAATTTCTGTAAAATTCTATATATTTTTTAAATATATGCTGGGCAGTTCAATGCAAATGTCAACCTTAAAGAGCCCTAACACACAGGGTTTCTGCCAATCTCATATTCATCTTGAGTAGTATTGCATACTTCGTATCTTCGAAGAGTATTTAGTTTGATCACATTTATAAAAGATAGACACAGCTTTACAATTGTTTCCGAAAACATATGGCGCGTGCGGGGGGGAGGGGAAGGCTGAACCAAAGCACGTGCAGTGCATTGTCAACAAAACACATTCATCAGTTTCACTCACCGCAAGCGGTTCATGTCCGGCATCTTTTAGCGCTGGGACGGCTCCATATATCAGTTTCAAACGATCTCCTAATCCAGCGTTATATCCACCGTTTATATAACATTCATCACCCAAATGTAGTGAACAAACAAACACCTGAACTTCACGAACGTATGCTCTCTCTCTCTCTTGCTTATAAGTGACGTCTGAGCATGCTCCTTCTCCTGCTCTGCTTGCAGTCGCGTGGGTTTTTGTTGGGAAACAGTTTTATATGTTCGAAAAAAACTTTCCGAAACTTCTATCGAGCACAGAAATACTAGGTAATACGCCCAACTCGTTTTTTGACAAGTTGACCATGTTAAGCATGAGAAGACAGCACGGTTAACATTGTGAAGAAGTGAGAATGCATGAAACACCGTTGCAGGGCCACTTTAAGATGAAAAATGAACGTTTTTACCAATGGTTTCAACATACTGATAGGTCAGATCAATAGTTGGTGGTTTATATACCCATGTGAAGTCTCAAAGTTTTTGAAGCACCTTTTTCAATACTCAGTAAATTGTCACATCCATAACACTCCATATTCCTCATAATTAGGCACATGAAAATGAAATTACTATTTGATGTTCTATAAATAGCCTTCCCTTCTCCATTTGTTGGGTATTATTGCTTTTGGTGTGCACATTTTAAATCATAAAAGTCCTACAAATGTTGTCTCTCAGAAACGTGCATCCTTTTTTGTCACATACATGACACAAATATTATTTTCTTTCAAAATAGACTTGTGCATAGACTGATATTTTTCTGACGTCTGGACTCTATCATCAGGGTTTACTCAAATTTAAACAGATGGTTGAATATATTGCATTCTCTGAGAATATATATATATCTGAGAATATATATGTCAAGTTTTGACATTCATAACACTGGAATTTGCCCTGCTATTTTAAAACAATACAGTTAAAACATGACCTCTACAGCAAGATCACTCCATAGTTAAGGAATTTTCCACTCAGTTGGTGATATTTTACACAAAAAACAAAAACCTGTAAAAATAGGTCACAATGTACTGTATTAATATTAAGGAATTTTCCGTATTAATTTTTACAGTTGTTTTACCTGTATTTTACATTTTGCACTGCATTAAATAGCATTTAGCATTACCGGAAATATTCGTAAAATATAGGAAAATGTACTGGTAATTTTCTGCCAGTACTTTATCCGTTTTTTTACGGGATATTTTTTTACAGTGTGACCAGATGAAATTAAAGTTCTTATTGTAAACTCAGAAACTTTTGTCAAGAATAAGTCCGAACATAACTGTGTGTGGTGTGGTCTGAATCTCCCACATTTTATTCTACCAGTTATTTAAAAAGTAATACCAACAGAGATTAAATGGAGCAAACAGAGCATTGTTTTTGTGGCATGGACATCACACACACACATACCCATAACCACAGAGGTTAGTGCTTTACTTTCACTCTCTCTCTGTGCTTTGACCTGAACTGTGTTCTTCATAACACCACTATAAGTCAAGATACACTCCTACTTTATAAATGCTTGAAAATCTAAACACAAACATTGCTTCTCAGTATTTCCTTCCTTTCACACAGTAGCTTAAAGCTTTAAAAAATAGATACAAAGTTGATTCACGGTACGCGAAACAGAACAAATAATTGTATCAGTTCCCTTAGATAAGCAAATTCTTGCTACTCCTGCTGGTACTTACACAACCCAACACTAAAAATCAAAAATACTGAAACTCCTAAAACTTTTCAACACACCAGTTATTGGCACATTGTGACAACACACATCAGCTTTAATGTGAGCCATATTGAGGAAAATCTTTTATATGACAGAACCAAGTAACGTTGAAGACTTACCGTGTTGCTGGCACAGACCGTCATCCATACAAACTGGCCCAATGTCACGACGGCCACACCCTCATACATGCGCAAACACTCAGACGTACACACTTTCTTCAACGGCAGAGTTGAATGACTGCATTTTTTGACAGTCTTCTGACAGCTGAGGGAAAACAATGTGTGTAAATATAGCTGACTGACGTATGTTTGGTGATAAATGCCACAACATTAACACTGGCTGGGCGTGAGGATAGAGGAGGGAACGGGAGAGATGAGCAATACTTTCATTTATCTGCAGACATTCCTCAACAGCATTTGTGAAATTAAAGGAGGTGGAGCAAAGTTCATGTGCTTTTACAGCATGCTGTGAGGGTTTTAAAAGCTAGTTAAAAGATTCAGTTTGGTTACAGTATATGTGTGAGTAAATAAGGAAACGAGAGGAAAACATATTTTCAGCTATTTAACTGTGTGATGTAAATTGTGATTTAAAGGTGCAGCCTGCACCTGCAACAGTTCTGCAAAAAGTCTCGCCAGGAGATCGCACGTCAAGCGGCTCAACCAATGACAGCAAGGCAATTAAAATGAATAGCACCAGAGAGTCACATTGCTCTCCTTCTGGGAAAATTAACCTATAAATGGCATACTAATGGTTGTCTCTGTAGACTGGAATATCAGAAAGTATTTTAACATTTGCATTTTTATTATGTACATAGACTGAGTGGCTTCCATGTGAAAATCTTTATTGATATTGTGCTTCTGTATCTTAAAAATACTACATAAGTCACGATGACACTTTCTATGCTGGCATATTCGGCCATAACATATGCATCCTTCTACACAAGAAAACAAATGTAAACATGAATTATTCTCATAAACCTAAAAGTAATGTACACGGATACAAGGACAGTTGTAGTACATTTGGGTTGCTGTTCAGACATAAAAATGCTCTTAAAATACGGTCAATGAAAGTCGAAATTGTATAAAAATGTAAAAATGAAAGAATAACCCAACGTGAATGTAATACTTCTGGAGGATGTGTGCAACGCAATCTCACAGCTTTTCATAGCTACTTTACAAGTTGGCTAATTCATATGGACCCGTACAATCTCATATGTTTTAGTACAATTTGTTTTCGGGCCAGTGACGGGGCTGGTTAGAGTATTGCTTTTTTCTACCAATCCTATGTTTTCGCACGATTCACACAGTACATATTTTTACGTAAAAAGTTACGAATTCTTGTGAAATCAGGCTGGTTAATGTTTCAATAAAACAAATGATCTGTGGTTCATTTGAACAATTCTCACTCTTACATAGATGTGTAGTTGTCACACATTTTTCAACACACAAAATAAACCTACTTTATAGTGAATATACACAAACACTTTTAATTCATCTAGCTATTGTTGTGTCATAGAAATGTTCAACACTGTTGCCAATGCTTTAAAAGTAATGCAGTAAAGTTTAAGATGACATAAATTCATACATAAACAAATCATACAACAGCTCACAAGAGACAGAAAACCATCATAAATACATTACAGTAATTTTACAAAAAAGTGGTTGGCTGTTAAACAGTCGTTTCACACTAAAATGTCAATCACGGAGTTCCGCTCATGCCGATTGGTCGCAGGTTGGCAAGAGGAGGGGCTGCTGCACCCGGAAGCGGTGCAACAGAACTGATGAACAGAATCACTCTCACCCTCTTTCTCCTGCTCCTCACTTATGAACGCAGGACAAGACACGGATGATGGAAAGAGAAAGATATACAGAGACAGAGAGTCAGGTAGAAAGAATGAAAATACTCACAAAACATGAAAAATACAAAGAAAATGTTTTGAACCAATGAGTTTATCTCTAAATTGTGAAAGCTAAGATAGCTCAGAACTGCTTTGTTTAATTGTGTCCACTAGATGGCAGACTCATCACATTCCATAGTAGAGTATGTGTTAAATAATTGCATGCTATCTATACCACAGCACAATACTGCAGCATATTTTAGAATTATTGAGAATCCATTTTCCATTTCCATATATAAGTATATAATGTGTGTGATAACATGCTACTCTTCGCTTAAATAGATACCGTGTTAAAAGGATGTATAGATATTCTGTAATCATTTATTCACCTTATATCATTTCAAAACTCTAAATGACTCTTTGTTCTGTAGAACACAAAAGAAGATATTTTGAGAAATGTCTCAGGGGTTTTGCCCACACAATGGAAGTCAATGGGGGTGAATACCAACGTTTTTAAAATATGTGTTCTGCATCATGAAACGTATTAAGGTCCTACCTAATATTCACAATACACATTTTTGCTGTTTCATTAACTTGACAATTAAAATCAAAATATACATGAGCACAACTCATTAAATAGCCTCTACTTCCACACTTCACAGCCTCAGTTTCATTTATATCAAATTAAATAAGTTGTGTACCTGAGGTGTAAGAAGGTGAATTACATGCAGTGAAATACTCTGGACAATACAAATGGAAAGAAACAGCAAAATATAATGACTGTAGTGTAGAGAGTGCAGGCGAAGGGAAAGTGAGGAGGCCGACAGGGGCTAAAATAATGAGGTTGCACTTATTTTGGGAGGCATTCTCCTCAACAGACAAGCACACAAGGCTTTAAATGGCACAGTTTAAGGAAACGAGGATACAGAGTGAGAGAAATCAAGTTCACATACGCATGCACGCAAGCACACATGAATGCTATCTTTCTTTCTCTGTCTAGAGAGAATGTGAAGTTTACATCACGCCCTATGTTGCATGTTGCATTGGCGCCGCCATCTTGGAAGGATAATACTACCTATCATAGTTATATTTCCTAATCAAACAAGAATAACAAAACACTGCATTGAACACACTAGCAGCCATCTTCCCAAGATGTTGCAACATTCAAGGCAGCGTGATGTCGAATAACAAGCTCTATTGCCTATTTCTCTACTGCATGACTTTGTAAGGTTTGAACTTTGAAAGCCAGTCAGCCAGGAGAGTTCTGTCGGGGATCGATTCCCAAGAAACACATAATCTAAAAAATTGATATTTGTGAATGCAATGTAAGTTGCTTTGAAACAAAGTATACTATCCTCACAAAAAAATTAGTTTATCCAAGTGTGCTATTAGTATACTTCTTTAAAACTAAACTAAGAAAGTATACGTTCAGTCTACTTTTTGTGTAATTCCAAGAAATATCCTTTACTTCTCAGAAATATGATTTTTACACTTAACTTTATTTTACTTAGACTGAAAGAAAACTATATTTGTCCTAAACTTGTAATAAAATATACACTGACTAAAATTATAAACGCAACACTTTTGTTTTTGCCTCCATTTGACATGAGCTGAACTCAAATACATAAGACTTTTTTATGTACACAAAAGGCCTATTTCTCTCAAATATTGTTCACCGACCTGTCCAAGTCTGTGTAGTAAGCACGTCTCCTTTGCCGGGATAATCCATCCACCACACAGGTGTGGCATATCACGATGCTGTTTAGACAGCACGATTATTATTATTAGGCTGGCCACAATAAAGGGCCACTCTAAAATGTGCAGTTTTATCATGCAGCACAATGCCACTGATGTCGCATGTTTTGAGGGAGCGAAGAATTGCTGACTGCAGGAACGTCCACCAGAGCTGTTGCCCGTGAATTGAATGTTCATTTCTCTACCATAAGCTGTCTCAGGCGTTTCAGAGAATTTGGCAGTACATCCAACCGGCCTCACAACCGCAGACCACATGTATCTACACCAGCCCGAGACCTCCACATCCAGCATCTTCACCTCCAAGATCATCTGAGACCAGCCACCCGGACAGCTGCTGCATAACCAAGGAATTTCTGCACAAACTGTCAGAAACCGTCTCAGGGAAGCTCATCTGCATGCTCGTCTTCCTCATCGGGGTCTCGACCTGACTGCAATTTGTTGTCGTAACCGACTTGAGTGGGCAAATGCTCACATTTGATGGCGTCTGGCACTTTGGAGAGCTGTTCTGTTCACGGATGAATCCCGGTTTTCACTGTACAGGGCAGATGGCAGACAGCGTGAATGGCATCTTGTGGGTGAGCGGTTTGCTGATGTCAACGTTGTGGATCGAGTGGCCCATGGTGGCAGTGGGGTTAAGGTATGGGCAGGCGTATGTTATGGACAACAAACACAGTTGCATTTTATTGATGGCATTTTGAATGCACAGAGATACCGTGACGAGATCTTGAGCCCATTGTTGTGCCATTCATCCACGACCATCACCTCATGTTGCAGCATGATAATGCACGGCCCCATGTTGCAAGGATCTGAACACAATACCTGGAAGCTGAAAACATCCCAGTTCTTGTTTGGCCAGCATACTCACCGGACATGTCACCCATTAAGCATGTTTGGGATGCTCTGGATCGGCGTATACCACAGCGTGTTCCAGTTCCTGCCAATATCCAGCAACTTCACACAGCCATTGAAGAGGAGTGGACCAACATTCCACAGGCCACAATCAACAACCGGATCAACTCTATGAGAAGGAGATTTGTTGCACTGCGTGAGGCCAATGGTGGTCACACCAGTTCCTGACTGGTTTTCGGACCCCCCCCAATACAGTAAAACTGCACATTTTAGAGTGGTATTTTATTGTGGCCAGCCTAAGGCACACCTGTGCAATAATCATGCAGTCTAATCAGCATCTTAATATGCCACACCTGTGAGGTGGAGGGATTATCTCGGCAAAGGAGAAGTGCTCACTACCACAGATTAAGACAGATTTGTGAACAATATTAGAGAGAAATAGGCCTTTTGTGTACATAAAAAAGTCTTAGATCTTTGAGTTCAGCTCATGAAAAATGGGGGCAAAAACAAAAGTGTTGCGTTCATAATTTTGGTATCTCATTTAAAAGATACGTATTTCAAGTGTACTTGGCTTGTAGTTGTCTTCTTTAAATTTAAAAACTATTAAAAGCCTTTTTCACTTATTTTTCACTAAGAGTGTACTTTCATAAACTAAAAATGTGCTACAGGTTTTTAACTAGTAAACTATCAGTATAACTTATAAGTTTGAAAAACATTGTAAATTCATTGTGGTTTACTACTATGACAACTAAATGTATACTTAATAAACCAAAAAGTGTGTCAATTTAGTTACAAGTAGTATTGAAGTAGTACAGGTATTGTACTATTACTTTGACATTACTAGTATAATAACTACATAAAGAGTACCTAAAACCTACTCAAACTTAACCTCATACAATCTGCACATGTCCTCCTGATTTTGCCGTAACCATTTCTTGCACATACAGTGGAGTAAATACAATAACTTTTAGGAAAAAATGACGTCTGCTGAGTTTAAGAGGTATACTTAACTCTTTCCCCGCCAGCCTTTTTTTTTTTAAGTTGCCAGCCTACGCCAGCGTTTTTTTACATTTTCACCAAACTTTAATGGCTCACAGTACATTTTCTGTAAAGTAAATAATCTTTATGTGTTTTTTTTATCACTCCTTAGATGTGGGTAGGTTTCTTCAAAAATGCATCACTTTGATAAAACAGCCGAGACAATTAAAGTTTTTGTCAAAGATTCCGCCCAGATTACACTCAGAACAATTATTAAAAACCGATAAGAAATATACGATCTAGGTTCTGGGATTCTGTACTTTTTCCCAAAGGTGTGTAACAGCGCCACCTGCTGTACAACAGTACAAACACTGATTGCCGTAATAACTCGTCTTTGGCAGGAACCGTTTATTTAATGACGAGATAACTCGTCAATGGCGGTGAAAGAGTTAATGAAATTAACTTGTAGCATACTTATTTTTGCAAGGGTGCATACTCCTAGGATACGTCTGCCATGAATCAATACATTAACTAACTAATGTTAAATTATTAATAGGTGGATGAAAACAGTTGCTAAAGTACGATTGGTCATAATGTTTTTAACGCAGGGCTTATTTAAGGCTCGACTGACTAGAGATAAGGGAGATAAAGGAAACGCAAGCGTATATGACTGGCATCTGTCAAACTATAAGACATCAATCGATGTTTCACTTCCTCATCTGGCAGACATCATGAAGCATCATACGAGATCACTTCTTTCTCCACATCCCTCTTCAATGTCCTTCACTCACTCATATTACAGAGAGAAGGAAGTGAAAGACGTGGTGACACCCACAAAAACTGACATGGCAGAGACGGCAGCAGGAGGCAGACTGTGTGGTTTAAGATGAGTGCAGTAGGTCAAAGGTCAAAAGGTGAAGGGGTGGATGATGTGTTCATAGCAGGGGTCAAGGTTGGTTGGAACGGAAACACTTATCTGTGTCTGATGATGTACATGACAATAGTACAATGTGTCCTAGCTCAGTGCAGTGTGTTTCGGAGCGTTTTTGAAGTCCCAGCTCAGTGCTTTGGCAGGATAATGACTGGTGAAGAGTTTGGAACTGTGGCACACTTCTGATGCCATCAGCCAATTATTGTTAGGACATCATTTTGTGTGGCTCCTGAATAATTTGTCTTATAGCATTTACAGAAAGGTTTTTACCTCCAACATAATTTGCATGCAATGAATACAGTATATCCCTGGATAGATTATGTGCTGTTAGTTTCAGTTGACAGCTCAGTCATTTTCACAATTCATTTTCAATTAACAATGACTGCAAACTACAGTTTGTTGCAGCTAGACAGCGATGGACCACCGCCTGCATCCCTGCTCTCAAACTTCAAAGACTATTAATCCTTCTTATAGTTTAAACATTTGCTCTTTTTGTTTTTCCTTTCATTATCTTAACATCTTCAAAGCTTCACAGCTCAGGTGATTGCCAGCGTGTTTATGAGCAAATGTGACAGCATGCAGGTCTCAAATTTATGAGGTTTAGAAATAAATGGAAAATGCAAACCGAGAGCTCCCCCAGGAATGATAAACCTCCTTGGTTTACACAGCGTTTCCCATAGTAATCAACAAAACTGTCTACCCATCAGGCATTGCAGCATCTATATAGGGATATAGTCATTACAGTCACATATACTGTAGCATGTAATCTATGGAGGAAAACACTTTCTGACAGTGCAGGTGAAGAATAGGTCCTCTTGAAGAGAAGCAGTTTTATTTTGGGGGAGGAATGCATTAATGCATTTTTTTAAAGCATTACTTTTCTCCACTTAGGACACTGTGACTAAACATGACATGAGAATATGAGAGATGGGAAACGGGAACTCAGATTAAACTCAGATTAAGGTGGCGTTCAGGAATGCAGTGTGATTTGGATCTGTCAGCCCTTCTTACCTCGCCCGCTCCGGGGACCTGTCAGGTGGCACGGTTCTGCCCAGCCTAGATGGGCAGCAGAACTGATGGTGACTGCGGCTTTTAGCAGGCTGATGGAAACTGAACGTTGAAGAGAGATGAGTGAGTGTGGAGCAACTGGAAGATGAGTGTAGTCTGACACCTCTGAGAGAGAGAGAGAGAGAGAGAGAGAGAGAGAGAGAGAGAGAGGGGAAAGGGATGGCAAGCGAAAAACAAAAACAGGACAGAAATGGAACAGAAGAAGATAAGCAGACGATAGCATGAGAAAGCGACATACAATCACACAGTTAGATAGCTGATGGCACAGTTATATAGACTCTGTTGGTGTTAATAATGAATGTAAAAATCAGATGCATAAGATACAAATATACATCTTAAAAGCTGTAAAAAAACCAAGCAAAATGGATAATAAAGGAAGAATAATAAAAATGGACACATTAGATGTTGTTTAGCAATGCAGCATCATGCTAAAGCAAATGTTTAATGTAAGAAATTGAATTGTGGAAGTATTCACAGTCCGTTATGATTAATTTATTAAGTAACTAGCATAGTGAGACATATTCAACAAGTCACGTGATCTCAACATGAGGTGACTCGCTTCCTTTATTAGGCTACTGATATGACTGGACTTATGACTCATCTTTTAGGGAAAAGGGTTTTAATGAGAGAAAAAAAGTTCCTTTATCGTTAATATGAAAATTAGTCTGGGTGTAAGAAAGCTATTCAAATGTCATTTTGAAAGAATGGTCGCCTTGTTGGAATATAAAAAAAGCATTGTGAGCTAAGTGAAAGAGAAGGAGAGAGAGAGCACTCTTTAGCTCTGAGAGGGTAACCAAAGACTCCCACCACCCTGGTGGCTTATATAAACCAACACAGACTGAAATCTGCATAATGTATAAGTCTATTCTTTATGTGTGTAGTATTTTCCTCCTTAAAGCTTTTATGCTGTCCTTTTCATAAAGACCCATGTTATCTGATATTCATCTGACATTCAGAGACGTTACACCACAGCCCATACGCTTGTGTTTTCACAGCAGACAACCACTTCGAGATTTCTGTCTGAGAAAATTTCCACTATCATATTACAACATCTCCATTGAATAATTAGTGAAATTGTCTTCATTAAAACATGAATCTATTTCCATAAAACAACTGGGTTGCATGAATCACTCCATCTGTGGCATGTTAACTCTGTAAGTGTGCTTAAGGACCTACCATAGTCGAATGCTGGTCAAAAGCCTTTAATTTTACCATGGAAACAACATCGTGTAATAAGAAATCTGTATGTTTCTTTCTAGATTGTGCTGTAGATAGCAGCTTTATTATAAAGAGGAACAGAGCCTGTGATAATAAGCAGACGCTTGCTATAATTACAGTAGTATTATTAAACAATAGGATTACTTCAGCATGTTTCCCTATACCTACGGTATTTATCTATATAATTACATCTAGTACCAGTAAAAAGTCTGAAAACACAAAATGATTTTCTAATAATCTTAAAAATCTTTTGATCTCAAGGTGTATGCTTAAATGTTTGCAATTACTTTAATAGACAAATATAATTTTGCTAACATACTGTATATGTGCATCCATGCATAGGTTTGGGGGGGCGTTGAATCCTGGCAGTTGGGCAAGACGGATACCGAACTGGTATTACCCCCCATGAAAAATTTTCCTCCAGGCCGAACATGTAGTGTGTGTGCCCGTGAAATATTACACTGTCTACGCCATTATGAATAAATGCTTTATGAGACATAAAGTGTTGCTTGTGTGCATGCAACAAACTAATTGTATTTGACTATATGTGCATCCATGCATAAGTTTTAAGGGGGTAGAATGCAGACAGGTGGGAAAAAAGCAGATCATGTCCCAATATTACCCCCCTTGAAATATGATCCTGTCATGTCTAACATACAGTGTGTGTGCATGTAAAATATTAGACCGTATATGAAATTATGAATGAATACTTAATGAGACTTACAGTGTTGTTTGTCTGCATACATCAAACTAATTGTTTTAACCACATGTGAATCCATGCATAATTCGAGGGAAGTACAATGCAGGCAGGTAGTAAAAAGAGATGCTGCCCCAATATTACCCCCTTGAAATATTATCCTGGTTTGTGTAACATGTAGTATGTGTGCCCTTTTAACATGTCTATATGAGTATTAAATAATTCTACACAAATTATTATAAAAAGCGTTGCTTGTGTGCATGCATCAAACTTTTGACTATTTAAGAACCCATGGATAAGTTTGAAATGGGTAGAATGCAGGGAGGTGGGAAAAACAGATCTTGCCCCACTATTACCCCCATTGAAAAATGATCCTGTCATGTGTGAACTGTAGTTTATGTGCTCTTGAAATATAAGCATGTCTATGTAAATTTGAATAAATGCTTTATGAGACAAAGTGTTGCTTGTGTGCATTCACCACAGTAATTGTTTTTAAATATGTGTGCATCCATGCATAAGTTTCGGGGTGGTTGAATGCAGGCAGGTGGGAAAAACAGATCGTGCACACCCACAACTTCACTAAGTTCCATTTTAGCTGGCAATATATTGAGGAGGGATTTAATGATAAATCTGTCAAGCTCTGGAGTTTTGGCTAAAGCCTGAAAAAAAAACTAATATGTAATTCAATTTCAAAATAAAACTGTATACAAAAAACAGACAACACAGTAAATTGAAGGGAATGACAATACTCCCCACTGACATCCCAGATCTCTTCATCTGGCTCTCAGTTTAATCCGCATTCTCATACTGCTGCTGAAACTCTTAGTGTTTTACTAAGACATCCTGAGAGTCTTTCAGCATTCATCATTCTCATTATTCTCCAGAGCTTGTATCATGGCCCACTTCTTTGTCCTCATGAAGCTATTATGCATGTATGCAAACAAGTGTGTGCATGTGTGAAGCCAGACTGCATAATCACATCTAAGAACAGATAAAATGTGAAATGCTTTCATTACCAGTTGAATTCAGCCACACACTGTCATAACACTTCAACACTTTTTCTTTAATTGGTCTCATGAATGAATCAGTTTCATTACAGTCTTGATAAAAAGACAAAAAAAACTAGATATTCAGGATATTTCAGCAACACCAAATAAGGCCATAAGAGAGTTTTTGCTAAAATATAGTAAAAGGAAAAGCTTAATAATCACATAATCCTAATGTTTTATAACATTTGGCATAATGCGTCAAAACAGAAACAGAAAACACAATACTGTTGCGAAGTACAGGAGCAAATTGTGTTACTGTAATGTCACTGCCGATCATTACATCAAGCATCATCTAATCTTCCAGGATGCTTTTTGACAGAACCTATATTAAAGGCAGAGAGAGAGAGAGTCAGTCCCCGGGGCGAGAGCTCCCCGTGGGAAGATTACGCAATGCCAAATCTCAGCAGTGAGAGCTTTTTTGAAGATACACATTTTATTACCGCAGCCTGCATCTATCCCCTTAAGCCAGAGTTATGAGCTCACCTGAGGGGCTTCGCTTTCCATTTCACACTAACGCATACAGAGATGCAGCCTAAAAGTAAGATGCACCATCTCAGTCTTGTCACACTCGGCTGTAATTAAAGAAATACTCTTTAAATCCTCACGACAGCAGATCTCTATTTATATTCCTCATCCTCCACCTTAGTTTATCTTCTCCATCCCTTAATCTTTACAGCGCTTCACCGCCCGCTTTCACTTTGGCACGCTGTAGGGTCAGAGAATTGGTCTTGTTGTGAGAAAGAGAGATAGAGTGCTTTCAGATTAAACGTCAGAACTAGAAATTTAACTTGAAACATCATTATCAGGCATCACAAGTTCAACCAAGCGTTCTCTTTTAAGGCCGAAAGACAGCTACCTAGACAGCATTTCTGGGCATCACAGGCATGCCTGAATATTTCATACCAAGATTTTAACTCAATTCGGGGTGAGCGTCCACCTATTCGGCTTTTTTGGCATTGCAGGCAGGTTTAAACATTCACTTTGAATGTCCTAACGCAAAAGTTAGGAGTTAGAGTTTGTTGCCAACCTAGAACGCATTTTTAGGAATTGTAGGCAGGCCTAAAACGTACCTTTGTCCTTCTGGCCACAGAAAATGGAGAATGCAAAGTTTTACAAACCACTTGGATATTTTACTAATCATTTTTACATAAAATTTTGTATGTAAAAATAAAGAGACCATTTCAAAATTATTTTCAGTTTTTCTGAATTTTGTTTCATTCTGTGAACTACAAAAAATATTTCTCACAAATGTTAAATATTGTTACTATTTGCTTTATTTTCAGAAGAGAAAAACTGGAGAAAATAACAGAAAACATTTTTCAGACATCAAATGCTGCAAAGAAAACCAGTTCATGTTCACTTGTAAGTTAACAACAGTAATATTTGTATATATGCTTGGTAAAATTTGAAAATATTTTTTTAAGTGATAACCTGAATTGTTATCACAGTTTTCATTTGTCTTATGCTGTCAGTCTTTCACATTGCTGTTGGATGACTTTGTCACTGCTGAGGTTTGATTTTGCTAAAATTAAACAGACACTGGACTGAAATGGCTACAAATCTATTTTCTGTTGGATATGTTGTGAAAATAAATTGGATACAGCAGATTTTTTAAAAATTGAAAAAAGGCACAGATACTGTAAATATTAGAATTTGATGTGAACACATTTAGACCAAAAACCTAGTGAGTTCCCCTTCTTTCACAGTTTTCCGGGCACTGAAACTAAACTGAACCTAGTGAGCTGCCCCCAAAAATACCCCATAGGTAGGCAGCTCACCGTGTTGAGACACAGCCAGAGAGTGAGTGAGGTAGAGGAAAAAAGAGAGAAATCTAGGGATGAGCAGCAGGATACATGAACAAGCACCAACATAGCGTTTGGGGGGACCTGGGATGGATGTTTGGAAGCATACAGGAGGACACAGAGGTGGCTGAATGACAGAAGCAGGACTTCACACAGAGGTGGAAAGGAGAGTGGGTGGGTGGAGAAAAAGAGAAAACACAATAAAATAGTGTGCGAGAGGCTATGTGGGGGCGGCTGAGGGCAGGGAAAGAGAGAGAAGAGGATATACTGTATTTCTCGACTTGTAAAATGATAGATGTTTAAAGGTCAGTATCAACGTGTGGGAGCATCTGTGCTTATTAGAGGAAAAAATGAAAGCAGGAGATAGAAGAATGACAATAAAAGCAGATTATAAAAAAATAGTGATATGTAGATACAGAATGAAGAGAGAGAGAGAAAGAGATGTGTCATTTAGATTAAAGGAGACTTGCAGCATACGGTCCTCATATCACATTATACTGATGACTAGAAACAAACCAATAACACACTGTAAACACAGCACATCCCACTGTTACTTTTATGATACTATATTACCCCTACACATACTCTTTTTCATCTTCTATTCTATTAAAATGTGTCTGGTTGTGTGTGTGATACTTGCTTTACTTGTTTCTAGATGTGTGTTTATTTCATTCTAAAAGACTAGTTTAGTAACTTTTCACTCAATTTTACTTACTGTTTAAGTTATTTGGTGTGATATTAAACTGGTGATGTGATCTTAATATCAGACCCCTGTTGAGGCACCCATCCCATGTAGAAAAAAATACATGACTAGAGTCTCATGTAATGAATATTTCAATATTTAAACTGAGTATTTTTACATTTCCTTTTGTGTAAAACGCTATTTGATTTAAAGGGATGGTATGCTATATAATCAAATAAAAAACAAAAATTCTGTCATCATTCATCTCATGTTTTTCTAAGCCAGTGACTCTTTCGTATGACTCTTTCCTTTGTGGAACACAAAAGAAGATATTTTGAGAAATATTTATGTATTTATAAAATTCCAGTCAATGGGGCCAATGCAAAAGAAATACATGTTTGGAATGACATGACGTAGGGATGGGCAGAGTACCCAGGTACTTGGACGCGATTGCGATGATCGATCATGAAAACGATAATCAACTGGGTCTAAACATTTTTTTCCACAATTATTTGATTCGTTGTTATCTTTCGCTTTGTCTACACCGCACGAGGGCGGCACGATACAACGAAGCAAACGCAAATAGAAACCTAACAAGTATTTTGTCGCACCACCTGCAGTGGAGACAGAATTTCTGTTTATAGTGGGTTCTAGTCTTGTATTCGTGCTGCTCTCATTTTTCCTATGTCTCAAGTTCATAGGAATGGATTAAAAATGCTCGCCCTGCTTCGCACCAGTACCAGCGCACCGTTATATTTGAACACAAAATGTCAGGTGAGGCCACTACTATCAGACAGACAAGTCAGACCAAGGGACTTTACTGTCAGACACTGACAGAAAGAAATGCGACAGTGCAGAGAAGATGACACCCTACCTAACGCTGATATTTCTAATAAATGTTTACTATATTTTCAAAAACATTGATGGTCAGTGTTTAATAATTTAACTGTGATGATTAAATGTTTTATTCAATCTTGTCATATTTTTATCAACATAAATTTTCCTATTATTGTTGTAATTAAAATCTTCTCATTATCACCATGAGGGACACGCCCCGCCCCCAGCTAATGCCTCGCCCCCAATTAATTGAGTACTTGTTCTGAGTTTGTCACATAACGGAAAACTGTGTTATTAACCCCCAAGCCAAATTTGAAAGGATAAAAAACATAAAAGTAAATCAAATAAATGATCAAAGTCTTGGAAAAATAAGCATACTCACAAAGATGCTAGGTTGACCAAATAGCTTTTTTTCAGAGTGATTCATTAGGAATCGGTTCATAAGAGGTATTAGTTGGAATTAGTAATAGTTGGACTGCATGTTTGTTTATGAGTGCAGTCAGTAAAGACAACGTAATGAAATTTGTGTTATCTTGGCATTACTTCACAGTACACAATCTTTTTATCTCATCAGGTTGAATTTACACTGCATGCTCAAAGCTTGGAAATGACATCTATTTTGCCGTGAAGCCGGGAGCCAGTGGTGCAGGAAACACTGCTTTGTGTAACTTTGTCTTCTTGTTTAGCAAAAAACACTTTTGTTCTGTCGTTTCTTATGCAAAAAGCAAAACAATAGAAGCCAAAATTATTGAGAGGCTTTGTTTTGAGAACTTCAGTGTTCTACCAATCATCCACAAATCAGGTGGATAGCAAATACAACTACAAACAATGTAAACACGTTTAGAAATGGATATGTTAATTGTCATCCGTTTTTTAATAAAGACCCGTGGCTCTGAGTTTAAAGCTATTGTAGTCTGGAAACAGCACTGGCCTGGCATTGCTTTGTCCCCCAGTTACCAGGACATCACTCTCGCTGCCTGGCAACCCAGCGGCTGTGCGTGTGTGGGTGTAGCATGAGGAGTGCCAAGAGATGAATCCCAGTGTTCACAGACAGAGACGGAGGATTATTACATTCTGTCAACCAGCACCTGCAACCCTTTTTCATTTCCCAGCTTTTCGAGGAGTTCCTCTGCAGTAAAACTAATGCCAATATGTAGTGGTTCAGCACTGGGTTAATCTGCTGGGTCGTGATCATATAGTGACCAATAAACACAGGTAACTACATAAGGTAGAAGTCACAAACATTGCACGAAACGTCAAATGAACTAAAGATTTGTCAGATGAAATATTTACAATTTTATAATTTTTCAAAAAGCTACAGTAAAACTGGTTGGTTAGATGTAACATGACAATGCTAAACTGTATATATATAACTGTACGCACTACAGGTAGTAAAATGACACCCTGTCAACAAGCTGAAATATTATTATAGTGAATGTTTGTCAATCACAGCTGTCAGATAATCCTCCATGTTTGTTTTTCAACCAGGAGTACAAAAATCTGATAAAAATGGAAATGTGTTCATGGGGTGGTGTATGGTGTAAGTATTTTTTTAGAACTTTTTATCCATATCACACATTTACACAAAACCTTTTACTTAATAATATTTTTTCATATTGTGGAATGCAAAAATAACATAACACCTGACCTGCAATATAAAATACTTTCACAATTTACTGTTATAATTTAATTTATAATAAGTTAATTTTAATAGGACCATTAAACAGATGTGATTGTCCATAATGGGGGTCTAAACATAACCTCTCCATAATCCCTGGGCTTAAATTTATGAATACTTAGGGTGTGTTCATGTGCCGTGTTTGGTTCGATTAAAACGAACTCTGGTGCGATTGCTCTATTAGTGCAGTTTATTTGTGTGTGTGAACGCTGCCACCCGAACCCAGGTGGGCACCAAACAACCAGACCACTGAAAAGATGGGCGTCTCGGTCCACTTTCAAACAAACTCTGGCGCGGTTCAATTGAAATGAATGCAACTTGGACCAAAAGCATCGAACCGAACCAAAAACAGGAAGTGATAACAATATACGATCCGAAAATCAAATGATTTAGTTATATAACAGGAGTGTTATTAGATCTGAGCTTGCGCATGTAACCGGGAAATTCCTTTTACCGTTTTGACTGCTTCATGAGGTCTTGGCAAGTTACCGGCTTGCTAAAAATCCCCTCGTATGTGCAGGCATACACTGAGCATGTCCCAGCACACAGCATTGTTTTGGATGTAATCATGAAAGCTGTCCAATCACATTACGACTTTACACATAAGCTGTTAGTTCGATATCTTTAGGGTTCGCTGCTAAAATGCCAGTCTGGACGCAGTAAGGGAACCAGGACTAAATTAAGTTTTGTTTCTTTTTTGGTCCAGACCAAAAGAACCAAAAGACCCGAACTACAAATATGAACACACCCTTAGTGTTAAGTTGGAGTGGAGGAGGGATGATGCAACAATTTTTGCTGGTAAGCAACAGTGTATATATGCTTACATAATGGTCAAATAAATAAACATCCTCCTCCCAAACCTTTTTTTAGAACTACATTTAAATTCATTCACAGGAAAGAAGTCAACCGATCCCATCAAATGTCCTGTTTGACGCACACAGTCATGTCTCATCAAAAACAAATGCTGTGTCACTTTTCCCCTCACATTCCCCCAACCTGTTCCCCCAAACTCTTTTCCACATTACTCTCTCTCTCTCCCTCTTCTTCTTCTTCCTCCTACCCATGTTTCTTTCAATGTTCTGTTTCGCCCACTGAGTTGCTCTGAGCTCATACGGTTCCCTCGGCAACAGATCTCCTCCACTCAAGAGCCATGTTTATTAAAAGAGACCCAAGAGAGTGCTGGTTATGGCTTATCGCACATTACATATTCAATACCTCCCGAGGCCGAGGCACGTCATCAATCCAAACACGTACAGAACAATCCACTCACTGTCACTTACGTTCACATAATGGTGTGTCATTACCCTCATGTAAAATACAAATGAGTTCTCATGTGAGATGGAGGAATCGACTGTAAGACATCACAAGTGCTACATTTCCTTTGGCCATCTTTCTAAGGGGCTTCCCCAAACCACAACACAACTGCGGAGAGTTTTTTTTAAAGAAGAACGAATGAATAATGTGTACCCCAGAGCAAGTCTCTCACATTAGACCAGATGTAGGACTACTGTAACTACTACATTTACATTTACTCATTTGGCAGACGCTTTTATCCAAAGTGACTTACAGATGGGGTAAACAATCGAAGCAATTGGGAGAACACAAGTACAACAAAAAGCATAAGTGCAATCAATAAAACTGGTTTCATAAAGCCTACCACAGTATACAGAGCTAAGTTAGAAGGGTTTTTTTTTGAAGAAGAACTGTCGGATCGTCTGGCTGAAAAGACAGGTGGAGTTGTGTGTCATCCGCGTAGCAGTGATAGGAAAAGCCATGTTTCCGAACGACAGAGCCTACGGATGTCATGTATACAGAAAATAGCAATGGACCAAGCACTGAGCCCTGAGGCACCCCTGTGTCAAGATGTTGGGACTCAGAGACCTCGCCTCTATTATACTACACCATAAGAAATCATACTTTGTTATCTTCAGCATGACTACCTGTAATTAGCACCTTTTAGATACTTTAACTGACGTTGAAATGGGCGATATACAGTACAGTACTAAGCTCACACTTATTTTTAAGAGATCAATTTGTTCACAAGTTATAATGGGGCATAGTGGCTTAAGCATTGGGCTGTTAAAGGAAAGGTTGCGGGTTCGTATTCCATGTCTTCTGGAGATGAATACTCAGTTAAAACTTTTTGAATCTCATTTGCAACTCTACATATTCAAGTTCAAAATCAGTAAGAAGACACTTAAAACCATTGATATTAAAGCAATACAAATTAATACCACACACTAACCACATTAAACGAGAAATAATAACTATAAAAAAAAAATATTATGATTAAATCTGCCGTCTTCACAAGGCAAATGTATACAAACATTAACATGTGAGTTAGTAGTCATAAAGAAAATGTGATTGATTTATGTATAGAATGAAAAGATTATCATGCATTAGTACAATCCAGATAAGACTGGAGTGTCTAAAAGTGATAGTCAACAGCCCTTATGGCACTTTTCAGCGTTAAAGCATGTCATTTATATTAGCTGAGAGGTTCATATGACATGTAAGAAAACAACAAAGCAAAGCACCTTTGATTGATTCGATTGTATTTGATCAATTCTTCTTTGTTTGTGTGAATGTGAGTCAGGTGTAACTTCTGATCTCAAACTATAAGCTTTCTCAGCATGGACCTTTATCACAGTTTGAACTGTGGTATTCTAAAAAAGAAAATCTGCTATAAAAGTAATTTTAAATAAAATTGAATTTCTTTACACCACATATATGGCATTTCAAAATTTCAGCATCCCACTGGTGCCAGATGAAAACTGTATTCTTAGCTTATAGAATCTATTATATTATAAAATGGACCCTTCTGGTCCTGGATACTGATCAATACATGAGCTATACTTACAGTATGATAAATCACATCTAAAACCACTTTATCTATAACTGTGCAACACTCAGGGGTAGGTTTGTCAAGGTACCATAAACAAATCTTACGATACTATACCAGCCGAAGTATCGCGGTACCAATAAGTGTTTCGGTGCTGTGTCATGTTCATACAGTAATTGAACTCTACAAAAGAATCAAATTTCCTAAATACACAGATTAAAATGAAAAAATATTTACTATGGTGAACTGTATTATGTTGTACACTACAATGTTTTGAATTATTAACTATAGAGATTGGATGAAGTTGTAGCAAATACTGAAGTACACTTTACTATAGTCATATTTACTGAGCTTTCCTGTAGCTCAGTGGTAAGAGCATCGCGTTAACAACGCAAGGTTTTGGGCTGATCCCAGGGGATTGCAAATACCTATGTATAAATGTATAGGATAATGCAATGTGTAATGCAATGACGCTTTTGGAAAAAATGCATAAATGTAAATTTACTATGATAAGACTAAAAAACACTAGTGTCTAGGAATTTTAATAAAGTTTACTATAGTAAATACTAAAGTACACTAGTACATTTTTTTCTGTGAAATCATAGACATTACAGATCATAAATGCTTACAATAAGCTTGCTGTTACGGGAAGGTAATGATTTTGATGTACTTCCTTAAAGTGAAGATCGCATAAAAATCATTTTCTCACCCTCTTGTCCTTACAAACCTGTATGACTTTCTTTCTTCTGCAGAACACAAAAGAAGACATTTTGAAGAATGTTATTAACTGGCACGCATTAACTTGCATTGGTTTTGTGTCCATACAATAGAAGTGAATGAGGCCCAGTGCTGTTCAATTACCAACTTTCTTCAAAATATCTTTGTTTGTGTTCTGCGGAAGAAAGACAGTCATACAGCTTTGAAATGACAAGAGGGGAGTGAATGATGACAGAATTTTCATTTTTGGGTGAACTATAACTTTAACTAACTTTTTCTTATAAAAAAACACCTTTAAATAATGATTCTTTAATAATGAGTCATTATAAATCACAATGTACAAAAATGGAAAACCACAATTTTGTTTCTATAACTACAGCTGGCTGATTCTTTACTATCCTTTAAAGAATTGCAGCAGTGGTGAATGCTTTCCAATGAGAAAACAAATAGTTACTAGGTGACCTTTCACTGTATGCCAACAAACACACTGGAGCAGTAAAGGTTCCTTCATGTACTGTGTCACTGTACATGCGCATTTCAACACAAACCACAGCCATGGGGTTAATTGCTGGAATAAAAGATGTGCGTTTGTGGTTTATCATTTTTAAAGATAAACCTATAATTGGAACCAAACTGCATATGTTTGGTCACCAAATGGTCAGGATGAACCATAGGTATTCGAGCACATTTTCTAGAGAGATTAGCTCAGGGACTCAGATGTTATGCATGTAAGTGTGTAATTCAGGGAAGATAATGTGTGCAATTATGGAAAGGATTTGTTACTAGAAGGCATATTTCATTTTAACTGTTAATGCGAACACCCACCTATATGAATTACTTTTAAAAAGGTACAAAGCTTAGTCAATAGCACATTCCATTAAATGATTTGTTGTCTTTTTTACCTTTCACGGTGTCATTTCAACCAGCTTTTACCAGAAATTGAGGTGATTTACTATGTTGTGAAGTATAATGTCCAATATTTGCATGATAAATAAAGACGTAATTATGGAATTCCTTGTGTAAAAATATACAGTAGATGCTTATAGCTCCAAACAAAAATCTCCAAAGGAATACATTTCATATTCCCTTGATCACAGCAACAGTGATTTTCTTGCATGAGCCGTGAACAAAGAGCTGTTGCTTTTAGCATGTGATGACCAAGAACAATTATCTGTGTTTTTTCCGGAAATTCATTGTGGACAGCACCTCAAGCACTTGTTTTGGTAAAGAGGAACATCTGGCTTTAAAGCTTTTCCTGTTTTGCAAGTCATTCTATTAAGCAAGGCTGTCATTACGAGTTACACAAGAGCTATTTGAAAGATGTGAATGAGTAATCCATCTTTGAGCGGAGGTGAAGAGGATGCTCTTACACGCAAAAACACACACACACGACACACTCGCTCTGAGAAGCGTCTGTGGGTGGGAGGCAGGGGCGGAAGGGTGCCTCGAACCCTACGAACAGCCTGCGGGAATCTTTCGTTTCCACAGCAACAACATTATTCATACGACGATCTGCTTTTCATGTGTGAAAAAAATGCTTTTATGGAATTAGAAAAGACTAAATTGAAAAGATCTTTGCTTAGAGAGCAGCCGTGCGTATAGGAAAACAGACACGAGGGTTTGGGAACACACACAGATGTGCACAAACTCCGGCGTGACTCTGTGAACTCTGATGTTTTGACAAACGGTTAAATGGGTCGTGGAATTGATTTTATACATTCATACTAGGCCTGCAAGATTAAAAAATCCCAAAAATGAATGACATTCATACAAATAAATGAACTGCTTAACAGTATGCGTACAAAACAGACCCCAGTAAACTGGGGATTGTACATTTTTTATTAAATTGTTATCTAAATAACAATAACATCATTTCATTTTCTCTATTATTTAGTGTATGTCAAATTGCATAATAAAATTCACACAGACACAAACTCATGCATGCAAGAAAGCAGGCAATACTTATAATACTTCATCTCTGGCAAGAAATGCCACTTTGGGCTATTTGTGTGATTCGCAGGAGTGTTCGTGCAAGAATGTGTGCAAGAGAAAGGCATTTCGGCTAGAAAAAATAGACAAATAAAATAATAAATAAATGCAGGGTTTATATAATATGCAAGGTGAGAGTGCACTCAGATAGCCAGGAGGAATGCTATTACATCAAATAGTCATCCTCTCTCTCTCACTCTCTCTCTCTCTCTCCTTCTCTCTCCTCCTCCATCTCTCACTCTCTATCTCACTCACTATTTTTCAACCTATTCTGTGACAGCCCAGTTCACCCCATTCTCTGCACTGGTGCACTCTTTGATGTATGCTTTTGTTTACCTGCCATGAGGGGAAAGCAGCCAGTAGCATTAAAGGGAGCACAACATTACTTTGGATTTAGAACTTTCCTGTAGCTCAGTGGTTAGCATGGCGCCAGCAACGGCAAGGTCGTGGGTTCGATCCCAGTGATTGCAGATACTGTACTCAGAAACAAGTGTATAATATAATGCAATGTAAGTCGCTTTAGATAAAAGCATCTGGTAAATGCGTAAATGTAAATTAATGTAACTAAAATATATAGGGTCACAGAGAGTAGGTCATCTTTAAGAAAATAAACCAACGCAATCTCACGGCAATTCATAACTTTTTTACGTGGTGGCTAATTTGTACGATGTTATTCATAGGTTTTAGTACCATTTGCTCTCAAGACAGTTTTGTTAAGCCTTAGGGGTGGAGTTAGAGGCAGGGCTTCATTAGGGTGTTTTTCCAAAAAACATCTAGTGGTGAGGTTGTGAATTGCAACTAACTACTCACTTCCCTGCTCCCCCCTGCCTTTCGAAGCACTACGGTGGCTGACACAGGACTAAGATGTTGTCACATTTTCACTTCTTTGCCAAGGGAGATTTTCGTATTTATGAAACACACTCTGTAGAGCAGTTTGTCCGTTTAGGGCTACAGTAGAAACAACATGGAGAATTACATGTAAGGGGACCCGCAATGTATGTAGTAGGGCTGCACGATTAATCGCAATTCCCATTCAAATCGTGATTAAATCGATGTGGCTATCACAATTGTGATATCACCAAGGCTGTGATTATGTTTTATGAGCAGCTTGTTTGTGTAGCACGGCTCTGTGATCTGTGGGAAATGCTGCTCCATCTGAACGCACCGCGCGTTTGATTAGCTCAAATCATGCAACACCCGTCAAACATCATAAATAATCATCCTCATAAATATACTTTATTATCATGAAAATACCTTAGGAAGCATTAAAAACAGTGATAGAAAGATGCCAGATGCAGATAGGAAGACGGCATTTCCTGGTTATACGCGTGGTACTTCTTCTATGGAGCATTGGAGTTTCTGTGCGAGAGCGGCCTCTGGCTTTTGGGTGCAGCTGCATTTAACAGTATTTCACTGACAAACTGCGCATAAAACGTCGCAGCCAACAGCCAAATCGCGTGCAGTTTCTTTTCGATTAATCGTGCAGCACTAGTATGTAGATATATATTAGCTCATTCTAACATAACATAACGCTTCATTTTGTATGATCTTTATACACTCTCATAGTTATGTGTATTGTATTGCATATCTGTCAATAGAGCCTCCAAAAAATTACACAATGGATTTTTTAACACATGGACCATAATCTAAACAATAGCACAACACAGCATTTTAACTGCCTCAATGAAACACCAGCAACTATGTTTATACATAAAACTGCTCATTTCAAAAAGCATTTATTCACTTATTTGTTACATATTACTGTTACTTATTCTGTTAAATATTACATATTAATATACTGTATTTATATTTGCACTGCTTTTTTGTAATATAACTTATTCTTGAAATTTGTTATTTAGAATTGTCTTGCATTTTAATTTATGCATGCTTAAGGCAATATTTTACAAAAATAGGATTTTTTCAGGAAAAAATAGGATTAATTTCCAACCCTTTACTTCAGTGTGTACCTTCTCCCACTACAATAACACCACAATACAAAAATAACATTAACCGCACACCTGTCAAAGTATTGGACTGTTTTTAACAAACAACTGATAAAATGTGAAAAAAAACTTTGGTACCCTGGATCATACTTTGGCTTATTTTCCAACTAATGATGCAGAGAACACAATATACTATATTATATACTGTATTTCATATTCAACCCATGTTCATTGGAAAATTCTAGTAAGGAAGTCAAGCTTTGTGAGTGCAAAGAGGAAAATAATAGGTAGATGAAGGCGAGATAAGACAAGAGTGACAGTGGGGTAAAACAAAAAGCGCCACTTCATTTTCTAGTCTGAGTCACAGCTACAACACCCGCACACACAAAGAGATAAAAAGACACAAAAGAAAACAGATAGCAATTCGTTGAATCTGCAATAAAACAAAGCCTAATCCTATCTGATGCATGCATACAATTAATTATTAAATTGCCCACACAAATTCTATAACCAATGACGGGAAAGGACAAGTGTGTGCGTTAGAGATACACTAGACAGATAGGGACACAGAAACGATCATAAAATAGCAAGTTTCGAGATGTAGACTCCAGCCTAAAGAGCGAATCCTGTCAGCTTGTCCTCCCTGGTGAATTGTGTGAGTTTCTGGTGGTAACTGTTAGATTTATCTGCATATCTGCTTAATTGCATACCTGGCTTGCTTGTGTGCTTAATTAAAGTAATGCTAAAATTTAAATAAATCATATTATGCAAATGTTTGAAATCAAACCAGTACTGATTAAATACGATTTCTTATGTGTTATTAAAGATTGAAAAATAATATTGTGCTTGCTCATTAGTGGTGCTCGCCAAAGCAAGTCTCTCAATTTTTATTGCTCCAATTTACGGTTAGAGATTTCTTTTCAACTCAAACCTTTGTATTTAACACATGTGTGTGTGTTACCCACCACAGCCTTGTCAAAACGGTCTGTGTTTACAAAGGATCCGCAAAAGTGAATAAAAATGCTGTATTATCAGCATGCCAGACCAGTGGATGGCGATTTCACTTTGTAAAGAAACACTACACGCCTGTATGTGATCACAAGTCTGCCGAATGTTAATAACGTGTTGCCGCTTGTGTTACTGGTGCAGTAAATCAAATTTTTGCTGGAGAAGCGTTAATAAGTCTGTGGGGTAGTACAAACACACAGTCCTGTATGCCACCACTGGTGTTTGTGTATTCTAGCACTGGGGGTGGGAGGAATGATCAAAAATCTATTTCACGGAATTAGTCATTTTATTTTACGGTAACAATATATTTCACAGTAACAATCTCTCATTATAATTCTATATCTTATACCTAAAAATTCTTAGAATTTAGTTATTACAGTTCATTTAAATGCTCACCATAGTCATAATGTAGGAAAGTTATGAAAATATAAATACTAAAGAAGAAGTTTAGTTCTGATAATGTGATGTATTATTTATTTATATTTATCTTCTGGCTATATCATATGTATACAGTAGGAAGATAGACATGTATACAATGAAGTATGAATATACAACGGGGGTTTGCGCCGCGTCACGTCACGTCACGTCAAGCGCTCACGCAGCGAGCATCATAGCGCATTTCAACGCAAGTTTCTCCTCGGCTCACCTAAAGTTAAACTTTATTAAAACTATTAACAGCTTTACAAAACAATCGGACTTCTGAAATGCGTGAGAATTAGTTTTTTATAAGCACACGCAGATCCCTGTACCCTTGCACGAGCACTGCGGGGTGAGAGAGAACGCGTCGGACTGGAGCGAATCACGAAACTACAGACTGAAAGAAGGTCAAAAGTGTATTTGATTTCTTTTATTGTTATGGGTGCATTAATTCACGTGGTTTTTCATCATAACTCCCAACTTGCAGCGCGTCGAGTTAACCACGCCTACTTGTTTACATTCCTCGGAATACACGAAATAGAAAAATCTCTTATGGTTGACATTTTATTCCGCGGTAACAGCATATTCCGTCATTCCGCCCAGCCCTAACTTGCACAAGCCTAGACGGAACAACAGTTTACTGTACATTCCCTGTATTCTGCATTTAGTGGTAGTACACAGTTGGTCTTAACAAAAAGGTGAAAAAAAACTGTCATACTGTTCTCTAAATTTCCAAAGAAAAATCCTCATATTTCATTGTAGCTTTAATATTCTTACATGTCAATGACCTCCTGTGATTGGCTAACCTTTGTACACTGCCATACTTTTTGGTGGTTTTCTGCATTAAGAACTGACAGCAGATGTGTAATAATCAGCTATTTATACACCTGATGCACTGTGACAATTATAGACATGCTCCTCTTTCCCTATAATTTCCTTTATCCCTTTACTGTGTGATCATGTGACTCAGAGGCAATGTTCAATCACCTTAATTAAATAAACAAATTATTACGTCTGCCTATTGGTGTCACGACCATAAAATGTGCAGTTAGCTTTGAATCGGTGCATGAAATTGCAGAAAATTCTCTTACCAGATGTTACGACCTTTGCGACTAGTAATTGCTGTAACTACTGCAGTTCTAATAGCAAATTCAAATCATGTAAAGCTCATGCCTTCTGTCAGGCTTCCTCAAAGAAGTTTATGGAGTGCTGCGTTCAGAGTGAATTGAACTATTTGCACAAGTTAATTACATACAAAGTCAATGCAACGACACAAATAGATGTGAATATGCAGCGGGCGAGCAGAATGACGCAAATTGTATTGCATTTCGCCTCAATCGCGTCTTCCGCGCAAGTTGAACATTTTCAGCTTGAGTGAGAAATTTGGGCTGATTGACACGTCTGGTTTGACCAGTCCGGACGTGTGAAGACACTTGCCATTGCGCCAGTGGCGTTCAGTGACTTCTCTTCCGGGGGCGTAGGAAAGCAAAATATGTGTTCATTTGTGTGTATGGCTCATTCATGTGTGTGGCTCGTCATGTCAAACTGGCTAAATACATGTTTTACGCTCCCGGAAGAGAAGTCACCGAACACCACTGCGTTGAGCATTGTTTTTTGAGTCACTCACGCGAATAACACCAAGTAATCTGTCGAGTAAAGCTCTGCGTTTGGTGTGAACACAGCAGAACACAGCAAAGGACGTAAAAGCATTAAAATAACAGAGAGGAACAGGTCAAGATTTTATTGAAGCAATGCATCATATTTTATCTTTATATCATGAAACTGATGTGACACGATACGTGGCACAATACATGGCACGAGTCAAGTGGAGTTATTTTATGAAGCTATTGTCTCTTTTTGAAGTCACAATGTACTCCCATTGTAAACAGAAGAAAACAAAAATAAGAAAAAAGAAACAATTAAGGTTTTCCGAAGAACAAATAAGCCAACAGGGTGAATAACTAAGTTACCATTTTTAATATAGGTAAATAATATGTTTAACATGAATAAATATTTGTAAAATGTAAATACTTCAGCAAAACATGGGCTTAGAAATGCATTTCCGGCACATAGGAGTTAGATAAATGAAGGATCACAGTGGTAATTAACACTCCTGGTTTACTGTAATTACACTCAGGTCACAGTAATTAAACACTCTCATACAGTGTGTGTTGAACACCCAGACAGGTTGTCTGGCGAACAGGTGAGCGGAACACAAATATGTTTGTGTAACATGTTAGACCAACACTTAAGAAGCGTTTTCTTCATTCCTTGATGCTTTTCATTTACTGCACTTCCAGAGTCATCGCATTAATGTAAATGTGTAAAATTGTCTGTACTTATATCGTGTGCTTAAGGCGATTTCCTAGGCTGATATGATTAGGAACTATACCCCCATTCCGGCGTAATAATCAAGGAAGTTTGCTGTCGTAACATGGCCGCAGCAGCACAGTGATATCAAGCAGTGAATGTGGAAATAGGATATCCAACATATCCAACGTGACAAACTGCTTGCACAAGGAGCGTGATATCACTGCGCCTGCAAACTTCCTTTATTATTTTTTTATTGCCGGAATGGGGGTATGGTTCCTAATCAAATCGCAACTTTTAATTTTCCGCCGGTCTCAGCACACGATATAAGTACAGAAGAGTCAAGTTTTAAATAGGAAAAATATTGAAATTTTTTGAACGCGATGCTACTGGTCTAAATGGATTCAATGATCTATGCTAAGCTATGCTAAAAGTTCTCCAAAACGGTAAAACTCAACTTATTATCTCAGGGGCTATTGTAGAATGAGCCTATTTCCCAAAAAAGTGGAGTGTTCCTTTAACACACTGTATTAAATGAGCCAAGAATTCCCTATTCTGCATTTAGTGGTAGTTCACAATTCGCCTTAACAAAAAGCCAGGTTATTTTAAGGTTATGGTTCTTTAATTTTCAAAAGATAAATCATTGTACAGGCTGGAATAAGAAGCATTAGGAACTGAAAGCAGATGTGTAATAATCAGCTATTTATACACCTGATGCACTGTGACAATTATAGACATGCTCCTCTTTCCCTATAAAATCCATTTAATGTGTGATCATGTGACTCCGACGCAATGTTCTATCACCTGAATTAAATAACAAATTATTACGTCTGCCTATTGGTGTCACGACCATAAAATGTGCAGTTAGCTTTGAATCGGTGCATGAAATTGCAGAAAATTCTCTTACCAGATGTTACGACCTTTGCGACTAGTAATTGCTTTAACTACTGCAGTTCTATTTGAAAAATTCAAATCATGTAAAGCTCATGCCTTCTGTCAGGCTTCCTCAAATGCATTGAAGTTTATGGAGCAAAGCGTTAGCTACAGAGATTAGACACACTGCATGCAGGTCAAGAGATGTAACACGCTGCTCTTCTTATTGCATTTTAAACTATTTCACCTTTGACTCTGTTTGCTCCTGACCTTTCAAAGCACAGCCAAAGATTACCAGACAATTCACACTTAATGTGATGTGACAAAACTTCCTGCAAGACCTTTTTGTTTATAACCTTAAATTTATGTTTTTTACATCCCAGTTTTTACAGTTTCTACAAATGCATTTCATATGAAAGTCAAAGCAACACATGATGAATCTTAAGTTTGTTTTTAAATGTGTAGAAATATTATTGAACTTATATATAACATAAAAATATATTTTTTAAAAATTGGTCACGCTAGCTGTAAAAAAAAACTTGATTCAACTTTAAAAAAGTTACCTAGTTGCCTAAAGATTTTGGGTAACGCTTCAGTATAGGGGACAATTCTCACTATCAACTAGTTGTTATTAGAATGCCTATTATTGGCATATTGGCTGTTTATTAGTACTTATAAAGCACATATTCTACATGAGCATATTCTACATCCCTAATCCTACCCAATACCTTAACCTAACAACTACCTTACTAACTATTAATAAGCAACAAATTAAGAGTTTATTGGGGAAAAAGTCGTAGTTAATGGTTTGTTACTAGCGAGAATTGCCCCCTAAACTGAAGTGTGACCCAATTTTGAGTCATTGAAATATTTTTAAGTTGAATTAACAAAACTAAAAATATTTTTTTTACAGTGAGACGCCTTGTGCAATCTGATTCAATCCTGTAAGGTTTTTGTTTTGATCTATGAATTACTGTTCATGTTTCAATATTACATTCACAGTACAACTTTATGACCACCTAAACGCTGTGTCATGGTCCTGGCCTTCCTGTTCTGGTTTTTCGTGCTTTGTGGACAGGACGTGACAGTACCATGTCTTGTGTGTTTGTGTTATGTCTTGTTTGGAGACACGTGTCGTATGTTTTCCCATTCGGGGCGTGTCTTCCATGTAGACCCGCCCCTCTCGTTTCCTCGTTAGCTTCCCTTCAGTGTTTTATTACCCACACCTGCCTATTGTTAATGCCCTTGTTTTCTCTATCCTGTGCTCGTTCGTTGTATGTATATTCTGTGCTGCTTTTGTATTGTTCCTTGTCGCCAGTCATGTCGGTTCCTGTTTTTGGTATGTTACCCTATCCTGCCTAGTATTACCTTCTCTTGTAGAAGTGTTTGGATTTTGGATATTTTTTCATTCTTCAGTTTTGTTCCCCCCTCGTGGGAGGTGTTTATTTTGGGAGTACGAGTCTCTGTTTCGCCCCATCGTGGTTTTTGTTTTGGTTCTTGTAAATAAAGCTTTTTTGTTAACCCCTTCATCCCCGCTGCCTGCACTTGGGTTCTTTCCTCACGTTTCGTGACACGCTGAAGCTACACAAACATAAGTTTGTTCACAAGTAAGAACACAGAAGATCGGTCTATAAACTCAACTACAAACTGAAATGTAGTTGAACTTAAGTGTAACGATTATAAAAAGTTTTAGGATATTGGTACAGTTTAATATCGGCCGTTTCCTACAGTATGCAGTTGGCGGATACTTACAATATATTTAAAGTAAACATTTTCTTAACAGTGTATTGCAATATTTAATATATTGGTTTTGAAATACAAAACTGACACTTCCGTTTAAAAAAAAAAAATTGCACTGACGATAATATGACCACAGAATATTAACAGGTTCAATTTTCATATGGACTATACTGTAGTTCAAATGCTCAAAGTTATTTCAAAGGTCATGATGAGTTTAGTTGGACTACATGAGCTTCAGACTGCTGGCACTGAAGCAGGACTGGATGACTGAGGTGTCTGAGCTCTAAAAGCACAGCACAAGTCAATAATTAACACCCGCTGAGTAACCATGACCTTCTGCCATACATAACACACACGCATATAGAGTGAGAAAACCAGAAGGAGGGATAAACACTTGTTTACTGCCTAAATATATGGAGACAACCGAGCTAAAACGGTAGAGGGGTAGGAGGAAAGAGCTATCGGCTGGGAGAGAGATATAGACAGAGACAGAGAGAGAGAGAGACCTTCTCTCAGCATGTTCGACTCTAAAAGAGAAACGTTGGAACACACATACTGATTCTCCATCTGTTGGCCATAGAGAGGGCGGTACACATAAAAAGAGAGAGAGAAAAAGGAGGAAGAGGAGAGATAGTTTAAACGCAGAGGGGGATGAAACTAATGAAGGGAGAGAGTGAGCCAAAAAAAGAGAAAGAGAGAGTGAAGAAATGAATAAAGGATGACCTCTGACCTGAAGCAGTGAATAGAGGATGCTGGGGATGTGAGGGATGAGTGCGAAAAGGGGATGAGATGAAATACAGAGAGCAGAATGATGTCTGGACAAACACGCTTCATGCTTTTGCAAAGAAAAGAACCGCCTTGAGGGTGGAAAAGTGCTCTTAAAAATAACTCAATGGAGTCAAGGTTGAATGCATTATTATTACACTTTAAATGCCACTTTTATTGAGATGTGTATGCTGAAATCTTAATGAAAAAAACATGCTTGTGTTCCTTAAGTTTTACTTGTGGTGGCTTAATACGAGAAATATACCACCACTTGTTGACCTTTGAGCTTAGATACATTTCTGGAGGTAAATTCACAGAGGTATAAAAAATAAAGACACTTTTTTAAAGTTGGTTTTAGTCTTTAGTTTGCATTATTTCGTGTCACATCACTGCGCAAATATCATTTTACAGTTATGCAAATCTTGCATTATGGATGTGTAAAAATAATGCAAAAAAGATATTTGCCATGAATTATCCACAGTCCGAAGCTGTCTGATGCATTTTAACCTTTTCTGTACAGTCATTTGCAGAGAATGGCGTGCTAGAATTTCAGTCTGTATTTGTGGTATCTTTAAACATTATTCGGTGCATATCAAACGGGATGTATTGCCTTCCGAAGGGCCCTTCGGGAAGGGGTTGCCGTACAAAATGTTGCTCCAAATAAATAGAAAAAGACGTTTTTATTGCTCCCTTGCGAAGTCAATTTTAAAAGGACACATTCAGAGATACAATTGCCTTTCTCAGTAAGGGAGTGGGGAATAGGGATGATCACTTCGGAGTGGAATGCAGGCATTGCTAAAGGGACAGTTCACCCAAAAATAAAATCCTGTCATCTTTTACTCACCCTCAGGTTGTTCCAAACCTGTATACATTTCTTTGCTGAACACAAAGGAAGATTTTTGAAAGTATCTCAGTAACCAAACAGGTGTCATCCCCAATTGACTCCCATAGTATTTATTGTACCTACTATGGCTGTAAATAGTGGATGAGACCTGTTTGGTTACTGACAAAAATAAGCACTTTGTTCCGATATATGAAAATGTATTATTCAATATATTGCACTACCGGCCAAAGACACAATTCAATTGTGCCTTGATTTTGGTTTGTGCTGATAATTAATCTTCGCCCCTGTATGTATAACTCCAAAAGACAGTGTTGTTCTCAAAACATTATTCATTATGTTCATAAAAACCTTAAGTCAGCACAGCTGACAGAACAGACCGGTGAGGTCACTGAGGTCAAACGTCCAAATGGCGCTAAACGCTGGTGCAAATGTGTAATTAAAATCACAGTGAAGGTGGTTATGAGAGGAGCTTAAATAAATCCACGCAAAAGTGGAAACGTTTGATTTGCTGCCTCCGCTATGATCTGTGTAGCACTGGAATAAACTGCCAACCAATCAATGCTGTGTTTTACACCCACATAAATAACTAATATATGTTCCTTACTAATGACTAATGGCCCCATGGGAGAGAGGCAGAGAAGGAGCAGATGAAAAGAGAGAGAGAGAGAGAGAGAAATACTATTTGAATTTAATGCCGATCAAATAAATTCTCCAACAGCCAATAGATTAAATAGTAGGCATAAATGTGACCCTGGACAACAAAACCAGTCTTATGGGTAATTTTATTAAATGGAGATGAATGAATAAGCTTTCTATTGATGTTGGAATATGACAATATCTGGTTGAGATACAACCGTTTTTAAACTCAGGAATCTGAGAGTGCAAAAAATCGAAATATTGAGAAAATTGCCTTTGAAGTTGTTAATCAGGGGCACTCCACTCACAAAAATAAAGTTTTTATATATTTAAGGTAGGAAATTTACAAAATATCTTAATGGAACATGATCTTTCCTTAATATCCTAATGATTTTTGGCATAAAAGAAAAATCTATAAAACTAAAACATGTTGCCGTGCTACTTAAGACTGGTTTTGTGATCCAGGGTCACATATCTAACATTCAATTTTGAACTAACACACAGTAAAAGAAGAAAAACACTACCGCGGCGCTTGTTTTATAGACCACTTTGCTAGATGTAAACACTGGTCCAGAAGCACTTCCCGTTTTATCTTATTTTTAAATCTTGCATATATAATTCAATCTTAAAGGTATTTGTTTAACATTTTGATTCGGTTATAATGTTCTATTAGTTTTGTTTCATAACGTTTGTGTAATGTAAAAAAAACTGAAACAGGAAGTTATTTAGGACCAGCTTGGACCACTGTTGCTTACATTTTCCGAAGTGGTCTATACAGCCCAATTATAATTAGCATTCTTTAATGTTGTTTTATTAGTTTATTTACACATTTACTTGTATTTGGTTGTTTAATATTATTTAATGATTCTTCCAAAACTCAAAATCGATGCCTCTGTAATAGTTTGGACCCATAACTCTTAATTAGATGCAATAACTTTATGACATAATGTGAAACATATTCTGTATTTGACAAAGAATTAAACCTTAAATAAAGCTTCAATAATATTCTGAATTGATGGGAATGATGCAGCTTTTCTGAACTGCTTCGCTGAATTGCTTAGATGAATCAGACTGTCAAACATAAATGTGAAGATCATCCTTCAGTAATGACAGCCACCGAATTTTGGCACTCTATTGTGACTTTAATAAAACACAAAATGGCATTTTAACATTCAACCCACTCGAAATGCTTCCAATTAGAGACCGCAGTGGATGAGAATTATTGGGCCAAATCTGAGCTTTGAACTGCACAATGAGCACTTCTCACAGTATTCCCACTAAACCGTGTTCCCTCTAATAAGCCCAGTTTATTTTGGCTTCATTTCCCCTTCTTCTCAACATGATGATTCAACATTATGAAAGGAGATTGATGGATTGTTCCAGTCAATAGTTACAGACAAGCGAAGATGAACGAGGGGAGAAAATGAGCCGATCTAAGAGCTCTCAAGTCGTGTGAATGCCGAACACGGGAGTTGTGCTGCAGCTGGCGGCAATGAGCGAGCAAACATAATTATATGAGCCGGGGTAACGGGCTGAGCCTGCTAAGGCAGAGAAGAAGACACACGCTGCGTCTGGCGCTCTGTAGATCCTGCTTTTGTTGACGCCTGTATCACTCAAGGATGCAGAAGAAAAACATCTGCAGAATACTTAACCTTTAACCCACCACACCAACAAATTCAATGTGTTTGTTTGCTTGTTTAAATCTGGAAATACGAGTCTCAAGAGAATAAGGAAACAAATAAGTGAGTGGTGTTTCATATCAACTCCAAAGATGCAAAAAGGGTGCAGTGGTTTGTGCTTTTGTGAAACACATGAAGAAAAACAGACACCAATGTGCGTACATACTTTGCAGGCATCGCTCCCACATAATGTGTTTTATAATCTCAGCCAGACCTAAATAAAAACTCAAATGCTGAACACAGTTATACACACTTCCACTTGTCCACTTTCTGTTGACCAGGTTTCAACCACAAAAGGATATAAACAGAAAGAAATGCCACACTTACGTTTAACTCAAGAACACTTACTGTTTTCGCAGAGTTGACGTGTTGTTGGTCCCACTGCTGTCATTTCTCTCCGGTCTCCCCCTCTCTTTCTCAACAGGAGCCGAGCCACACGACAGGCCTCGGGTCAGCCTCGTGTGCGTCTGTCGAGCCGGACCAGGCACCGTGGATGAGGGGTGCGTTACTGCTGACGTTCTGATGCACACCTCCAGCATTGTGGTTCTGATGCACACCTCCGGCATTGTGGTTCGGTAGCGATGAAGGCTGGCCGGACTTTGAGCTCTGGTTGTGCGTCGAGTTCTCGGTTCCTGTGTTCCTGTCCTGCCGTAGGTCCTGGTTCTCCTGGTTAACGCGGTCTAGCTGCGTCTCGAGCTCCTCGATACGTTTGCGTTGCGTCTCTAAAAGTTTGGCCTGGTTCTCAATGATGTTATTTAGCTCCAGAAGATACTCCACAGCCCGACTCGGGCTGTCTGGGTTGGACTCCATAGTTTGGGGTTTACCCTGTCCCCCCCCCCACCTGATGGGTACAGTGGGGGGGAGATCAAACAACTGAAGGTGTAGGAAGAGACTTGATGCAACTCTTTTATCCTATGCGTTGTACCTTGAACGGCTTTGACGTGGCAGAAAGAAACATTTAGAGCTCCAGTGTTGTTTATGTAGTTGATCAACTACACTTGAATGTACAAGACAAGTGTATCCATGAATCCTTCAGACATGGGCGGCAACCACAGATCTCAAGAGTTTAAAGGAGGAAAAATGTATGACACAGTTCTCAGCATCAACATGAGGCTTTTCCAGCAGGAAAAAATATCAATTGGAGTCCACGTGACAACAAAATAATATTTTAGTCAAACAATGGCATCTGTAGAGACATCCTTTCTGCTGTTTCCACCCTACAATGTCAAAATCTCATCTTGGGATCTGCTGTGCTACACACATCTCCAAGATGCTGAGGTAGCACAGATGAAAATGGCAAACAGGAGCAAAAAAATACACGTGATCCCTGAAATTCACTGGATTCGAAACCTGTGTGACTCGAGACAGACAACATACTGTCAAACTAAAGTCAAGGGATCTCTGCAGTAACGCAAAGTGGTCACAAAAGTCCCCCCAACCAGTCAAAACTGAATCACAACTGCAGTGTCCGACATCACAAGACAGAAAAACTGTCTTTGTTCAGAGAAAAATAGAGGAATGAGCGATTTTGACATAAAAAACTCTCACTAATTCATATACAAAAACGTTGCACATGCACGCGCTCCGGCTCTCACTCCAGAGTGCCAGTCAAATACCTGTTTCAAAACAAAAATGTACACATGGCTCAATGTTTTTCAACACAAAAAGGTCCTACCTACACCTCTCTTTATCGGCGTTTTCTTCAACCCATTTTCAGTTTCTATGTGACGCCTTCAGTCCATCACGAGCGGTTTGCTGTTTCCTCGTAAAATGAGCGCGTTTATCTGCACCCCAACGCCCGTCGAGTATAAACTGTAACGTCGTTAAAAGACGTTTATCTTGCCATTAATACAACAGACTTTTAAAGATGTATATCTAGCATTCTTCAAAGTTCTTTGTAATCCTCACAGTCAGCGACTCTTCACAGTTTGACGCTGCGCGGTGGCTTTGGAGATGAGCGCGTGGACGCGCGGCTTCGTGCGCGTGTTTCTCACCTGACAGATCCGATCGCGAATGCTGGGCAGAGATGAGCTAAACTAGTCTTTCCTGCACTCGTCACAGATTCAACCCACGCAAGTTTTTTCAATACGAGAGAGAGAAAGACCTCAACAACGAAAATCATAATAACCAGTGAATATAATTACCTGTAATAGCGTCCGCACAAAAACATAACCATATTTTACCCAGAATAATATGTTGCTGCAATAATTTACAATACCAATTGTTCTCAGTTTGTTTTAACAGCTAATCTACAGTATAATATGGTGGGAAAACAAGGCAAGATTGGGTTAAATGTTTATAAAAGGTAAACAGTTGAATCACAATGCAATGAAAAAAAAACACTGCGTAAAGTGTAAGCCAGTGGTGACGTGGTGTTTATGCTGTCAATCATCTTCAAGCTATATGCTTTTAATCTCAGCGTCCTCGAGCGGGTTATGGTTTGCATTACAGTCGTTTTTGCACTGTGAGAAGGTCCAGTAGTATTTCCATATCTACTCGAATTCAACTTTATTGCTGATTGGTTGTTTTTACTGCATCTCAAAAGCAATTTGTTATGCGTTCTTGATTGAACATTTTCAATGTGCTTTGCTGCCACCTACTGCTTACGGCAGAAATTACATGTGCACACACATAAATTAGACTCATCATTTTACTCATGGCTAGTTCACCCCAAAATATTCATCAAACACAGATGAACCATCTAAATTCTGCAAGATTCCAGGTGTGTTAAGGAGCAGTCCAGGGCTGAGACTAAAGTATGCAGGCCGGTAGCTCTACAGAAGCAGTTTTTTTAACTCCCACTAGATGGCACTAATGCATTAATAATAAGTAAAAAAATATATATAAAGAATATGAATTATTGCATAAATATTACGTAAAACCATTACATTTTCAGAAAATCGAAATTGTTAAATAAAAAATATGAAATCAAAATGCATTACATTGATTTCACTAGATGAAAAAGTAGGTTGCCACCCTGAAAGAATGATTGATGAGCATGTTAGAAGTTGTACGTTTCTGTTTCCATCTGTTGTGGTTATTTAATATTCATTTGGTTTGCACAGGGACACACAATGACCCCAAGTGCAAGTGTTTCCAAACTATATTTGTCAGAATTTATCAGAATTCTGCCTTTATCAAAGATAAATAAATATATTAAAACATTAATTTTCCAGATCTCACTACCATTGCAGGAAGGCCAGGATCTGAAGCCCATTGGGGTGGCTCAAACGGTTGGCATCAACGGCTTATCCCAACAGTCTTCATTTGAAACAACCACTTACTGCACTACATCATGATCCTGGAATGTCTTGATCCCTGTCAGGAATTCGACAAGTTTCATGGAGAACAGGGAAATTTGGATGAGACCCTCGTCAATCTTTGCCCCAACTGGAATGTCCCAGAACATCCTCATCCGCACTGATACACATGACATCAAGCTGCTCGATTTTAGGGACTGTAAAATGTAATATGTATGCTTCACAAACCGGGCAAAAACAATAACTCAAGGCCACAATTCATTTCAGATAAATACATATATGTTTATTATATAACTCTCATATAATTTGTTACGGTTACAGTGGAGTATAACAATATAATCATAATATAAACATAATATATGTATATTATTATAATAATATAGGCCTATTTAAATGTATTTACAAACAGTACATATGGCCATAGAGATTAGTATTGACGTAAAGACTCGATCTCTAAAACTCACACTTCAGATTGAATACAGGTGACAAACAGAGAAGCAGAAGATGCATTAGAGACATTGGCTCAAACTCTGAATATTATGATATCTTTAAAGATGCGCTCATTCATTTCTAATACGTGAACCATTTACACCAGACTTGTGAATTACATTTACACAAACTGATCCCAGACCTGCTGGGGGGGAGTGCACAGAGCACACTGCTGTCCTGGCTATCTGCTGTGGTTTGAAATGGAAAAATATGCATAGATTTAATGTGCGTATGAATTCTGGTTAAGAGTAGGATGGAAAAAATATGGGTGATATTTTGGCAGATTAGGAAGCAGAAAAAAACATCAGAAATAGGAACACAACTGATAAGTAGGCACAGTTTGTAGGCTCAACTCTAAATATTTGTCAGTACATCAAGCTACTGTTACATGGACGCAATATATGAGTCAAGAACTCTCTCACTTTTACTTTAGCAAGCTTTTCATCAGTAGAGATAAAATAAAGAGGCATTTAGGGTTGGCACAATGCCTGTATTGCAACTCCAACATCTATTTTTAGTAAAAATGTATATTATAAATATTCATGTTTCCTATTGATTTCCTATTGCTGGAAAAATAAATGTTGATACGAGGCAAAATGTAAATTCTTCATAATTTTGTTATGAATAGTTATGATCTGAAATTCACTTAATTTCTCTATGCAACAAAGTTAATGTGTTTCAGCTGCAGTACATACTGTATGTTATGGGCCAATGTGTTACATTGTGTAAACCATGTTAAATAGAAATATTAATCAATATAAGTCATTTTTAAACTGCTTTAGTTTGACGTTTCTGAGGTCACAGAGGTCAAAGCTTGCAGACGGGAAGAGACTTACGTTACCAAGGCAACCATTAGGACAACTTTGAGGGCTTGGCATAAGGAACATACTCTAAACAGGTGCCTGTTCAGGATCAACAACGTTTGTATATTTGCTCCCTGAGATGTCAGAGACCCAGAGGGCACACACAGATTTGTGTACGTGTACATAAAATTGAAACAAACACACAAGGAAACGGACAAATAAATGGCCTCTAAACACTTCAATTTTGCATACATACATACAGTGTATATGGATATCATTCATAAAAATTGACAAGAATATTTCCCTCAGGAGACAGTTCAGAAGAGATCAAGATAGCACTTGTTTTCAAGGAAAAATGCACAACAAGCGCTAAAATCATCCAGTATTACTTTGTTACTTTTCAAAATGTTGGGGATGATGGCGTGGGTGAAGTACTGAAAGTTAAAGTTGGACTTAGGACACTATAAAATGTAAAAATAATATTTGGCCCTTTAGATACCAAGTGAAAATACTATACAAACATTCTGATATAAAAATAAAAGATGCGTGGTTTGTTTATGACTGCAGACTTTCTTTATGAACAACAAGAGATGGAGAGAGAAGAGCGGGAGAGATCAACCTGGAGTGAGAGCTTTAAAACTCTTTAAAGTCTTCTGCTGTATATTTCAAACACATAAACTAGATTAACTAACCTTTCCATTAATAATCACTTAACATATTGAAGAAATTAGACGTGGACTGACTTTTTTAAACAAATTAGTCTTTTACCATCATACCGTTAACAGTAACATTTTATTTAGGAAATGAAGCCGCTTGCTTAAAAAATTGGTTAAAAAACTGCAATCCGTAACTTTGCCTCTCTATCGCCATCTATGTGTTGGAAAATAAAATAGGAGGTTTCCTGTCATCCTTACTGTATTTTTACGTGTACAAAATGGTACCCAGCAGCTCAACTTTGGGTCAACTTCTGGGAAATTTGAGTTAAGATAAGAAGAAAGTTTTCAACACAATTTTCTGTTTTTATGTTTACGCACTGTTTTGGCTGCGCACTGCGACTTTAAATCCCTATCGATACAGTAATACTTGCTTTAGTAAACATCAAAATCTGACAAAATTAAGTCTCTGCTCCTCTCCGTCTCCCTACCATTTGCATCCTCTTGTCTTCTCTAATGTGTCTATGTGAGGTGGGTTTTAGCCAGGGGCCTGGAAGTGGGGGTCCTGGGATCCTCTGAGTGAATTTTGTGTTCAGTGTGTCATTCAAATACGCAGAAAGACCAGAGATACTGGCTGCCGAAACACTACTATCAGATACACTGGTTCCTGACTCGGAATCTGTGTAGTCGGATGGGGCAGATGTTAGAAAATCAAACGGGATCTGATTGAATTCAGGCTTCCCTTCACAAGAAAGCCCAAATAAGGACCTGCTGGGACGAAGTGGGCGGGGCTGAACTGCTGGAGGCAGGACAAGGACACCTGAAAAAGGACGAGACCTACGACTACTTTCTACTCCATCTTCGTCTTTTTTGTGAGGTATCCCTCCTTCAGTATTTCCATTCAACTCATATTTTACCCTTCTCTCATTCTCTCTTTCCCGATCTTCCTCTCTTTCGCTCTCTGAACTGTGCCTCGGCCATTCTCTCTCTCTCTTCCACTCTCTCTCTAGCTCTCTCTTCCACTGATCTTCTTCCTCCCACTGCAGTTTAGGTTCAGGAAGTCTCTGGTTATGGATGTTTTGTGTGTTCTGACTCTCGTCCTTTTCCACAGCTCCCTCGCTCTCGCAGCTCTCCCATCTCACCGTCTCTTCGCTCCTGCTTGGCCTGTTTTCTCTTCTCTTTTCATTCTTTTTCTTCCATTTCTCTTCCTTTACAATTTGCACCTCCATTTTTTCTTTACTCTGTCCTTTCAGTATGTCTCTGGGCAAGCTTTGTGACCTTCGTTTCCTCCTTTCATCTTCAAACTTCCACTCCCTGCTTTGATTTCTGCCCTTGTGACTGTCAGGGCTCTCTCGGTCTCCTCCATCGCTTCCCCACCCCTTCTGTTGTCTCCGCCCCCTCTTGGTCTTCACTGGTTTTGGAACGCTGGATGCGGCATCCCGTTGGGCGCGGCCACGGGTCACTGCAGCCAGACCCGACTGCAGGGCCGGGGGTGAGGAGGAGACGGCTGCGACGTAATCACGGTCTTAGAGAAAAAATGTGTGAAAGGAAAAAGAGAGAAGTTGAGAAAACGCCTTTTTTAAGCGTATGTTTGTACATAAAATACTTGTTCTCATAAAATTTCAACATTCCATACAAACCCTTCATCGGAGGAATTGTAAAACTGTACTGGTCACTATTTTCTGTTTATTACAGTATGTCAACTAATGCTTTCAAGATTATACATTTGTATAGATGTGTCGTATACATTTACTGAGATCTGCTTGCCATTCAGATTAGAAACAACATAAGTAGGCAGGCACAATGGCAGAAAGTCTAAGCCTTTGTTGTAGAATAGATTTTATATTAGAAAAATAATGGCTAACTAAAATGGAAATTATTTCTTCAGGTAGTTTTGACAACCAATTACAATCAGTGTTTTAGGATAATGCCTCACTCTTTAGTGAAAACTCTGTGGTCATTTTAATTGGGCTGTATGCTATATATTTAAAGCTTGTGCTGACTCATTAAAACTGAAAGCGAAGACACTTCTAAATGCAGACGAAGCTGTTTGATATGCTATTTATAAACCACTTAATCCTACAAACTGCATAAAACATCAGTCTAAATAATGAAAATAAAATTATAAGGGCATACAAATGGACCAAATCAACATCTTTACATTTGTTCTTTAAAAAAAAATAAGACTAGAAAGTGCCAATATGTTAGCTGTAGAAAGGAATTAATAAGGTTGGCGCTGTAATATTACAGCTGCAATCTGTAACTTTTGCTTCTCTTCCTGACAGCTTAAAGGGATAGTTCCCCCCAAAAATGAAAAATTCTGTCATCATTTACATACCCTCAGGTTGTTCCAAACCTGTATGAATTTCTTTGTTCTGCTGAACGCAAAGGAAGATATTTGAAAGAATGTCAGTAACTCAACAGACCTCATGAGATCTGTTTGGTTACTGACATTCTTCCAAATATCTTCTTTTGCGTTCAGCAGAACAAATACATTTATACAGCTTTGAAATGACAAGAGGGTGAGTAAATGATGACAGAATTTTGGGGCAAACTATCCCTTCGAATTAAATCATTGATATATGCTTACCGATGTACAGTACTTGATCAAAACTATTTTTTTAGCAAAAAGTTACATATGGCAGCTTTAATTTAACACTACTTTTCCTCAGGCCCGGTACAAGGCTGGCTCGACTGGGGGAAATGATAATCTGGTTGGGCAGATATGGGTAGATTTTTTTTACATTTCCCTGCGATTAAATTGACAGATCACTAATACATCATAAAATTTTGATTATTAATTAAGTATTTAATAATTATTTAATAATTATTTTATTTGTCAGCTGGATTTGGAGGGGCAAAAGAAAAATCTGGAGGGACAATGCCCCCCCAGACCTGTACATGCTTTTGCCACCTATACAAAGTTCAGAACAGTCTGAATCTTTGCAAGACGATCGTGTAGCCAACCTTTTGTTCATCAGTAAAAATATAGCCTAATTTGATTGTTCAATAAACAAAAGTAAGTTAGCAAGTTAGCATGATGAATTTCAGTAAATTCAAAATAAAATATCAAAATAAAATATAATAAGAAAACAACAGCGTTTAAAAAATGTAAATACCTATACTAGATGTTAAATAGAAAATCATTTTCTTCTGAATTACCAACAAACATACAGGAAGCTGTACTATATTGACCTTCACTGTCATACTTCACAACATACAGGTTGACAATCACAGTGACTCTTGAGGAAACAAGGTGTTATTAACATAGGACAGGGGGAACCAGCAAGCACAGACGACAGAGAAATATGAGAGAGATGTAGAGAAACAGTAAAATGGAGAACTAACAGGAACAGCTACCAACCGCGTATTTTCTGTCCTTCCAATCACATAGAAACACGGTTCGCCCAGCTTGGAGTTGGTCATACAGAGAGACAGACTGGAGAGCTCCACTGAACGAGGAGAAGCCAAAAGAATGAAAAGAGGAGTCAGGAGGTAAGAGAGGAAGTTTGGACGAAAGAGTGGAAGCAGAAAAGGGAAATGGAAAAAAGTACACAGAAATGAAGGATAAAAGATCAAAAAGAGAACAAATACGAGATAAAAATAAAGGATGAAGGACAAAGCAAATGAGATGACCCAATAATTAAAAGTAAATGAACAGAAGTGTGTGAACACAATTTGTACAAAAATAAGAACATGGGGTTTAATGAATATCAAAGAAAAGAAAAGGAAATGAAAAGCAGAGAACAGTTGTTAGTAAACTAATAGAAAAGAGCACTTTATTTCTATTAACAGCTAAAGATTGCTCTATAATGACAGATATAGTATCGGTATTACAGTGACGGTGATAGATCATACATTATAAAGTAATCGTCGCATATAATAGTTGTTATTCTGAAAACTGTTTAATAGTAAAAAATGATATTTATTCACTGTGAACAATTCTTACCGTAGTCAGGGACGTATCCATTGCCCCGTTTGAAGACGAGGTGTATCCTGATCCCTCCAGTTCTGATCTGCTCAACAGCCTGAGCGTGACTCATTCCTGCTGTACTGTTACCATTGATCTCCACCAGCTGATCGCTCACCTGAACACATTCATAATTACATATAGAGGAAAAAATATATAGTGTATATATGAGTAGTTGAGAAATATACCATAAATATGTCCTATGGCGTGACAGCAAAAATTAAGATAAAAGCTAACAATGAAGAAAAATCTCTCTCATGCTATGTTATATTATAAATATGAATAATATTTAATCATTCATTATTAACAGTTTGTTTTCCACAATTTTGATATGTTACACCATATGACAGTCAACGACCCATATACTGTGTAGTGCATGAACATTGCATTACAAAATTTCTGTACTTTATATTCAGTAAACCTTATATATAGCATCAGCAGTACTTAATCAAATGTATTAAATTATAAATACTCAAATATAGAAAGAAGAAATATTTGTGATGAATGAATGTTACAGTATAAATATTGTCCTTTAAACAAACAGTATGTTATATGTATGTTGGGTTAGGGTTGAAGTGAATAGATAGTTTTAGTCACTTCAAAAACCATTTACGAAAGGAGTTATTTTTAGACATTTTGTTTCCAAAAGTACAGCTATGTCAGAAACAGACACACATGCACACACCTGTATTTTGTGGCTGCGTGAGGCTGGTCCTCCCTCCATCAGCCCCAGCACATAGAGACCCATGTTGTATTCACTCCCTCCTCTGAGACTAAAGCCAAACCCTGTGGGCCCTCTCTCCAGCTCCACGCTGTAGTAGCGCGAGACGTCCTGATTTGTGCGTGTCAAAGAGAGAAAGAGTCGCTGCAGTTACTGTGGTGTCACACAGATTACGTAAAAGGAGGCTGCTATTGTAGCTCACCTTTGATTTTGACCTGTGAGATTTCCTGTTCTTAGAATCAGGGTCATGGTCAGCATGCTCTGAAGAATCTGAGAGAAATGGGAAAGAGGATTAAGAGGGAGAGATGAGGAGAGAGGAAAAGAAACAAAGTTCGGCTGAAAGGATGAATTGTTCAAACGATTGTGTGTCTTTTGCATGTTTTGATGCAAAAACGAATCACAAATTCAGTTAAAGGTGCAGAGTGTGAAATACAGTGGGCCTCTAGTGGTGAGGTTGAGAATTGCAACCAAGGGCTCACTCCCCCACTCCTCCCTTTCGAAGCACGACGGTGGGAGACACAGGACTAAGATGTTGTCACATTTTCGCATCTTTGCCGAAGGAGAACGTATTTATGAAACAGTTTGTCTGTTAAGAGCTACTGTAGAAACAACATGGCCATTCCATGCAAGTGGACCCGCGATGTATGTAGATAGAAAATAGCTCATTCTAAGGTAATAAAACATAACACTTCATTATGTATGGTCTTTATACACCTCTGAACACATAGTTATGTGTATTATATTGCATTTCGGACAATAGATGCTCCAAAAAATGACACATTGGACCTTTAACAAGACACTACATTTGTTTAAAATTGTGTTCTCTCTATGAACATTTGTTTTTTATTGTTTATACCTATTTATCATGGCAGAAATAAAAGATGAAAAGATTATAAAATGTTAAAGAACAGCATTATTCAGACGCACAGTGTCGTCGAGTACGTATTTGCCATTTTGAGGAGAGCTGACTCAGGTTTTGCAGTGAAGTGATGCTGTATAATCTCAGTAAAGTATGACAGATAGTGGCAGTCTTACCGCATCCGCTACAATCTTGAACTCAGGATGGGGAATCACAGTGTGCGTAGGTGTGCAGCATCTAGTATTTTATACGTTTGCAGTATGAGCTGATGTGCATAATGTCTTTAGTGAACACTGCACTAGACAGCATGTGCCAATAGTTCAAGCAATCAGGGAGTACAAATGATTCTTAGTAAATGAGCTTTGGAATGTTCAGGATTAGGACCTTGGGCCATTAGGACATTTTGCTTACATTAGCTCTTAAAATTATTCCGGGCAATGTGGCAATTTGCTGAATCCGCAAGACTGTTTCAAAAGGATAGTTCACCTAAAAATAAAAATTCTGTCATCATTTACTCATCCTCAAGTCATTACAAACCTGCGTGACTTTCTTTCCTTTGCAGAACACAAAAGAAGATATTTTGAAGAATGTTGGTAACTTGACTTTCATTGTATGCACACAAAATCACAGAGACATTTCTTAAAATATCCTCTTTAGTGGCAGCATATGGCTGTTGCGCTCCGGGCGACCCGAGTTCGAGTCACGGCTCATGGTCCTTTCCCGATCCCTCCCACTCTCTCACCAACTTCTCTTTCTGTTCTATCACTGTAACTGTAGTAATAAAGGCAAAAAGCCCAAAAATAAATCTACAAAAAAAAATTTTTGTGAGGAGCACTAACACAAAGGACATGTTTTGTGCTTTAATGTATTTTTAAGATACAATAAGGAAGATTGAGTTTAATAGATGGATAGTATCTAGTACCTCACACCGAGTTTAAGGTGGGGATGATTTCCATTGTTATGTGTGATAACGTGACGTGTGCGAGTCCATCTTTTGTGCAGTCGTTGGCATTGATCTACTGTTCTATTAAACAGGTTTAGCCTTGAGCTTATAGATCCATGATCTATTAAAGTCCATTATGGGCCAAAAACAAACCAGCTGACACAAATCGATACAAGATCTTTAAAGAATGATGAATTGGTTTTAAATGTTTGTTGATCTTGATTTTAAAAGTGATTATATGTTCATCATGTTTACAGGTTTTTATCTTTTCAAAATAAACATTACAAAGTTTCTTAAAGGGACAGTTCACTCAAAAATGAAAATTCTGTCACCATTTACTTTGTTCTGCTGAACACAAAGGAAGATATTTGAAAGAAAGTCAGTAACCAAACAGATCTCATCCCCCGTTTACTGCAATAGTAGGGAAAATAAATACTATGGGAGTCAATGGGGGATGAGATCTGTTTGATTTCTGACATTTTTACAAATATCTTCCTTTGTGTTCAGCAGAACAAAGACATTTATACAGCTTTGAAATGATAAGAGGGTGAGTAAATGATGACAGAATTTTCATCTTTGGCTGAACTATCCCTTTAAAATGTCCAGTAACTGTACTCTTCTGTTTAAACATGCAGTTTGCACCACTTTAGTTACCAGCACAAGCCCACTTTTAAAACACATGGTAAATACAGAAATGGGCTTACGAGCACTGGAGCGTGGTACAATGGTTAAGCGCAGTGTGTTTCCAGCTCTCCGCAGGATCTGAGCCAGCTCTCTGTGGGGTAAATTAACCACTGATCTCCCATCAACTGCCTCCAGGCGATCCCCGGGCCTGATCTGACCGCTGCGGGCCGCCGGGCTGCCTCTGCGTACTGTCACGAATCTGTGAGGGAGCAGGGACGCTGCTGCAGAGGAAAGAGAGAAAGGCTTTTTAATCACAAATAATACACCCTGTGTCATTTTCCTCGCTTTTCGTATTGTGCTGTTGAAAAATATCATCCATGAATTAATTTCTACTTCCATTATGTCATGTCATACAACCTTAAAGCGATATTACAGACTGTTCATGAGAAAATTTGCAGCTCTTTCAAAATTTGGCACCAGCAATTATAATACAGTACATTGTTATTTCTGTGCACACAGCTGAGGTGATTTATAGAGAAGGAGCGAGGGAGAAGTTTGACATTTCAGTAAATATGAAAAAAATGCAATTTGCATGTTAGAAATGAGAAAATGACTCTGTTTTTATTTAAGTCTTAATGATGAACTGTGTTATAAGTCAGTAAATTCTTAAATGTGTAATCCTTGAAAAGGAGTTGTGATTTAAACCAAACCAAACCAAGATGTATTGAATGGAACAGAGATTTATCCGAATATGAACAGTGGATTAAGAAAAGAAGAGACGAAGGGAGTAAAGCGGTGGGCATTTGAGGGAAAGATAAAGGAAATTATTCATCACTGTGGTAAAGTCAGTCTCTCTCTCCTCCCTCACTCGCAGTCAAACCTCAATGTCAACCGTTTTTAGGGTAGTTTTTAAAGGCATCTATCATTAATACGCACACTGAATCAGAGCTTTTGACTGCTGCAAAGCCCTCTTCAGCCAAATCACCCTGTATGTCACGTTCACTACATAGACTATACATAGAAACTCAATCTGCTGAGACCACCACAACCTTCAAGAAACACCTGAAAACACACATGTTCTGCAATAAAACATATTGTCAAACAATCTCTGGTGGATTTCTGAATGTTGTTTGGCTAGAGATAGCATAGCCTTTACAGTCAGATTTGAGAGAAAAGAAGACGTTCAGGAATAAAGCAACATCAGCTGGTCATCTACATTCATTTTTGTGACTGTAGTACTGAAGCACACATAACGGTATCGTCTGCTGGTGTGGACACAAATATAGTTATGGTTAAAGTTAGTGTTATAGTTATCGTCATAATGTGAACGCCCCTGTGTTGTTGTCTCCTTAAACAAAATGGAAACAAGCTTTCTCATTTCATCAAAGTGTCTTTGTATAAACGTGGCTGCTAAATGAATAAATGTACTGCATGATGAAGAAACTGTGGCAGTAAACATACAAACATAGAATTAAATCCTTCCTGTTATTAACCTCATAATCTGCATTGACATTAGGAGTGAAAACTGAAATCGCTGATATGATGACAGGGATTAAAATCATGCAAAAAGGCAGAAACATGAAATGGCAAAATCTTTTTCACACTGGAAAATGTTAATGTACCGTTACATTTTATGTGAAAATAAATACGAAAACTACAACTGATTCTTAGATGCTTTTGCTTAGATTACAGCTAATATGGACACCGGGATACGTGTACAATGTTTGTTTGTATCCTTTTTCCATTTGCTCCATTAAAAACTAAATCAGATGGTAATATGTCTGTAAAACAGCCAGCTGCTGCGGATTAGAACTCATTTTCTGATTTGGTTATTCTTAGTATTGTCTTCTTTTAAGTGCAATGTGCTGTGCACACACACAAATAGAGCTTTAATAATCCAAAAGTCACATGGATACACTGCAGGGGAATAAAACCATGTTTACATCCCTAAACCAAAGTCAATATGCTTGTCTCCATTAGTATATGCCATTAACTGACAACTACAGCCCGTCCTGTCCTGACCTACTTATACCAACACACACACACGCACACTTATTCTTGGAGGTACAAATGTCCACGTGCCCCCCACACATCTCATTCTGTGTTTTGCTCAACCACTGGGTGCAGTGTGCAGAGGTCTTCATTGATGGTTCATGCTGACTCACTTGCTTCAGCTCAAAGGGAAAGATTCATGCAAAGCTTTTTGACTTTCTCTGTTCTCTCAAGCCTAAGGGAGTATCTGTACAACTAGCATTAGCTTTAGCGTTTAACATGACATTGTTTTAGCAAGCTGGGCTGATGTCAGCGTTAGATCTGCCTGGGAGGTGTTACGCATTAAGATTACTGCTCTTATAACAGTAATTGACTGAGACCACAGTTTTTAAGACAATTCAAGTCACATTTGAGTTTTTTTAATATATATATACCTGTAATTCAGCAGTTGTACTATAGTATGACATGATGATCTTCCAACCCCTTTATAGCAATAAATAGGCTGCTTTTACTACTGAACCTTTTCAAAATTTTCTGTAGATTTGTACAAAAAAAATCAATATATTTTATATAAATGACTATACATTTCTCTCTATAAATTGTTAAATGTACACTGTTATGATTGGCCAACCACATAAAGCACTTGTTTATATGTCGGGCCGGGTTGAATTACAGCATCCATATGGGCGGTCATATGTTAATATGCTTCTAGTTGTAATGTTGTGATAAAATAAAATATAGTATATTAAATGTCTTAGTAATTAAAAGTGCAGACTGGTAACCCTAAAGATCCTGTCTCAAAGCCCATAATAGGTAATGCATCACCATCTGCCTGTGAGTACGGCACTTATGCATCTCTGGGGAGACTCTGACTGTAATAAATATAGATCACGTTGGGCAAAATTCCATCAGTAAGACTTTTTTGAAGGACTTTTGTGACAACATGCCTCAATAGCGAGGCATTCTCGGTTAAAATTGTAGTCTTTCTTACACAGTCGCTCTTGCAATGTAGTGTGGTTTTATTGTGTTAACTTGTGTAAATAGTCGGATGATTCTGGAATTTAGTTAGCAGACATAATTGTGAATATAGTGAATATTTGAAAACAACATACAACCAACTGCAATCGAAAACATACATTTGTGAAATTGAACTTTTAACTTAACGGACATTGAACCTTATGACAACTTTCCGCAGTATCCAGTATATACAATATAAACCATTATGAATACCTTCATTCTATAGGCTCTACAGGATTCAAGTAGTGTCACCAAAGCATGTGCCACTAAAAGATTCATGATGCTGAAACCAATTGATGAAGAATGCTGACAGCAATTTCACTGAAAATCCTACTATAACAAAAACCAGCATGACTCATACAGATTCACTCTTGAGCACTGAATGAGATGTGACATGCGAGTGAGTATAAATATCAGACTTTATCATTTTTCAGTTGTCTTGTATCGTTTCTGAAACAACCGACATGTAAATTCATACCTGACAAACACTTTTTATATAACGATTTTCTTTTTCCTCTCCATCTGTTGTCTCCTCCCAGTTTCTCTCTTCAATCTCATGTAACCTGTCACTTCTTATTGCTTTTGATTATCCTCAATCCCCGATCCTCGGCTACGTGTGCAGTCGCAGCAGCTGTTCTGTTGAGTCACAATCATTATCTACTGCACCATGAGACCCAGAAAACCTAACCTGCATACAGAGAGCAAACTCCTCCAGCTAAACACATTTCACACTGACCACAACACCGTGCTTCCATTCTCCAAGCATATGTGAAGCAAATAATAAGCAGTATTTTCATTTGGAATTAGGTAGAAATGTTGTCACCAGTTCACAGAATGGAACAAAAATGATTATTATACTTTACCATGTACCTATAAATAGTAGAATAATTTTGGGGTGGTCTCATATTTTTTCTGTGGCTGTGTGTCAGATGTTACACAAACAATTACATTTGTGTATTACATTTGAACTAATACGAATGTTGATGCAGAACTTGACTGAGGTTTCGCAACCAACGGTGCGAGTTTGGGCTGCGACACTGTGTTTTATGTGTTCTGACCAATGGCAGACAGGATTCTTTGGGAAACTTGTTTAAAATGTTGTGCCACTTGCTGGATATAAACTACACAATTCAATCGTTTTAATCGCTTGTTGCAACTTACTACACAAATATAACATCCGAGAGTTCACACATTTTGGGGAAATCAATAAACGTATTTGAAATCAAGCTACAAGATTAAATCAATTTAAAAATGTGTAACATAGACGTTTCTGCACATTAAACTGAACGTTTACATTGAAAATAAATGATGCTACTTCACTTCAATTTCCTTTTGGTAGCAAAATAATACGGCATTTGCATAGAAAATATGCATTATTTTGCCTAAAATTACAGCAAAACTCGTTGCTGTCCTTCCGAAACCTCAGATCCAAATTCAATGTTTTTCAGGAAAAGTAAAGCACTTTTAATACCAGTAAAAACCACTGACAAACCTAAAAGGTGACTAATAATAACAAATTATAAATCACAAAATATGTAGATATGAGGTTTCAGAAGGACAGCGACGATTCTAATGGATTTGGTGATGTTAGATTATAGGGTTGTTGACTAATGTACTGGAGCATTCCCACACTAATACCGACGAATCTGCCACAATTTAAAACACACACACTCACATGGACTTTGCCAACTTAGCCTTGAAATCCTGGATAACACTGGAACACCTTCAAGTAAGCATTAAGCTATGGGATTAAGCTGAACTGTGTGTAGAGAACAAGATGCTTTTAATTGTGTTAAAAGAGGCTTTTAAAGCACACGACAGACAAACAGTCGACTGCATTTGCGCTTCATAACTTATTTAATACAGAAGGAAGTGTGTGTGATAGTGGCGGTCTCTGTTCATCTTCATCTCAATAAAAGCGCTGTGCAGCTGCAGCACGCCGGCTGCCAGTGTAACACTATTCACTCTGGGAGACCAGAGCTGCATACTAAGAGAACGACCCAGAGAGAGACACAGAGAGTGTGTGTGATGCTCATTATGAACCTGGGCTGTGCTGCTGATGCTGCAGTGGTTTTTCACAGCATTGCCGATATGCCTTTAGACCTGCGATCTAATATCAGAATCTTGCACTGCACTTCTGGTCCAAATGGAAATCTGGACCATTAATATAACTAACAATGTTTTTCCTAGCAACAGGATTATGTTGGCATAACTAGCACTTTAAGCATCACATTGACTACGTATGGAACCCAAAAAGGAACATTCTGTCATCATTTACTCATCCTCAAGTTGTTCCAAACCTGTATACATTTCTTTGTTCTGCTGAACACAGAAAAAGATATTCGGAAGAATGTTAGCAACTGACATTTCTGAGGCACCATTGACTACCATGGTAGAAACAATTATTGTGTGGTTTATTTATTCTGTTAAACACAAAATAATTTAGTAAAGCAAACAGTTCCGGGGCACCTTTGACTACCATTTATATTTTTTCTACTATCAATGGTCCCAAATGTTCGTTACTAACATTCTTTCAAATATCTTTCAACAAAACTAAGAAATTAATACAGGTTTGGAAAAACTTGGGGGTAGTAATTCATGGCCGAATTTTCATTTTTGGGTGGAGTATCTTTTTAATGCACTGCATTGAGGGTTATCACAGGCAGTAAAGGATGCATTTCTGCTGCCTTTAAAAAAACAACTTGACAAATGAATCTAAGCATACATGACATGATGCCAAGATTGGCTTCAGACATACCTCAATGCCTTCCTACTTTTTAGCTGCAAAAACTATGTAAATATAAGTATTCATGCTCTAGACCATGACAGGTGGATTGCTTGCTTTCTATCCCCACTTACCGTGAAACCAAAAACCCAGCTCCACACAACTGTACATCAAACACTGTTATCTTGTCAACTTACTGACTGTCATATCACACAGCATTTTTGAAATAAGTGCGGATAGACAGCTTGCTTGTTGCTGCAGACAGTACAGCTTCTTATAACACCCGGTTAGGATAGTGTAAATGTTATAAAAGAACAGCTTTCACAATTGCTGGTATTAGGACACACAAGACTACTGATTTTCTGAGTTCAGAAACTGTACATTTTCTCCAATTTCTTGTCATTCTTGTGAAAAGGCTTTTAGATGGCTCAGGGATTTTCAGGTGGTCCACACACAAATGCCTCCGGAAGCAAGAGAGACAAAGTCACACACATACACACAAATACTGCAGTCTGCTGTCTGGGGCTTTTCACACTATTCCTAAAACTAATCCTTTTAACAAAAAATGTCAAAACCATAACATAACCAGAATGCTGACCAATCGCTGAACAACTGTAGCCTGTACACATAAAAAACAAACATAAAAAGCACCTCCCCAAAGTTTCTAAAGAAGTTTACAATATCATCATGTATCAAATATGAAGAGTTTATTTGCAAAAACAGATTTTTCTTATTTTTTATTTTCCATTTAAATGAATACCAATCAAACTGCAGTCGGGTTGTTTTGATGAGGTAACAATAACAAAAAAATACAGTTTAATAACACAATAAAACATAATAAAAAACATTGTTAAATGTTTAAAAATCTGTTTTCACATATAAATTCTTCATATATTTCAACATTTTTAGACCATAACTATAAAACATAAATTAAGATTAAGAAACTTCACATGATGTTATTAACATTCAGTGATGATACTGGTCTAAAACTACATGGTAACTTCTGAGTTAGATTACATGCATGAATGTGACAGGCGGTTCACGTCTCACTGGCTGAAGAAACAAACATAAAAACATATTTTGCTAATGAATAGAATAACAAGTCCAGCAGATGTGCACCTATTGATTAAACAACAATGCAGTACAGCTATACCTAAGAGCTGAGAACACAGTGAGCTTTACCATCGTCACTATAATAAAAGTTATGTGTGTGTGCATTTGGTCATAAGAACACATATCTGACACCCAAACGCACATAAACAGAACGAGTCAAAAACACCCAAACTAATTGTGGGAAAAGATACAAACAAACATCATATTGCCAATACATATGTTGATCCACTACCCTTACAATAACAGTCCATACAGACTATACGGCCAGCCATAATCCCATAATAATCATCTATCAGCAATCATATCCAAAAAGGACTAGGATGGCTATAGAATAAAACCAAGAAACAGAAAAATCTATGTAGTTACGTTTGGAGTCCTTCACACTTTTCAAGGCTGACTGCAGTCTCTCCAGCATGGTGTTTGTGTGTGTGCGTATGGAGGCAGGGTCCCAGATCACACTCCGATTAAATCCCAACACATGTGAGAGCAATCACGCGCAAAGGTCATTGTGAGCATACGAACGGAGGGGTGAACAAACAAACAAGTTTAGAAAACACAACACGGATCCGTCTCGCTACGTGAGCGAGCCGCTTACTGTAGCCGATTCATTTCTCTTTAGCATCTGGAGTCAGTGAATGAGAGGAGGGGGGAGAGTCACAGAGAGGGAGGGCGACCCAGGCAGAGAGAAGGAGCGAATAGAGAGAAACAGAGATAAGAGGAGGGGCGATAAGGGAGCGAATGAGCCCAATGAATTAATCTTTGGATCACTGCAGAGCGGGAGGTTTTTCTGCTGATCGGACTGAGGGCTACATGATCGTAATCTGTCGTTGGCATTGTGGATGCGTTGGTCATGCCAATACAATGCTTTTTGGTGATATTTGAGTTAGATTGCATTTAATTGTGTATCAGTAAACAACCTGCACTATAATAATACAAGTGATAGTATAATAACAGATCAGTACACCTATTAAGAATGGTTGATCCCCCCTCAAAATATTCACCCGTCCATCATTGTTAACCTCAGATCTGATTACTTTACATTGCTAGTCACTTCAAAAAGCGTTTTATGTGATGATCAGCAAATGTTGGCGCACAAAACTGGAAACAGAAGCATCTCTCATATCGATATATGGCAACAGCTGCAACACTGGGGACAGACACTTTTTTAGATGCCCGGGTCCTCAGAGAGAGCCATGGCCTCAATAAAAAGCAAAGAAACACTGAGCAAAATGAGGTCATTGTGGACTTAGGTAGGGGATAGTGGGAGGGAGAAGGACGGGCGTGTGTATCCGGGCCTGTGTGTTGGCAGGACTCAGTGTTGGCATGACTGCATTACCGTCAGTCAGAAAAGCTAATACAGCTGCCACTGAAAAAGATGAATTATGTAATATAACACAGACTGCCCTCTTTACACTTCTAATGCTTTACATTCAAACCAAACAGACATGACATTTGATTCAATTATAGCTTTCAGAGAAGCTTTCAAGGATTGTGAGAGACTTAAAAAGTTCCTGTCTGACTGGATTTAACGTGGGTTAAGGGCTAAAAAATTAAAGTCGCATCACAAGAGATGTGCTGTACATTGTGCACTTATTCTAACGTACTCGGTCATCTAGTGTATTTTATTTAAGAAAGCAGTGTTGAAATACTCAGTGACATTAATAATAAATCTCTTATTTCTATACCGTTTTTCTTATGTCTCTACTGTCTGTGCCAAAATAAAGCTCCCTTGTGACAGTGCGAAATTGTGAAAAACTCTGTTGAAATAAATGTTCACATTTTATTGCAGTCAATTCATTGTTTTCCGGTTCAAACTAATTATGAATCAAATGCTGACTTTAGTAGCCTATCTTTAGCTTCGCCCCTCTGCTACATCAGCAAAACCACAAATGCATCCAGTGTTCAGTGTTTTACACTTTTGTGGTTGGTTGATATTAGCATCATCTCAGACCTCATTTCTTGTTGACCTTTCAGTGAGACCACACTACTACACCATAAATTGTGTAAAACTGCCTATAGACCACTTTGCAAGGTGTAAACAAACATGAAGTGCTTCTGGACCAGTGTTTTATTTCAGTTACTTCACATACATAATTTGTTTTTAAAGATGCAACATGATTCATTATTAAAGTGATAGTTCACCCAAAAATGAAGATTCTGTCATGAATTGCTCACCCTCTAGTTGTTCTAAACCTGTATAATATTTATTTGTTTTTTGTTAAACACGGAGAAAGATATTTGGATGAATGCTTGTAACCCAACAGTTCTTGGACCCCATTGACTACCATAGTAGGAAACATTACAATGGTAGTCAAAAGTGCCCCAGAACTGCTTCCCTAAAGAACAAAAAAAATATTTTATTCCGACTATGGTAGTCAATGGGGTCCAATAACTGTTTGGTTATAAGCATTATTAATCACAACTAAGACATTTACATAGATTTGGAGCAACTCAAAGGTGAGTAATTGAATTTAGATTTTTGGGTGAACTACCCCTTTAAATGATCTGTTGGTTGTATTTTGAATAAAGTTTTAATACATCTTGCAAAATGGTCTATAATATACAAGTATACAAGATGGGTTGCACCTAAAAAATGTAATGCAAAACTACAGCAACTGGCTGTGCTAAGGTTTTGATCGTTCATAATGCTGATAAAACTTGATTCAACTCATCAGCTTATTAATAGAGATCTCAAAGGCCTGAACAGGGGATGTCAGATAAGTAAAACATCAAAAGTGCTGGTTTATTCCAGGACAACGCTGACACATGCCTTCAACATCAATATTAAATCTTCCCTATGAAAAATGAATCAACTCTCCCACCAAGTTATGTGAGAATCTAATAACACATGACTGGACTGTAGTTACTGGCACTGTATTATAATACTCACCTTTGCCATTTTCCACATCCTGAGAGGCGATAACAAATCCAAATCCTTCACCTGACTTCCTCTTTAGCTCAACCTCATATCCTCTTAGCTTAGTGACCTGTTCTTTCTCCTCTGTTTTAACTCTTGGACTGAGCATTGTCCCGCCTTCCTCTGAACTCATCCAATCGCGTGGCTCAAGCGTGAGAGTGACAGGTACAGAATCCAGAAAGCTGGTGCTTTGAACCAATGAGGAGCGCACCAGCGCTGGAGAGGGCGGGGTTAGAGAGTTGCACGCTAATGGGGTGGAGTCTGTATAAGGAACTTCAGAGTCAGAGGCGGAGCGTGGAGGGGGAGGAGTTAGTCGACGCACAGAATTAGGGGAAATGGAGTAATGTGATGGACCTACAGACAAAAGAGATATGATGAACACAAGATATTATCTTATTTCTGTTCTGCGTTTTAAAAATGACAAAATCACACTCGTGGTTTAGGGGTCAAAAAGCCTGAAACTAGTATTGCTAAGAATTAAAAAATTGTACAGCATGCAAATTTAATTCAAATCTATTGACAGCCAAAGGTTAAATCCTAAAACGTGATTTCCATTAGCTATTTAACTGCAATCGAAGGAATTTATGATCATTTATGAGACGATGCTTCCCAGCCATTAATGGAATCCATGTTTTCACAGTTATACAGTAGGGGGTGCTGTTACCCATCATCTGAAACGGTACAGCATCTATGGATCCAAAACCTCAAATACTCTGTTTTGATCATCGTTCCGAATCCAACCTGAGCCAAGTCTTATAAAAAAGAATATGGAAATGTTTTTTGTTGTTTAAAAGCAGAGGCTCTGTTCTTTCATCTGAAATGATCATATACTCGAAGAAGAAAATATTCTGATGGCCATCAAAGTGTTGTAAAAATGATAAAAAATGCTAGGCTGGCGAATATAAAAAATACCCCCAAAAAATGCTGATTTTTTGTCTTTGCTTTAGGACCCCATTGTATGTCATGTAATTCCTCATACTATACTGTAACTTACCCCCTCTGTAAACTAGCACAATAACCTCTCCTTTTTTTGTGTGTTCCTGCAGAATCCTTTGGACCTTGAATAGCACAGAAACATTGGTGAATGCACAAACAAAACTGAAACTAAACACTGCTCTCTCTTTCTCCTTACCTGTGCAAAACTGAGACTCTGTACATCCGCTCCATTGATCTTCACAATAGCATCCCCTGACTGAAGTCCGTTACACTGTCTTGGGTCCCAGACCTTCTTCACAAGCGTCTGTCTGCCTCCGTGACCTCCGGCGGTGACGCTGAACCCCATGTTGCTCCCTCTCTCGCACTTAGCCAAGACGACAGGGACTAATTCCCCATTTCCAGGAAATCCACTGCCGATGATGCTGCTCATGGCTCCGGGTGACGGGATGCTGCTGATTGGACTGCTGCTGGCGCTGGCCGTCCCATTGAAAGTGAAGTAAGGCCCGTCTGAATGGGCGCTGTTGGGCGGGGTCAGCAACGCATGCTGACGGAGATGCGAGTAGCGTCTTTCTCTTCCGGGGGAAAAGGAAAGCGGGCCGGGACTTATTTCTGTGTGGGGCAGGGGCAACCGCGACGTGGGTGGTGGAGTGCACGAGGAAAGGTCACTTTCGGAAGATTTGAAGTTGGAGTACAGGCGGCGAGGTGGTGGAGTGGACATTGTGTTGTTATTGTGGTTGCGGATAAAAGAGGCCCTGTGAGGATATAAAGAGAGGGACCGTAGTGAGCACAACAAAAAAAATACTTTTTTCTATACATACTAGTGCAAAACTAAATTTCACCTGTGTGATCCAATAGCAGACACCACTTCACTGTCACTTTGGCTAGCCAGATCTGCATTCTGTAAACTTCCGATCCCTCTTGAGGAGCGCTGCGGTCTCAGGTAGCCACTCCCGTAACCATTCGAGTAAGGGTAAGGAGCTCTTGAGGGTGAACCATAAGGAGATGAATTACCGTTAGCATCCAGACTCAACCTTGACTGCCGTGCTCTGAGATGTCTCGAGGATCCTCTCTCAAAGTCAGACCACGATGGACTGCTGTGGTGTAGCTGAGCATAAGGGAGGGGAGCTTGAGCTCTGGGTTGCGTGGTGGTTGGTGGAGGTAGATGTAGTGACTGCGAGTCACGCCCTGGGGAAGCCGTCAACCTACGGTGGGGCATCTTTGGACTGCCATCAGAGTTAAAAAGCATGGGGTAACCCCTACGCACCACAAAGTCCACAGTATGACCCACTGGAAGGACTTTTAACATCTCCACTACCTCTTTGTGAGACCAGCCCAGCACGCAGGTATCGTTGATGTACACCATAATGTCCGCTGTGAAAGGGAAATGAAAAAAAACATTTTGGTACATTGAATTCAATGGTGTACGATTTCTCATAGCCGTTGTTGATGTTCAAATCACCAAAACAGACACACCCCTACCCCCATCTTTCACTTTCGTCAGAGCTCGGCTCGACTAATGTCCGTCCTGTGCACTAGAGCCCTGCACAGGACTGATTTTAATCCAGCTCCCGGTGAGTTTCTGACCAGTCTCTACTTCATTTACTCCATCCTTGCTGGCGGCTATAATTTGCAGGACCCGCACTATTTGTTTTATCTGCCCAGTCCCACCTGCGGCAACGGTAAACCCGCGAGATTTACGTTGGCTCCCGCGGGATACCAATCGAAATGCAGCCCTCTACTTTGCACCTTACTGCTGATTGGCTACAAGGTTGTTTTTGTACTCTGCCCGACTTTGTCTAAACAAGCGTAATTCGGAAATCGGACACACCACTTTTAGATACAACTTCTCTATTTGTCAGTATCCTAGAATTTTAGGTAAAACTTGTGTTCCACAGGAAAAATGTAAATAATGATATATTTTTATTTTAAGGTGAACTTTTAAAGGTCCAATGTATGAAATTTACCACCCTCCCTTTCAAAACACTACGGTGGCGGACACGGGACTAAGATGCCATCATATTTTCTTCGGCAGCCAGTGTTGTATCAACTTGGCATATTTTCTTGGCATATTAAATTGTATCTCACTAGCCAACTTCACAAACGTTAGTTTGTGTGGTGAATCAATAAATGAGGGAGAAAGCGAGAGATAACTTATACTACAATGTACGTATATAACTGTTTTAGATGATAAGAGATGAGAACTCCTGGCAAGCCTTGTGAAAGTCAGGCTAGAGACACTGCCAGCAATCTATAAGTGCAAAGGGTGCTTGATAAAACTGCACAAATGTACATTGTTCATTTTTATAGTTAACCATCAATGTCAATAATAGGCACAACTTGCACTCGTAAGTGTGTGTAAACTAGGCAAAAAATCTTGTTATGAGTGAGGAGGATCAGAGTTTGATTTTATTTCAATATGATTTACTGTAAGTCTTTGACATGGTCTTAGTCAGACAAAACTATATCAAAATCTAAAGATTATACTTTCACAGGATATTCTTCCCATCAAGCTGGTTGCCCTAAAGAAAATAATAAAACCCTGCCCAAAACACAAGCGATGCAGATGGGGATCAATAGACCACCCATTGATGCCCAAGACATTTTTTCAAATTTTGTAAAATAAAAATTTGTGGTTCATAATAGTAATAGTAAACCTATATCATTTTTGTAATATAATTTTTTAGCAGGGTGGGTTTATGTAGAAAGAGTATATCACAAATAACTGACTTTATAGCTGGGTTTTCAAAAGGATCACAAATGTGCATTGAAAATGCGATAAACCTGTGCTTTGGGGGTTGTATAGATATACCATCTAAGGCTAAATGTAACTCTTAACTGGCTGAGAGACAGTGATTAACAAAACCAGCAAGTCCCCCCATATGTCATTGGCTATTGAAATAAATCTTTCAGAATGCTCTTTATTACATATAGATGCATACTATATGCATTCGTGATTGTGGTGGTGCTTATGTATGGGTTGTCGACCTGTCACGGGTGAGTGGGGGTGGTCAGAGTATACTCACTACAAACAACTAGACTACAACACTGGAGTGGGATATGAGTGGTTACCGGTTTTAAGGGTGGAAGGTCCTCCAGAAGTGATGCTGTAGATCTGCAGGAACTCCCGAGGCCTGCTGCCTCCCACAATGTTAAAGCCGAAGCCCCTTGAGCCCTTCACCAGACTGGTGTGAACAGAAAAGCCTTTCAGTTCACCTGGCTGATCTGTAAACTCTGCCACTACAAAGCGAAAACAAATAAAGAGAGAAATAAAGACATGATGTCAGGATAAAGATGATCCTTGAGTGACAGCCAGGCTGTTGGGAAAGTGTAATGAGAAGACGGACTTTGTGTGCACGGACTGTATAAGAAAATCATGTAGAATAACACATCCAGGGAAAAGACTGACACACGGCACTCCTGCCAAAAACGAACAACAAATGAAACAAACGAAATCAGATGAGGAATGTTCATCATAAAGACCTGCTCACACATAAAATCTCTAATGTGTATCTTTTTAGTGCCCTCTACAGTTAGTAATGATGTATTGCATAATGTAAAATTCTGTCATCATTTACTTACCTTCGAGTTGTTCCAAATCTTCATACATTTCTTTGTTCTGATGAATACAGAGAAAGATATTTGGAAGAATGCTTATAACCAAACAGATTTTGCCCCATCGCCTATAAGAGGGCAAAAATACAATGGTAGTCAAAAGTGCCCCAAAACTGTTTGGTGTTCATTCTACATTCTTCAAACTGTCTTCTTCAAAATTGTTCTTCAATAGAACAAAATAAAAGGTAAAGTAATTTTCCTACTATGCGAGTCAATGGGAGGCAAAATCTGTTTGGTTATAAGCATTCTTCCAAATATCTTTCTCTGTGTTTATAGAAACAAAGACATATATACAGATTTGGAACAACTCGAAGCTAATGAAATGATGACAGAATTTTCATTTTTGGTCCTACTATCCCTTTAACCAAATGATTGTATATGTGTATATGCTGTTAAAAGTTGATCCACCCATATACACACCAAGTATTGAGTAAAAGTTTTAGGATCTATCTGGTCAGGATATAATCTGCATGAAAACTTTATTATATTAAATACATACAAGAAACACATTTATAACATGTTATAACATCAGAGTTATAACAAAAGTGAAATGCTATCATTTGAAATGTTTAATTTAAATACATTGAGCTTTATATGTCATGAAATTACCCCATTTAGCATGTAGTGGAGACCAGGGTTAGTGCATGCTATTGTGCATATTGCCACAAAAGTGACATATGGAAAAGTAGAAGTCTCAGCGGTAGTTTATGCTTTAGTTTTGGAAGCTTTTAACAGCAGACATTTTTACAGTGTTTAACAGAACAAAATATGACATTGCATCACATGACATCACCCAGTGTGCATCCTAGAGAGAGTTGAGTTGACAAATGCACTTTTGAACACAGTGTCTGTGATTTATCAGGCCATACTTTCTGGAAAATAAATGATCAAAATCTCGTCTTCATCATGTTAATGATCCCAGTAATAGCAGATGAGACACAATGTTAAAATGATCTGATCTCAGCCAAAGTGATTTAAGACTTAGTAAGTTATAACCATTTTTGTTTTGTTTATTTACATTTATCCAAAGTTTACCGAAACAACTACTGTAGTAACTGCAATGGCACGGGAAGAATACAAATAAACGGTTTTGATACATAGCTTGACAGTGCTTAGAAATAATAATAAAGCACCTAGGCTAGATGTCAACAAAATGACAGAGCAAAAGGTGACATTTTAAATCAAAATCTTACTTTCGTTCATGGGGATGTTTTCTCTGCTGTGAGTTTGGCGGCTACACCAAGAAGAAAGCTTCAGATGATGGCTGCAGTACAAACACATAACACAAGATGTCAGTGTTTTCATACAAAAAAGCTTGTATACTGTACTTTCAACAACACATTTAAAGAGATGGTACACCCTTAAAATCATATTGTATTCTGTTATAATTTTTTCTGAAGCCATGAGACAGAATATTCCTAGAAATTCTTTGTGTTTTACAGAGGATAGAAAGTCAGGCTGGTTTGGACTGACACAGGGATAAATAAATGATGACAGAATATCTAGGTGCTACCATATTAAATATAAATTATTCATTTACTGAACATTAAAGGAACAGTTCATCCAAAAAATTTTTTTTTTTCATCATTTACTCGCCCTTATGTCATTTCAGACCACATGACTTTATTTCCTCTGTAGAACACAGAAGATGATATTTTGAAGAATGCTGGTAACTAAACCACACTGAACCCCACTGATTTCTATTATATAGTCACAAAACCACTGAGACATTTCTTTAAATATATTATTTTGTGTTCAACAGACGAAAGAGTCATATAAAGATTTTGAACAACATTGGGGTGAATAAATGATGACTGTATTTTTATTTTTGTATTACCATTTAATTTCCCTTCAATATTCTTACTCTTTGTAGTAGGGATTCCCTGAGTCGTACATCATCTCCCAGTTTTCTGTGACCCGTGCACACCTACGGGGCTCCACTCCATTCTCCAAGGCACTGCCGTCTCCTCTACAGGAATTTCGTGATTGGCAACGGGATGAAGTGTGGGCGGGGACACTGCTCGCCCCTGCCGAACCTCCTAAAACTCCAACACAGAAAAACAAGAAATTCTTCAAACCAAATGTTTTCCCCACAGTTTTGTTAGTTGTAACAACTAAAACATGAAGTTTGTAACTTCCTCTTAGGTTCACTGTTCACATTCGATGTCTAAAGAAAATCACTCCAGCATCAATTCTTAAAAGCATGCAAGGTCAGCATCTAGAGACGGAGCGACAGATTTAATCCATGGAGACAGATCGGTATGTAAACCTCCTCTGTTGATTGGCTTCCATGTCATGCTTTGATCAATGTCCCTGTCATCTATGCCACTGCCCATGGGCTGAAGAGACCGGGACAGACAAAAGTGCACAGACAGACAAAACCCAAGTGAAGTCCTGAAAGAGTTGACTGGACAGTTTTGGTGGCCTGCACGCTGACATGTCAACAATCTGTATGTCTGATATCACTTTCAGCATGACAAGCATATGGTAACTTCAAAATTCAACTTTTTGTTTAACAGCCTTGAAACTTTGGACTTACAAATCTCCTCCAAATGTTGACAAAACTAATGTTTCAAAAGATTTCCAATAAACTTAAAACTTATAAATTGCATTTCTGTTCCAAGAAAAAAACATTGATGAGTCATGGTGAACTACAGAGATTTTCATCCAATCAGATGCTGAATTTACTTACAACTTAAAACTAAAACCCAAAGCCACAGAAAAAAATTAAGAGACCATTTCAAAGACAATTTCAGTTTTTCTGAATTTACTATGTATAGGTAATAGGTTTACTATGTGTTTAGGTAAATAGTCATTTTTGTTTCATTCTGTGAACTACTAACAATATTTACCCCCCCCCCCAAAAAAATATATTGTTTCTATTTTCATTTATTTGCAGAAAATGAAAACTGGACACATTTTTATTAGTTTTTATGTCATGCCATGCTGTCAATCTTTCTCATTGCTGTTGGATGACTTTTTGTCACTCCTGAGGTTTGATTTAGTTGAAATTCATCAGACACTGGACTGGAATGACCACAATACATCCAGAAATGCTGACTAAATAAAAATGTGGAATGCTCTCTTAATATTCTCCTTGGCTGTATAACTTCCTGACTTTCTTTTTTCTCTTTGCTTGCTTAAATACCATCTGCTATGACCAAACACCACAGAGTGAGCGATTATAAAATTTCATCAAAATTATTTAATACGCAAAAAGCTTTATTTTTATATATTACATTCATATTCATATAACATTAATTGTCATATTCAATTGACAAATTCTTCCCATGTCCCGTCTAAAATTCCTGTTTCAATAAGAAATGAGCGTCGGGAAACTGTGAAAACTGCCTTTCATCAAGCCATAATTGTAATAATTGAGTTATTTTAATAAATTGTCATTCAAATGTATTTTATATTTTTTTCACAAATATTTAACTGCAGACTAAAAAAAAAATATTTACCTTTTATAGATGCCATAATTATCATCAAGAGAACACTCACCAAAGCTATACATTATTATAAAGACATCTCTTAATGTACAGTACATGCATATATGGTGTGTAAAGCAATATAAGGAGAGTGGATTTGAAGATTCCCCAGCTGGGGCCTGAACATCTGTAACCTGCTCACTGTATACTGAGGTAATTAACATATTCCCACTCGAAACACAGACTCTAAACACACACACACTACCTGGGTCAAGGCAGTCGGATAAACACATTTTATATGCTTTAACTGCACTGACGCCAACAAAGAGAGGGATATGACAATGAACTTTGGCATGCAGATGCTATTTTAGTAGTCCTGGTGGATATGTGAGGAATATATAAGAGAATTTTAAATGTCATTTGTGTGGATGTTTAGAAATGCCTCGGAGACTGTTGCTGGTTTAGCAGGTGGGCACTAAAGAAGTGTTGCATTACATCTCTGTCTTGTCTGATCTGACCGTTTGAGCAAAAGTGTCTAATCCAGTTTACTTTTACATTGAGAAATAATACCATTTCCATGTTATTCACCTGAATTATATTCAACCCTGAATTACAAGCATTCATGCCGTGTGGAGATGTAGGTCAGAACATCATCTTGTCAAATGTGTGCCTGGTAGGCAGACCGCAGAAGGTCCAGATGGTCTACGACTTGGAGCTTGGAGGTCTACAAATACTGGGAAGCTCAAATTTTGGCAAAAGAACAATAGAACAAGGTTTTCAAGGCTACTTCTGAGGAACCCGAATGACATCAAAATAATGTAATTGTTGTTCTAATCTGCATATACTGAACATACAATGCATGATGTCATATTCATGTCTCTGAAAAAGAAAATGGTATAAATGTCCAAAACCTGTGGGTATTCATATAAGGCTTCAGCTGTGTAATGATATGAGAAACATCTGTTAAATTATATTTGTGCCCACACATTCTACTCAGAATGTAAGAGCAAAGTGGAATAATAACACAGGGCCGCAAGTGTACAATACAAGAAACCTTACACAGGTCTGCTCAAGAAGAAAAATAACATCTTCCAGCTGACATCAGAAACGAGCGACAGAATATAGAAGTGATAAAGAGCTGTCAGAGTTATATCAGCCTGAAAATAAATATTCTGATAACGTGTCACTTTGAGCACAGATGAAAAGATAAAATATCTTTGATGTGAGAGAACAATAAAGTAACAGTCAGGAATTTTTTTTACTTTTACTTGGTCGTTCTAACAAGGAAATAATGTCCTTTAGTTAAAACTATTTTAATGGTTTTCCTAATTTCAAAGACAAAAACGACCAAAATGGTGACCAGTGGCAAATGCTGTATCTCATGTCACCCAACTCCGTACAATAGGACCCAGATCAATGTATGTCCCTTCTCAAGTATTTGTAATTCTTTAGCACTGTGTAATAGACTTCACAAATTGCTGCAATTTGCGACCCACTCCAGTATAACCAGAGTGCATGGCGTATTCTGCCCTTTAGATGCTGAAAACCTGCCAGTTCATCTCATAGTAAAGCAACCTGTCTTATACAATATGTACATATACCAATTATTTCTATTACAAAAAATATGATATTCTTTCATATTTCAACACCTATTTCATGTACACAAACTTTACTGCATAATCTTTTCAAACCCAGAGTTCAGAGAGATCATCTCATCAGACCTCACTAGACATAACAGAAGCACATACCGGGTCAAAATGGACAAGTCATGAGTGATAACATGTGCAAAAGCAACTGTTAGCAATGCGATAAAGTTGAGTTCAAATAAATGCAAAGGAGCAGTAAAGTGATGCGGCAACTACCAACAGCGGAGCAGATAGTAAACCGTTGTCTGACACGATTGAATACTCAGTGACGGACAGTTATATAATCATTTTGGGCCTTATCGTACACCCAGCGCAAAGCGTCGCAAGTGTTTTTGCTAGTTTCAGCCCGACGCTGCTCTTTTTCCCGTCCTGTTCTGCGTTGTTTAAATAGCAAATGCATTTGCGCTCATTTGTGCGCCCATGGGCGTGTTGGTCTAAAAAAGAGGTGTATTCAGGCGCATTGTTGGCGCGTTGGTATTTTGAGGAACTGAAAATAGACTGCGCCATAGACCAACTCAAACTTGGTCTAAAGTCAACGGCGCAATATTTTTGTGTTGTTTAAAGAGCGCGTTGGTAGAAAATGCGCCTCTGGGCGGGTCCACAACACTGTTTCACTTTATTTGTTACACAGAGAGGGAAGCGCAGCAGCACACAAACATGCCAAATATTAAAAAATAAATGGAGTACAATGTAAAAGTATTATTGTGTACAAAAATAAAAAAATCCAGCTGGTCCTGTAGATGGTCTGCTCACGCGCTTTAACGTAACGCGTGTCCTCTCTGGAGAAGCGTCCAGTCTTTGCTCTTGCAAATTTCACCGTTTAAATAGCGAATCCGCCATGGCGCGAACGCAACTGGCTCTTAAAGGGAATGCGAGATGAGACTCTGATTGGTTTACTGCACGTTACGGCCTAAAAACACCCATGACTCATTAAGAATCGGGAAACCCACACCGACCGCTTTCCCGTCGATAAACTAGCAAAAGTGGATTCGGTCACGCCCTGAGGGCACCATTAAAATAGGGCCCTATATGGGTAAATACTGTGTATTGTTTTAGATATGGATAAAGACATACTGTAGGTTTGCTTTAGAGCAACAACTTTAAAAAAAAATGATAACAGTCAAATAAATCTTTACGTATGTAGAAACTTTACAAAGTGATTTACAATGGCAAAAAATATATACACATATAGTATAAAAGTTTCTACATACCTGTAGAATAGTTTACCAAATGTATGTAAGCTTAAAAAGTGAGAAAATAAAAATAAAATCAGGAACAGAATTAAAAAAATGTATTTTGTTCCATATAAATGACAAAAAATTACACATTTTTGTATGTAAACATTTCATGTTTCGTTACATGCAGCATGTTGGAGTTTTGTCATGTCTGCTTGTGCTGGTACTTTAATCATTTGGACTTTATTTTGTAGTTTCGTTTTGTTCCTCTTTCCCATTCCTGATTTTTTTCACCAGTATCTTGTTTTTGGTTTATACTGTATTTATGGATATTAGCCTTGTGTATTTAAGCCCTCTTGTTTTCTGTGCTTGGTATTAAGCCTTTTGTTGAAATAGTATTTAATTCCCGTTTAATAACTTAAATGAGAAACAAACAAAAAGAGAACAATGACTCCACCCCGGTGCCACTCATATACAAAAGAACACTAACACCAACAAGACACAAGTGAGAATTGGGCAGGAAACAAAAGCACAACAGGACCACAAATTTAAAGTCCTAATAATAAAAGCACCAGGACATGTCGAGATGTGACTCGTATCAGATTAGCATTGCTTATACAAGGTCAGCTCTATTGTTTTAATAGCATTAATGGCTAGCATAGACCTTCAGGCATTAGTCATACATTACACACACCTGTTCTATCATACTTAACCATTGCACTACTACAATACTATTCTATTTTTGCAGTATACACTTTTGTACAAAGTATGCACATTTTTATATGATAAGAATATTCATTACACACACAAAAATCTCAAAACACCACAAAATTCCAGACCTAACAATTTACAAATTGCATAGTAATTCTGTTATTAGCCTTAAATCTGGACTCTACATTCAAGCAGACTGTCAGAATGATCTACATCAAATTGATGCAACTTGCGAAAAATCTGATCACTGCTCTTCCTACCTGACAGCCCTGAGTCCTCCTCGCTGTTGTCACCCTCCTCGCCTGCTTTCTCCAGATTGCTGAGAGACTTGCTGCGGGTACGAAATTTCCTCAGCAGGTTCCTGTGCTCCTGGTAGGTGATGGGAGGACTATCAGGATTGATGTGAACCGGGCGAGGGGTTCCATAGTAATTCCCTAATCCAGTAAAGATGAGAAGAGACTGGTCAGCTTTGTGCTTCACAGAAAAAAGAGTCGGGTTTTGAACAACATGAGGGCGAATCAATTATATTTATTTTTGAGCAGTATTTATTTAAAGTATAAACATTCCACAGGAAACATGCTTGTATTTTTAACATTTAAAGTGCAATATACAGACCACAGGATAAAATCTAATGTATGGATATGTGATATTATATGTCTTAAACAAATCAATACCTTTATTTTAAAGGAAGAAGCCAACAGAACCACAAAACAGCTTGGTTTGGTTGTCAAGGTCACCTTAATAACACATGATCATCCATTATACTGTCACTGTATATTCTCTTAAAGCGTAAAAATCCACCGCACTGAGGATGGATCGCCGTACAAGTGACGCGATACTACATGTATATCTACAGACCTCCTTTCAACAGCTTTTAAAGTCATCCTAATCTCCATTTGGTATTGATCGAGTGACTTGCGGCGGTAGGTAAATCATACGGCCGTATCGCCAAGGTGAGAATGACGTTTACTGCGTTCTGTAAATGCAGCGGCATTTTTTATGCTAATTCATTTTATTCCTTTAATCAGGCGAGGTAGGTGATCCGGCCCCTGAGAGTCATAATTCACATGCTAAAGGCACGTGTGTCACACAGCCTACAATAATGATGCTGAGAAGGCAATGTGCCGAACAGAATTTTGAATATAGTTCATAATACGAAAATGCAACGCTTTTGCCATAATATGCCTCTTTATTATCTCTTAAACTGATTTTTTTTAGCCTTATCCAAAGTTCAGAATAAACATGTAGACTATGTGTATATATGATGTTCTGGTCATATTTTTTTGAGGGTGCTGAAAAGACCAGATTAGACCAGCATGCATTTCCATGGTGGTCCAGGTTGGTTTACACTGGTTAGTGATGGTTTGGTTCTGGTCTAGCTGGATGAAATTGATTAGATTCAATCAATTCTTTTTAGATTGGATTTAACATTCTGGACATCAATAAAAATAGGAGGAACTGGTGTTGAACATAAGAAAACATGGCTAGTTATTATATGAGTTGTTTAACTTTGCCGAAATGAGTGCTAGATTAAAAAGCTCTGTTACCTCTTTGCCTGTACGCAGAAAGAAAATGTATAAACATTAAAATGCCATTACAGTTTGGATATGATCCAGAAGGGACATTGACCAATTCAGGAAAATATGTGCATTGTAGTATTGACTGGATTGAACACTGACCAGATTAAACAAGAGGGGAAATTGAAAGAGATTTTCTATGGTCACTAAAGAATAGTTTTCATATTGTCATATTGTTCAAGTATAAGAATAGTGGAAGCCTAATACCATGGCAGTACTCTTACAAAAAATGATGGCATAAGATACTATGTAACTAAAGGATTTGCATGCTCATTTTTACATTTTTATCATAAAAATACCATGGTGCATGTTCAAAAAAGGATCAAAATAACTTTTTTTTTACATTAGTTTACACTTATCCGTGAAAGCGATTACTTGTGTTTTTGTTTATGGAAAGCAAGTGATGTGTTTTTCTCAGCACCAGCTGGCTGATGTGCTCTTCCTCTTCCCATGCCATCACAAACAGGTTCATTTACATCTTTTGTTTTGACACATACAGTAAATGCCTTAACAAAACAATAACATTTACAGATGTAAATGTATTTGTTGATACTGACACACAGCCAAATGATTGCACCAAATGTCATAACAACTGCAAATATATTAAAACAAATGAAGAGTTTATTTGAAAAAACAGATAACAATTAAACAATTTCAAAAATCATGTTTTTTATTATGTTATCATGTCTTTTGTGTATTTTAACTGCAACTGCAGTTTGATTGATTGATATTTCAATGCACAATGAAAAACATGATTTAATTTTGTTTTTGTTTTGCAAATTAACTTCAAATAGAAAACAGACTCAACTAGAGTAGTCACACTAAACCAGTATTGACAATAACAGTGATATTAATAACCATAATTATCAATGATAATGTGCTAATACTACACATATGATATTATTGTAAACAATTCAGTAACCATTTAAAATGTGGTCTTAAAGGGGCCATTCACCCAAAATCTTTTAATTCTGTCATCCTTTACTCACCCTCTTGTTGTTCCAAATCTATACATTTCTTTGTTGTGATGAACACAGAGAAATACATTTGGATGAATGCTTGTAACCAAACAGTTCTTGGCCGCCATTGTCTACCATAGTAGGAAAAATCACAATGGTAGTCAAAAGTGCCACAGGACTGTTTGCTTTCCTACATTCTTCAAAATATCTTCTTTTGTGTTCTAAGAAATGCATACAGATTTGGAACAACTTGAGGGTGAGTAAATGAACACATCATTTGAATTTTTGGGTGAACTGTCCCTTTAAAAGTCACAATGGTTACACACGCTTTCCATAGGTAGAACATAATTGCAATAATTACAGTAAAAAACAAAATGATTTATGCACACAATAACACAATTATCCTTTTAACCTTTGCCTTTTATTGATTTTTATACTATAATAATGTACATGTGCTGACCTTTGAACTTGCCGCTCTCCAGCAGCGCTCCAGACTCCTCAAGCGAGAAGAACTCTTCAACCGAGACAAAGTTATAGTCGACTCCTGTGATCTCCCCGTCCCGCGGCTGTCTAGTTGTACCTGTGGGAAACAGCAGACGGGGAAGAACGCATTAAATACAGCAAATCCAAATCACATACAGAATTATTGACATACCACTGACCTAAAGGCCAGCAGCTCAGCACGTGTGTGTATGTGCGGTCACAGATTAAGATGGCATCTGATTCCCTCTTCATCTATCCTTGACTGACAAGCAACAGGACTATGAACAGCCCAGACCAATTACAGAGATCCAGCCTCGAAAATCTGACACGGGCGTCTCTCTCTCTCTCTCTCTCTCTCTCTCTCTGTAGACTCTGAACGGTTTAACACTGACACAACATCAATCACAAATTCTTTATGGCTCTCCCACTCTGTGTGGCAAAACACCCAAACCCACAGTGCAAACACAAGCACAAATCCTTCCAACTTACTACTTCGATTTCTCTAATTAAGAGTCTGATAAGTAAAAGCACCCAATACATCACAACATGATCATTAGTCTCAACGCTTTCCACTGAGGTCCTGTAGTGTGTGTGTGTGTGTATTGATATATCCACCCGTAGCATACACAGCCAGGGGCCTATTCGAATGATTAGACCGACTTACTTACTGCCACACCCACCACGTGTCAATCACGGCTAGAGAAGAGGACACAGCAAGAAGAGAGAGAGATGCATCATCTGTCTAATTTGAGGATGGCCTCAAGGGTGCCTGTGTGTGTGTGTCCATATGTGTGTGTACACAATTAAGCAACACTTAATGCACAAACTGTTAATACTGCTGTGAATACAAAAAAACAGTGCAATAAGAGAGGTCTTCACGTGTCATGTATTATGCATACGCATAAATGCATAACTGCGTGTCATGTACATAAAGCTGCAGTAAAAACGTAATAATCACATACTTTAAGAACAAAGGCAAGTTAAAATATAAAAATAATGACATAGGCTATAAGTGACATATGAATTCAGTGCTTGAATGAAATGATTACTTTTATTCAAATTATTTGACGAAGTTCAGATACGCATTATGATCATAGATCAGACTGCGGAGAACCACACTACTGTACATTTTATGAACACATCCCTAAAGCAGGAGACTGTTGGCGGTTTGGCCGATATTGAGCGAGTTTCTTCTGCGCCAGTAGACACATACTGATGGATAGATAGTTGATAGTTATACAAATGTTCCATATAGAGTGTACTGTAGAAGGAAAGGTATGCATTTAAAGGGATTGTTTACCCCAAAATTATGTCATCATTTATTCACCCTCATGTTGCTCAAAGCTTTCTCAGTGAAACACAAAAGAAGATATTTTGAGAAATGTCTCAGTTGTTTTGTGTCCATACATCATGTCATAGGGGCCTGGTGTTGTGTAGTTACCAATGTTCTTCAAAATATCTTCTTTTGTGTTCTGCAGAGGAAATAAAGTCATACACGTTTGGAATGACATGAGGGTGAAGAAATGATGAAAACATTTTTTTGGTCACTATTTTACTATTTATTATGTATTTCTATGGTATTGCAATTTTACAGGTACCTGTAAAAATATGACATATCATTGCTGTCCTTCTGATACCTTGATTGTTGCGTTTTTTCGGAAAATTTAAGAGTAAATATTATGTGATTTATAAGGTCCTACTTTGGTTTATGGAGTGTCCAACAACACATTTACATACATATAAGGTGTAAAAACACTTTAATTTTCTAATAATATGCAGTTTTTACTACCATACTTTTTGACTGACTCTCAAATGATTCGTTCGGCGATTCATCTGTCTAATCCCCTCCTTTCTGTTAGCCTACTCTGATCTGATTGGTCAGATGGTCTACTCTGCTGTGAGTGGTCTACCGCATACAGCGTCGCAAATGGAACGTAGGCGGTCATTACACAGAGTGATGCAAATTTGACCCGAAACTGAAATTGGAACGTCAGAGGTTCTTCGTTCGCGTGATCAAGAGTCGACTATGTTTTTCCCAAGCCAATAACTTTGTTATTCGTTCACTTTAAGCTTTACAACTTGGCAGACTGCTTACTCTCACACACTGCAACAGATACTCTTTACATGATTACATACTGTGTTGTCAAAGTTGACAAGCACTTTTAATACTTTTCTTTGTTGAGATATTTGCAAAACCCAGTGACAAACATTAGGGGCCCTATCTTACACATGGCGCAATGCGGCGCAAGGCACAGCGCAATGTTTTCGCCAGTTTCCCCCCGACGAATTTCTCATTTTCCCGTTCTGCTTCACATTGTTTAAATAGCAAATGCATTTGCTGGTGCGTTGCTATTTTGAGGAACTGAAAATAGACTACCCCATAGATCAACTCAAACCTGGTCATAAGTCAATGGCGCGATATATTTTTGGTTATTTAAAAAGCGCATTAGTAAATTCGCCTACAGGTGGGTGCACACAAACATGCTCAAATATTAAAAATAAATGGATACAATGTAGAAGTTTAATATTGTGTACATGAAGATAAAAAAATTGTCTTGTCCTGTAGATGGTCTGCTTGGGCACTTTAATCGCGCGCAAGCATATGCGCCCAGCCTTTGCTCTTGCAAATTCCGCCATGTAAATAGCGAATCCGCCATGCCGCGAACGCAACTGGCTCTTAAAGGGAATGGGAGATGAGACTCTGATTGGTTTACTGCACGTTTTGCCCAGAACACACCCATGAATCATTAAGACAATAGGGGCAACCCTTTAACCCATTTAGACCATGCACACTGACCGTTTTTCCCTGTCTTTAAACTAGCAAAAGTGGATTCAGACATGCGCTTAGATCGTTAAAATAGAGCCCTAAGAGTGACTTATAATAATAAAATGATTTATGGCAAAAAAAATCATGAAATATGGAGATACAAGGTTTAGAAGGATAGCAGCAATATACATGTATATTAATATAATATAAAATTATAAAAGTATAACTCTGCGTGATGCTGCTGTCACTGTCTGACATGTCATGTAAACTACCAAAGTACATTAAACTCTGAAAACCTGGAGATTTCAATTCTTAAACTCTGTGGGATGGCGGGAATATCTCCTAACAGACACCAGACAAGCTCAGTGTGAATAATTATCTCTAAGTGATTGAGTCACACATCTGAGACATCAAGAATACATTGTGAGACTCTCAAACCATGAATTAATGATAAGCCCATTAATTGTTTGTCAAGTGTTTCTGACCTATAGTCATGGTGATCCTCTATAAATAACCTTAGGGTGACCTCGGCATACCCAAGGTCCATCTCATGACACCAGAATAGACTTTATAGCTATACTGTACATGAGCTAGTATGACAATCATACTTTGGCTCTCAGACAAAAGTACAAAACAATGCTGAAGTCTCTCTTAAATAAGCACAAGGGTATCATCAGGGTGTACCAAAGCTAGGCCACAAAATAGGCTCAAGGCAAACACAAGCAAAACAATGACAAAATCTTCAGGCAAACACATGATGCAAAAAGGAAAATGATGTAACCTGAATCAAACTGTGATGTAAGTTTAGCAGCAAATATAAACATATTTTTTTCTTCACACACATGTATAAAAAACAATCAAATAAGCTGCTTTTAAGTCGTACAAACCCGAACATTAAAAAAAAAGAAGAAAAAAATCCCTTTTCTTAAGAAGCCCCTTTGTACTTATCCATTATAAAAGCTATTTAATTTGATTCTATTGCATGAATAATTGATAAACGGCCTAGCGTTTCTTAATTCTTTTAGGCAGTTTAATCCTCTATGTCCCTCTCTGCTCTGTAGCAATGGACCATTTGGACTCACTGTACTCACTGTCTCTGTTTCACTAGTCAATGTTTATCGTTCAATAGTGGTTTAGTGGAACAGCACTGCATGTGTATTCATTCTATTGAAACATGTTTTCATTTTATTATGACTTGATATAAATACCAATATGTTATTTCTATATCTTGACAAACATAGTGGTGCAGAAAGAGTCTAAGAGAAATGAGACAGAATTTAAAGCACAGACTGTTGACCTCTTGTAAACTTTAATGAGGCATAATGGGATACACAGTGTTACATAAACCAGTCAAGAACAGACGAGCCTTGCTTGTTTAGGCAAGTTAATAAAATCACAAGTGAACTTAATTCAAGTGAAATAGAAAATAAAATTACATATAAAAGTAAACAGTTTGATGGGGGTTGTTCTAATATGTAGATTTTATTATAAAAGCATTATCATATTAACCAAGTATCATTCTTTTATTTTTTCACTACTGTCTGTTTCGATCTTTTTACTGTAAAGCTGTTTTTCAACAATGCAAAAATTTGAAAAGGGCTGCAGGAGTAAAAAATGATAGACCAATATATCGCCGTGGCCAATATATTGGGTCGATATTTAGAATTTTTTAATTATCAGCATCTGCCCATAAATCTTTACAACCGGACGATACTTCTTTCTGTTCGATCGCTATATAGTATACTCATTTTTCAATGATCAACATCGGCCCATAAATTTTTTTTCTGTTTGACGCTAGCATTTTGTTCTTAAAAAAGGTCACTCTGATGTAAAGCCGGATATACTCCTATTATAGGGAGATAGAAGGGTCTGTACACTTCCAATTGGAGAAAGCGCAACAGCTAACAACATCTGTTGATATACATTAAAAAAATAACCTCTAGTCTCCTTTTCTGCGTTCTGCTGAAACTAAGCATTAGCCGTTAAGCTTTTTGGCTTGAGGTTGTACATTTACATTTAGTCATTTAAGCAGATGCTTTGATCCAAAGCGACTTACAAAAGAGGTAAACAATAGAAGCAATTGGCACACATAAGGACAAGCATAAGTGCAGTAACAACTGGTCTCAGTCTTTTTTTTAGGATATAAAGAGTAGAAAAGAAACAGAAGTAAGAACTGATCGGTCAGGTGTTGACAGAAGATATGTGTTTTCAGCCGATTCTTAAAGATGGCTACAGAATCTGCAGATCATTTCACAAATATGGGACTGATCCAGAGAAGGTCCGCAAGAGTGATTTTTTTCCCTTTTTGGGATGGCACTACAACGTTGTTTGTTTGCATAGCGTAGAGATCTGGCGGGTACATAGATCTGTATTAGCAAGTGAAGATAAGGCGGTGCCGAACTAGCCGTGGTATTGCAGGCCAAGAGCAGAGCCTTGAATTTGATGCGAGCGACTATAGGGAGCCGATGTAATTTAATGAAGAGAGGAGTGAGGTGTGCTCTCTTCAGTTCATTGAAGACCACTCTTGCCACTGCATTCTGGATCATCTGTAGAGGTTTGGTTGTGCAAGCTGGCGCATTGCAATAGTCCAGTCTAGACAGGACAAGACTCTCGACTAGGATTTGCATATCATGCTCAGACAGGAAAGGTCTAATTGTCCTTATACTGTAGAGGATGAATCTACAGGACCGGGTGGTGCTGGCAACATGATCTGTGTCCGAAGTTCAGCTGATCATCAATTACCACTCCCAGGTTTCTAGGCTGTTCTGGAAGGTGTGATGGTTGATGAGTCTAGTTGAATGGATAGGTTGTGATGAGTCTTTGGGTTGGCTTTACCCAAATATTTCGCTTTACTTGTCTGTCATCTTGGATTCATTTCTTTATTGAGCTGATGCATTCTGAGACAGACTTTGACCGTTTTGAAACAGAGCCTACTCACGCGATACACGGTAATGGCTAAAAGATTAATCAAACAAAATATCCAGTATGTCATAAAATGAATCACCAAAACCCAACACAAGGACTGGACATTCATCAGTTCATTCAGCAGAGTCAAGGTCAGACTAAATCTGGTTATTTGATTTCTTTATTTATTTTTTGACCTCCATTCGAAGCATGATGCTTTATGTACTGTATTCACGTCATTTCAATTACAGTCAGTGTTCCAGCTGCATGTATTGGACAGGTAAAGTATGACCACCAAGCTGGAGGCATCCTCAGTGTTTACTGTGCTGTTTTCCATGTCTGTCAGATGAAACTAGAGCTCCCAGCCAGGAGCCACATCAGGCCTCTCTGTCTACTCAAGTTAACCAAACTACAGCTGCTTCAGGGTCACACAGAGACATCTACACAACTACACTAAAGGCACACAGAGCAATAATAACAGAGCACTCCTGTTCATGTAACTGGTAGAGAAACCAAGGTCACCAATATGGGTTTAATTCCCAGTCAATGTATACTGATAAAATCTTGATGTTTGTTAAAAATGTATCAACGAATCAAATGATGGAGATGAGTAACCAGGCACATGTTCATAACCACAGTAGTGTCAAGTGCATTTTGGGTATTTTATAACACAAGTTTAGGTTTTTGAATCACTGTTGTGAAGCAGTGTAATAGTCCCAGATAAACATGCAATAGATTAAGGTAGTCATCTGCATTGTCTCGTACTCAGACAAGTCCTGAAGGATTGAGAATTTGCAAATTGTGTTTAGCGCTAATTTCATGGGCAGGTTTGCATGGATAACTGTTTAACATAATTCCTTACAGGATATTAAAACAAAATAGACAGTGGGGCGGTTTCCCCGACAGGATTTAAGCCTAGTCCCAGACTAACTTAAATGTTAGAAGTTTCTTGATCGAAAACAATCTTGCAATGACATATCTTATAATATATAAGTGTGATTGCTTTGTCTCAAGATGTACACCAGAAATGTTTTTTTGTGAATTATGTTTTTAAAAATGACTGAAATATTCTAATTTAACTAAGGCCGAGTCTTGGTTTGAGCTCATCCCTGTCCGGGAAACTGCCCCAGTATGTGCAATAAAAAATGGTGCGCACACCCAGCGCACGATCTAAAAGGATTGTCTCTATTCTCTTGATAAGTAATGGGTGTGTTTTGGGAGTAACGTGCAGTAAACCAACCAGAGTCTCATCTCCCATTCCCTTTAAGACCCAGTTGTGCTCGCGCCATGGTGGATTCACTATTAACATGCAAGACTGGATGCTTCTCCCGAGAGGAAAAGCCTTTTACAGGGCAAGCCGGATTTTTTAATCCTATGTACGCAATAATAATCGTTTACATGGTAATCCTTTTATTTTTAATATTTGGCTGTTTGTGTGCTTTTTGTGTGTTTGTTTGCTGCACATCCCTCTGTTTGTAATAAGCAGTGTATGCGCGTTGTGCACCCGTATATAGGCGCCTTTTACTTATTTACTCTTTAAATAACCCAAAAATATTGCACCATTTACTTCAGACCAGGTTTAAGCTGGTCAGTGCCGCAGTCTATTGCAGTTGCCTCAAAATAGCAACGCGTCAACAATGCGCCTAAACATACCTTGTTTTCAGTCCAGCATGCCCATTGGTGCACAAACGGGTGCGAATATGTTTGCTGTTTAAACAATGTGGCACATAGCATTAAAATTATAACTGCCTCGGGTAACTGCCACCGCATTGCGCCGGGTGTATGATAGGGCACTCTATGTTAAGATAAGCATGACTATAACCAAATAACCGGGGAGGAAACGTCAAGGTGGCCAACAAATGGTTCTCTGCATGCAGTTCCGTTTCTAAGAAACAAATAATTTCCTTTAGCTTTGACAGTAATCTGAATGGTTCAGATTCATAATAGAATCAGCTTTTCAATGTATTCTGGTGAATCACGCTGCTCAGTCAGTCTTATTGCAGATTACAGTATTACTGTAAAGTTGATTATTACTGTACTATGATTATTGTGTACTCTTCTTCAATTATCATTATACCCAAATTCTGCCTTCCAAAAGCTTAAAGATCTTAAGATACTTGCATGGTCCAACGTAAACTCTTTGTTACTGTAACGGTGGTTTCACTAGAATATTATTTGTAGTAGGTGTGAAACTCATTCCCATTAAAAAAGAATTAAGTATCTCATTGTTATATAGTGTGAGAACAAAGTATGACAGCTGTGAGGGTCTTCAGCAATGATTTAGACAAAGAGTTTAAGCAAATATTGTTTCTTTTTTACTGTCTTGTGAAAAGGAGTTTACATAATGAACGTTTCAGTGTTTCCATGTGAGAGCGTTATGAGTGAATTCTGAAATGTGTTGCTGTATCACAAAATATGTGTTTGTAAAACAAATTTAAAGGCAAGCCTTTGTGTGTTTTTAATGTTTTCTTGTGTGAGTGTTTATCAGCAAACAGGATGGCACGGGGGCATCAAACAGCGGCATCAAGCTCGGCGTGACCTACTTCAGTATAAATCAGAGATTACCCCACTCAAGTCCATGTAAACTCACAAACCAACTTCACATACACAGAGTCAGATCATGTCCTTTGGTGAACTGTGAGGATAGCAACAGAAACTCACACTGGTGACTGGTGGACTTGTTTTTTTTTTATTTAATATAAATTCATTTTCCAGTTCTAGTTGATTTAGGGTAATGCAACACTAGTTACACTATGTATTGTCACTGTTAGACAATGTTATTTGGGATACATGAACAATTTACACACTATTAAATCATGTATTTCATTATATTTGATCTGTTTGTTTATGTACCTTAACAGACAAAAGAAGGGAAATGTTAAGAAAAAGAGTGGATTTAAATCACTGGAAAAGTCTCAGTGCATCCACAGTAGTTTCACAGAGTAATAATTCCAATGTGAAACGGAGCAAAACTCCATTTAACAAAAAGTTAATGATTTTGATGAAGGTTAATCCAAATCTGTGTCTTATCTTTGCGCGAGGATTAAATGGCAAAGGAATTACTGAAAATATAATTAGAGTTTTAAAACTACAGGGAGATGAGCTGGAAAAAAAGGCTTCGAAATGAAGACGACTGAGAGACAAACGGAGCGAAAACGTAAGTGAAGTCACACAATGACACTGTTACAAACATTTATGCTGTTTCAAACCCATGTGTTTTTTACTTCATAATCTGAATACAAAGCGCTGGTTGTTTTAAGATTTTAAAGTGACCAGGGGCAGTCAAGCTCCCGAAAAAGGACACCAATAAATACACAAATCTCACATTACAATTCTGAACGGCATACACTGCTTATAATGTCTAAGTTGTAATTCCTGTATGTATTTTGGCTGGGTTTTCTTTTACTTTTTATTCAGGCATATAGCCTTTTACTTTAACTTTTAATAAGGCAACTTAAAGAGCTGCTAACCCCATCTCATTTTCTTCTACTATTGTGTGCATATACAGTATAACACTAAAGATTCATTCGAAGTATAGTAAAAGTAGTTCATACTACGGATGCGCTTTTTTCCAAATCATCTTAAGTCATACGTTTTTTTGTTATCCCTATAGGACACTATTAACTTTCCATTTTCAGGTTTACAACATGGTGAGTAAATAATGACAGTATTTTTCTTAATTTAGGGTGAACTGTCCCTTTAAAACCATCCAACACCCCCTTGTTGTTCTCGTATCCTTCCTCTCTTGTTGCAGTAAAAGCAGATGGAGCTGTCAACACCTGCTTCTTTATAATTACCTCACACCCCAATTATCACTTTATCATAAAGCTGCTGTACCTTGAGTTTGATCAGTCTACTGTATTGCAGGAGGTGCTGTCACATGAACAAAGCTCTTGTTTATGTTTAAGTTGTGGTATATGCATGTGTGTTTACCTGAAAGACAAAATTGAGTCTAATCTCTTGTGTGCCTTCTTACAAACTTTAACGTTGCAAAAAACGTTATACCAACTCTCATTCAAAGGTTGATTCCAGAGAATAGTATAAACACCGTGCCTCTGAGGCGCTATCAAAACATTTGCCTGTTTGAGTTCAAACAAAATTGTTTGCTCGAGCATCCCGACCAGCCTGACACAGCACATCCAGCTCAACCAATTACGTGATTTAGGGGCGGAGCTATTGGTTTACAATATAATACGATGTCGTTACTGGGTACTCACAGGGCACGGCTCTCAGATAAAGGTTTTCTCTGATGATCTGCTGGAGCTGACTGTCCATAGAACCAGGCGTGAAACATTTGCTCAGGTATAACCTCAAGTCCTTGCATAGAGTCGAACCTGAAGGAAAGAAAGACAGAACACATCATAATGAGACGGGGAGAGAAACAGATAAACATACAAACACATACAGTCAAAACATCCTGTGGATTATTGAATAAACAGCTTTCCTGTAGCTCAGTGGTAAGAGCATTGGTTGTGGGTTCGATCCCAGGGGATTGCAAATACCTATGTATTAATGTATAGGATAATGCAATGTAGTTCGCTTTTGATAAAAGCATCTGTCAAATGCATAAATGTAAATGTAAACATTCTTAAAAGAGAGATTGTGCTTACACATCTTAAAATCTGCAATTCAAAAAAAAGAAAGGCAAAATTGAGCGAACACACAAACACACACACACACACACATGTATTCCTCTACAGTCTCTGGAGACATTATAGATTACCCTTTACATATTCGAGGTGTTTCTAATCAATCAACGGAAGTCAGGGCTGTTCTGAACCCAACCAACAAAACACTATCACATAAATGTTTAAGCTAAGCATGATGCAGTATTGTAATACGTACAAATACCCTCTGGCTATAATGCTAATTGCTTGCTATACACACACACAGTCTTGGATTAAAGTGAGAAAATGAACACACACACACACACACAGAGTACAACTGCCCCATACTCCACTCAACATGGCTGATCCCTTCATTTCATCCGGTGTGCTTTATGGTCTCTGATGACAGACCACTTGGCTGTTATAGATGAACAGAGTGCCTCTCGAACCCATCAAAATGACAGAGCCACCCCCACCTCACGTCTCACAGTAATAAAACACAGCTCACAGTTCTCATAAAGGAACATAAGCCCTGAAGCTACACACACTCACATGCTTACACTCGCTCACACAGCATATACGTATAATATATATGACCACACGATATTCGAAACATGCGATTTCAATTCAATGTATTTTGATCAAATTAGGTCATCACCATTTCAATTGTTATTTGCAATGTCATTTTACAATATAATTAGGGTTATACATTAAAGACAAAACCCTAAGCATTAAACTTAAAATAAAAAATAATAAGCTTAAAAGGAATGTTAAGATAAAGACAAAGTTTTCATAACTAAAGTAATTACATTTAAAATGTGTAATTCAATTCAATTAAAAAAAAAAAAAAATGTAAAAAATTGTTTTGCTCTTGTTACATTTTTATTCATCTTCAATTATTAAGCTTCATGAGGAAATGTGCGCTGTTACTCATTCAGACTTTTTTTAAGACGTTCGATTTTTCCCTGGTGGATAATAAAATGGATGACAAAACCCCCACAAAGTTACACTAAAGGACCTAAGTCATACCTGGAGACCGGAATATCACAGAGACATGCGGGTGGTCAAGCATTCATCCAAAACCTCCTGGCAAAGCTCACAACATCTAGCAAGGTGCAAACAACCACTGAGAACACCTATGCAACCGCACAGCAATGACCTGGCAACCGATCAGCACGCCCGTATAGCATCATGATGGCAGATTCTGCACGGCAAGCACCTCTTCAAAATGTAAAATCTACTGTGGTTTAATAATTTATCCCCAGCATTTTGGTAAATTGCAGAACTGCAAAACCCACATGAAACAATGCAAACGAAACAGGTCTAAATGAAGAAAATCCTCAAAGGCGCTCACCAGGATCAATTCCACTGTTTGGAAAGCAGAGCTGTTTTTATAAAGACTCGGATGCATTTCACAGGGGACTGTACATTTATTGATCTTTTTCAAAATAGAAATGCCAGAATTAGCACAAAGCTCTCTTGTTTGTGGCGATTGTGTTTATAAAGTATCAAAGGACCATGGTTACAACTAAACAAGATACATGCGTCTGTTTTTCTACTTCTATAAGATAATCAGTTGATCAGATAATCCAGCATGTTACTGAACATGTTAACCTAAATGCGGCTTCAATTTTCAGTATTGTGTCGCTGAAGGTGTTAGAGATGAGATAACAGGAGATAGAAAGGAAGAGAGAGAGAGAGAGAGAGAGAGAGCAAGAGAGTGTATTGCAGAGCTTGCTCATCAATCTCAAAACAGAGGACAGGGGAAGTCATGGTCAGGTATGACATATTTTCCAACAAAAAAATGTCCCATCTATGACACCATGTGATAAATATCAGCGCCCCCTAGGGGTGATGTACGACCCGTGTGACACAAATACAGTCATTCTGCAACCGTGGACCAAATTCTCTATACGAGGAGTTGACAGAGAGATGGATTGTTCCCTGGTTAAGAAATCATCTTTATCCAGGGCTGTAAGAGTATACGTTTCATGCTGTTAAATGTCTGATCATTACATTTGCGCAAGCAGCAAGGTCTGATGACATTAAAGATGCTGGGTGTCATTTATGTGCAGCAACAAACAGAAGTGTAAAAAATAATTATTTTCTCAGACAGGTGGCTCAAACACTCCCCACATCTGCTATTGTTTACAGTATATAAAAAGGTTGTTGTGCCTCAAATAATGCTATAGGTTGTGCCAACTGGTCAGCATATAAATGGCCTACCTAGATGTTTTAAAAGGAAGTTTAACATTGAAAAATGAAAACCTCAGCTAGGTATATCAAATTCGTATTAAAATCAGGTTTGTAAGACGTAAAGCTGAATCTGAAGTTACACTGATACTACAAATTCATGATTGCATTTCATTTGAAATAAATACATTTCAAAATGAAAATTCCTTCATCATTTATAGATCCTGCTGTCATTCCTAACCTGTATGACTTTCTTTCTTCTGGAGAACACAAAAGAAGATATTTTGAAGAATGTTCAGTAACCAAACAACATTGGTCCCCATTGACTTCCATTGTATGGCCATAAAACACTGAGACATCATAGTATCTTCCTTGTGTATACAGGAAGTTGAACAATATGAGGGTGAATAAACGATGACAGGTTTTTTTTGTTATAGGTGAACTATCCCTCTGCTTGTCATTGCATTAACAGCACACAAATCAAACTAAGTTAAATGTGCAAACCAATGATGCTATTTCCTTACAACCAATGTTGTTGTTGCAAGCTTTTGTCCAGTTGCTTTCAATTCTCAAGGTGATTTTCAGAGAATGAATGAAGTCATAACCCTTCATGTTGACACAGGTATTCTAGAAGAATAACAACAACAAACACTTGACAGTAATGTCACACTAGGGCTTTGTCTTAATTCTAAAGAACATCTTTATTGTTTCATAAACATGAAAAGCTGTATGTAACATTTTTTGCTTGAAAGTTGTGCTTGTGCTATATTTCTTTGAAATGTTATGAGTAAATAAGATACAATAAACAATATACAGTCAAAACCAGACCAGGGGCAGATTCTGGCAGTAAACAGAAATCCTGTTTTTCCAATATACATTGGTATAGCCAATATGCTAAACACCTAATTTAAAGGGATAGCTCACCCTCATGTCACTCTAAACCTGTATACCTTTGTTTATTCTGTGGAACACAAAAGGAGATATTTTTAGACATGTTGAAATGTTTTAGATTTTAAATTAAGTGTTTTGTGCCTATCCAATGATAGTCAATGGGGGCCAGTGTTGTTTGGTTACAAACATTCTTCGAAATATCTTCTTTTGTGTTCTGCAGAAGAAAGTCAGTCATACAGGTTTGGAATGACATGACGTAGAAAATGATGAAAGACTTTTCACTTTAGAAAACGTAAATCACTGTTCTCACCAGTGATTTGAGTATGGTACTTAAATTACCTGGAGAAACTGTCTTGATGCGGATGGGATGGGGGGCAGGAGTTAAGGACCCCGCGCACATCTCCTAAGGTCAGGCCCAAAACAGACGTCCCTCCGATTTCTATTATGATATCTCCAACAGTGATCCCTCCTCCAGGTGCAGCGGTGACAAATGGGAACTCTCCATAATCAGCCCCGCCTCCGATGGCCACACCCAGCTCCCCCGAGCTGCCCACCAGCGGTATGAAGGTCTCCTGCACTTTAGAGCGCCAATGCAGTTTCTTCACTGCAACCTTAGACATGGCAAATGAACTGAAAGCCACACAGAGAAAACAGAGACGAACAAAACATAGACATAAGATTATGAACATTTATGAAGTGTGACCTAAATTACTGTATGTTATTTAGTACAACTATTGCACATTTTCTATTATTAAAGGTATCTGTCGTTCATCTCTATGCCTTTTCCTGTATATGACTCTTTTTCCTGTGAAACATGAAAGAAGACATTCTGAGAAATGTCTCAGTGGGTTTGGACAATAGAGGTCAATGGGCCCAATCTTTATTGGTTACCCACATTCTTCAAAATATCTTCTTGTGTGTTCTGACATAGAAAGAAAGCCATTCAGGTTTGGATGGAATGACATGATGCTGATTAAATGATGAAAGAATTTTCATTTTTCTGTGAACTATCCCCTTAAATATATTACACACTACTATTCAAGTTCTTAAATCTGTGTTTATGACAGTAGCACACAGATCAGGGAGTTCAGGAGGTCAACATGTGCCCTAAATAACACAGAGAATGTTCTCATTTTTAAGTGTGCTGTGAGAACCCTCCAGACAAATCAACAGATGCCCTCTCCATAGGAGGCAATAAACACTACACAAACCTCCTTCATCAAAACAGGTGGAGGAGATACTCAGGGCAACAATGCTATTTGAAGAAACCCCCCAATGCACTTTCAACAGAACCGTCCAGCTCTGATGTACTGGGACATGAGCTCTGCGGCTCACAATCATATTACTCTGTATTAAAATAAAACTGCTATTACATAACAAAAACACAAAACTCATTAAAATAATGTACTGTTGTTTTGCGTATTATGATTTACTCTTAAACCTAAATATAATTCAGATGACAAGATACATTTGAAATTAATTCTCTGCTGAGTTTGGAGAGTAGAAATACAGCAATGTGCTATATAGGTAATACAAGTACCATTTTTTTGTTTGTTACCATGAGGTATGAATCAATGCCATATGAAATATGTAATTCTGTCTGTGAAAACCAGTTTAAAGTTATAAAATCTAAGAACGAGCTTGATTTTAACCCTTACTTTCACTACGTTCAATCCATTTTTAAACATATCACGGTTATATTTCCACAGAATGCTCTTTACATTATGTAGGATGATTTTATGTAAAAACAGTTCATCGCAGAAAGTACTTCGGTTGGGTATTTACAGACTGGGTCACATATAGTTTATCACAATATCCTGGTTTCCATTATACAGTAGATGTGTGCAAAACTTTGGCGATATCTTGAAAAAAACAACAACTGCGAAATGATGACGTTTCATTAATGGCAAGGAAAGCCCCTAAAGTGTTTCTGGGAGGTTATAGACGGTTTCAAAGTGACGACATAAACTGCACATGCGCACGTTCATGGACTGCCCTTAACTTCCGGTACACATTCACAAATAATAGCGTGACAACCTAAGGAAACCGAGAAGAACCGTTACTTGGCTAAACTTGTCTCTCCAATAGTTTGAATTTAGACTGAGATACCAAGCTCAACCGCTATGTCAATGTATATACGGTTTGTTTAAATGCGTCCAGACTACATGACCCATTCAATTACCAATTGTTATTTTTTTTTAAATCAACATATTACAAAATACAACACATTGTTTATTTAGCAAAGTTATTATTCAATAAAATAATAATAATATTAATTAATATTTACATAATTTAATATAGTTATATTATTAGACACTAGCCAAACACAGACAGGAAGTTAACTGAACTCAGTGTGTACGGTTTCATTTTACACATGCACCTGGCACCACGCACAAGTTAACTTACGGTTTGTGTACGGTTATCGTTCTGGCAAGTGGCTGATAATATAACTATTTATATTTTAATCATTATATGTGTATATTAATTTGTATTCATATTTTATTGTATAATCATTTTATTAAATAAACAATTTGTTGAATTGTATTGTATATACATTTTATTTAATAAACAATTTGTTGAATTTATTGAATATTAATTTTATTGAATAATCAATTTGTTGGATTTTACTGTATAGTAATTTTATTTAATAAACAATTTGTTGAATGGGTTGTTTAACTTTGTCGCATTCTAGTTTATCTAAGTAACGGTTCTTCTACTGGTAACCCAAAATAATACTGGCTAGACATACTTAACCTGCAAGCTGATGTAATCTCTAATCTATTCTTTGTGGATGTGTACCGGAGGTTAAGCTTGGGCCACAAAACCATGCATGAGCAGTAACATTTGTTTATGTTAGTACACGATTTCACATCATTATGTACACCAGGTGACCTGTAAATGCAGGAAGACGGTTTCCATTGCAGTTTGTTCCTTTTATGAATTGCTCTCAAAACACCTCATGGGGGCATCCTTTTTTTAGCAAGATGTTTCCATATATTTACTATTCCCAATTTCAATTTGCGCGATGTGAAAGGTGATGGAAATGAAGCTACTGAATACATCAAGGTACCACAGCATTGCAGTCTAACATCATGCGTGCACCATGACAACCCTAAGGTAATTTTGAAAGGGGATCGATATTAAATTGCACATTTTCATCCGCCCGATCTGTTGTGTTTGCTAAAGAGATACAGAAGGATCACAGTACAATTTCCATAGGTAGAATAACATGGATAGTAGGCCACTAACTGTAAATCATGAGGCAATTTGTTAAAATAATGAATATAGTGTTCAATGGTGTTAAATGATTCTCACATTTGCTTATATACCAATGAATAGGCTACTAAATACCTATTTTTATTAACATCGATCATATTTAATTGATCTTCTTTTGTAAAAATCAAGTTGACAAACTGTTTGATGTGATCGTGACAGAGCAGAATTCAAAGAGACTCGAATGTTTTAAGCTCAAACACACAGAGATGCCCCAGTAAGTGACAGTTGGCGGGGCAAGCGTGAGGGGCAGGTGCAGTCTGAGCGAAAATGCCTTGAGACATGACAGTTTTGGAGCAGTTCTGTCATTCCTTCCCCTGCCTCATCCGATCCCGTACTCTTTTAAAGCGACAGCGGCGGTGTAGATGGCCGGCGCGAAACGGAGAGGGGGAGAAAGAGAGATAATCATAGAGGGAGATCAAGACGGTACAGATGGCGAGGGAGCGCGAGAGCTGACAGGATAAAGGAATGAGCGTCAGAGAAGGGCACGGAGTCGGGTCACAGAGGGAAGGGAAGAAAAACGCAGAGGTAGGTTAGTTAGAGGACTGGTGTCAGATACAGCAGGAGATATCAGGGTTGAGGAGAGGATTAAGATTAGATCAAATGGGGAAAAGATGTTTGTGACAGACAAAGGGGATAAACAAGATCAAGGGATCAACAAGAAAAGAGCAAGACAACTTCACTCACAAACAAAAAATGACATGCAGTATTTACGCTGCACTTATAGTTATTATTATAATAAAATATTCTTAGATATAGCCATCACTGTTATTTGTGATCTATAAATCTTAAAATCATCCTACACAATGTAAAGAACATTCTGTGAAAATATTACATTACCTCTCTTTTTAATATTGACCGAGTAAGACATGTCAAAGATTTAAATCAATGTTCAGGAAGCCAACTTCTGGTATGTTTGTGCAAAATTAAAAACATAAGGCCAACAACATAATTATTTTCAGTATTTAAAATCAATCATTTTAGTATTATAACTAAGTTGAAGTATTTTGTCATTTTTGGCTAGGATTGCTATGATGTCAAAAATCCAATGAGATTTTTCATAGACAGGTTCAGAAATTAGCATCCAAACCAATGCGGCTGCACCATGTTGTTATGTTTATTCCATGCGCATACAAAATTGTGGACAATTTTTACACTTTACATTTATAGTCTTTGGTGTAAATGGGCCTTTACAGTAGGTGAAGGAAATTCTATAATTTAGTCCTGGTGATTGTGTAAATGAATAATGAATATGGCGATCCTATATTCGTTTATTAGTGGTGCTAAGTATAATTGCTCTTATTTATGGTTAGGAGTTTGAACAAACCTTTTAAACTAGGAATTTACACTTTAGTATCTCATTCATTCTGGATCGTAGTGCCACAAACATGAATCATGGCTGAAATAATGCGGCTTATTGGATATACAGCAGCGGGAAAAAAAAAAAGAAACTTTTCCTAAATAGGTGTTCAAATATTATTGTTTAAAAGTGAACATGAACTTGTTTTGTTTGCAGTATTTGAGGTCAGCGCATCTTAAAATACAGAGCATCTTTTCTGTTATTTTGACTCTTCATTTCCAGTAAATAAAGGAAAATGGAAACAATATTTTTATTTGAAATTTTGGAGAAATATTGTTAGTAGTTCACAGAATGAAACCAAAACATATTTTTACCTAAACGCATACCTAGATAGAAAATAAGTCTCCAAATCTTTTTCTGCGACTTATTTTTTTAAGTGGTCAGATTGACAATTAACTGGGAAGAGAAAATGTCACAAACACTTGCAATACATCTAGAATCCAAAATATTAAACGGTTCACACAGTAGAAACCACATTTCATGCTACAAAACATTTTCATGCTTTCTACAACCACACAACAAATTTACAGCAAGATAAAAAATGAGTTAGCTCATCTATCAGCACAATCTCACACTTCCCTTTTAATTGCATATCTTTTATGTTATTACCACCGGGGGTCTGAGAGAGCTCAATATATCCTAATTGGTGATCGATAAAGTCGTAACAGGGGTCAGATGGAGGAGCAGTCAACCTGACTACAGTGCAGTTGTAACCATGGTGACGGCATCAGCGTGTTCCCTCAGGCTGGCCTGCCCACCAGGCTTAATAAGGCTAATTAAACCGCACGAGGAGCATCAGAAGAGACATGACTAATTGTTTCCACTTGAGCGATTGGCCGACCGGTCATTTATTCGGCCCCACCCCCTTAAGATCCTTTATCTAATAGGCGGAGTCTTTTTTTAACAGCCGCTACAGAGACAGAGATAGACTGAGCCAGGCTCCACGCAGGCTGCTTTTGGCACAGAAAGAGGACTCGCGGATATGACCTTGAAACAAGCAAGCTCAGATGTCGTTGATACAGGGGCAGAATAACGCCTAGTACACAAATACATAAAAAACACACACTCTTTATTCTTCCCTTTTTTTATTTTGACATAAACATATTCCCACTGGTATTTTGGGTTGCTTCTACAGCTCAACTGGTGCAATGCCAAGGTCATGGGTTCAATTTCCAAGGAGTGCAGTGCACATACTGATAAAATGTATAGCTTAAAGCTTGGATGAAATGTTATTGCTTGGTAAAAAGCATTCACCAAATGCATCAATGTAATGTAAATAAACTAACTAACAGAATTTGGGTGATTTGTTACATGAGCTGAAAGGCGTACAGGCGTGTGGCAAAGTCACGCACATACATACAGTATATACTCAGACACGCACACATCCCTCCCTTTTTTCCTCATTCTCTGTCCAGGTGTGAGACCTTCTGCTACAATAACTGTCTTTTTTATACATAAACTGCATATCTTTGCTTTCAAATGCAGTGCATTAATTCTTCTACATCGCTGTCCAAAAGTCTGAGAGTCCACATTTTTAAATCAAAGTTCATACTTGGAAATAAACAATATTTTAAGATATGTTATGATAAATAAGGAAAAATTCAGGATTCTGTAATATTTCTCACTAATCAAATATGGATTGTCTACAACGCATGTTAAGCAGCTCTTTTGAACCAAGATTAGATTTCCGTGCTCACATTGATACACACAGGAAGTTCTTTGGAATATTAAGATCATGCTGTGATAATATGGATCATCAGGTTTTACACAAACTTGTGGAGTCCAAGCTGGACTGAGTGCATGCTGTCAATAAATCTACAAATGAGATATTTAAAATTAACCATTTTAATTACATTTTTCATTTGAACCAAATACTAATGTAAAGTGGAAAAAAATTCTAAATTAGAAGCATTTTTGCTAGTGCAGACAGAGATTTGCAATCAGTAAGTATAAAATGTGTTTTGAATAGGGATGCACCGATCACGATTTTTCACGGCCGATTCTGATACCGTTTTTCACAAGCAACCTGGCCGATTCCGATACCGATTTTCTTCTTTTAAGCAACAAACAAGAAAAAAAATGAGAGTATACATAAACAAAATCTTTATTTTGTATTTCACAGGCCAAACTGGCTTTGGCTATTGAAAACAATGACTGTAACCATCTGAAATCAAATGCAGTAACTGCACAATAAGCACATTCAATCCAAACATGGTACAGATATTGTGGCCTTAAAAATGTGTACATCAACTGTATCCATGTGAAATTAAAGGCAACAACAACTGCATAGTTCAACAATTTAAACAACTCAATCAACACAATATCAAAAACTTGAACAAAGACGTTTACTTATCAGCCGTAAGTTTTGTTTTTAAATATAGTGTAAAAAAAGAGGGCTTTACCAGTGAAAGTAAACTAAACCGAAGTATATAAATAAATTATTCCAAAATGTTAAATCATATAAAGTTTAGGTGCTTTTTAAATAAAGTAAGTCAAAAGGCTACCATTTTAATGTAAAATAAAAATAATCATCTTTAACAGAACTGACGTTTTTGATGGCTTTTTTAAAAGTGAATGCATGTACTTCTTTACAAAAAGAAGCATTTCAACTTTGTCACAACTAAGTCTGTTTCGTTTCTCATCCAACACGTGAGAAGCTGAGCCTCCGCGATTAACTTGTCCTTTGCAGACATTGCAGATTGCAATCTTCACGTCCTGCTCAAAGATTTAGAAATATTTCCTCACAAATTACATGTTCGCGATTGATTCGAATTCTATTCTACCGCGGGCGCACTTCCGGAAAAAATCAGCCGTTAAAAAAAAAAAACAGCCGGTTGCGATTTATGGCCGGTCATCCGGTGCATCCCTAGTTTTGAATGCAGACACCTGCTGGAATTTTTTTGCCGTGCTTAAAGGGATACACCCAAAAATAATACATTATTTCATCATTTACTCACCTTCACATCATTACAAACCTATATTTTTGCAATAACAGAAAACAAAAGAAAATATTTTAAAAAACAAAGGTAACCTCTGAGCCATTGACTTATGGAACCAAAACCACTGAGACATTTCTCAAAATATCTTCTTTTGGGTTCACCGAAGAAAAGAGTCATACAGGTTCTGGGGGCGAATAAATGGAGATAAAATTTTAACTTTTGTGTGATTATTTTTTTTTATGTTTGAATCATCCCTTTAAGAAGAGAACAGAACTAAGTAAACTAACTGAACATTTAAATCCTTTAAACAGTGTTTTAAATAATCTCATTAATAATAACAATCCTATTTTTTCTAATAAACTTTTACTAATAGTTTCTTTGTATAATACAGAATTTAAAGTTTGACCTGCACGTTAAAATATTACCATAAGTCATATTCAGTGTAATAAATTTCAGTTTTTTTAAATCTGTGTGTGGTCTTAAGTGTGGTCAACTACTCTGCTTATTATATTCATTATTCTAATATGGTATTTAATATCATAGCCTAACACTGTCCATCTGTCTGTCATATATACACCAAGATCAAGCAAATATATTCTTTGTTACACACACAAATGTCTAGAGGTGTCTGTGTGCGAAGAAAACTGTCAACTCCGGTTGGTTTGAGAAGACTCACGCTGTCAGACGCACACACACAGGAATGGTGCTGGTTTATGCAGCTACACATCCTCATGTTCTAGACTGTCAGCCTTGCTCAACAACATTTGTTGCATCTATATCCAAAGGTCGAAACTATGTCTCCCAGACAAATGATAACCTACCATGTAATCTTTCTTTAAGGCCTTAAAATACACCTATTTCTACTCATATGTATCCATACATTTTCATTAAATTATTTAGTCACCCTCGTGTCATTCCAAACCTGATTTTCTTTCTTCTGCAGAGCACAAAAGAAGATATTTTGAAGAACGTTTGTAAACAAACAACACAGGCCCTCATTGGCTTCCATTGTATTCACACAAAACCACTGAGACATTTCTCAAAATATCTTAGTTTTCTGTTCCACAGTCACTTACAGGTTTGGAACCAAATGATGGTGAATACAGAATCTTTTTTGTTTTTTTGGCGATCCATCCCTTTAAGCCTGATTAAAATCATTATAGATACTTGAAATCAATGTCATCTACTACAATACCAAACAACATCAGTGTAATGTTATAAGCTGCAGTACTATATATTTCCCAAAGACTTAATCTGCTTTATATAAGCACTTTCAACTGGCTGTAGTTGGAAAACTGGGACTATTGGTGGGTCTATGAGACGCTGCATATTTTAGATGTAGTGATGAAAATGCTGACCCTTAAGGTCAGAGAAAAGAGCTGACCACCCCATATCTGTTTACACATTTACCCCTCTGCTCCACTAGATTGGCTCACAAGTGAAATTCCATACAGTCACAGAGGAAAAATCTGTCATGTCTATTTATTGTTCCGCCATTGTTGTTTTTCTCTATAAATGTATCTATTTCCTTATAAATCCTATTCTTAGCCACCAGGCTTTATTCTAGGAACACCCATGGCATTTCATTCATGAGAACATGAATTACTAATGCTAGTATACACTATATCTGTCTCTGAATTTGCCCCCATCTCCTATAAAGTGCACTATCGGTTGTCCGCCATTTTGTAGTGTTGTCCGAATTCTGAGTGAACAACACATTCCCTACATTCGTTCACTACTTTTTACCTACAATGCAATTGATTTTGAGTATACATCACTCTTTCACTCACTTCTTCCCACCATACAGCGCGAATTAACCGCCTGATAAGAATCCGCTGGTGGAGAGTGACCGTTAATGCCACGAATGCATGTTTATACTTTATACTACGTTTATACTTTGTTCTTGTTGACAGGTATTTTCTACTTTTTGAGAATAAACAGATTAAATGAATGTTATAGACAATGGTGCTTTATTTTAAAGGGGTTACACGGCAAAAACAAATATTATGGTTTGTTTTAGATGTAATGCAATGTGTATACACGATTTAAGGTAAAAAAAATCTGTATTTTCCACATACCGATAATGTTTGTATCTCCTCTTTGCTCAGCCTCTCTGAAACGCACTGATTTTTTACTAAGCTCATCGCTCTGAAAAGCGAGGTGTGCTATGATTGGCCGATTCACCAGTGCGTAGTGATTGGTCGAATACTGCAACCGTTTGATGGAAATGTAACGCCTCTTACCATATTCGGAACATCAGGTTCCAAAGCAATTGTACTGACAGTTGATAAAATGTCATCGGTACTTCCTTATATCAATTTGAGCCAGAATCTGATACGGAAAATGAAGATGATCAAGTCGATAAATCAACTTTGCCAGCGCGACTTGAGCAGGATGTAAAGGATTGGTAAGGTTTTATTTAAAACCTATGTTAAATAGTTTAAAACTATAGCTAACTGTTTCACCTTTTATATACCACGTTATAAAGACTATAAACAAACAACCATATACATCATACAGAGTTTGTGTGAGATAGAAACAAGCTCGCATTACAGCAGGGAATGGTAAAATAATAAATAAAGCGAGCGCTTTGAGCCTTCTTGATCAACCAGTGTTACGCCACGTCTCGTCGCGACTCAACAAAGACAATAAATTGGAAATAAATTGTTGTCTCCAGTTGGAGCATTATTACCGATTATTAGGACTTATGTTGTCTTTTTTCACGTTGCGCATTTGCAGATCACAAACACACGAAAACTCAACTAGCGTTAGTCCGTAACAAAGTCTTTTACAATGAAAATATACTTACAGGCTGCGTATCTGAAGCGCCAGCGAAGTTTCAATGGTTGGAATGGCCCCACTTTTTAACCAAACCTTTCTTGCATAGCCGGTCTTAATCTCTCTCCCACGTTCGTGAAGCAATCGTCGCTGAAATGCGCTGCACAAACTTGAACGTTCGGATTGTACTTTTCTAGAACAGTGTTGTAAATTAAATGTAACCATTCGTTTTTAGTTGTCTCAGCTGCGGCAGTGACGATACAATGGATTTACAAGTACGCCCACTTTACTTGTGTTTAGATTTGGGCGGTCTTAGTCAAATCATGTTACGAAGTGACGTACATTTGCCGGGTGTGCTTACACGAGGCGTTTCAGGCAGGTCTGGGTGAGTATTTGCTTTAAGATAGAATGCATCTTTTGTTACGACACTTACATTTTTGCAATTTCACATCTCTAATACATCCATGGGTAACTATAACACACCAAAGACTAGAGCTGAGCAAAAATATCGATAAATGTAACTATCGCAATACTTTTTTTTTCAATAGTGTATCGATAGTGATATCGCTACTATCAATATTTTTTTTTAAATCATGTCATATACAGATGGCCAAAAGTAAGTAGAAGCGAGCATGGTGAAAAATATAAGAACGCTTCGAGCTCTCAGAGCTGATCAGTGGTTTTGAAAATAAGTCCTGGAGTAGTGTTAATTTTGTCAGCTATATTTTATTTTAGTGTTAGTTTTAGTCCCCATGAATACACTTTTTAGTTTTTATCATATTTGGTCATCCTTGTCCTGTTTTTGTTTAATCCAGTATAGTCGACTAAATGTCTATGCATTTTCGCTTCGTTTTAGTCAATACAAACTTAGTCACATTTTCGTCATGCTGTATAATAGTTAAAATGGGTATTTTGCCAAAAAAAATTTAATCACAGTGATTGTTATTGTTTGAGAAATGTGTTTTTATATTTCATTATAATTATCTATTTTACCAACAAGCAAAAATCAATAGAATGTCAAATCATGTGCATAGTTTATTCAACTTCATCTAGCTTCAAAGTATTTCCAAAGAGGTCTGATAAGTGCATAGGCCTATTCATAGACATCCATCCTCCTGATGCCTGCAAAATATTGACAATTCCCTGGAAACAATGCGACTGGCGGTGAAGGAGAACCATCGGCACATAGTTGCGAACGGATTCACAGTTTTTCGAGGTGGGATGTCTTAATTCAGCAATCACAATCGCAAACAAACAATTAAGTGGAGATCAAAGCGGCTCGAGCAGCTAATGAGAGAATACAGACCGGCTGGAGATCATATTTATCGGTAATATTTATCTTCCATTTTTTTCAACAAAGACTGAAAAGAGGATTTGGGTAAGTTTTTATTTTTATAGCTACATTTTAGTCTCATCATTTTTCGTTAACGATGTTGCGTGTTGATAAAGCTTTAGTTGTCGTTTAATGGCCTTCATTTTCGTCTTGTCAACGTCTCGTCATCGTCCAGGGGAAAATAATTGTTGACGAGGGTAGCAATCCACAGTTTGGGAACCCAAACCTCTGATCTAAAGGTCCTTTTATCGGACGCACATCATGGTCACACTGCAGAGGTGAGGGATGTTTTTACACTTATCCTTACAGAAAACCCCAGGTGGTGCACAGCATGTTGTATTTCTAACTCTAATTTTTACATTTTCTATGTAAAGTATTGCAATATATCGCGAATGTGTATCGTATCGAAATACATAGCAATATATTGTATCGTGACCCATCTATCGTGATATGTATCGTATCGGGAGGCACTTGCCAATACACAGCCTTACCAAAGACACATAAAAACACGTATTCGCGCCATATGACCCCTTTAAATTAATTGAATAATTTTATTAAACGTAATAAATGTAATAAAATAAACGTAGTAAACTGTTGTTTTGTTCTCTTTATTAAAAACTAAAACAAAAACGTGACAAATAAGGTAAAAATGAACCATTTTATTAAATAATCCATAAAGCCACATAGTTGTAATATTAGTGTAATGACGAATGTCCGCGAAAGTACTGTCAGACGCAGGTTATATTACATCACTGTGCCGAAATCGTTCACTCATTTTCATTCACTTCTTACCCATATAGTGGACTATTTAGCATTCACTATGTAGGGAATAGTGAATGAGTGAACGAATTCAGACGAAGCTTATGCATTTGGGTCAGAAGTATACACTATGCTGTTCGTGGTCAGAATATAGAACAATGCATGTTCGGCTCTGTATTTATTATACTGGTGTAGCCGACCTTTCCTTGGACCTCGGAGGAAAGCGTCTTCTGAACGCAGGAAGATATTAAACTTTTAAAACTTTAAAAAGCTGGGTTCTGGGTCAGTTTGAAATGGCAATGTGTTTCAAGACTATTTAATTACTATGAACGCCCAAAGGATGGAGGGAAATACAGAACAAAATGAAGATGATGACGATATAGTTTGGCCAGTGAAGATAGCAAATGACTCCAGGCTTCCGACACTAATTAGAAGGTGACTACAGCAATAAAGGGATTTACCAGTTTAAACGCTCAGAAGAAAAACAGATATAAAACAGCAAAGATTCTTAACATTTAATGATAATGTAATTAAAAGTCTTGAGGTTCTGTTCCATAATTATCAAAGTAACACCACAGTTCACTCTCTCTTCAACTGCTATCTGTTAAACATGCAAACAAACTGAAACTGCGTTCTGCTCACACTTATGAGGTTTACGCAGAGCCTGCAGGCACAGAATAAACTCAATTACAATTTGACTACTTCAATTCCACAGTCAATCATAAAGTGGCAGAGAGAATGTTTGAAAATAAGAGACAAAAAGAAATAGGCAGTGAGCGAGACATAACTGCAGTATAAGTTACATTCTGAATGTTAAACGGAAATCAGAAGAAAACAGCTAAATAAATGCAACTAATTATATAATAATATGCTTAAATTAAAGACATTTTGTCCAATGAACTATTTTTACTATATTTATTGGTATTTTCATGCATGCAAATTCATTAGTCACATGGTAAATGATGACAAATTGTGCAGATGCCAGTATATAGACAGGTTGTGTGGCATGCCCTCAACCTCAAAACCCATGAAAAATTATGTAGGGTAAAGCTGTCTAAATATTAGGGCAATTTCAGCGCTACGGATATATATATATATATTTTAAACTCAATTTAGGGGCGGTTTCCCAGACAGGGATTAATTGTCATAGACTAAAATACATTTTAGACCTGTCCAGACTGAAAACAACTTGCACTAACATTCATTAAAATACATCAGTGCCATTTTGTTGTCTCAAAATGCACACACGTAATGTTTTTTGTAAGACATGTTTGTAAAAAACTACTTAAATGTCCTAATTTAACTTGGACCTAGTCCTGGTTAAAGCTAATCCCTTTCTGGAAAACCACCCCATAGAGTTTCAATATAAATTCTATATTGTTAGATATCAGCGTTGCAGACATCTAACAATATAGAGTTTATATTGAAATATAAACTCACAGAGAATGTATTTATTAACTATGTATTTAATAATCTGTTTATATTAGGGTCCAGACATCAGAAAAATACTAGTCTCTATACACTTTTTCTATAAATGAGGGAAATTTACATGCGTTTAGATTTTTGAGGCAACATTGTAGGATTTCTGTGAATTAAACACACAAACCAGAGGTAATAATATTCAACAAATAAGGGATGGCTCTTCATAGAACATTAAATAGTTATTATATTTGCAGATTTATAAGGAATATGGACACACTTTTCTGACTGGAAAATCATGCTAAAAATGTTTTTTTAAACTTTGAGACTTCACATGGGTATTTAAATCACCAAATATTGACATCTGACCTATCAGTATGTAAAAAACCTTTGGTAAAGAATCTTTTTTTTCTTTTTTGGTACTATGTTGAAGATAATCTGCAGTGTGGTCCCAAAACCCATTAAATTAATGTTATCAATAATCATTCCATAATAATAGCAATAAAAAGTGAGAACACCTTTTAATCTTAAGATCCACCAAGACAGAAGACTGTAAACACTCATTAATCTTGACACAAATCTGTGTCAATTACAAGCCACAGTCTGTTCAACATCCTCATCCGCATGACATCTATTCCAGCAGAAATAAACAACAGCTGTAAGGTGCATGTTCCACCTTTAGTTTTAATATCATAAACATTCGACGTCTGCTTCTCCTTACAGTTCGAATAACCAACCAGAATATTCCAGTCAAAAGCTGGAAAAGTGCTGCATTCTTCACCTCTCATAAGAACATCGCTCAGTGTGAAATGCACATCTGTATTTTCACAGATTGATCGTTGTGCAGGCTGAGAGAAAAAGTGAGGTAGAAAACAAATCTTAGATAAATTATTACGGAGCAGTTCGCCATGCAAACAGTCAAACATTACAGAAAACACAAATGTTGGCTTTGGTCTTATTTTTAATAACCTGCGTCTGAGCAGTTATGGCACCGCTTCCCTGCCCTAACCTGTATTTGACTGCTCTGACCCTAATCTTACATCCCCCTCCACAGGGAGAACTGCTGGAGGTCAGCCAGCCTGTGAATCTTAAATTACAAACGACCTCCAAATGAACCACAGCATCCACACTGATATCCCACTGTACCCTGTCGTTCTTCGCATTGGGATAGTAACACGTATCTCGTCTAATCGCTCTCCCGCACCCCTCGGACACTCCCGGATGCTCAATCCTGCCCAAATCTGGGGCACTGGTGTAGTCGCTACATGGACAGCCGTGACAGATTTAAAAATAAAGATTAAATGTGAGCGAGAGGAAAAGCTCAAGCCAAACATTCTCAAACACAGCCTAGAAATGTTAGACTTAATACCCCTGAAAGAAGCTCAATACAATCACGGTTGGAAATAAATGCTAGCAGTTTTATGTGTGGTATGGTATACTACATGGTATGCCACTGTTTGGGTGGCAAGTAAATCCAGAGAATGTGCTGAGTTAGCATTTTTTTATGGAAATTAATCATTTCATTCCAAAAATGGAAGGAAATATAAAGTACTTACAGAATTCAATCATAGTGACAAATCGGCAGGCCTGAAAGGTTTTAAAGGCGTCATATGGTGCGAAAACATGTTTTCTGTGTCTTTATTGTGTTATAAGTTGCCCATGCATGTATTAGACACGTAAAATTGCAAAAATGAAAGTGTGGGAACAAAAGATGCATTCTATCTAAAAGCGAATGCTCACACAGACCTGCCTGAAACGCCTCGTGTAACCACACCCCCACAAATCTACGTCAGTTCGTGGTTTGAGTCTAAGACCGCCCAAATGTATACGCAAGTAAGAGGGGCGTACCTGTCAGCACAATCACTTTGGAACCTGATGTTCCAAATATGGTAAGAGGCATTACATTTCCGTCACACGCTTGCAGTATTCGACCAATTACTACGCACCGGTTAATTGGCCAATCATAGCACACCTCGCTTTTCAGAGCGATGAGCTTTGTCAAAAATCTGGGCGTTTCAGAGAGGCGGAGCAAAGAGGAGATACAAACATGCACGGTGTGTGGAAAATACAGCGTTTTTTAACCTTAAATCGTGTTCACACATTGTATTACATTTGAAACAAACAAAATATTTGTTTCAGACGTGTCATATCACCCCTTTAATGACAAGTTTGTTATTTCTGTGAGGCAACCTGAGGCAGTTGTTATTTCTCACACACTGCTCTTTCATAACTCAAGAGAATTTAAAGTTATAGTTCACCCAAAAATGAAAATTCTGTCATCATTTACTCACCCTTAGATTGTTCCAAACCTGTATAAATGTCTTTGTTCTGCTGAACACACTGGAAGAAATCTGGAAGATTGTCAAATAAAGTACTATTGACTACAGTATATATTTTCCCTACTATGGCATGTAAATGGTGTGTGAGATCTGAAATTCTTTCAAATTTCTTCCTGTGTGTTCAGCAAAACAAAGAAATGTATACAGGTTTAAAACAATCTTAATGATGACAGAATTTTCATTTTTAGGTGAAGTACCCCTTTAACAACTTTAAAATAACAAGAGGGTGAGTAAATAATGACAGAAACACTTTAATCGAGTTCTCTGTTATGTACTACTTAATATGTTTTATAAAACAATGTATTTGAATAAAATCTTTATACATTTCTAAATAACCTTGATGGGACATTTTTGAGTGCTCACTTTGCGAAGCATCTAAAAGCAGTAAACTCTCAATTTAATTCATTTTGAAGTTAAATGAAACAATTGAGATGTTATAAACGGCTTAGTTCTGCAGTCAAGAGTTGTCATGGGACAGAAAAGATGTTTTCTCACTCTGTGTGAGAAGGGTCACATACATTTTGTCCAGACTATGTGAATTTTAGTCTTGCATAGAAAGACCATTGCTGCTTTCAAAGGCCAAGGACCGCCCAAGACAGGTAAAGCAACCATTCACGTTTTGTTTTGTGCCTCCTCATATTTTCGTGGAAATGTCCCCATTGTAACAGACCGGTGTGCAATCATACGTGTCAAAATGTATCAAAAATGTTTATGAGTTTATGTCGTGAACCTTGCATACTTTAAAGAATTTAGCGTTTAGTCGATTGTAATGAATTCTCATTGTAACCAATGTAAACATGAAAGTTTTCTTCTTCGATCAGATAAAGAATGCAACACGCACGTATCCCAGAAACCCTTTAGAATTCAACCAATCAGAGGACCACTTCGAAGCTGCTAAAGTGTTTCTTTCCAGAAATGTCCCATATGCATCTGATGTTGAAGCCAACGGTCCGTGAGCATTACATCTGAGACAGAGACTATGTGAATTTTAGCAATAACTGTCGAAAGAAGTCTGAGCGATAACACTATTGGTTCTCCATCATGTGTGACGACCCAAAACAAGAGTGTGACGAAACCAAACACTTATCATGGAAGACTGGTGATTGTACACAGCGATAGAGACGTGAGAGAGAGAGAGAGAGAGAGAGAGAGAGAGAGAGAGAGAGAGAGAGAGAGAGAGAGAGAGAGAGAGAGCAGAAATGTCGAGATAATACAGGGAGATGAAAAATGAGCTTGGGCTCGAAAGAACATGACATGACGAATAACTCTACAGCTTCATAAGGACAATGACATGATATTGTGGAAAGAAACACCATCACAAATCTTGAGTTATGTATAGAACAGCCAGAGGAACATAAAAAAAGAGCACGATGAGCGGAGATTCAGTTTGTATAGATAAAAGGTCAAAGGACTGAGGTAGAAACAGCTGGAAAATAAAACGGGAAGAGACTTGGCCACAGAAAGTCCCAGCATGCTCGGTTCGGTCACAGTGCGGTAACCCGAGTGCGAGTGATATAGATTGTGCTGAATCAGATGCCATCGCTGAAGGTGACCCTCCATCTTTCCCTTCTGCTTTCTCTTTTCGCTTCCCCACCTTCCATCTATTTCTCTTTTCTTAACCTCTTCCTTAACTTCACCTCTTCAATCTTTCTTTGTTTGATCATTCTCTCTTGTCCCTCTTTCTCTCCTCTCACTTCTCTCTTTGCCTTCTTTACTCCTCTCCTCCGCATCACTTGATATCGATTCCTGTATCTCAACCCGAGTGCAGCCTCCAGCTCAAGGCTGCGTGGGGGTATCTTGTAGCAATTTTAAAGCAACACGTATACCCCGCTATCCATACCCATATAGTGGGGGCCGATCCATCAACCCTCTGATTTATATTTGGTCTTGTTTCAAGCAACAGACATGTCAAGGTCCATTTGGTCTGGATAATGAAGCGAGGAAGACTATGGTCCAGGTATTGATTCTTAGGTTAAATGGTGTGAAGATAAAGAACAATACAATCTCAATCGTGCTTCAGTGAACCATGTTGAGATATAAGAGCTTAAACAGTTTGGGTCATTGACTTGATTCAATTGATTAGTTTGTTGCTTTTACTCATTTTGACCATCTAAAGGAATGTTGTCCATTTGCCATTTTTTATTTGATTAAATAAAGTAGTAAAGTAATAAAAATGGAAATGTTGTAATATACTGTCTCATCTGCACTGTTGAAAATAAAAGTTACTAAAATTCTGTTGTCAGTCTGTATGGTGCCACCAAACTGTTCTGTTGCAGAAAATACTCTTTACGAATTTAAAAAGGTATTTTTAGGAATCTATAGCTGAAAGGTTCTTTGGGGAACTAAAAAGTATTCTTCTATATCATTGTTGCTAAAAAATAGTTCAGAAAAATATGAAACATTTCTCAGAACTTATGCAACCTCATGCTATTCCAGAAGCAGTGTGACATCCTTTCTTTAACTGAACACAAACAAATCATTTTATATTAAAATGCTGTCGTTATCTTCTTACGTGTGACCAGAAATGGTGTAGCTCCAAAAAACACATACATCCATCTTTAATCCATTAATGACAGTGGGTTAATACATGTCTTCTGGGATGGCATGGGGTGAGAAATACTGAGAAAATGTTCAGATTTTGGTAAAATGTTCCTTTACTAGTGTGTAGAACACAGATCCAAAATTTTCACAAACAATTCGAAGGTAATGTTTTCTAAAAGGCGTTTTAGCCTGACAGCCCCTGATCATGGTATACCTGTTGAAAAAAACAGCATATGTTGCTTAGGTAGGTTTTGAAGCATAGTAGCTGGTTTGTACTGGTTTCTGGTTTAAGCTGGTCAAGTGCTGGTTTAAGATGGTCCTACACCAGCTCAGGACCAGCTTAAACCAGAACATGACCATTTTAGGACTAGCTCATGACCAGCTTAAACCAGCAAATGACCAGCTGAAACCAGCACAAACCAGCTACCATGCTTCAAAACCAGCTAAAAAACTGATAAAATCTAACCACCATATGCTGTTTATTCAACATGGAGTTAATCAGAAAGAACTCCACAGCATCAACATTCTTCAAAAAGTCTCCTTTTGATCAAACAGGTTTCAACCACCATGAGAGTGAGTAAATGAGTCAGCTCATTTTCGGATAAACTACTCCTTCAACTTATAAATTGAAATGTATCCAATCTGTTGCCTTTAGATTTTCATTCTGACAACACGTTTCTTTTGAACGACCTTCAAAACAAGTCATAAGACTGGCTGATATATATTGAAATAGACCTCTGAGAGTGATGGAGTTGAAACAGATTAGCAGACAGATTGCGCTGGCCTTGTAATGCAAACAGTGGGCTCACACAAGCAGAATTGTCTTGCAGCGTCGTCCTACACCGGCAAGGGTAAACTGCAGCATCTCTCTCTACACAACTCTCTCTCTCTCCTTCAAACACACCTTCAATACATCACCTTGAATATGCATCAAGTGAGGTGTGGACTGTGCATATAATCACACAATTAACAACTACGCACAATAAATGCTCTGCGCGGTGGATCAGGATCGTCTCATAAAATCAGATGTCAACTCCATATTCAAGATCCGACTGAGAAACATTCAGCTGAAATGAAATGATTATCAGTAATTGACCAGAAGTTGAATTGATAACATTGCAGAAATGAAAAGGGTGAAGGGGAAACTCCTGGCATATGTTCACACATACGCACACAGACTGTTGTGTAAACTCATGTGAAACGTGTTTCTCGTGGGTTTCGGTCAGATTGCAATTCTTGCTTTATTTGGATCTCTCTTTTTCTCTTTCTCCTAATGAATGATTCATAACTGTAGGATAACCTTGACTGCCAGGAGCCTACAGCAGTGCACTGTTGTGAAGTCTGGGTCACAACATTCATTATTTCAGAATCACATCAGGACAGACACACCCTGCTCACACACAAACACACCTTCAGCATCTCTCCGCCAGTTTCTATACTACACATAAACCAGTCACACACAACTGACTGCCAAATTAAGTTAAAGTTATATAAATACATCCACACATGCATGCTTTCTGTCAAATGTGGCGCTAACCTGAAGAAGCATATACAGTAATATCAAGTTTTCAAGTTAATGATATTTCAAACAGTGACAAAAAAAGACTCATTCCAGCATTAAGAATGATTTCTGATACATTGTTGTATATTAAATTGTTGTGTAGCTATCTGTCTGAAAAATAAACTAATAGAATAGATAAGTCTAAATGCAGAAGAGATAATGGTTAAAATATTCTAATGTATAAATAAATAATACAAAAATAAACCACAGAATAAAATAATAAACAAATAACATCATTATTAAGTAAAAAAAGTACGTTTACACAGAAACCCATGCAGTTGGTATGACAAAGAAAATGAATTAAAAGTAATGCACCACGTATGTTCAACTGTTGTATCTGGCAACAAAACTCAACGCATCTTTCTGGCATCGTCTCTCCCACACCCACATTTATACTACAAACACTGATATTTGCAGAAAACACTCACCTGCATTGTCGCTGACATACACACATTCTCTTCAAACAACTGAGGCGTTCAAATATCATCCGTTTAAACGCGTCTATATACATTGGTCCGGCAAAAAACTAGATTTGACCGCGACGGCCAAAAATGCTAAAAAGAAATAGTTAATTATTAGATGCAGTGATATTTCTAACTTTGCACGACTTTTAAATCACTATTTTCCTTAAAGCACACAATCTGTACGCGTACGGGCAGCGCAGATGAGATGCGCACGCCACACGGGTTCTTTGGACACTGTGGTGTACAGCTGGTAACGGGACCCGCGATGATCTGTGAGGAAAAAACGGGGGTGAAAAAAACCGCAAATCGGACAGCGCGTTTGCACTTCGTTGTAGACAGTCCAACACAACACTCACTACCACGAGATCGTGGCTTATGGACCAGTGACAACTTATGTCCCGAACAAACTGTATGACATCTGCATGTTCTTGTCACAAGCACCATGTGATTTCCACGTCGCAACACGTCTACTTGACAAATCGATGGCAGATTGATCAGAGCCCAGATCTTACCTTCATAGTTATCGCTTTCTCCTCATTGTGTTTCCTGAGGCTTTGTTAATCCGCGTATTTGTTTTTGACTTTTGGAGCAAATACGTTGATCGGTCACGTTACCGCGGTTATGCTGAGGATGGCTTCTCAAAGCGCTCGATAAGCAGAACACGGCGACACTATCGATTATGAACTGGAGGACAGTGACACGGATGTCCGGTGCATCTCACGGCGTCCGTGAAGGCACGCTGCGGGCAGGCGATGCATGTCACCGGTCCAGAACAGCATCTAGCGCACTGGCGTATTGTTCAATATTCCCAGGCGTAAGCAATAAGGAAAGAACACCGTTATAAGGGTAAGAAGCAATATTGGATGCGCTGAGGGGAGGGAGAAGAACCGCCCCTTGTGTAAACGAAGCAGGTAGTTTAGCAGTTTTGTTAAAAGCGTTTCTCAGGTCAATGCGGGCACGTGTGAGAGGGTGAGAGGGTTTAGGTGAGTTTGGGAAACGTTACCTGGAGGTGCATTTCATTTCACCGTACTGCTTTAATAAATAGAAAGAGACATGGTTGATGGGCGTAGCCTAATATATTTGGTCAGGTAATTTAGTCTTTAAAATCAAACCTCCGTGGTCGGTAATGGTTACAGAAGAGGCCGAGTGAGGTGTCTTTGATATTCTTCCGCGGCAGATCTCTACCCCAACTTTAGCAGTAAAATACAGATAGTTCAGATTTTTTGTCTGTATGTGTAATGCACGTTGGTTGTTGCAAAACACTAATATATATTTCCTTCCTTTTATTATCACATTAAATTATGTTAAAAAAGCAAATGTATCTTCAATTATAATAACTGTCGTAAATGTAACTTATTTACCTGGGTCACAAGGTGAGCTGAAGAAGCAGGTATATTTATAATTAGTATGATAACTGCTTAAAAATAAAACCGTCTAACGTTAATGCAAAACCATTATTTGAAAATGAAATGAAAAGTAATGAAAAGCTTTACTTTTACAAATATAAAAAAATTAAAGAACGATAGTCCTGTGTGTCGTGTTGCATTATGGTAGCTGTAGTACTTTCGAACCCGCCTTTTGTGGAAACTTGCGGTCCATAAAACTACATTTACCAGCGACCATAATACACAACAAACATGGCGTCGCCGGAGTCGTGCCGAGAACGTGAATCAGAGAAGAGTAATAATATTCAAGAAGACGCGAGCAAAAAACCCGCCCCGATATCTTTTGGTTTTAGTAAAACACTGACCAAGGTTAAATCCGGAAAGGCAGCGGAGAAAGATTTTTTTAGTTGAGGTCGAAGGGAAAGAATTAAAAGGGTGAGTTGAAGGCTAACGTTAGCTTGATTAGCACATAGTCTCAATGAACTTATATGACGTTGGTTTTGTTTAGATCTCATCGTGGGCCATGTGTGTCTTTATTTCTCTGTCGTTTTTATAGGACTAAACCGGTGGAGAAACCGAAAGAGCTGATCATCCCGCTCATCCATAAGAACCGCTGGTACCGGGAGGATACTGAGCGAGGGGACAAGAGCAGCAAGGAGGAGAGCAAAGATCCGTCACAGGAGGACACGGTCGAGTCCCAGGCTGTCAAAGAACTCATAGAAGGTGTGTTACCTGGGACTCCTAACCTTTTACAAAGCAATACTTTACAAATTGAGCTACAGCAGCTTATAAAAACTCCTGGAATGGATATCCTAAAGCCGCCTACTTGATTAAATAGTTTGGTTTGGGAATGTGGCGTAGTGGTTAAAGATCTGTAGTGGTGAGCCAAAGATTGCAGGTTCAACCTCCAATTCAATAATTCACGAGTAACTCTTATTGTTCTATTGAGCAAAGCACACAGGGAATGTCACTGTATCTCAAAGTCTTTTCTAAAGTCTCTTTCTTTCTCCTGCAGAGTCTCAAAAGCACCAGGAGATATGGAAGAACGGCCCGCAAACTGATCCAAACATTGCCATTCCTCTTCTCATGCAGAACCAGGCCCCTCAGGGCTTCGAAGATGGAGACAAAGTCAACGTTGAGTTGCGCCCAGAGTCGGTAAGTCCTGATATCTGATACAACGAGGGACAGATGGACAGCAGTCGTGCACTTGCATTAAACTACTAGTCTAGACAGTATAAATATTTCACCTCCTCTGCATGATGTTGTGCTTTTGTATGAGTTAGGAATTGTTAAATTAAAACTGAAAGGCTTTTGCCAGTACAGAACCTCCTGAGGAATAGACTTCCGATCCTGCACGTAGATGTTTGATGAGATTTGTGAAGATTGCTTTGTGAAGGTGCAACAGTGCTGGGTTTACCATAGCAAATGGTATTGAATTAAGTGGAATACGATCTTTGCATTAATCAGATGAAGCAGAGACTCTTCCTTGGCGGTTATATGTGTGGGAATGAGTGGGAGAATGTTAGGGGAGGCGAGAGGACTCTGTGTTCTAAACTTTTGTTAGACGGGGATTCAGGGAACTAAGACGGGACTGTAGAGTTTTATTGTTTTACTTTTTTTTTGGGCCTCTATACAGTGCTGATGAGGGTCACAGAGTCAAGTCAGATATTGGGGATATTCTATGTGTGGAAATACAAAAAAAAATGATGGTTCAAGAATATATTGTGGCATTTTAGTCACATCTCACTTCTATGAACAGTTTTTATTATGGTTGTAATATACCATGAGTTAGTTTGCCATTTGCTGATATGACGTTAAAAAGAAACAAATATACTAATGATACTCTTAAGCACACAATACGGATTTTCAAAAACGTGGATAAAAATGACAGATTTCTAAAGCATTAAGCATCTTTTAATAACATAAGTTGTTTTGTAAAATAATTTTCAGCATTCAAGGTTAAATAAACATTATGTATGTAAATTATTAAAATTTGAATTGCGCTGTAACTAAAAAATAAAACTAAATTTTAACATAGAAAGTATAACAGTTGTGGTACAGTTAATATAGCTTTATGATATATGTACAAATGTTTTGTATTGTAATATGCGATACATTGATATATCTAAATGTCTATCTATGTATGCACATTCAAAACTATATGAAAATAGTTTTTAAACTTTCCAGTTTAATTTTGTGTTTGTCATTCGCAGTCTGTAGTGTGATTGTTTTTTTTGGACGAAAGTCTATCAGTAGAGATCCAGTAACTAGATAGTTATTTACATTTCACCTTTTTTTTTTTTTTTTCATTTTTAGGTTTCAGATTCTATAAATGTATTATGGAAAGTAAGCGTATGTCTTAATTTCTCTAAAAAACCTTGTGAATTTGCCTAACAAGTGCCGTTGTCTTTGTGTTAATGTACTTCCTGATGAAACATCTAACAGGCCAGTAGAACATTTAATTTTGTCAGCAAGTAAAGGATTAATTCACTCAAACATGATAATTCTCTCAATTTACTAGCCCTCATGCCATCCCAGATGTGTACGACTTCCAACCGTTTTGCTATTAATAAAATGATAGCATTTTAATATAAACATTTCGTTGTTTGTGGTAATGACATGAGGGTAAATCATTTTGATATTTGCACCTTTAACTGTGATTTACTACTAAATATGATTGGGCATAAATCAACCATCAATAACCATCAATATATTTGTTTCGTTTTCCCAGAGGAGACTGTAAATCTTCAGTGTGTATGCCATTAGGTAATTAAAGGTGCATGCATATTAATTCTTAAAGATTTAGCAACATGCACAATATGTTTGTTGCACCTCAGGACATCTGTCATTGCAAATGAAGTATTACTAATGAAATTATAGTCCATTGTTTGTTATGTGCTTTTTGAATCATTAGTGTGAAGTGTGTGTTCTGCAGCTCTGCTGCTCACACTGTTTTCCTGTAAAGGTGGTGTCAGCACAGGGCAGTTCAAGGTCGTAGCACATGCAGTACTCTTGTTTCATTTAAATTGTGTGTGTGTGTGTAGTATAAGGCGTGTCCTAATGAAATGAGTGATGAGAAACCCCGCTGCCGCATCCAAACAGCTTACTCTGCATAATATCTCTCTCTCTCTCTCTCTCTCTCCCTCCCTCCCCGCAGTGCAAGTCCATCACTTGTAGATTGTGTGAGAGCACATGCCATAACTTGATTAGAGTTTAACACAGCACAGATTAATTCAGAGTAAATTTTACTTAGCCTGTTTATTTCGTGTTCATGAAGAGAGCTGGGATATTTCATGTCATTATCACTTTCTCTTTAGGTGTAGGGGTTTCTAATGAGTGTTATGTTTCTCAGTGTCTGAATGTGTGTTCATTGCGTTGTTTGTTGTGGGTTTGTGTCTGTAAGCTTATATTTGATTTATGTTATGTTTGAGGGGTGTGCGTGTTAAATGGAGAGTTGACGTCCATTGTAATTCAGTCCACAGAGGCAGACTATGACCGCGTTCCCGTGGAGGCTTATGGGATGGCGATGTTGAAAGGAATGGGCTGGAAGGAAGGAGTGGGAATCGGACGCACCTTTAAACAGTAAGAATCTCTGTTTCTGTTTATGTAGGGGTCATGAATAAGGTGTACGAAGATCCCTACAAAGTATTAAAAAGTGCAATTTGTAAGTTTTTGTAGGAGACGAGTAATGATACTGAAAAATACATTGATGGATGCAAACTTGCTTTCATAAAAAAATCAATTCAGTTCTATTCAAATTAATTTCTATAGTGCAATATTTTATAATATTGCATCGCATCAAAGTACCTTCACAGTAAATGCAGGGTAGCGAAGATAATATATGAATAGGATAATATAAAAACATAGATGTAATAATTCATATAAAAATAGTGAAAGTGAAAAAATGTGAAGACAAAATATACTGTATATCAAATATAAAAAAGATAAAAGGTTATTTTAGTTTACTAAAATTATTTATGTTTATTGGAATCTAAGAAATAAGTTTTAGGCACAAAAATTATAATAATGAACAAAAATTTTAATCAAAACAAGTTAATCTTATATAGCCTCATAAAAAAATAAACAAACAATACAAAGACAAAACAGTATAACACAATTTAAAAAAATGTTACTAAAATCTACAAATAAAACCTAACTAAAAATATTAATAAAACTAAAAAAACTATAATACCTCTGAAAAAGTAATATCAAAATATATATTACATAAAAAATGTATATCTAAAAAATGTTACAAAGTTAACAATTTAGCTGTTTGTATGTAAACGTTCATTATTAATATTCATTGTACTTATTTCATTACATGTTTATTGCTTGTAGGATGCTATTTTATTCAAACCTTTACATTTGTGTGGTAAAGCGAGCTGACACAGTTTATGCTAATAGTTATTTAAGTAATTGAATAATTTACCTATAGCACTTTCACTCAAAGCACTTTATATTGATAGAAATGCATCTTTTCATCTTTGATCTCTTCAGCATCTTCATAGTCTAATCAGTACTTTGTGCCCTTTTTGTGTTCTGAATCAATTGATGCTGACTCTCTCTGGAAGTCTTAACTGATCATGTTTTCTTCTGATGGGATTATTGTAGTGGCTGGAAACATTAATGACGAGAGATTATGATTTTATGTCGAATGCGATAAAGAATTATTTTGGAACCAACTATGACAATCTTTGGCACAGACTGGCTGCACACTCTTTAATCTTTTGTGCTTGAGGGCCCATCTGTCGGCTTGTATGAACATGGCAACACTCAGACTGCTCTTTATTAGGGGCGGGGTCTGACACACGCTTGTTAAGCGTTTTTGCGGCAGTTTTGCACTGAACTCTCTAATCTAAACAAAGGTTATGCTGAGCATATATCAATCTGAATATCTGTCGTGGTTTATTTTTATCCGTCATGTTGCTGCCTTAATAATAACAGTGCATTGCAAGTATCTACCACTCTCTGTGTTTGTCCTGTCATATTACATTATGTAGCAATGTAGCATTAAACAGTACTGTTTCTTATATTACTTGATTCAACATTTAGTTTTTAAACTAGAGAGCGAGAGAAGCAAAAGAAACTGCAGAAGCCATCATACCATGGGATGTACAGATGATTAAAACGAAACTTGACATGCTGGATTCATGCTTTTCTGTCAAAAAGATGGACAGCATTAACAATCATCTGTCAATGTTTGAAATTCTGTTTGACAATAATGATTCTGTTAACACGAGATGTCTTTATAGTCCTCGTCAAACTATGTAAAAAAATGTGTTTCATCATCTCTGTCCTCTCTCATCTATTTCCATTAGAGATGTGAAGCCCATAGAGCACCAGTTAAGGCCTAAAGGAATGGGTTTGGGTGCCGATCGCTCTGCCATTAAGGATCTGGAGCCCGGGCGTCCGAAACGCCCCCCCCTAAACCTGGTGAGGAGAAGGGGAATGAGGAGGAAGCTCTGGTTCTGGGGCCTGGAGGATATGTGCTGGTCCTGGCAGGAGCACATAAAGATCTGTATGGGAAGGTGAGAATATAGTACTGATGAATCACTGCGCTACATTTTTGAGTCCGTCAAAAAATATTCAGGCAAAGAGATGTATGTAAAGTAGTATTTTGGCCAGATTGTTTTTCTTTCAATATTTGGATTCAGTGAATATTAAATATGCCCACTTGAATTATTTACGGAAGCTTGCTGGCTCCCCCTTGTGTCATAATAAAAATCTGCAGTTTAAAAAAGTATTTTTTAGTATATGAAATATTTTGTGAATAAAATGCATTTTAAATCCATTTTTTTTGCTCTCATCTCTTTACAGATAGAGGGAGTGGATCCTGATAACGCCAGAGTAGTAGTCAAACTTGCCATTGGAGGAAAGACCGTGACCATCATTCAGCACTCGATAAAACTGGTCACACGCAAGGAGTATGAAAAATACAGCAAAGACATTAGTAAGCAAGACTCTGAAACACAAATTCTTTACAAACAATGTACAAATAATAGTCTTACCCCCTCACAATAGACTTTAGGTTATGTCATGAGAAATAAAAAGTTGCTTTAGAGGCAATTAAAGTTATATCATTTAAAATATTGTAACAAAATGATCAATAAGAAAATAAATAGAGTCGATACTGTTTTATGGGGTCTGTAAATTAACTAACAACGAAATTTACGAAATTTGAGACCCAAAACATCACTGGGTCTCTTGTTTTTCTGTAATTGGAAGTTATGTGATCTGGGATGTACATTTCTCACCGGCTGGATTTGTGCATGTGAAACTGATGTAAATGAATGTAAATACATTTAAACTGCCGTGTTGAATTACTTACTTGAGATTGACAGTCAACAAATACCAAATGTCTTTATATACCAGGTCGCCTTAGCAAAGCGCACAAAGACAAGGAGAAAGAACGGGAACAGCAGAGAGAACGAGAGCAGAGGATAAATGACAAAGACGAGAGAGGAAAAACAGACAGAGAGACGGACAGAGATCGAGATCAGAGGAAAAGAAAACACAAAGAATCAGAAACAGACAGGTAAGACACCAGAAAAACAGTCTCTAGTGGGCGCTATGGTTAAAGTAATGCAGTAAATTCAGTATTTTACCAATGGAATTTATCTACTTTTACTTTATTTAAATTGACATTTTGAAGAAAGCAAACCAAAAGATATGGTTAAATGTGATGTTTCTTTAAAATAAAAATGTATATGTGCCTACTGTGTAAATGTTATTTAATTGTACTTTTAAAGTACATATTAGTTTAAAACGCATGATTTAAAACATGTCCAATTATATATACATATGTACAGAAATAGCAGCTTTGCATTAAGCATTAACACTAATATTAACACTCATATTGTCATTCTAATTGGGTAAGCCACATTTACACACCTGTGATGGTGTGACTCCACATCTGTTAAATTTAAAGTGTATTAAGTTGCGTTTTTGTTTTGAAACTTATAGAGAGAAACCTCCCCCTCCAAAGGAGTCGCGGCCCTCTCCTCCAGCCCCCACATGGCTCCAAAGAGACCTCCGTGTGCGTTTCATAGACAAGGCATTTAAAGGAGGCAAATACTACAACTCAAAGGTAGCTCAAGGGACCCTGGTAGAAACTGTTCCGTTGGCATCTTTCAGCATTGGAATGGCTATTTATGTGTCTGGCTCTTGTGTTTAGATGACAATTGAGGATGTTCTGACGCCCTATACCTGTGTGTGTCGTACAGAAGAAGGAAGGGTGTTAGATGGTAAGGGCACGTTTATACATGTTATGACAAAGGGCATTTTCACAGATGTGAATTTCATAATGGATATTACTGTATGTAACTCATTTATCTCCTTTAGATATTAGACAGAAGATGCTGGAGACCATAGTGCCCAAGAAGGACTCTGACTACATTATGGTGGTGGTTGGGGAGCACAAAGGACAGGTACAGTATATGGATTGAATTGCTTGTTCTTTCATTGTATACTATACAACATGTCTGTGTTTCCAATTCTAGAGTTTCATGTATCGTCACCAAAAGTCAAGCCCAGAATACACGATAATACGCAAAAATGTTTCATACAAGTGAAATATTGCAAATGTAAATTTAAATAACTTTGGCCTGGTTTCACAGACACGGCTTAGTTTAATTAAGATATGAATGTCCCTTGAATTAAGATATCTATGTCCCTTTTATAAAAATGCCTTGGAAGAATTCATGAGACAAAACAAAGAAACTGCTATTTTAAGATATTTCTGGGAAAGTTATATTCAGTTAAGACAGGTCACACATTTATTTTAGTCTGGTACTAGCCTTAAGCCTTGTCTGTGAAACCAGGCCTTTATGTTCTCAAAATTACAAATGATACAGTTCCAATTTTCTGCCATTTGCTCTCTGAAGTGCATTTCTGCTATGCATACAATAAAAAAAGCGTGTTTTGCAGGTGGGCCGCATTCTGAAGCGAGACCGAGAGAAGTGTAGAGCCATGGTTCAGCTGGAGCGCTACGAGGAGCGGGTGTTTACTTATGACTATGACGCCATCTGTCATTATGTGGGTGGAACTGAACACTGAGCAGCCAATTGGATGACACAACACACCTCTCATATGTGAGATTTGCGTTTTTTCTAGTGACCAACATATCAGATACCATCATTGTTTTAATACAACCAAGACCTTATTTATTTTGTTAGTTGTGGTGCTTTTTAATGTAAGTTTAGACCTAAATGGGGAATTGCTTTGTGGAGAGAGAATAAAATTTAAATAACTGAAAACCATGTTCTAGAAACGATCTCTCCTTAGTAGAGACAATCTTATATTGCCAAACTGCGTTTTGTAGTCTTTAATATGATCAATGCAGGCCATGCCAGTTTTCCGTGTAGTGGTATAATGAACACAGGTTATTCTTGTTACTTCAGCATTTGCTACTGACCTGAGGAGAAATATATTGGTCTTTTTTGACCCGTTGTTTTATGAAAATTATATCATACTGTCCAGACTTTCACTTGTGACTGTATTTGGGTTTTTATAGAGAAACATAAAAATTTGGTTCATGAAAGTTCACATACACAGTTCCTTTCATGTTGTCTTTTGATATTAAAATATCATTGCTACAATAATGTGCCTTGATCTCTGAATTACTGAGTCATCGCAGAAACACAAACAAAAACTGACAAAATGTTTATTAAGAAGTGAATGACATGTTCAACAATCTTTTGTTCTAAATTGTATAACACACGATTTATTTACAAATGAACCTATTTCAGAAGTTAAAAAAAAATCAGTTAACAGTTAATAAATGTACATGTCTTAAGACACTGTTCCTGTTCAGTCGTCGTCATCATCATCGTCGTCGTCATCCTCCAGGCGTTTGACGTTCGCAGCATTTGCCCTGAGAACAGCTCCAGGACTGGGGTACGGTCTCTGCTGGAATAGTGGTCCTGCTGCTGTGGTGTCTGCTCCTGTCTTTGCCTCGTTGCGTTTGGGAAGGCCAGAGGACCATAAGCCCCTAAAACCAACATCAACAAAATGTTTAACTGTTTATATTATACATAATGATGGAAACAGAACTAATTAATATGACTTGTGGTCATTACATTACATCCTCAAATTGTTGGAATGATTACTTTTTTTAAGACTGGATTCATAAGTGTTTCATTGTGTATATAGTCATACCAAAATCTAAATATTGACATGAAGCAATAACTCTCATTAAACAACATAAATAACATGAGAATAATGAAAGAATAATATACTATGTTAATTAAATATTTACACATCATTATTGTATTTTGTACACAATGCCAACATCGAATGTCTTGAAGACTTTCTTACAGAATTGTTTTAGGAGGAAATGTGATTTGGAAATGTTTTTGTGAGATTCAAACAGTCAATGAGAGAACATACTCTAAACGTAACCAAAATGTCTATTACCTTGGAGCATCAGAATAGGCGCTGGGATCCATGGGATCCATTTCCTCTTGTTGCGGCTTCCAACTTCCACCTTGTTGTAAAGTTGATCAAAATGATGTTGAGACATTTCCATATTACATATTATAGATTAGACTGTTTTTGCATAAATTACCTCTTTTTGATTTACTGTACGGGGCACTGTCTTCTCTCCTCGAGCGTCTGTCTCGATCCCTGTCTCTGTCCCGGTCTCGATCTCTGTCCCGTACATCATCTCTGTCTCGATCACGCTCCCTGTCTCTGTCCCTTTCTTTATCTCTCTCCCTCTCTCTTTCAGACTTCTCTTGGTGGCTGTCCCCTTTCTCGTGTCCAGTGTCACCTTGAAAGCAAAATGCTGTATTTAAAGCCATCTTCCCCATCATGTGTCTTCCTGTTAATCTCTGATTCTCATACTTACCTTTCTGTTTTTTAGCTGCCTTTGTGATGACCGCAGCAGAGTCATTAGGGGACAACCAGCTCACTAACTCTGTTTCTACATTCCAGTAGTATGGAAGCCCACTAGGGAAGAGCCAAAATTATTTTGAATACAAGGATGAAAACATTTGACATCTTTTACAGTTGACTAGCAATATTATGGGAGGAAGTCATATATGGACTTACCACGCTGGGTCAAAAACTTTGTACCAGTTGGTTGGTAAACTCTCAAGTCTTGTAGCCTCGTAGTCCACGTTGTTATCGTCATAGTCTTCAGCGATTATCTCCTCTTCGGCGTCTAGTGGTGGAGAATTGAGATTATATCATATCATATAATAAGAGTCTGAAATTAACAAGCGTTATGTTTTATGAGTCATTTACACACCATGCCTGAGGTATCTTACCGTGGTCTGAATGTTTCACGATGCCTCTTTTAGCAAGTTTTGCAAGTAAAGCTGGAGGCAGAGGCATCTGAAGAAATAAAATCATCTCAGTTAATATAGACTAGTGTTGATCGGCCACGCGTAACGTTAACTGCGGTGCCACAATATAAACACAGAGCTTTGCCGGATGGTGTTCTTTCTAAAATATCATACGTGCAAGCTTACATATAAATATACAATAACAACTGCATATATTACCTTTATGATTTCAAATATGTTAGTAATCCAGCCAACGTTTCATTGAAAGGAGCCAAACGAGCGACCCGGTCGCAGAGAAATGACGTAGCAACAGTGTCCCTTGAGGCCTTGACGTCATGTAACGGGACTGGAAATATATTGTATTGTTTTTTACATTTTAAATTTTATAATTATAAAAGTATTACATTTTCAGGTATGTTTGTTTGAAAATAGCCTTTCAAACAAACGCAAATTTAATCATTTCTAAAATTTAACGGATTAAGTTGTATGGGGTAACCAGTAGGGGGCGATGAAAACATTCGGTTTTTAGGATTGTTTCTTATTATTTCAAAACATTATCTCGATTATGGTCTGTAACTATTAAGAGCTAATATTTTGTTCATAAAATCTTTTAAATGTCATACAATTGCTAGCTTTATACAACCTCATAGAATTCCTCGTCTGGGTTGTACGTCTTTCTTTTTTATATGAAACATTTATATACATTTTATTCAATCAAACATCAGAAAAATAAGCCCACTAAGCAAAATAATTGATGTTTCAGCATTGTATAACTGAATATGTTATTGGTTTAATTAAAAGTTTAAGATTACAAGTCTTTATTTGGGGGTCCGCACAGCAATGCGCACTACTCAAAGGGGGCCTTACGACGAAAGTTTGAGAACCACCGCTGTAAGGACATTATGAAAGTTGTCTCAATCACAAGATCAATGATACATAATGCAACATTCACACCCACTAACGAAAAGAGTAGTTTTAATACAAAAGAGGGGTCTTTATTAACAACAAATCTCATACTATCAGTATTAGCAAGTTCATAGTAACAAGTGTCATACGTTGGAGTGTTTAATGGCTGATATTCATCTCGTTCTCCTCATCATCATCGGTGGAAAATGAAGAGAAGCAGACTGGCTCACACTCTAATGTGTTCAGGTTCACGAGGCAGGCTGTCTGTGTGCTGCTGAACTCTGGGATTGCTACCAGGAGTACTTCTTGACCTTCAGATCCTGACATGACAAAAGTAAAAAACAAACAGATCATAGCAAAGCCTAGAATCGTACGATTAAATCTGTTATAATTCCTAAAGTTAATAACTAAATAATCTTTTATTTACCTGTGATACGTTTACATTGGTAGCTGGGAGCATTTCACTGAAGTACACATGGGGGCAGTCCTCCAGAATGAACGGATCTTTCTGATAGAATGGGTAACAACCTAAACGTTTTAACAGAACATGTCAGAGCAATCATCATTTCCACATTGGATTATAAAAGATACATTTAAACACAATGAAAAGCAAAAAATGAGTGTTATTCTTTTTTACTAAACGCTGATGGCCATTCATGTATGATGTTATCTAAATCATTTTGAGAATGAGAAGGTCCAGACCCAGTGTGTCCGGAGCAGTAGGAGCCAAGTGACGGAGTCTCAGTGTGCTCTCAAGAATCTCCAGGTGATCGTCAACACTGCTGTACTTCACTATATCACTGACATTCTGCCCTGCTGTACCCAAGAACCTGAGAGCACAAAAAAACACCATCAACGACAGTTCACCATCATCACACTTTTCAGAAATATAACAAAGGTTACTAACATTGTTTATGACAGCTTTGAGAGGATGTCGCCGCTCACTCACCGGACATCATCTATGATGGCTTGGTAGGGGTTGCTGACCAGCTGCAGGGTGGGGTAGGGTACGGACAGTGGGAACATACAGCGATGCAGAGGCTGCTGGGGGAAGGGTGTAGTTTGTCGGGTCGTTCTGTCCGGGCATGACATCCACAGGTACGGAGGCCTGTAGAGGACAAATCAAAGACGTACAAATAAAATCAAAACCAACTGGGACAGAGGTAATATAACTTGACTGAGAAATACTCACCACTAGCTGAACTAGAAGCTCATCCAGCAGCCTGATGGCCTCCACACTCCCAGCCTGAGTCTTCTTAGTCAAGTACTTAGCCTTCACATAGGAAAGAAGCATGGAAAGATGGAGAAAGAGTTTAGAGTTATGCTGGACATTTTTTTGCTTTGGACTGCCTGCAACATAGACCACATCTGCACACCTTGGTTGTGGAGTCTTTGTCCTGAGTGCTCCGACTCAACAGATTTCCAGCAAAAATGACTCTGGAAATAGAAGCTGCTCCATTCTGCTCCCCCTGGTCTCCAAGATGACCTGTTACCATGTCAACTAAAAGCTGCAATCCCATCATGCTGTCTGCTCCGCTGCCATTCAACCCCAGACCAGAAGCGAGAAGCACAAACCTGAAGGAACAGAACAGCAACAAAAATTACAGGTGAAAGCAAATGGTTAAAGACAATGGGATCAAATGATCTAAAACTAATATTCGAGAAATGTATTCTTGATTTCAGATGAATTAAGAACTGATTTATTCGTGTCAACCTTCATAAGACGTATGTATGTACCTGTTTGAGCTAAGAGGCTGTCTGGTTGGCTGTGGAGGCAGGTCAGCCATGCAGAAGTCTTCAACAGTAAATTTACCATCATTTTTCTCAGCACCCATGATGGCAATTACACTGCCTGAAAATATCAATGGCATGATGATTGAGATGCACGTTGTGTGCATTTACGTATAAGCAAACATTCTGTATATAACAACATAAGGTACTTCACAACACTATATTTAAAAAAGACATGTTTATAAACACATCTAGGTGTGCAAACACAGACAGACTTCCCTGTACTCATTCGGTTACCCTGTGTTGGAATGAACTACCAGCCTCTACCCGAACTGCAGCATCCTTCACAACTTTTAAAAAACAGCTCAAAACATCCCTGTTCTGCATTTATTTGACTAGCCAACTGTCTGTCTGTCTAAAAAAATAAATCTTGTTGTTCATTCTCTCCTCTGCTTATTCCAGCTTGAATCCTCCTAGTAGCATTGCCTTGTAAACTAACGGTACTGTTTGACAAAATGTTGATATGCTCTCCTACTTGTAAGTCGCTTTGGATAAAAGCGTCTGGCAAATTTGTAAATGTAATGTAATGTATCTCACCTGTAACAAATTTGGGTGTGTCTATATTTCCCTCTAGTTTAATCCTCTGCAGTTCATCCTCCAAAATAAGCTCATCTGATTGGCTGATGTATTTTGTACGTGGTGGCTGGGGCAATAAATTATGCTGGGATACAAAAGAAGATGAAGCATTTATGACAGGCAGATAATAATGGTGGTGGTGTTCATGCCTTTACATATTTGTATTCATTTATCTCTGAAATAGGGAACATCAAATAAAGACAATTATAACATACTTGTAGTCACATCATATCAAGTACTAAAATAACCAAATACCTCTTCACTGATCTCCTTTAGGATGGAGGGCTGCAGCTCCATGTGTTTGAATAACGTGCCCACTATTATACAGTGTTCACCCATCTGCAGATCACACAGCTTCCTTACAGGCACGGCAGAACCTGCAACACATATCCGCTGAGGTCATACAGATCATATTGAATATCGTCAGTAAAACACAAGGACAGCCTTTCATTTACTGACCCCACTTCTGTGTGGCTCTGTCTGCGAGGATCTGTCTCATCTGCATCAGTCTGGTGGCGTAGATGTGAGCGTACTGGCGGCTGAAGCTGCGCTCGCCGATGCGAAAGTGCTCCGAGCAGCCGCTGTATGAAGGCTCATGGCGATCAAACACCGGCTCTTCGTAGCTCGGGGGATTTAACAGGGTGTCTTTGGGCACAATCGTCTGAAAACATGACTGAGGACACGTGTCATGAAATAGATAAGACGTTTCATCACGTTACGTTACACTGTTCCACTGCATTCTGGTACAACGTGTTCGTTTAAGTGACTGTATGCTTGTAGCATCATTATACTTCTTACCTCTTATATGTTGTTTTGTGGATTGTGTTGTAAATCAAGGTCGACTGAGTGGTAATTTGAACAAAATAAACAGTAAAACAGATCGACCTCCTCTGTGTTGATTTTTGGCATCTCCCGCTAAATCTTTCACCTATGACCGCAAGAACCTGCTACGCAACTTCCGCTAAAGACCCGCCTTCAAAATAAAGGCACACAGTTTTTGCTTTAACTGAACGAGATAGCATTTAGTAAATGAAATAATTTGTCTTTGGCATATTTATATCACAACATGAATTGGATCAGATCTATTTTATTCATGCAACCTGCGTAAAATTAAGTAATGTTTGCATTTGTGAAAAGAAAGACAATATGACCAATGACTTTTTTTATTCAAATTTATTGGTGAGATTTACCTATGACACCTAAAAGTACTTGTGTATGCCACAAAATGTTGTTTCAAAGTTTAATTTTAAATTCTCAAATGTCATTTTACAATCATTTAATTGAAGAGAGAAACTTTTTAAACAATTTAACAGTGTGCATCAATCTCACAAGTAACAAGTTTAGTGACATATCATTCACATATTAAATGATTCAAATACACCGAGAGGTTTACACAAGAACTACAATTACTTTGTATTATTTCTACTAAAGAGCACAAAACAGGGTTCTGTGAAGTACAGATTATAAGCAATATTCGACTGTTGAGGATAGAAGTGTAGATAACAGAGATGGAAAAGCTACTTCTTCCTTCCACCTCTTTCCTTAAGGGCAAGATGAATGACAGCTCCATTGTTCATGTTGTAATAAGCCAGAGAGTTGGAATCTTTGATGAAAATACCCTAAATAAATCAAACAACGTGAGACATTAGTTGTCAAAGCTTGTACTTATATTTGAAATGACACAACTAAACAATACAATAACTAAATCATTAGTCATTAATCATATTACGCGTTTAACAGCAAAATGATTTACCTCATACTGCAGCTTCTGTTTTCCAGCAGGCATACCAGTGGCTTCATGAATTTTAACCTTAATGACAGACACCTACAAAAAACAATAATTGATTAATACAGGTAGAAAAATTTGAAAAGTTACACAGAATGACGCAGAACTACACGGCTATGGTGCGAATGAGTGCAGTTATCACCTGGTCTGTGAGAGGCAGGTTGAAGTTGAGCACTTGGCCACTTAGCTTCCATTCTGTCTTGTCCTGCATGTTGGGCACCTGCACCTTAACTGCAACAGGTCCCTAAAAGAGAGCACACGTTAAATAAGTACTAATAACTTACATTATAGACCTTGATGTAACAGTATTAAAATCAAAGTACACTGTAAAGTTTGTTATAGCAGCGCTTACCTTGTTCCTGCGCAGGAACTCTTCTTCTGGAATCAGGTTGTCCTCTGTCTTCATCTTCTTGTTGGAAGGTTCATCCTCGTGAGGCGGTGGAGGGTGGGCAGGAGGGTGGGGGGCGGCAACAGCACTGGGTGGTTGAGGAATGGGTGGGGCGGGTACAAACGCTGTATAATGCAAAAAGCGGGAGTGTTACAAATCAAACAAACTGATCGAATTCATGAGATAAAAAACTTTTGGTATTGCAGAGACTTACAGGCAGGGACCACCATAGGTGGAGGTCTGGGGGCCATGATATGTGGTCCGGAGGTTGGCATGGGCACCACGTTGATGCGAGGGGCATGCAGCATGGGTGGCATTGGGGTCAGGCGCACCACAGGAGCCATTGGGGGTTGAGGCATGACGGGAACCCCCGGGAGCAAGGTGGTCCTAACTTGTTGCATCTGGAAAACACATAAATCATGAATATTGATGCAAAAATTCAACCCAGCTTTGCAAACTTCTGCTGAGACTCACCATGGGTGTCGGTCTGGGCATGGTGTTGATAGGTGGGGTGGGTTTGGGCAGGAGGGGGCTTGATGAGGGCAGAGGCGGCTGAGGAATCTCATTGGGCTTGCTGGGGCCGATCTTCTCCTTGGTGTCATCCTCCTGCACCAGACCTTTAGCTTTGTGGATCGCTTCAATCTGTTCCTGCAGGGTGATGTTAGCTTGAGCCGCCTGCTGGGTACGAGCCATACTGCCTGAGTGACCATCCCATGTGACCTGAAGATAAGCAATTATGGGTTAGATAAGCACTTAGACTATGGGACTCATCCCTTAGAGATGTATTTTCCATTTCTCTCTTACCTTCTCCTCTGGTTTCTGTATCTCCTCCTCTCCGATCTTCTTACCGATGGCCGTTTCTTCCACACCAAAGATATCGGTACGTCTCTCGGCCAGCTGTTTTAGGCTGCTCTCGATGTCCAGGCCGGGAGCGTACACTTCCTCCTCGATCTGACGCTCTCGGATGCTGCGGTCACGCTGCTCCAGCCAGCGTGGGTCCAGCAGACCGATACGCATGTGTTCCTGCATCTTACTGGCTTGGATCTTCTCACCGGTGATGGGTGAGATGAGGTACTCATCAGGGGTAGCCACAGGAGGCATAGGCTTAGAGGCTTTGGGATCGTAGTCTTTGCGGATGATAACATGGTCCGGTGTGGGGGGCAGAGGAGGTGGCATGGGGTTATCGGGAGGCAGAGGAGCCTTCATTCCGTCCTCCTCTTCATCGGAGCCCTATTGAGATAAGATCAACACATTCTAGTCAGTCACAGAGCTATGAATGGCAAACTTATTTCTAAAAACTGCATAGATCCACACTTTATAAATCCACTCTGTTACATAAACTAAGATTCTTCATTAGGTCATCTCACCTCGTCCATGTCCTGCAATTGTGTGTCCTGGTCCAGATGAGCGGCGCGCCCATCATCTCTGCCCCGCCTCTCATCCTCCTCATCTTCACTTTCCACTTCCATCTCAACCTCCTCGCTCTCTCCGAATTTATCATAGCGCTCCTGGATCAGGATACGAGCGCCCAGCTCCTCAGGGGTTGTAGGAGGAGGGAAATGACCTGCAATACAATTTTACCACCATGTAGGATTATTTTACAGCGCAATACCCTTCCATATTGTACTACCAGTATTAAATAAATATGTAGAATGATTCAACAACGGAAATACATTATCAGATTCCCGTAGCAGTATAAAATAAACAGGTAGGATGGTTTTATTGTGCAAAAAAAACACGTAACATTGATGTGTAAGATGATGTCAGGTCAGGTGACTCAGGTCTTGACAGATAACGTAAAAATGATGTGACGTGCGGTCCAGAATGGTTAAGTGGTATTGAAATTAAAAAATTTTATAGTATCTGATTCCAGAATTGGAATCGAATTTCGATTCCCGACCCTACTGGGGTGTGATGTCAAATAAACATGCTCACCCTGCTCATTAGGCTGGAAGTCCACAGTCTCCACTACCACGAAATCATGCCAGTCAATCTGAGCATAAGCCACCCTCTCCTTCTCTCGCTCCTCCTCTTCCTTCCTCCGCTCTCTCTCCTGGAATTTGGCCCATTCCACACGATACCTCACCTGACAAGAACAAAGAACAGAGGCGATATTACAGTTATTGTCAATCTGATCTTTAGTGACCACCTTTTTTTATGACTTTCACATCATTGCGACATTTAATACATCATCGCTGTCCTTCTGAAACCTTGGATGTCCAAATTCACAGTTTTTCAGGCCAAGAAAAAAAAAAGATGATTAAATACTGCATTTAAGTTTTTTTTATTGGTTAGATATTTGCAAAACCCAGTGACAAACATAAAGGGTGACTTATAATAATGATGTATGATACATTTTTTTTTTAAATCACAAAATATGGAGATACAAGGTTTCAGAAGGAAAAAGGGAAACAATGTAATATTCATAATTAAAGGGGAGGTGCCACAGTGTTTCATGCATTCTGACTTAAATGTGCTGGCTTCTCATGCTTGACATGGTCAACTTGTCAAAAAAGGAGTAGGACGTTCGACGTAGTATTTCTGTGCTAGATACACTCCCCCAGCCTTTGTATAGGTTTCGGAAAGTTTTTTCCCAACATGAAATTCCCTAACAATGCCCACGCGATAACCAGAGAAAGTGTAAGAATGTCAACCAGCTGGAGCAAGAGACAGAGAGCACTGCGTTCGTGAATTTCAGCTGTGTTTGTTTGTTCACTGGGTTTCGGTAAGGAATGCAAGTGAAACTGCGTCGTATGTTGGCTATTTTTGTTGGCAATCGGGCGTACGCGCAAAATGCAAACAACGCAAACTAATAGTGAATCGAAAGTTATGCAGGGATAATGCGGCAATGTATTGCTTGCTCGTGCTGTAGTCCCGCCACCCCGAAAGCGTTCAGGGCTCGCTTGTTGTTGGTATTAGGGTGTACTCTCACTTATCCCGGTTGCTCTTAACTGTGCCCGAGCGCGATTGTCCCACCTCTTCCAAGCGAGCCAGGGACCGTTAAACGAACCATGCCTGGGTGCGATCACACTAGTCGAATGAACAGGGCTTTGGGGGTCAAACGTGCTCGGGCACATTTCAGATTGCCTAGTGAGATTACACCCTTAATCGTACAGCTGCATCTGTCTTTATAAATGTGATCAAACTTAAGACTCTTTGAAGATACAAAGTATGCAATACTACTCTATAGGTACTCAAGATTCATATGAGATTGGCAGAAACTGCGTGTACGGCCACGTTAATAATTTCCTGTAGTCATAAAAACATGTAAATACTATAAGCAAAAGCTAAAAGCACGCAAGGATAAAATTTGTATTCAAAAATAATAGAAAAGAATAGAATGTGTAGATATGTATGATACCTGATCCAAGACATCACGGGAATTCTCTGCCTCCTTCTTCAGTTTTTGAAGAAGACCTTTAGGGGGAATCAAAACCTGCAAGTAAAAACAAAAAGGGTTAAATGAATCGTCAAGCTTGAATAACTTCTATTATTCCCATAAAACTGTTCTTTATTCAACTACTTGCAGGCATATATAGCTAGTTTTCTTGCTGCCGTACCTTTGTGTACTGTTCTACCAGCTTGGTAAAGTAGTTGAACAAGCTGTGCTGAGGTCGCAGGAAGTCAAACTGGTAGTTCCTCTGCTCCTTTTGCATAAGCTGCGTGAGAAACTGACGGCCATTTCGGGCGACAAACTGAGCGGTCAGCTTCACCACGTCCAGATCAAAGGCAGAGATGGAGGGAGGGTCAGCCATGAACTCAAACTCAAGAGGTGGCTCCTTGGGGACTACGGACTCATGGATCACCTGCGCTTGAACCTAAAAACACAAACGCAAAACTATCATCATGTACTCTTTTTGACAGATCCTGCTCTGTTGTTTTCCCTAACAGCAGTCATCTGATACCATGTAACAAAGGGAAAATAGGTTGATATGCTGTACTGAAGATCAATGGCAGGTTCCTGACCTTCTGAGGAAGTTGCTGTGAGGCTTGTTGTTGCATGACTTTAGGCACAGCAGCGGATGGTTCCTGACCTTTACCCTCCCTGAACTCATTGACCTTGTGCCGATAGTAGGCATGATAAGGGTCACTAGGGTTGAGGAAGTTGAATTTCGGGTTGTTGATCTCATTCTGTCTAATCCTGGCCTCAAACTCAGGTCCATTCCTTAGAAAGAAAAATGTTTTTTATAGTTTTCAAAGAGGAGAACAACACTCAAATTGCACTGCACAAGGTGTGTGATAAGATGTAAAACCTGGCCACGAAGCTAGCTGTCTTGTCAACAATGTTCCGGACTTCTGGAGGTGGGTAGATGATTCCCACGATGGGCTTTGTGGCTGGAGTCTCTTCTTTCTGCTCATCGGCCTGTTGATGGAAACATTAAACACCGATCATTTGGTTTGGTGCTTTGCTTCACAATGTCTTATATATAATATTCGCATATTCAATCGTTTATATGGATGATCTTTTTCAACGTAAATTAAAGTAATGCAACAAAATCGCTAATACATACATACAAAACAGCAACTTTGGAAATGCTACGAAAATATATTCATTCATTGTAATTAAAGTTTTAACTTGACCAAGTTTATATACTACGCTACGTGATGTCGATCTATTCTCATCTGAAGTTATCTCATCTTTTAGATCTATTTACATAAACGTGTTTCTATGTCTATGGAGGATAAACATGTTAGAAGATGTGTATAAATCTCTTTTTTTAACAAATAAATAGGAATCTATTTGGCATCGTACCTTGATGTTTGGCTCCGGCTGCACGATCTGCACAGGCCCAGGCGGCATGACTGCGACACACGCTCACTTCTCTGTCCGAATCAATCGCACTAAAGTTAACGAAGTTACTGTCAGATTTAAAGTGTAAATTCTCACATATAAAGCCAGAGTGCAGTTCAAATGACTGAATTATGTTTTAAAGACTTATATTTTCAACTTTACGAACCTCTTTACTGCGACAAACGCCACACACACAACAGAACAACGGCAAAAGAAATCCCTTCCGGTGTGGAGGTGACGGGGAATTGTGGGAAATGAAGTTCAAGCGAATTCAGCATACAAGTATCCATAGAAATCTATGTAAATACACCCGATGCCCATCTTATTGTGATGCACTCTCTCAAAGAAATAAGTCACGTCAGGCCAGAGCTGGTGTGCTGAAGAATGACGCATCTTTTAGGTCGTCAGGACTGTATCGACAGTCTTCGGAGAGATCTTATTGACCTACAGGGAGGAATTCTGGAGGTTTTCTCTGAGACTGGACCTGTACTTTTCCCATCATGGAAGTTTCCGGATAAACTGTCATGTAATCTGGACCTGGTCAAGCTTTTAGAGGAGTATGATTATATAGATGGCGAGGAAGAGTTTAGTCAGCATTCACACATAGTTTTGCTAGAGTTGGTGGTTGACAGGTAGGAAACCTTTAGAGAAAATTAACCTTTTAACAATTTAATAATTTATTTATTTAAATATTATACATTTATACAACTTTATTTTGTTTAATTAACTATTAGTATTTGTTAGTATTAATATTTAACTAGTATCTCATGCAAACACTAGCCTGTAGCACAGATAAGCAAAAAATTGTTACGTTTTATAACGTTTCTGCTAATGATTGTACAGATTTACCTGTTAAAACGATAAACATGCAATTAAATTATTTTAATAACATATCATTTTATAAATTGTATTAATTTCATTATATAGCCCAACTTAATATTATGTTTTATTATTAGAATTTTAATTTTATATATTTTTCATTGAAACAATAAGATTTTTATGCTCCCAAATCTTCATGAGTATTTTCTGTGTTTTCTGTTCCAAGATTAATGCTTCTTCTTCAGAGTATTAATGTTCACGCTGAGCTTTTGCTTGGGAAGCAGCGACCTTCATCGTCTGGTCAAAATGGGGCTCCTGTGTCCGTCGGTCCGGTGGTCAAACTTTACTGGAAGAACCTACTTGAACTCAGTAATCAATATGTACAAAGGGTAAGAAGATCAGTCAACATCTACTATCAAATATTAATAATTTTCTGTTAAATATTTATTATATAACATTCTCCCTGCCTTTACTGAAACAATCATTATCAACTATATTTTACTGGTTATACTACTGTGTTCATTTGGAAACCTGCCAAAGTTGACACAATACAAACTGTTTTTCAGAGCACCAGTAATATGTGTGAACAAAGTCCTCTTTCTGCCGAGTCCCAGCGGAGTCCGTCTACACCTGGAATAGCACCCAATGCTCCTACCATTAATACACACCGGACACAGAGAACCTCCATGACCAGCATCCACAAAACCAGTTCAAACACCCCAGCTTCCCACAGCAGAGGAGCGTCCACCGCATGTTCCTCCGGGTCATACAGCTCACCATCTACCTGCACTGTGAGCTGTCAGACAACAGAGTCAAAGCTAGTGGTGCCCTGTGAGGCCTGTGTTTGTCTGCAGGCGGGTATGAAAGAAACAGGTGAAGCTGTAGTATCTCTGTGCCAGTCTCTGGGTTTACCCTGCTCCCTGAAGGACCTCCTGGTGACTGCATGTGACGTTTCCCAGTGGGCAAGTGAGCAGCGTAGAGATATGAGCCGTGTGGGAAAACATGTCCTGGAGGTGAGGGGTTGTGTTTGTAAGAATGTGTAAAGAAAGTGTATTGGTTGAGTCCTGTAACGTGAAAATAATTCTGCATTGTGACAAACACATTTCTAAAAGTGCAAATATTTCTTGTAGTCTCTCAAATAGTGTAAGTTTGCAATACTTGAAGAAAATAACTTTTTGATTGGTGAGGGAAACTGTGGAGCCCCTGAAAAGGAAACTCAAAGAGACAGAGACTGAACGAGAGAAGCTGAGAAAGCAGATGTCAGATACGGTTAACAGAGAAAAGGAGCAGAGGAGGAAAATGGAGGAAGAGTGGAAAAACAGAACACAGGAGGTGAAAGCCACAGGTGAAGAAGCAGTGCGGAAACTAAAGCAGGAGCAGGAGGAGTTAAAGAGAGGTGGGAACTCATATCTGAAACTTCTCATATACAACTAGTGCTGTATATTGTTTTATAATTAGACTAACATTATAGAAACAACCTAAACTACAACTCAATTCTGTCATTTTAAAACAGAAACTGAAAATTGATTCTGTCATTGTACATTCTCAGGCGTGATGTTGTTAGAGGATAAAAATACTGAACTGACAGCAGAGCTGAATTCGCAAACAGAAGCAAAACAGAGTCTCGGTTAGTAGGGGATTATTAGAAAAGTTAACCAGCAATTTAAAATTGTCGTATGCAACAATGAAATTGAAATTGAATATGGTGTGATAAATGTTTGAAACGGTTAATGCAATGATTTATATTTCTCATGAATGTTATATGAAAGTGAAATATTATATAAGATATAGGCTATTATATGAAATGATGGAATGTTGCTGGTTATGGGATCATTTAAGCAATATATTTTGTACTGTATAGAATGTGAGAGAGCTTCACTGCAGGAGGAACTTCTCCGTCTCCATTCACTGGAAACAATGTTAAGAGAGGTGAAGGAAAGGAGGGAAAACCTGGAGTACGAGCTCAGAAGTACACAAGCACTCCTAGACAAAGAGAGAGCCAAGTCCTTTAGTGTACAACGCCAACATGAGGTGTGTATCACAGCATCTCTTAGTTTGTGTCGCTTTTTCAATTTAACAGTATAGAGATTTACATCTGTCACCTGTTTGTGCATTGTATTGTTTCTCAGCGGGTAGTGCATGGTTTAATTCCCAAGTAACACAAACTGATACATTTATATCCTAAAAGCAGTAACTGTAAGTTGATTTAGATAGTCTGCCCTCTGCTGAATGCATACATGTCTATACGTGCAATGTGTTACTCATTCTGTGTGTCTGGTTCTTATAAAATGAAGATTTAATTTTTTTGCACAGGCACTACAGGTGAAACAACATGCTCTGTGTAAGCGTGTAGATGTCCTCGTTCAGCAGACCGATGAACTACAGAGCAGTCTCGAAGAATGTGAGGATGAAAATGTTGAGCTCGCTGATAAACTCAAACAGTTTATGCAAGAAAAAGACACAATCAGGAGCAGCTCGCTCAGCAACAGGTAAAGCATGTGCACACACATACAGTCACAAAAAGGGGTTAAAAAGAGAATAAAGAGAGTTCACACACAAAAGGTCTGTTGTTATTTATCTACCTTCATGTCATTCAAAACCTCTATATGACTCTTCTGTGGAACATAAAAGAAGATATTTTGATAAACGTCCTAGTGGTTTTGAAGATATTTTGAGAAATGTCTCAGTGGTTGTGTGCCCATACAATGAAAGTCAATGGGGTCCGATGTTGTTTGGTTACCAACATTCTTCAAAATATCTTCTTTTGTGTTGTGCAGAAGAAATAAAGTAATGCAGGTTTGGAATGACAAGAGGGTGAGTAAATGGTGAAAGAATTTTAATTTTTGGTTGAGCTAACCCTTCAGAGGTTAATATATCATTTCAAAGTCAGTCTTCTATCAGGGTTTAGGTAAAGTAGTTGACATGAATAAGAAAGCTGACAATTAAAAATTGTTGCAGCAGCACATAATTGTGTTTCATTATGAATTGTGATCTGAAAAAGTGTGCAGTCTGCCTAAATCTAAGACTGACTTTCTCTACAGTCTAAGTGTAGTTCACTGTGTATGGAGAAAGAGAAACAGCAAGTACAAATGACAGAACTGGAGAAGCGTGTTTCTAATCTGACAGAGAAGCTGGAACAAGCTGCCCAGAGAGAGAGAATACTGGTGGCCTTTCCTGAACTAAACCCTCATCCACAAGCAACACCACAGAGTGAGATATCTATAGACACACACTAACACACACTATCCTGTAGCATCTATAACCAACCCTCTCTGTCTTTAACAGCTACAGGTGATGTGATGTGTGATATGGAGCAACAGCTGAAGGCAAATCTACTGAGGATCAGAGGTCTTCAGCAGGAGAACGCCTCCCTGAGCAGCAGTCTAGCCAGATTAAAAGACATTCAAAGCAGAGAGGACAAACATAGATCTTTAGAGTCTGGAGATGCAGAGATGGACAGTGGCAGTGAAGCTGCAGAGATGAGACTCTTGGACAACTCCACCACCCCTTCTACCACCTCCACTCCTGCCTCCTCTTCCTCTATTCTTCATCATCAGACTCTCTGCCTCTCTCTTAATCAAGACGCAGAAGACACATATATGAAAATCCGCCATGCCGCTCGCGTTCGGTCTGCTGGCACACGCCGTCGGAGGAAGTGATGTCACTTGGATTGATGTGGCTTTTGTAAATTTTGGTAAAAATGGACGAACTAATCTTAGGAGTCAAGGGGTTTTGCTTGCATTGAAAAAAACTCATCACTCCTTTCAACCCATTGTGATGAAAAAGAAAACTTAAAGTTATATATTTACAGGTGGTACATTTAAAGTTAATTTAGTTCATGTTATATTGTTTTTCTTTATGTCAAACTTGGCTAGCGTCTTTCTCTACAGATTTATCTTCTGACCTTCCTGTTGTTAATAAAAGCGAAAGTAAAAAATTCTCTGCTCACGTCACGGTGCGAGATTGTTTTGGTCCCGCGCTTTTACAAATTTGAATCGGACTCGGACATATCTGTGCGCGATGCGGACATGCTGTGCACCTTGCGCTCGTGCACCCTGGTTCTTCTTTTAATAAGTTTATAGCGGCTCGTTTAATGGAATTGGAGATTTTTACGCAGTCTTAATACAGGAAGAAACGGCTTTTCAGTTGTGTGGATTCTGCATGAAACGTGAGTATGACATAATCAACAACATGCTGATTATTTTTAAATAGCCGCATGATACATTGACACCTGATTACGGATTCTGTGTAACGTTACTTTGATTCTTTTTTTTGCAAATACATTACCTATAGTATCTATGCGATGATGCAGATGGTTGCCTATAGTATATATCTTGGTTTTTTAAACCATGAACATATTTTCATTTTTATTCTGGTCTTATCGGGGCCACTGCTGGATTTGTTGCTCCTCACCCAAGCAGACGCATTGCGGAGTAAAATGGCGAAGAAATCTGCTAAAAGATCTAAAAACAAACTACCATCAGGATGTCTGTCTAAAAGGACAAAAGGTAAGTTAAATGCAGAATATCACATCAAGTTAATGGTTTTAATAACCTTAAAGTTAAAGACTGAGCTTTACTATTCATAACGCATGCTACTGTATATGAAATCAAATAATGTCTCCATTCTTGCAGGCTCTCCAGCTGAAGAAGACCCAGAATCAGAAAACATACCTCGTTGTTCAACTCCTATACATAATAAATCTGGTAAAAGTTAAAAACACTGAGTGTGTAAAAGTGAAAGCCTATAGGGTTTTAATTTGTTTAGTATGCTTATTTTTATTTGAAAAAAAGGGCCTAGTGTTGTTTTTTGGGCCATTTTTTGATGGTCTTGGTCTTGTCTCGGTTTGGACTGTCTTTGGTTTCGGTCTTGTCTTGGTCTCAGACTTAGTGGTCTCGAGATTTTATTTCAAGACCGGTCAAGACAACAACTGTGGGAACACTAAATTGATGGTGCATTGTCTGATTTATGTGTTAACATTCATGCGATTGCTTTTAAAGCCAGAAGTTTTACATCCATTCACCACTTGTTCCTTATTTGATTCTTCTGTTACTTGTGTTAGTCTTACTGCTGGTAAGAGAAGAATGAGGGATTGTCTTAAGGAAATCTGTCAACAAAATGAATACACAAAAAGGCCCACAATATCTGAAATGGGATTGCAAAAAAGGAACTTTTTTATTTTATAACATTTGACGTGATGTTGATTTTGTATAATTATTCAATAAACCTTGAGTTAAAAAGCGACTTAAGTTTTAAACACAATCAAACTGAAGGAGTTTTTGTTCTATTTTGTCTAGTCCCAAACAAATCTAAAACAAATCTGAACTTTTGTGCATTTCTGAGCAACACAGCTATTTTGCTATTGATTAGATAAAAAGCAATGAAGTCATTGAATGATTTGTTTTGTTGAAGGTCACAGACTTAAATTTATCTTGGGTAGTTTTTTTATGTTTAGTTGTTGGAATTTTTACCTGCACAAAAATGTGTATATGTTACACTAGGTGGGTGATAAAACATCATACACATACATTTCTACACAATAAATCAACCAAGTTACTTCTATTATTATTTTATTATGACTTTAGTTTTTAGTGTTTTGTGGATCTTTTGAATTTATTTTTGGAGTTCTGTTTTGCTCTTGTCTTGGTCTCGACCTTGGTCTTGCTTTGGTCTCGGTTTTGGTGGTCTCGACTACAACACTAGTAGTGCCTACTGTTTGCCAATTTGCCAATTTTACAGCATTATTATCCTTTTGTGATTGTCTCACATGTATAGTCAATAAATTGATTCCTTCTTTCTCTCTTTTTGTTGCAGAAAGGGATATAAAGGCAGTATTAGCCTGTCAAACTCCTTCACATCTGAATATCACTGCTGCCGCAGATCATGGAAGTCCAGTCACAGCTCCAACAATTACCAACACAAGTGTGAAAGGAAACTTAACCATAAATCAGAACAGTGCGTTAAACTTACTCTTACCATAAAATGATTGATTTGTAAAAATATGAGAAGAATATTTCAGTATTTAGTGAAAATATTATCCCTCTTTAGTTACTATGGTCTTGGCGAATAACTCTGCGAATAAACATTTGGCTCAGGTAAGTGTGATAAGTCTTTGTTAATGATATGACATTTAAAACATGTCCTTATAACAGCCCAAACTTTTAAATATCATTAATGATGCAATATCTGTATGCAACTCAATCTGTGACATTTGTACATTTCGTTATTGTTTTTATTCTAAGCAACTCATAAATGTAAAAGATGGGGCGGATAAAGGTTGCATGCTTTCATGCAAGAGTGAAGAGTAAGTATATTGTCATCTGCCACTTTCAGTTCTTGTAAACAAGCATCTCTTCTCAAAAGAATAAGAACATGATATCCTTCCAAGAAACTTTCAATAAATCACCCCTAAATCTTTGTTTAATGATCCTTAGAAATGCCAAAATCTTTCATGGCCGAAGGCGTTTGGACTTTGCAGAGGATGTTGATCAACCTGCCTGAACTCTTGCAGAGGTGAAAAAGAACACAAATCACTTAAGAGAGGTCAGTATGAAGGTCCATATTTTAGGACATGGTTTTGCTTAAATACGCAACCTATTGTCAGGGTTTTTCCTGGCTGAAAATTAGGCTGAGGTGGTACCATCCTGATCACGTGCATGCACACACTACGTTGTAAAATGTGCGCTTCATCGTACCATCATTTTTATTTGATTTTGTATTATACAGTATGTTGTTTTAAGTGAACTTGATGTTAAACAGCACATTAAAAAAACTTTATCAGTTGTCATCAAATGTTTAAAACCCCTGAAATGCAAATATAACTTCCATCCATCCATCCATTTTCTACCGCTTGTCCGAACTACCTCGGGTCACGGGGAGCCTGCGCCTATCTCAGGAGTCACGGGCATCAAGGCAGGATTGGATGGAGTGCCAACCCATCGCAGGGCACACACACTCACTATTCATCACTCACGCACTCACACCCTACGGACAATTTTTCCAGAGATGCCAATCAACCTTGCATGTCTTTGGACCAGGGGAGGAAACCGGAGTTAGAACATGCAAACTCCACACACACAAGTCGGAAGCGGGAACCGAACCCCCAACCCTGGAGGTGTGAGGCGAACGTGCTAACCACTAAGCCACCGTGCCCCAAATATAACTTATGATTTTAATTTACAGTTATTTTAGTTTTTAATTACTATTTTGAATTAACTTGAATTTTTATAGTATTTTAATTTAAGGCAATTTCTCATTTTCATATAGTGCAAGTTTTATCATTAAAGCCTAGTTTGTTAGTTTTCAATTGTCTTAAGTTTTAGTTGAAAATAATCCTTATTTTTATAATGTAGCTGAACAGAAACATAAGCTTTTAATTTATAAGCCTTTTATTTATACGTTTTCGTTTTTACAACCAACAATATGCAGATTGCAGACCATTGTAGTTTGGCTATTTTCTTATCTACACAGTTCATTCATTAATTTATGTCCCGCTTTTCAATTTTACGAGCGGAGGCCATTTAGTCTCTTAACTTTTTAATGTGTTATCATATAGCTGAAATCACCACACCTCCGTCTTAAGCGAAGCTGAAAGACAAAACATCCAAAAATATTATGTTAAGGCAAATTACACCATATTTACGACTTGTTTACAGAATATTGGCTTATTTACAGACTGGAATAACGTTAGCCTCTTGCTGTCTGCACCGTTTACCTGCCCTCGCGATACGCCTGCTCACTAACTGGCTTTAAAAAGTAATCTGTGATTTTATGAGCCATATATGCTAAATTAAAAACATAACATGTGATGAAATGTATAGTTTGAAAGCGTATTAGGGTGCAAAACAAACACTATTGGTGGATGTAATTAATTTTTGTGCATTACTTTTAGATTACTGTTGCTGGGAAGATCTTAGAGACACAACCTGCAATCAACATTTTAGGCAGTGAAGAAGGGATGACCTATTCTCACTATGCCCTGTGTGACAATACTGCAACAGTCCATTTGAGTTTGGTGGATAAATTTACCATAAACCTCGATCAGTGGTATACATTTAAAAGTATTTCTATTTGTGACTTTGGTCAGGGGAATGTGCTCTGTTCAACCGAACTCACAACACTTGAGTCATTTACTCCTGTGGAACAGGAGCCAGAGGAGACGGTCATAACTGGAGACATCACTGAGGTGTTAGCGACCATTGAATATTTTTGTTCGTGTGGTGCCGTACTCCTTCTGTCGGACACTAAACTGTTTCACATTAAATGCAATGAGTGCAAAAAGAGTTGCAGGTGTTCAAGCATTCGAAACAGGGCCAAGGCTGAAGTAACCATCAAACAGGCTTCTGGAACAGAGCAGATGGTTGTGTTAAACGATGCACTGCTGCACTCCATTGGCACATTTAAGAAAGAGGGATTCTGTGACAGTCACCAGCTAGAGGAGAGACTTCTGAGAGCAAAAACACTGACCGTGGTCTGTGTGGATGCTGAACCGCAACGTGTTCAAATGGATGCATCAGATAAATCCAAAGGCAGTTTAAAATTCTCTTTGTCTAAGTGGAAACATGCTTGTTTAATCTTATAAAGCCATGTAGTGTAGAAGCTGCAAAAAGATGGAGCAGAAAAATGTGTTTTAGACATTGTAAAGAATTTATTCCAAATAGCTTTTACAGGCTTCCCAAAATCATGGAAAACTTGCACTTGGACAGGGAAAATGTCAAATGTAATATTGTATTAGCTAAAAGTGGGTATTAATGAGTTTCTGAAACAGTGCTTTCACAGAATTCATGGAAAATCATGGAAATTATTGGTCACAAGAAAAAAAAACCTGTTCATAGAAATGAATGACTTAGAAATGGCTTTTCTTTTGGTTTATAATTTGGGTTACCCATGAATAAGTGCACAAAATGTTGAAGAATTTCCAAATATTTTCAAATAAAATTGTGTTTCATTTAATAAAATAAACAGCTTCGAAGTATATATATAAAATATTTATAATGGAAAATTTAATAGACAAAAATGTTTTTTTGTACAGCACTACTTAATTATCACAGTGACTGTGACTCACCACAAGGTGGCAAAATGTCTAAAACAATACCAAAACGTTTCGACATTTGTTTCTTACCCATTATTGATTTTCATTTTGTCTATACATGTTACAATTTACATCGTATATGTTTATTTGTTAGGGTAGGGCATATGTACTGTATATAGAATGTAAACTATAGCTTTGATTATGACAATATTAACAGGAGAATAAGACAAAATCCAGATGGCATGTGCAGACAAAAAATAGGCTATCTTGTAAATGTTTCAATCGCTGTGTTGAAGCACACACAACTTCTAGGAAAACGGCTATTTCCCCAACAATTGCAATTATTATTTGTTTTTCCATGCTCATAAATTTAACCATGGTGACATAGTCAGTATGTTGCCATGGTAACTCCAAGAGTCAAGTAAAACTATAATTTCACTACAGGTCATCACACATTGAATTAATTGCACAATACAGTATTATACAGTTTCATTTCTTGCCACTGTATTTTAGCTCTGTTAGTGCCTGTTGTTAAACACACATTAAACATGTATTATACACTCAATAAGTTCCAGTAAATGTATCTTACATTTATAACAATACTATAGTGAGGACTAACTGAGCATGTTGAAGAGAAATGTAATCTTTGTGCTTTGTTCTGTGGCACTGGTGGGAACCTTGAGTGCAGCTGAGCATGATGGGTGTCATATTATGGAGTCGAGGTACCTCCTGGTGTTTAGCTGCATTATTAATGTAGTATTTCAATACAGTGGGTGTTCCTCTCTTCTAACAGAGAAGAAAGCCTCTATCTAGATCTCCATTGGATTACTGACCTCTCGTGTTGGATTATTGACAGCCATGTCTCGTCGTGTTGGATTTCTGTGCCCTTGTTGGAATACTACCCTCTTATGTGTGATTTGTGACTGTTCCATCCCTGTGTGTAACCCCTTGTAACATAAAAGTCCTGCTTGACCCTGCAATTGAATCCTCCCTGTCTCAACCCTGACACAATAAAATCATTTATTTTTACTTTTCATTTAAATTTAATTACTGTCCCTTTAACCTGAGGTCATCTAGGCTTAATGGTAATAGGGAAAATTCCCACATGATTTGTCACAAATTCTGCTTAATCTAATAATCCCTTCCTGTCGGACAGATTTAAAGACCCGCATGTCATACTCGATGTCAGTGTATATACTGTATGATATCCATAAAAACGCTGTCAATAAAATTCAATTTAGAGAAATGTAAACCTTCCCTGTCACTATGTAACAGGATATATTTTTAAATAACAGATAAAACAAAATTATGCTTCAAAACATTTATTTGTCACTAGATAATAATACATCTATACATCTTTTAATAATCTCTTGATAACAGAACATTACAAAGACCAAAACAGAGGCATATGCTCAGTAACACAACAAAGAGAATTGGTACTTTTTTAAAGAATGCAAGAAGACAGGGCAACTGGGGAAACAATCCAAAAAAACAAATGCAAATGTGTAGAAACACTGATCACATTCCTCTTTTGTACGTTTAAATAACACAAAAGTACAAATAAGACTAAAGACTACAGTAGCTAAATTGAAAACTTTGGGAATGCTTCAGTATGTGTCTCATTAAGGCCATTGGTTACGTGTGCTATATATACAAATACAAAGACAATATTTACACTGTAAGTGTATCTTGTGCCTTCAACTGCAACTCTACACCATGTCTTCATATCGTGCAACTAAACCTGGCTGTCAGAAAGACATGAAGTGGATTATGCAGCAGACTGAGCTGGCAGACAGACTTGGATACAAATTCCAGACAGCTGTTAAATAAAGTAGGAAACCGATCGAGTTAAAGGGTATAAACAAACACTCGGGTCACAGCACTCGCTCAGCAAAGGGAGTTTCTCATATTGACAATGTGCATCTGATGCAGCGTTTTTCCTTTCTGTGCCACTTAAGACAACTGAATTCAGCTAAAACAATGTGATATTTTGTGCTTTTTACTATATCAAGTAAAATAAAGACAAACTATTAATCTAGCTGGAGGCGAATCTGGTCAAAGTTGACCAAACATAAACTTTTTGTATGTTTCTTAATTTGCGTTTTTGGTCTCTTATGTTCACATGCGTATGTATTCATGGAAGTGAATGGAACCAGTGTGACCATCCAGCTCACCCAAAACTGAAAATACTCACCCTCAAGTTGCTTTAAACATGTATGAATTTACTTTGCCTGCTGAACACTAAAAGATATTTGGAAGAATGTTTCTAACATTAATGTTCTGGGGCACTATTGACTGCCATAGTAGGAAACTACTATGGTAGTCAATGGTGCCCCAGAAGTGTTTGGTCCCCACATTCTTCAAAATATCTTCTTTTGTGTTCAACAGAACAAAGAAATGTATACAGGTTTGGAACAATTAGAGCGTGAGAAAATAATGACTGAATTTTAATTTTTGGGTGGACTGTCCCTTTAAGACTCTGTATAACATTGGGTAGAGTGAAACCAAATAAATAAGACAGCATAAACCAACCAAATGTTTTTCACTTAACTGTTTCATACAAGCAAAAAATATAAACATTTAGTACATCCCAAAACACGAACAGCAAACATAATATGGTCTAAATGGATCTGAGCAGATAAAAACAATGTGGCCATCAGATAGAGCACCACTAATACATGTAAATAGAGGAATAAAGCAATATATAATGCAGTTTTGAGAAATCTGAAGTGTGCAGTTACATTCTTTATATCAAGGGAGGGTCAGTAAGTGTGTACAGAAGCATCAGGAAGCAGAATGAGTAGACATGAATGTGCGTGGTCTGAGAGTTGATCTGCATTCACTCTCTCTGGATGATAATCTGGGTCAATCTGTTGAGGGTGGAGGCGGGTGGGGGAGATTACAGGGGCTTGTAAATATATCCCAAGCTTGCATGTGTGATGTACTGTGCACCATACGCAAGCTCTTTTCTGCTTGGGTTATGAAAATAACTTGCTTTGTGCTTGTGATAATATAAATGTCTGTACTGAGTGAGTTTTTAAAATAGCTAGCACTACTCTAAGGTAGCGTGTTGTCATACACAAAAAAAACCAATTGTGCATATTTTACTGTTAATAGCATATGTGGGAATATTCTAACTGCATACAAACTGGCAGGTCATTAATCTTCACAATTAGCATACATTTCTAATGCACACATGAAGGCAACACTGTGTTATAAGCAGGTGTTTTGAAATAAAGTAACAAGCAGTTGGAAAAAAAGATGACATGTGACAGGATATTTTGGTAGTCACTTAGCTAGCCCCACCCATTATGAAATCTCAAAGATGCAAAATCTTGCTCCAATGTTCTAATAAATGTTCTTGCCGCCACAAATGATTTCTTGTTGAGAGCTAGTGTTGTGCTGTTATGTCACACTGTGTGAGAATAATGGCAGTTTAGTGTGTGAACGTCACATGAGATGCGGATGAAAGGATTAGAGAAGAATGCTTAAGTAGGGGTTTGTGAATGTGTGTGTGTTTGTACAGGTAAGGCCAGAGAGGTGTGTCAGAGCATGAAAACAAAACATATTTACTCAGGAGCAGCTCATATAACGTCTATTTTGCAAACACATGAAAAACTGAAAAAAATTGCACGATAAAATAATGACTGTAACATCACAGGAATAGTGAACATTTTTACAAAAAATAAATAAGCTGGTTTAAGAAAATACTGTAAAATAAATAAATACACAGATCTACTGTATAAAAATAAATATTAATGGGGTGGAGTGTATGAGAGCCAGATGCTACTAAATTACAACTATGTTTGTGTGTGTGTGTGTGTGGAGAAAATGTGAAAGTGGTAATGTTTCAGTATAATCATGTGATCAATGGACGCTGCTTGCCTTCTGTCGAGACAGACACAATTAGAGCGTCTGTGTATGTGATATATAGGGGGCAGGGAGATTTGAGTAGATCCACATGATCCCATTACAGCATTTGCTTAGACACTGGCAGACCTTTAAACAGACCACAATTTTAATGTTCAACCTGTGATTGTCATTATTCCCTTCTTAAAGAGATATCTTCAGTATTTTCCAAACACAGTATAGACCATGCCGTAGTGTCTTCCATTGTAAACCGCATTATATTATATACGGTTTCATCGGACGCACGTGTCTGGCTCAAAGTTCACTTCCTGTCTTGTGTTTGGTTATCGGTCTGGCTGGCTAGTAATATAACAGTTTATTTTGTTTTTAATTTATATTTATATTAACTTATATTCATATTTAATTGTATCAAATTAAATAAAACTTACTCAACAGTTATTGATTTTTGTGGAGGTCTACCGTAAGTTTGGGCCACATTTCGTTTATGTTGTTGCCGCTGAAACCGTCAAACACTATCAGTAAATATTTTTAACATAACTACATAAATCAATACATCAATAATATTACTATTTTAATCACAGCCACACCCACTTATTTACATATCGCGATGCACCTAATAGGAAAATATACCGTTATACCAAATTCAACCGATATTGCATGGGTTCAGAATACTGGACCTTGTTGGCTGCTTTTCCTCAACTATTTGGTCCAACTCATCCTTTTTGTCAGTTTTTTAGAGAAATGCAAATGTAGGCATCATTTATTTGTCTAGAAAACTCACTTTAGACCTTTAAGCAAAAGCCTTTAGATGGAAAAAATCATAAAAAGCAATAGTGATGAGTTTGTCCAACTTTTGTCTGGTAGTGTAGCACGGATTTCAAACATTCTGTTGGTCATATTCTTGTGGAATGAAATGTTTCTTAAGAAAAGGTTCAGGCAAGAGCAAACATTGGTGTTTAAAGGTTGAACAGAAGCCTGTCTTAAAGGTTTCAGCTTTCACCGAGCAGCAACGTACATCAGCGACCTCCAGCTGGCTCTGTGCAAACACCATGAAACACAAGATCTGAATCTGTTTGAGCCACTTACTCTCATATATGATTTACATACAAGCCAGTGTAGTGGCTAAACGCAGTGAATGTGTACTGTATATTACATAAGAGATTTAAATGGAACGAAGAATGAAACAATGACCAGATATGATTAATCAGTTTGGATTAAAATGCCAAAAAGAAAGTTGATTCGACCCAAAAGAATGTCTTAGTGTTTTCGGACGGTGTCGAACAATTTGGTTTATCTTGACATGAATAGCACAACTTGATAACAGTTGTAAAGGAAAGAGAAACAATGCAGCAAACAGGCATGCAGGTGTACAGTTAACACACCTCATGGTTAAATCATCTGTTGTCAGGTGGGTTGTCTGGTGTAAGCGTGTTATGAGTGTGTCCTTCAGGCTGGACGTTCTGGACCGTCTCCACCAGGCTTCCGCTAGGGAGAACCACATATCGAGCGGATACGTCCTGTCCCTGCTGCTCTCGTAAACCCTCTTTACTGTGCCAGATGCCATACCCGAATACACCAGAAGACCTGAAACACAGCAAGACAACACATTTGATCAAGTGACCGGATAAAGTGTTTGTTTGTACTTGCCAGTACAACAACTGACAAACTGGTGAGTTAAATCAGGTGTTTTATTTAGGGAGACATCCAAAACATCTGGGCGAGGACTGGAATTGAGAAACACAGATTTACAAAACTGGAACTTATGTGTTATTTTTGTTGCTTGGTTATACGGGTCACATTTTTGTTGAACCACAGAAGAAAAATTATCCATATTTGGAACATCACGGTTCATAGTGATTAGTAAATGGTGTGTAAGTTTATACAGCTACCATCAATGTCTGCTGTATTTTCTTTAATAAGACACTGATACTTTTTAATATTTAACTAAATTCATATATCTAGTATTAATATTATATATTTTGTCATTTACAATATTGAAGTGGCAGTGAAATGAAAAGTGGGTACCTGCTGCAAGCCAAATGATGAAACGGATCCAGGTGAGAGGACTTAACTTCAACATGAGAAACACATTCAGGAGGATGCTGAAGCCAGGAATGAACGGCACCAGAGGAACCTGAATGAGAAAACACATATTAGTGATATAAAATGTGACTCTTTTCTGCCAAATGGTTCTTTCTAACATTATCACAAAAATACGTGGTCACCGTGGATCCCAGTGTAAAAAATTTACATTCACATCAAATTGCTCCAATAAATCCAACTTAGTACTAGAGATAGGTATCGTTTGAATTTGATTCCCTTTCAATGAGTTTGTCAGATATATTACCACTGGTATTAACATAGTTTGACAACAGAAATCATGAATAACCAATATTTACTATTAATTTTTTTTTTTACAAATAGCATAACTAGAGTGTGTTTACTATAGTGAGACGATGGTAAATTTGTGGTTACTGTGCTTTACCGCAAAAAACAAAGCTAAACTAAGTTTACTGTAGTAGCAACATGGGATGAGATATCAATAGATCACAAGTGGACACATGCACATTTCTGTCTGAAAATGTGCACACAGGAATTGATAAACGGTGCTGAAATTTTATTTTTTATCAAGTATCCGATTTTTAATGCTAATGTGATTCCAAAATAAAAATAGTTTTTCGATTGCTGATACTACACATTATCATGTATCAAGGTTTTTAATTTTCACGTTCTGTTTTTGCAGCCATGGTTCAACTCAAAAGATCTTGTAAAGGCAAAATATAAAATGCATAGACAACAAACAATACTAAACATTTTATTGTCTGTCTGACAAGATTTTATGATGCTCTTTATTAAAGCCGATCATACCCGCATTGATAAAACTTATATTTCATACAGTCATATTCACAGATTTTTATTTTGTTAACATTTTTACTATACGGGTGGCACAGACATCTGATGTTCTCCAACACTAGACATTTTCAAATCCAGATTAAATACACATTTGTTTAACAATGCATTTCCTGCCTGAGCAGTGTGCTGGTTCATATGTTTCCTTTTGTTTATGGTTTACCGTGTTTACCTTTGTGTATAAAATGTGCAATAAAAATAAACTTGCCTTGCCGTGCGTATGCAGCTTTTAAACTTTAACTATAAAAACAGTTCTTGGTTTACCCCGATTTTTTATCCTTGATCACTGTAAATCAGTCAGTTTGTCTAATCTGGTGTTAAATCACCCAATAACTGTGTAATGTCAGTTTTAACTCACCTGAAAAGTTTTAAGGTTGGCCTGCTGTTCATGGACCCAGATGAGAAACAAACTAAGCACGAAGACCAGACTGAAGATGACCAGTAACAGGGTGATGCTCCACACCGGCAGGTGCAGCTGGTTATTTCCAAACACCAACACGGCACTAAGAGAGACTCCGCTCACCATCAGAGCCATCACACAGAACGTCACCACCTCCCCCGGCTCACAGTCCCCCAGCAAGCGGCCCAGATACGGCTCCCATCGAGCCTTCAACGTGCCAGGTGCCCGTCTTTCCTTCACAGCCTTCTGCCTCTCCACCAGCTGAAGTTTATCAGAAAAGGACTCGTACTCCTTCAGCTCTCCGCTGTCCAGTGCAAAGGTGTGACTCTCACCCGCTACAGGAGACGGGTCCACCTGCTGTCCTGATTGGTTCAGTGATGGTGGGGACGAAGCGTCTGTTTGACGCCACCTCCTCCCGAGCTTTCTGACGCCTGGACAGCAATACCATGTATAAAAAACACATGTAATATAGAGACCACTATGAAGATCTGTCATGTTGTGTCAAAACCACACAATAGTTTTGGCAGGAGAATGAACACTTGACACTGATATTAGTGACCAACTTATAAATATTGTCCAGAGTCAGACACAGTGATTTATCACTATTTGGTCACTTCGATCACACTAGCTTGGCTCACAAAAGTAAGAGACGTTTGATTTGGTCAATGTGTCACTTCCAACTCTGAAACGCGCAGATGTTTCACAAAGCTCATCGTGTTGAAAAGCGAGGTGTGCTATGATTGGCCAGTTAACCAGTGCGTAGTAGTGTTGTCACGATACTGGAATTTCTAACTTCGATACGATACCTTGAAAAATATCGATATTCGATACCATTTTCGATACCACGGAGAAAAAAACTGCCACAACATTAAGGGGGTAATTTTTTTTTATTATTATTTAAAGATAAATATAACAAGTCTAGAACATGACAATGAGGTATATTTTACATGAACAAAAATGTCTTGAGGTCTTGAATGTACTTGTTCAAAAGCCTAAAGTGCAAGTAAAAAAAAGTGAAAAATACTTCCAAAACATGTATTAATCTTAGTTAAAAGTTAATTTAAACTAACATTTACTAATACATGTACTAATTAAAATCCAAAGTTCTATCTGTTATTTTTTTTCATTGGACCAGAGCAATCATGATCCGTTGTATTTTTATTACATACTGTCATCAAAGATTAAAATATACTGTAGCAAATGCATTGCTCATCGTTCATTAATGCTGGTTAACCCATAACATTATTTGATGAACAGATTTTAATGCCGGATTCACATATCACCGATCCACACACGCAAACGTGCGAGCGAACACAATGCTCACTGGATCGACATGAAGACAAATTACAGAAGTAATCATTTTTTGAATTAAGTTAATTAAGCACAAGTTAATTTTACATTAGACCACAGTTAAAGTATTTCAAGATTCACAGTTAAAGATTCATCAGTCGGACTATATTAACTTTAAGAATTACGGTGAAAAAACGAGACAACACTCATATCAGCAACAATACTAGGCCATCTTGGTTAATGTTTCAGTAATGTTAAAATAAGAACAGTTACCAATCTCTTGAAATTTTTTATATAGATACGGGGGTCTGTCTTTCAGGTGCTTTGCTATATTAGTTGTTAGCGCCTTTTGTTAGCACTGCTCTGTAGCAACTCTTGCATATTGGCTTGTTTATGTCCTTCGGCTTTCCATGTTCATTTGCTTCATATCCAAACCAGATAGCACTCCTGCTGTGTTCTTTATCAACCAAAGCCGGTTGCGGAAGCGCCGCACGCGCCATATTTATATTCACTTCACTTTTGCTATTTAACCAGAGCGAATGAGACGAGACACGTGACAGGCACTGCGGTCACGTGTGGTGTTTGTCAACGCGCCTTTGGAGATAAGTGAAAGTGACAGCTCGGCTAGGATCGGTGTATCGATACTTCGGGAAATTAGTATTAGTACCGTTCAGATATTTCAGTATCGATACTTATCGAAATATCGATATTTTTGACAACACTAGTGCGTAGTGATTGGTCGAATACTGCAATCGTGTGATGGAAATGTAACGCCTCTTACCATATTTGGAACATCAGGTTCCAAAACAATTGTACTGACAGGTACACCCACCTTACTTGCGTATACATTTGGGCGGTCTTAGTCAAATCATACCACGAACTGAAGTAGATTTGTGGGGGTGTGGTAATGTTTGCAATTTAACGTGTTTAATACATGCATGGACAATTTATAACACACCAGAGACACAGAAAAACATGTATCCACGCCATATGATCCCTTTAAGATGAAAAAAAATCTAGGTTTTACCAAATGTTTTCACCATACTGATAGGTCAGATATCAATTTTGGGTGGTTTAAATAACCATGTGAAGACCCACTTTAGCTTTTAAGAGCTTTTTTTGTGCTTTTTAAAGCATGGTTTTCCATAGTCAGGTAAGCAAATTGTCAGATCCATAACAGTTCATATTCCACATAAAATAGCACGTGAACATTAAAATAAAATTTTAAAAACTATTTTATGCTCTGTAAAGAGCCGTCCCTTCTCGTACATTTTAATTCACAGAAATCCTACAAAGTATGTTCTCTCAAAAATGTGCGCCCGTTTTGTCACATCCATAACTTTACCTCTTTTAAAATAGAAAACTTGTGCATAGACATAGACTTAAAAAAAACATAGACATGTTTTTTTAAAGTCTAGACTCATCAGGAGTTAAGTCAAATATAAACATATGGTTCAATATGTAATAAATACATTCTCTGAGAGTTGATATTTCAAATGTTGACTGAAGATGTCACACCATGCAATTGCTTGTTTCTTTAATTTAAATAATTTTTAATTTTCAACCAACAACTTCAAATCTCATTGCTTCTTGTTGTATGACAAAACAAGCATGACAACTAGTCATGAAACATGCAAGAACCAACGAGATTCAAAGATATCAATGTGCCGTCATATTCTTAATTTACCCCACCATGTTTTTTTGGGGCTTGAGATGTTGACCACCATATAAGAATGTAACTAGATGTCATTTTAACGCACATACAGTACAAACTGAAACTATGCTTACCACAGATGGAGCCCACAGCCACGATAAACCCGGCCCAACTGTAACCTCGTCTGAAGAATGCATCTGACAGCGCTGAGTTTGGATCTAGCGTATGCCAAGGAACCATCAGTGTAAGAACTGTCGACACCAGAATGTACGCGGTGGCTGCCAGGCCCAATGAGATGGCTGTTGCTGCAGGAATGGCCTTCTGAGGATTGCTGGCTTCCTCGCTGGATGCTGCTATTACATCAAAACCGACAAAGGCATAGAAACATGTTGCAGTCCCAGCCATTATACCCGAGAATCCAAACGGGGCAAAACCTCCCTCCCGAGCGCTCCAGTTGGCTGGATCCGCCAGTATGAATCCAAACACCAGGATAAAGGCAATGACCACCATACTGATGGCTGAGAAGATGTGATTGAGCCAAGAGGACACACGAACACCAAACGAAATTAAAAAGGAAGCCAGAATAAGATGGAAGCTGCTAGAGGTCTGGTAATGAGCGAGGAAGGGAACGTTCCAGCGCATCACATGACTCTCTGTGAAGTTCTGGATACGGTGATTGAAAATAGAGTCCAGATAGCCGCTCCACGCACGGGCTACTGCAGCTCCACCGATCATGTACTCCCAATATGACATTCCAGCCAATGAGGAAAGCCCAGATTTCCCCAACCGAGACGTAGGTAAACATGTAGGCGGAGCCTGTCTTTGGTACACGAGCGCCAAATTCAGCATAGCACAGTGCCGCCATGAGAGATGCTATGCCTGCTATGATGAAAGACACCACTACAGCGGGTCCTGCTGTGTCTTTTGCAACGGTCCCTGTGAGAACATACAGGCCCGAACCCACCATTCCACCTACACCGAGCAGTGCGAGGTCCACCGTGGAGAGGCAACGTTTCAGTGATGTTGCCATTACATCGTCCTCCAACGTCTTCAGTCTGTTCAGTTTGTGATAGAATCTCACCATCGGGGAGCAGCCGGAAACACATGATGCCATCTTGATGGAGAACAGAAGGTTGGTTTAAGTGAAATGTGGAAAGATCAGACCTCACCCATCATTTTCAGAGCCAAACAGGCCCTACACACCTGAAATGCAAAGAAGCAGTTTAGAATCTGTAACACACTGAACAAAAACATTAACTGGCAAATAAACAATATTGACAATCGGTATCAGTACACACCTTAAAATGAACATGTTGACTTCCCAGAAATCAAATAAAGTAAGTCACTTAATTCAAAAATGTTAATGTTGGGGTAGAGGATTTTCAGTTCCCAGCATGCTTTGCATTGGACTGGACAATGAGATAAAATTATAAAATGTGTTGTTTAATGCTTCTTAATCAAGATGAGAATAAAGAAGACAACATTGAGCATTATTTAAAAAAATGTTGTTTAATAAAACAATGTTGTAAAATGCAATAATGAGGTGTGTTTTTAATAAGGTGTTCAGGTAACTCAGCAATGGAAAGGTTGTGTGTTCGATCCCAGCCAACACATACGGATAAAGGTCTGGAAAATGCATAAATGTTAATAATTTTGAGTTGAACTCTTTAATGTATTTAGTAGTGTACTTAAAACAATAGTTAACACCGTAAAAGTAATGAGTACCCAGATAGCACAATCCATCTGGTTTACGTCTATTTGACATCTGCATTTACATCTGCAAGACATCTGCAATACATAGTTTGCTCATCTGCAATACGTCTCGGAGACCTCTGAACGTCTGTAATACGTCTGCTAAAGATCTGGAGATCAGCTGCGTAAAAACATCTGCTAAACATCTTAGAAAGAGCAGCTTTACATCTATTCTAAATCATAAACATCTTACAGACATCTTCTAGATGTCTATATGACATCTGACAGCAGACATCTCCGAGACGTATTGCAGATGAGCAAACTATGTATTGTAGATGTCCTGCAGATGTAAATGCAGACGTAAAATAGACATAAGCCAGATGTATGTGTGCTATCAGGGTAGTCATTTGAGGTGATACGTTTCTCCAAATTGAATCTAAAATGTATTTCCTGTCTTTATTTTACAGTGGATTTACAGTGAGCCACCATAGTCAATTCCTTCTTTTATATTATTTTACATGTATTACACTTCATAACATTTAACTGAGTAAAGGTATACACAGACAGTGACCTACAGGCTACAGCTATCAGGCATTTGGCAGAAGCTTTTATCCAAAGCGACTTACATTGCATTATCCTATACATTTTACATAGGTATTTGCAATCCCCTGGGATCGAACCCACAACCTTGCGTTGTTAACGCAATGCTCTTACCAATAAGCTACAGGAAAGCTTTGTATTTTTCAAAGTAGCTCATAAAATGTTTAGCTGTTACTAAAAACAATGGCAAAAAACACACACAAAAAATAAAACACTGAAAAGAAAACAATTAAAATTCCTAAAACGCTGATTACATCATTTACTTGGTGGTATGCAGACTAATCTAACGTTTAGTCTACTAGGAGAGAGTAGCCTATTCTAGCAGTGAATTTATTGTATTATAAAGCATTGTATAATATAACAGACAGTGCGATCACTACAATTTAGTGACTCTAAACAAATTGGAAGCCTTTTAATGAGTGTGCCATTCATAGAGGTTGCTTTAAAAAAGACAAAAAAATGAAAAATCTAATTCAGGGGACAAATATTGCTTTATAACAAAATACTATGACACTGACTACTGAACACTCATTTAGACAAATAAACCACAGAGACTCCACACATTTAAAACTATAATTTTGGAGTATCCTGAGATATCTAATTATTTATTTAGATTTTTAATAAAAATATAATGATGTCATAATTATAATACAAACGGCATGGTCTATACAGAATTTGGCTATAATAAAGACTATTTTATCTCTTTAATATGTAGCATGCAAGTTGATGGGTTCTTTTTGGTAAGGATAACATCGTTTAGTGCGCAGTTATGAACATTATGCACTACTTTTAAGAAGGCCACGCAGATGATGCAGCAACGGATGACAGATGGTGATACCCGGACGGCTCGGGATGCTCACATCACATCCGCTGCCTCTCCTGAGCTCACGCTGAATGACGTCATGCAATTCATGTCTTTATCTAAAAATCACCATCTCTCATCGATATCTGAATTCTGAAACTTATGTAAAAATGTGTATTTTCTCTGTGAAACGCAACACTGGTCATTTCAGTGTGAATGCATGTAAGGCTATGCTCATTTAAAGAGATTAAAAACAGTGGTCTTTTAACATCGCTGATACAGTTTATTTGACACTGCACTGTGACAGCTGGTTGTTTGTCATCCCTCTAACGTTAACGTTACATAAAGCACAAGGTGTTTAAGCATCGCCGCAAAGACAGGTGACACATTGGCCCTTAACCACAAATAATACATAACCACAAAATGTATATAAAGCATAGCAAAAAAAGAAGGGTTTACCTGTAATGTATTTATGTATGCATTCGTGTTTCAGAGCATCAGATGAAAGCTGATAAAAGCGTCATTGAACCGAGAAGAGGGCGGAGGAGAACAGGAACTGTTTCTGCTCTTAAAGGTACAGCACCAAATGACCGTCTCATTAATATTTTAGTCGCCTTGTAGATACACCTTTGTCTGCGAGACAACCCGTAGGATTGCTACTGGAAGGCTAAATATATTAAAAAAATTGTATGTAGGAAATTATAATGCACCTCTGCCAAAATCGTAGAGTGTGTCTATAAAATATCACCACATGTGGACTTTTTTAAAATGACAAGACATCACCACCTGGGCATTATAAGGTTCTATCTGCACTCTGAGCAGTTTTATGATATTGAGCTTCAAATGCATTTTTGCATTTCATTTGACTTTTGATCTTTTTGTTTTCTGATGTTATGGAAGTAAAATAGAGACAAATGTGTTTGAAGCAAAGAGACGTGCTGAAGCACTTACTGAAAAAAAAATGCATGCCTGCTGCTTGTCCCCCACACTAGCAGGGTGGTGCTGTCACTTGAGCAAGCGGTATATTGGTTATCATTGTAGAAATTATACTCCCCCAGTAAACCAACCGTATTGAAGATACAGTCAAATGCTTTTAAAGGCACAACCTCTATACGAAGATGTGCCTGTGATCATATTAATCTGAGATAAAGGGGGAGTACATTTTTGGCAAGTGTAAATTTAAAGTGGTAGAAATTGTAGTCCCACATTAAGCTCATTCTAATAAAACTAAAGCCCATTCCTTATGAGGCCAGCAACTAAAGATCTATTGGAAGCATAACTGCAGTATATTTTTCATATAATTGAAGGGCTACTTGTTTCTGTTTTTCAACACTACACAAAGGTTAGAAAAAAAAAACACATGGAATAGAATATTTAGACCCGAATAGAATTAGAAAATGCTTCTTCATGCTTCTGCTTCATACCAATGTTTTAGATATTCCAGAATGGTCTGTAAATAGCCTATTATAAAATAACATTTTAATCAAAAAGGCAGACAATTTAAAACAGTTTGTTTTGTTTGTTTATAGTAATGTCATTGGTCATACAAAATTTAAAGTTGGCAGTAGGCCTACAACTTTGACAAACATTGTTAACAATGTCTTCTATAAGAGACATTAAAGATAGTTGTGTAAAGATAAATTATGAGCTTTATTGTTACTTTACAACAGTAACCATATTTTACATCATGACATTGTGTAAAACATTGGGCATCCCAATTAGTCTGCAAAAAACGGATTACCACTCCTTTACTATGATAAATTAATGTTAAATTGTCCGAGGGGTCTGACGACGTTGCTTCGAAAAGTAGAGCGAGCTAAATCGATCTAAAATGGTGTTGTGTGTGTGTTTAATTATTTAACCCATCTTTAATCCTATGTATTGCTTAACATCGATTGCTGATCGTCGTTTTAAGGATTTTGATAATGCTTAATTTACACGTTCATTCCTGGTGCTCTTAACTCCATCCATCCATCCATTTTCTTCCGCTTATCCGGGGCCGGGTCCGCGGGGCAGCAGTCTAAGCAGGGATGCCCAGACTTCCCTCTCCCTAGACACTTCCTCCAGCTCTTCCGGGGGACACCGAGGCGTTCCCAGGCCAGCCGGGAGACATAGTCTCATTTCGGCCGCCTGTATCCGGGATCTTGTCCTTTCGGTCATGACCCACAGCTCATGACCATAGGTGAGAGTAGGAACGTAGATTGACCGGTAAATCGAGAGCTTCGCCTTGCGGCTCAGCTCCTTCTTCACCACGACAAACCGGTACAGCGACCGCATTACAGCAGAAGCTGCACCGATCCGTCCCGGGTGATTGACGAGTCCGCCTCCGAGCCCTCAGCCTCTGCTTCCTCAATGGAAGACGTGACGGCGGGATTGAGGAGATCCTCAAAGTATTCCTTCCACCGCCCGATGATATCCCCGGTCGAGGTCAACAGCTGCCCCCCTCCACTGTAAACAGCGTTGGTAGGGCACTGCTTCCCCCTCCTGAGGTCCGGACGGTTTGCCAGAATCTCTTCGAGGCCGATCGATAGTCCTTCTCCATGGCCTCACCGAACTCCTCCCAGGCCCGAGTTTTTGCCTCCCCAACCACCCGGGCTCCAGTCTGCTTGGCCTGTCGGTACCTGCCTGCTGCCTCGGGAGTCCCACAAGCCAGCCAGGCCCGATAGGACTCCTTCTTCAGCTTGACGGCATCCCTTACTTCAGGTGTCCACCACCGGGTTCGGGGATTGCCGCCTCGACAGGCACCGGAGACCTTGCGGCCACAGCTCCGAGTGGCCGCGTTGACAATGGAGGTGGAGAACATGGTCCACTCGGACTCAATATCTCCAGACTCCCTCGGGATCTGGTCGAAGCTCTGCCGGAGGTGGAAGTTGAAGATCTCTCTGACAGGGGATTCGGCCAAGTGTTCCCAACAGACCCTCACAGTACATTTGGGTCTGCCGAGTCTGTCCAGCTTCCTCCCCCGCCATCGGATCCAACTCACCACCAGGTGGTGATCAGTCGACAGCTCCGCCCCTCTCTTCACCCGAGTGTCCAAGACATACGGCGTAGGTCAGATGAAACAACCACAAAGGGTGTCCTGGTGCCATGTACACTGATGGACACCCTTATGCTTGAACATGGTGTTCGTTATGGCCAAGCTGTAACTAGCACAGAAGTCCAATAACAGAACACCACTCGGGTTCAGATCAGGGGGGCCGTTCCTCCCAATCACGCCCCTCCAGGTGTCACTGTCGTTGCCCACGTGGGCGTTGAAGTCCCCCAGCAGAACGATGAAGTCCCTAGTCGGGGCGCTTTCCTTCACCCCTCCCAGAGTCTCCAAGAAGGCCGGGTACTCTGCACTGCCATTTGGCCCATAGGCGCACACGACAGTGAGAGACCTATCCCCGACCCGAAGGCGCAGGGAAGCGACCCATGGGGGCAGGGCCCGACCACCAGGCGCTCGCAAACGAGCCCCAACCCCAGGCCTGGCTCCAGGGTGAATATTAAAGGTCGAATATTAAAGGTTGTATTTTAAAACAAGTTGAATTTTTTAACGAAATTTAAAAGGTGAATTTTGATTATGACTTTTTGAACTGTGAAACTGTTTGTGAAATTTTTACATTGGAAAAAATCACATCTTAAATATGCAACCATGTTGAATTGCAGAACATTAAAATGCAAGCACTGTTAATACAATGCATTTTTTTCAGTTAGTGCTTCAGCAAGTCTCTTTGCCTCAAACACATTTGTCTCTATTTTACTTCAGCTAGCCAGAATAGTAGGGAAGGTAGAGAAGAAGGAATGCTGGATTAAAAGAGAACAGTTTTTATGCTCCTGATCATAAGAATATTTTATAAACTTGGCTTTTCCCCTACTTGGATCTTTGTTTTATGATATTTTCCTCAATCAATGCAAGAATACACATGATTGGTTGCATTGTGTTATCAAGCAGATCTGATTTAATCACAAAATGAAAGAACACATTTAGTACTTATGATCAGATTCATAAAAAAGAAAACAAATCAGTTTTGTACGGAGTGCAAACAAAGATTATATGGTTTTACTTTTCAGCACTTAAAATATAGTTTAACCTTTTACATTCCATTAAGCTTTTTAAATTCACAAAGCTTAAAGTTTATTGATGGCACCTAATGTCAAAATCTGCCTCATAAACTGCATTAAGTCTGATCTGAAATTATGATTTATTTATGAACTATAAATACTACTACATCTACATTTTCACATTTCTTTCCTTGCATAATCCCTCACATACTGGTCAGAAGATCTTGTGTCAGATGCAGCTCTATCCCACAGTTCCACCTCTGTTGAGCCACATCTACTGCCCTCTGCTGCCATCTACTGCCTGTAATGCACACAAGACTTTGCTGACTACTGTCTGCGTTTGGACAACAACAAACCTCACAATTGAAACATTATTCTTAATAACACACATTATTTTTGAATAAATATGTTGTCATACACATTCAAATATTTATAATACTTTTAATAATACTTAATTTATAAATTAAATCTCTTTTATCAATAAATCTCATTGATAAAAGAGTAAAGCAGGATTAAAGTTTTTTTATAGGTTTCGATAACTGTCATGGGAAATTATTCATTTAAAAAAGTACTCTGAACATGTTCTGAAAATCATTTAAAAGTATCACTGGGTGGCGCTTTGGAGTTGTGTATGAAACAGTGCTGGAGAAACTGTAGGTGAGGGAAGTTTTAACAGACGGCAGGGGGCAGCAGTGTGCATTTATTTTATATCCGCTGTGGTTCAGAAAAATTTCTTGCCTAGTAACAAATGATATTACAATCCTAGCTGAAACGGAACATTGTTTCATTGGTTGTTTTTTACGAGAAGATTTAGGGGATTTCTCAGACATGTTCTGACACAACAACAAAACAAAAAAAAAACATTGCGACATTGAGACATACTAGATTCATTTCAATTAAAGATAACAAACAGATTGATGGCAGTGTAAATGAATGCATACAATCTGGTACATTAAAACGTGCATTAACAAAGTCTCACAATGTTGACTAATTTGCTTTGCTGAAATAATAACATGAATATTGATGTTCCTGTAGCTCAAGTGGAAGGGGAATTACAGATGCCATGGGTTCAATCCCCAAGGAATATGCACACTGGAAAAATCTGGAGTGCATGCCAAATACATACATTTATTGCAATCAGGTTCCTAAATTCCTATTTTAAGGCCTAGTAACAGATCCTGTTTTTAAAAGGGAAATGAATTTGTGGGCTCAGTCGCATGTGCTTTCGCTGTGTGAGCTACTTTCACTTTCATTTGTGAAAGGGTGACTTAATACTGATTATTTTTATTTCAAATGGTTGATTTTTTAAACCGGCAGAAATATATTAATGTACTATACTTCTTATAATCTCTTAGTGACATTAAACCTATATTGTTAATTTTACTTCATTGTGTTATAATGTAGTCTTGTGATTGTTGGGCTTTGTAAACCACTATTTGTTGAACTGTTTGTTCCCTTAATATTTTCACTACTCTAAAACTGATCTGATCTTCACTCTGTCAGATTCTGTGTATCCAACATATCTGTTTCTCTATAACTCTTTAAACCCACAAATTATAGACATGGGGACATTTATGTCACGTCATATCAGAACAGGTTTGAACAATAGTTTGTCCAAAGGGTGAGGCAAGGTGAATCTTTACCTCACTAGATATTTGTTTAGGCCCTCTGTGAATCACATTGTAGAACAGGTATATCAAGTATGAGCAGGTAAAACTCATCAAGAGACAGTGGGACAGGTGTGTTGTTTTATTTTGAATGGTATATTGCAGTGGTTCTCAAATGGGGGTACGAGTACCCCCAGGGGTACTTTTTTGGTTGTACAGCAGGGGGTAAGTGAGAGAAACTGACATTTAGGATTAAATAATGAAAATCAAGAAATTATGATAATATTATTTTTAAATGAAATTAGGACTACAGAAAGATGCATAAAAAAAGAATCCATACATTCTGATATAATAACTGTTTGACTCTCATTTCACTGAATTTTAAGGTAACATGTAGTTGTCTGGTCAAGGGGTACTTGGCTTGAAAAAATGTTCAGGTGTCAGCCTCTGAGACCCTGATACTGGGACCTGGTGCTGGGACACTTGCATGGGCCCTGGTTACAACTCAACCGTGTTTATTTATAAAAGAGAGGTTTTTAGATAGGATACCATTTACATTACATTTAAGTAAATATCCGTGATTAATTTTAAAGTGATTTCTTCTATAGAATATTTTTTTAACACATTTTAAAGAGTGAAAAAAACAAATAAAATGTTTTGAACATAGTAAAGTGTACAGTGTAACGAAAAACAGTGTGCAGTATTTTGAAGGGATGTGTTGTAAGGGCTTTCCAATCATTCTTTTTTAGCAACACATGACACGATAGCTGCAGCAGATATGAGTGGTCCATTTTTTGCAAGATTTCAGGGGATTTTTCATACTTGACCAGACAAAAAAAGATTGCTTGGTATTGTAATATGACTTGCTTTTACTTTGGTGAATCTTACCTTCATAAAAATCAATGCTTCTTAAGCGTATCACTTAAATTGAATAATTAGCAAATTAACCCAATTTATAATACACATGTTTCAGTTCATAAAAAATGCCAAAATTCACTTTAGGATTTTCACAGTTAGTTTTTAAAATTAATAGTAAATAGAATTACGTAGGCCTATTAATTGTAATAAGTAACGGTGTTTGTGTTTAATTGACCATATGCACGGTTACTTCTTGGTTTTCAATAAGCCAGCTCAGGCATTCCCTGTGAACTGGCCACTACAGAATGTTATTGTACACTCGCTGCCATAAAAAGTGTAAAAAGTAATGATTGAATAGAAATGTGCTGAGGAGAAACACTTAGAGACGCAGCAGTGCTCATCTGTTGTCCCCTGCCATTGAAATGTAAAGGTCTTTCATTTTACGTATAAACCACTAAATTATAGGCATGACTTCATCTGACTAAAGTCTGATTATAAACTAAATATTACACTTTGATGCTGTTATAGCTACCTCAGAAAATTAAAGATACCCCCACACCAATGAGTATAGGTTCAGCGAAAGTTTTCCAGTTGGCTTATATTAGTTCTTAAGACTGCTCTGTGCATATTGTCAATTCCTCTCTGGTGAGATCTTGACAGATTTAATGTGTTCATCTGTTGATGTTCATCTAATGCTTTGTGATTCTGCTTGTTAACAGCACGTGTTCATTATTAATCACCAATTTAGTCATCAATTCATTATCTCATTCACTTCAACACTGATTCAGTCTCGATTTCTACACTGTGTAGTGTGCACTCATAGAGACAACAACAATAACGATAACAATAACTCAAAGGAACAAAACAAAAACAATCTTTCAGAAAAGCTTTTCATACTTCTTTTTTAATTTCTTATCCTAAGTTTCTGCTTGTACTAAAGTCTAGTTCTATGTGTTTGTGTTTTGCTTTGCTGATGGACCCATGAGCTTGACAAAAGATCCATCATGTTGTGTTTAACTGGTTTGTAGGCCACCAAAAAAGTGAAGGCTAGTGAAGACAAATCAGTTTGTGTAAAAGTGATACAGTTTAAATAATAGAGCACTGTGTAAAACACATGGTGAAGTAACAAAAGGTTTTGGTAGCAGTGTTTAGAATTGGGGTCACTAGTGTGAAATAAGCAGTCAAAAGGTCTGTAATTTGAATGTAGTGTGTAGAGTTTAGGATTGTATTCCCCTAAAAAAAAGAATGTCTCAAAGATTGTGAAAAAGACAATGAAGTGTGTAGCAAGAAACAAACAAAAAATCTAATTTGCCAAGATACATCAGTGTCACTGTGAGGGGAAATTCTGATTGGTTAATGCAATTACGTGGCTTCTACATGGCCTGTAGGGAGGAGAAGTTAATGTTCACACTAGTAAAGGAAAGTCTTTTTAGTGTTTGTTCACATAACTCTGAGAAAGATGGAGCTGCGTGTGTTCATTCTCATGCTTCTTGTGCATGTTTCAACCGAGGTCAAATGGTAAGTAAATGTCTTATTAAATATTCATGATAATTTCTTATATTCAGACATAAAGATGATTTTGTTACGTGTTTAAAATGGTTTTTAATCTATAATTACACAAAGGGCTACTTGTAAACAATTGTGCCACTGATATACCTTTTATGTTCATGTCTAATAATTATTAGTATTTCATATTTACACATATATACTGTATATACTTTTAATTATTAGTAAAATATTTTGTATTTTAAGAGCAGCAAATTAAAATTATAAAAATGTTTTCTTGTATTCTTGTACACTGGTTGTGAAAGTTGTTGTCTCTATCTGAAGGACTTGGTTAATAACAACATTCAATCTTTTTATTTCAGCTGTACATGATGATTTTCAATTCGATGGATGCTCTGATACAGAGAAAGAGACTATGTATGGATTTGATGGAGAGGAATTATACCATTCAGACTTTAATAAAAAAGAAGGAGTAGTGACACCGCCTGACTTTGCAGATCCCGTCAGCTTTCCTGGATTTTATGAGCAGAGTGTCACAAATCAAGAAGTTTGTAAACAAAACTTGGCCAACTGCATTAAAGCTTACAAAAATCCTCGTGAGGAAATGGGTAACACATGTACTTTATACATTTCATAACATTTTTGCATGGTTAAAATTATACATAATATAGTCTAGTTTACACATTACAAAAACTTTACAAAATATTTTCCTCATGTATTAGACACATTTAATGGAGAGGTTTACATTTTCTTGCATTAGCATCATTGCATTTGTGTTTGTTCATAGACAAACCTGAGTCTTCCATCTATCCTGAGAATGATGTGCAGCTGGGTGTTGAAAATGTCCTCATCTGTCATGTGACTGGACTCTTCCCTCCACCTGTCAGAGTTTCATGGTCTAAGAATAATGTCAAAGGAACAGATGACATAAGTCTAAGTCAGTACCGCTCAAATAGTGATGGCACCTTCAACATCTACTCAACTCTGAGGTTCACACCTCAAGAGGGAGACATTTACAGCTGCACTGTGAACCACAAAGCTCTCGATCAACCTCAGACCAAAACATGGAGTGAGTGTGACATTCATACACTCAGTGTTCATATGGAAAGTTCATCTGCAAAAACAGATAACTCTGTTTACTATTAATTTGAATAAATCATGTTTTTTATTGTGCATTCACATTAAATAATATATATCCTATGTTTTCCAGATGTTGATATTGCTCTGCCCAGTGTTGGTCCAGATGTGTTTTGTGGAGTGGGTTTGACTCTGGGGCTGCTGGGAGTCGCTGCTGGAACCTTCTTTCTCATTAAAGGAAACAACTGTAACTGACAAGGAGGCCAATTTTAATCATAGTGTAGATAAAAGTCTTATCACATGCCACTGGTGGATTTTAAATACAGCTCTGTTATTTGTCATTGTAAATATTATGGATAAAGTAATCGATAGATGCATAGTTGAATTAACCTTCATAAATTCTGTGACAGGTACAGCACTAACATTGCTCCATAAAATTATATTGTTTAAGAATGCTGCAATCCACCAACAGTTTTGCTTCCTATAACACCATCTATGCTTCCATGTCAAAATGTCATGAAATGGTAGTTGATCTTTTGCTAATGTCACATTTACAAGTTATTATGAATATTCTCTAGAAAATATACTTTAAATATGAATTTGAACTGTCTAGACTTATTTTTCTGGATTGATCCCAAAACGCTTTGATTGTTCATTTCTGTAGAATTAAATCACTTCCTGTTCTTGTTGTAATCATTTGTTGTCATCTATTCATTTACACAGTCTTATATATTTTGTAACACACACACAGCAATAAAAGAAAGCCAAATAAAATTGTGAATGAAGAGATGTGCGCGAGTGTAGGGCAGAACACTAAAGAACTAAAGAAACAGAGAAGACGCAATACAGCAGATTAACCTATGGCCATGTTTAATATTTTTAATATGTCAAGACACTTTTGAAATGTATCTTCTGTATAAAATAATAAAAAAAATTCTGTTATACTTGATTTCTCACGCATTAAAAATAATTTTATTCCATACAAAAACATAAATGGAAAGATACCTTTCATGACTCCTTTTGTGCACTGCAATCTATAAACACGTCATTGTGGTAAAGGTTTTTTGATGGCAGTGTTTAGGGCAGCACATTCACTCTGTGGGTAGCACTGTTGCCTTACAGCAAGAGGGTCCCCAGTTTGAGCCCCGGCTGGGATGGGAAGATTTTCTGTATGGAGTTTGCATGCTCTCCCTATGCTTGCGTGGGTTTACTCTGGGTACTCCGGTTTCATCCCACAGCCCAAAGACACGCAGGTTAGGTTGTGTATGGATCGACTTGTGTATACTTGTGAATGGATTGACAGGTTCTCTCAATATAGCCTGAGATGCTGGAATGGCATCAAGAATGAATAAAAAAAAGCGTAGTGTTTAAAACTGTTCTCACTGGTGTGTGAAATAACAGGTCAAAAAGTTCACCCAGTATATAGTCAAAGCCAAAACTAGAGAGTTTTATTAACATTGTTAATAATGTGATGAAAGTGACATAATTTAAAGGTAACCCGGCAGTTAACCCAGCCACAGTGAATAGTGAACACACACACACCCAGCTTTGGGCATGACATTTGGAATAGTCTCTTGTTTTTTTCCGCGGCTATATATTAATAAAGGTATATTATATAACAACTCACTTGTTGCTTGCTTTGACTGGTGCTGGCAGGAGTCAAATGTGTACTGTAGCCTACAGGCATCTGGACAGTATTTAAACACCAAATAAACCACATAAAGTATTTGCAGTAATAAGACATTGTCAGAATTTTTTTTAAATAAAATGGTCCCAAGCTATCACTGGGACAGTACCCTTGATTTGTAACATTTTAGTACAGATATACATTTGGTACCAAGATATACTTTTGAGGTTCTAATGCACTCTTTAGTACCAATATGTACCAATATGTTGTGTACAAAGGTGTACTTTTTTACAGGATATTGCCCCAGTGACAGCTTGGGACCATCTTTTGAAATGACACCTTCAATCTTTACAATTATGGTTATCCCCAAAAACTCACACATAAAATACCCTATAAAGAACAATAAACAATAACATGTTTCCTTATCTCCATCCTCAACATTTGCCTCTCCTCAGTCATGTGAATAGAACATGCACAAATGTATTAAATAAACATCTGCATTTCCTTATGGCAACAAATCAAGTGTAGTGTAGCCTTTGTCTTTTGATAAGGTTTGTTTCCGATCCATTTCATTCATGTTGAGCAAGAATATAATAGTTATTATTATTATTATACTTTATTTATTTCCTAAAATATCTTTTTAATGTATGTGCAATCTGAGGATTCCAATATAGTGACCACTTTTGAACATATTGCAAACACTTGAAACATCCGTTACTATGTTAATGTTTAATTAAAAATGAAAGCAGGAAACTGGTTAGCAACACTTGACACTTAAAGCCCGCAGTAGCTGATTGGCTGTTGTCCTCAATATTCAGCTCATGAAGAAAGTGTTGCCAGCATCAGCTTCACAGTTGACAAATCTCTGTGAGTGAAAATGTCACTGCCAAAGCTCTTGAGTTTTCATGTCATTGCATTGCTGTCTGCATTTACTAGTCCAGGTGAGTACACTGCTACACATAAAATAAATATTATTACAGGACATGACATATCAACTTTGGTGTTTTGTGATTGACTATTTCTTGTGACATAGTGGTTCCCTCTGAAAGAAAATCTCAATATACTGATAGGTGGATCTGGGTCCTGCTGTTTTTATTTTCTATTTAAAATCATGCAAATAAACTGTAAATGTTTCAATCTGTTTTACAGCAAATGGATATTATAACTACGTGAAGGAAGAATGCATCTACAGCTCCTCTGATTCCAGTGACATGGTGTTCATAACTGGGTGGTACTTCAATAAATATCTGTTCATACAGTTCAACAGCACTGTGGGGGAGTTTGTAGGGTTCACTGAGTACGGAGTGAGAAATGCAGAGGCCTGGAACAAGAATACCGCCCTCATGCAGCAAGCAAGAGCTGAGGTGGACAGATTCTGCAAACATAATGCTGAAATCTTAGACTCAGCTGTCCGTGATAAAACAGGTAAATGGAACAAGATGAAAATATGTTGACTTCATAATTATTAAAAAACACCTTATGAAATCACTATAACAAACAGGTTTTAACTTCTTAACCACCATTTGAGAACATGTCAGTAAAAACTAATATCTTGTGTGATTTTTATATATCAAAAGCCTACTTCAAATTCACATATACAACATGAAATGTTAAGTATACCTGATATGTAAATACAGTATTGTAGGGTGTGTTATTAAAGGGTTGTTCTTTTTCATTCAGTAAAACCGAATATTATGGTCAGTTCAGTGAAGGAATCTGATGGCAAACACCCAGCTTTGCTAATGTGTAGTGCTTACCGCTTCTACCCACAAAAAATCAAAGTGACCTGGTTAAAAAACAATGAACCTGTGACATCTGATGTGACGTCAACTGAGGAGATGCCTAATGGAGACTGGTACTATCAGATCCACTCCCACCTGGAGTACACCCCCAAATCTGGAGAGAAGATCTCATGTATGGTGGAGCACGCCAGCTTTAATAAACCTAAAATTGTTGACTGGGGTGAGAGAAAAGAGTTACCTTACAGTCACATCAGACACACTTTTGCAGATGACATATTTGACACTAACATATGATTTCAAATATATATACAGTATGTTGTTATTGTGCAGTTACACTTACACATAACATAATTAACTTTTTTCCAATACCATGTTCTGTAAATAAACAGAGCCCGGTATGCCGGAGTCTGAGAGAAATAAGATTGTTATCGGGGCTTCTGCTCTGGTGTTGGGAATCATCATAGCAGCTGCTGGACTCATTTACTACAAGAAGAAATCAGCAGGTCAGTGATGATGAGAGCAGGTCTTATGGACACCACTCTGTATATGAATCATGTTTTCCACAAGTTTGTCTCTGATACTTACATCTTTCGTTTCACAGGGAGGATCCTGGTGCCACATTAATGATGGTAGGTTTTTTAAAATGTTCTTATATCTTTAACACACATTACATCTCTGTTGTCAAACAATGTAAAATCATAAGTAATTCCATTCTGAAAAATATTATGAAATAGAAAGTATGTTTAATTGTGTAATCATTAATAATTACGCCAATTCTAGGTCCTCTCACTGACTGAACAGAGATTCAACTTGGTACAGTTGATGGAGAAACATTCAACTTTCATGCACAGACTCTTTATTCTCTACCAGATTTCTAATTTTTAACAAAAAAAACATAATGGAAATGTAAAAATCATCATATTTGAAATGTCAGACTTTAGTTTAAGGCTTTTTGCTGGTATGGTGATGTTCTTTATTTAGCACAAGAAATTAAACTGATGATGTATATTGAGTGTGAAATATAAAGTGGTCTGTATATTACTGTCTTGCTGGCTTTATCTTCAAATTGTATACTGATTAGTTTGCATAAAGCCCAAAAGAGATGAATAATGCAACAATGGTCATTATTTAAGATTAGAACAGTAACAGGGTAAGAGTATGATCATAGGTAGCTTACATTTGTGCATTATTTGTTTTAACAATATAAGGGCTTTTATTTTTCATCTGTTCCATATTATTTCCTGTTACTTATGTACATTTTAGCAGCAAATAAATATTTTAAGTCTTAAACAGTGTATGTGTATAGCATTTTTGGACATGATGGCATCCTCTCATCCTTTGTTTAGACTAAGGGGCAGTGCTTTTTATTTGCAAGTGTGTAACAATTTTATGTTTAATAATGAAGCTCGTATTCTTATAAAAATACATTAAGCCCCGGTTTCACAGACTAGTCCAGACCAAACCTGTATGGTCAATAAATTATAGGCTGAAAGTCAGTTAAGATTTTACATTAGGCTCATGTTGCCTGTTGCTTGAAATACGGTGAACAAACTCAAAGATGAACAAAGAGTAAGTTCGCAGTTACTGTACAAGTTTCGAGGTGACAAAACCTGATAAATCTCAACCAGGTTAGTTTGTGTTTAATATGTTTATGACAGTGGTTACCAGCGTTCTCTCTCAAGTCAAGTTGCCTTTAATAAATTATTACTCATCATGCATGTGCACATAAGAGGGCAGGTGTTTGTAGTGAACAGTGTTCAACATGGACAACATGGCAGGGGTGTATATTTCTTTAATACAAAAAATGTAAACTAGGAGTATAAAACTATAGTAATAACCACAAAATAGCAGCACGGCAAATGCTGTACATGTGCATTTTTACACTGTATACAGACTGACAATGAGGATAAAACCGATTGAAAACTCACAACCCAACATATTTCATGCATTGTTAATTTACATTTAAAAAGTTGCATTATAAATTATATTAAAATATACATTTGTGAAGGTATTTGTACAGAAAAAAGACAAGTCAAATATACTCCAAGTCAAAAATAAAATATTCTTTATAGTCCCTAGATTGAATCCAAACGGCAAAGATCTTGGCAGAATAATAAAGTGAAATTGACACATTAAAGTGGTTGATGATAGCAGTGTGATTTTCATCGTGATTATGTGAATATTGTAATAAAATGCATAATTGTGTTTATCCCTAAAATCTTCCCTGTTAAAGTATTAACACATAAGGGTTTTTATCAGATTTATATCACTTTGGTCACAGTTAACTGGTCCTGTTTGGGTTTGCGACTACAGCACATTTGAAACCACACAACAAACCACTGATCACCCTGTTGGGATTTATTTTGTATTAACACACATGAGGATTTACATTATCCCACTAATCACACAAGTTTGCTAGAAATGAAAACAGTTGAAAATGATACACAGGTACACGTTTAATTGTTCTGAAAAACGAGATGAAGTGAGACTATTAATGTTGTTGATGTTATATCATTTACAGTCTTGGATGGATTCGGTCTTCCATGTATTCTGTAGCTCATAGTCACAAATTTAATTAATGACTTTTGGACACAAATAGACAGTTAGTGAATCAGGTTTTCAGTAGTTCTGAAGAAACAACTCTGCGACACAGATTCCACTAAATCCACCGATTGGCAAAAGCCCTTGTCACAAAAGGCATCCAAATGTATATATAACCTTATACATCCAAATAAATGCTCATAATCTTACGTTGTGCTGAGTTGACAAATTCATATTTTTTCAAATGTTGGGCACATTGTCCTGCACAAAACTGTATACGAATGCTGAATGACGTGTTCTGGTTTGGTCTTTGAGAGTTGCATTCAAAATGTATTTGGCATAAATCCACGGCAACATTCATATTAACAAAATAGGTCTTTAAAGTGAAAAAGTGCTTAGCGCCACATCAGGGTCTGAGCAGACGAATGCACTTCTGCTTGTCTGAGTGCTACAGGTGTTTGAAAATAAAAGCAGGGGTCACTGAGTGCAGCTATGACACATCAGAGGAGATCTGGCCCTCCGGGCTGATACTGGTTTCTCCCAAGGTTTTTCTCTCCATTTATTCATCATTGGAATTTGGGTTCCTCACCACAGCAGGACCGTGTTGGCTTGCTCACCAGAAGACTGCATTTATTTATTCAATATTATTTATTAGATTAATCTTGCTTGGTCTATAAACACCATGCACTGTGCTGTGTTTTACCTTTCTGTGCTTTTCAGATTTTCTTATTTGCTCCTGTAAAGCTGCTTTGGAACAATGCACATTGTGAAAAGCGCTATATAAATAAATAGAATTGAATTATTGTTCTCGTATATGTGCAATTTGTTGTTTAGGTTTTTTTATGCTGTGTATACTGTTTAAGATTATTCTTTTACATTCTCTGTTTTTATGTTTGGATTTATTAAAAACATAACGTGTACACAGATCCTGCATCCAGGTCTTTTTCATATTATTGGACAGCATGTTGCTTCCTGGATCTCTCTTGGAGCAGGCCCCAATTTCCCAGTCAGTAAAAAACATATTTCCCAGTTCTCATGTATGCTTCTTGTTAAAAGCTGTTCTTGTTAAAAAGTCAAATTGTGGTTTTATAATGTAAACACTGTTATTTAAGATTTGTACATTATAGAGGACAAAATGTGGAAATTTGCCACTGAAGGACTGTGCCGTATTAATAACAGTATCTGTGGGTTTATATTGCACATTGTCAATGGCAATAAATAAAGAAAAAACCGGTCCATTGAGAAAAACAGCAGGAGAAACTATGACTGGTCTTAACCCTGATGTCAGGTATGGCTCTATATTGTAAGATACGTAACCACTTCACTTCTGTTTGTTCACTTCAAATGAAATCAATTTATACTAAAATTTCAGTTTTGTGCAATCAAATATCCAAACTAAAAGCAAAGTTGTGGGGCGCAATTTTGTCACATATCTACAAATCCATGCCTGGTAGTATTTAACAAGCAATCTGAATTTCACTCATAATAAACAATTTCACACAAATATTTCATAATCCTTTAATAATGCAAAATAAATCTAAAAACCTAGAAACCCAGGCCCTTATAATGTACGTTCACTTAAAATATGTTCTGGTTCTAGGGAACATAATAGAACTTAGTTTCCTTCGAGACTGATTGCGTTACACAATTCCTCTTTTTATTGGACGATTTGGACAGTGGTTCAGGAGAAGGAAATGCTTCTGCGGGTGAAATGCCAAACCTCTGAACAAAACCACAGAGACACATGAATATGAATGTTATGTGAGAAACATTCTGTGCCATCCCAAACATGATTTTAGTATTCACATGGTTTACTGTACTTCCAGGGCGCGTTTTCCCAGACAGGAATTAGATTAAGGCTAGTAAAACTAAGACATTTTAGTAGCTTTTACAAACATGCCTCACAAAAAAATTACTTGTGTGCATTCTGAGACAAAACAATGGCAGTGATGCATTTTAAGAAATGTCAGTGCAAGCTGTTTTCAGTTTAGACAGCTCTAACATTTATTTTATTCAGGACTAGTCTTAAACCCTGTATGGGAAACCACTTCTAGGTGTGTTCAGTGTTGTACATGAGGAAAAAAAATCTGAATTCTTTCGTCAGGTTTTGATATACGCATGACTACAAAGAACCTTTGGGGACTTTTCCACACGCTGGTGTTTTCACCAGGAGCTTTGGTGTTTATAAACAATAGAAATGTTTTTCTTAGTCATACAGAGTAACAGCTTTAAATAAATATATTATTATAATTGTTTTAATAATTCATTCAATGACATCTGCAGAATAGAAAATCATATCTATAGCATCATTTTATGATTAAAACTATTTAATTGTATGACTCTAGGTTTTATTTTTTAATGCCATATTGTCAATTTAAGGCTATGTTTATTTCATTCTGTTAAGTTCATTGCATTCCTTTTCGTTTGTTTAAATAGTTCCTCATCGGTTTCTATAGTTACCATGTCTTGTTAAGTTACCCTTATGTTTTTTTACATCCTGTTTTGTTTCGCTTCTTGTTTGGTTTGTGGTTTGCTGTGGTTTATGTAGGTCTTGTTGTTCGTTTTTTTGTATTCCTGAGCTAGCTGAAGTTATAAAGTATAATGAAGAATCAATCTGTTTGTGTCTTTGACTATACAGATTCTGTGACACATACAGATTTAATTGTTCATATTATGTAATTCTGCATAAAATAAGGTGTAATTTATGGCACTTTTCATGTAACACAATTGCTATTCAATATAGTGTAAAAATATGTTGGGGCATGGCAGCACTATTTCAGTATTACAATAATCAGTTTCAATCCTTCTAGAAACTAATGACAATGAAATGGCCTACTTTCATTGGTTGGTGTTTCTGCAAAAACAGGTTTGTATTAATGTAATGTGTATTAGGCTGCTTCTAGTGTTGTTATGGAGAAGGCAATATTTCTTCAGTCTCAATCAAACAGTTCTATCAAAACTAAAAGTTATATTATAAATCACATACCCTCATGGTATTCTAAGCTTGTATAACTTTCTTTTGTGTACAACAAAACTTTTAAGTTAAAAAAGTGATGAAGTGCAAGTTTCTGTTTGATACATCGTGGACAAGTTGCCTTAAAGCTTTATCTCTTCCTTTATCGTGTACATTATTAAAAATGAAGGTCATTCACAATGCTGTATAAATCTTCTGGTGATTCTAGCATAGCACTGAGTCTGAAGAAGTCTGTGTGTAATTTTTTTATTTTGCTTTAGTTTTTTCTTATAGAACTACATTTAGATTACAATCTTCCCAGTGACTCAATATGTAAGGAAATGTCTCTTTTGTGATTGGATAGTTTGTAGTGTGCTTCAGAACAAACATGTCATAGCCAGTTGGCTTTGCTTGTGTGTGGTTTGTTGGTTTGGGTGTGTTTCGGTTTTTTTGAGCCGATACTTTAGCATGAATTAACATTACTCTTAAAGAAAATGATGACATTTTAAGTGCGTGAAATGTAATGAAATGAAAGGATGTTAAAAAGCTGGCATCTGCCTTAATGTATATCTTCATCAAAATGTTGATAAATGTCATGTTAAAAAAAAAAGTGTTATGCAGGCTGTACACGACAAAGGACTTTCCAGTCTCAGTTAGACATGACTGTATTGTAAACATACAGGTTCTTTTACAAGAACTTTGATGCTTGTAGACAATATGTTGTATTTAATACAATTACAGAAACCTGCTGTAATAAAAAAAGTAATTTAAAAACAGTTTTGATTAACAATTGTGCCATATAGAAAAAAGTCATGAAATTGACTCTGAAATACCATGTCACTTAATATAGTAATTATAACAAACCAATATAATTAAAATCAACTCAGTATAAATGCAAGAAGAAAAGTTGCTAGACTGCTATTTTGTGGTTATAAATCATTCAGAAATCCATTTTACTGTGTGATACTGACATCTAGAGGCTATCATGATCATGTACAGAATAAAGTCAGAATAGAAGGCCTATCAGTGGACAAATTAACAAAATGCTAAACTAATAGAAATTAAATCTGATCATCATTTTATTTGTCTGGCTGGCAGCTTATGTAAATGTAATGTTCACCTGAAATTAAATGCCAAAAAGTATAATATTATAGTCACAGTCCTGTTATCCTTGTAGGTGTTATAGTTTCTCGTGGTTCAAGGCAGTCTAAGCATGAGATGTGGGTCCTGACATGAGATGAGATGTCCTGGGATGTGTTGGTTTTTGTGTCTATGATTTTAGAACCTAAACCTCGTGCTCTGTTTCTTTTGTGCTTGATGTATGTCTCTTGCATGTTTTGTTGACACGTAGTAATATCTTACGGTTGACATTTTATTCCGCGGTAACGGCATATTCATCATTTCACCCAGCACTTAAGTATAAGAATTCATTTTCATAATATATCGGACAGTCTGTTTTGAGCTCAGACCACTTTGCTGCGTTTTTGAATAATAAATCAGAGATCGATTTATCTTGAGAACTAAGTTATTTAAGCTAGCTAACTAAGCTATATTGATAGCAAATAGCTAACATATCGATTATGAACGTTAAATGTTTTCCACTAAACTATTGTGAAGAGCAGCTCGAGCTGCACCACCACATGTACTTGATTCGGTAAAGAGTTAAGTTATAGGGGTCATATGGCGCGAATACGTGTTTTTCTGTGTCTTTGGTGTGTTATATGTTGCCCATGCATGTATTAGACACGTAAAATTGCAAAAAATGAAAGCGTCGGAACAAAAGATGCATTCTATCTTAAAGCAAATGCGAACCCAGACCTGCCTGAAACGCCTCGTGTAACCACACCCCGGCGAATGTACATCACTTCGTAACATGATTTGACTAAGACCGCGCAAATCTAGTCTAATCTTTAAATTTTCACCGACGATTGCTTCACGAACGTGGGAGAGAGATTAAGACCGGCTATGCGTGAATGCTTTGGATAAAAATGGGGCCGTTCCAACCATAAAAAATTCGCTGGCGCTTCAGATTCGCAGCCTGTAAGTATATTTTATTGTAAATGAGACTTTGTTACGGACTAACGCGTGTTGAGTTTGTCGTGTGTTTGTGATCTGCAAATGCAGCGCAACGTGAAAAAAGACAACATAAGTCCAAATAATCAGTAATAATGTTCCAACTAGAGGCAACAAATGTCGTGTGTATAATGTCTTTTTATTTAGTATTTATTTAGGGTTTATTGTCTTTGTTGAGTCGCGACGAGACGTGGCGTAACACTGGTTGATCAAGAAGGCTCAAAGCACTCATGTTATTTATTATGTTACCATTCCCTGCTGTAAAGTGAGCTTGTTTCTGTCTCACACAAACTCTGTATGATGTATATGGTTGTTTGTTTATAGTCTTTATAACGTTGTATATAAAAGGTAAAACAGAAAATATAGCGTTTTTTAACCTTAAATCGTGTATACACATCACGTTACATCTAAAACGTCTCCGAGACGTATTGCAGATGAGCAAACTAGTATTGCAAGAGTCTTGTAGATGTAAAGCAGACATCAAATAGACGTAAGCCAGATGGATTGTGCTATCTGGGACAGAATGTCTGTGTTTCAGTTCAAAGTTCACTGTTCACTGTTAGAATCCTTTTTGACCACAGCGAAGCGATAGCTGTTGCGCTATCGTTAAATATGTACACTTTAACTACTGAAATGCTGGGTAGTGTTTACAACAACAATATTTTTTCACTGCTCCACCTCAGTGAAAGCCTATTACATTGTATTAACAGCAGACAATCATGCTGGATCACAAAAACTCACTCCTCTTGATAAAAACCGCCATTAATTTTACGTGAGAAACAATTACAGTCCAAGTAGAGCTATTGAACACCATAATAGAAAAATTGCTATGGATTATTTTTCTATTTTGCATCGTAAGTTTTTTTATTCACAAAAACAAATTTCTTAAGGTTGAGCCTGTTTGATGTCTGTCTTGCTGAAATTTTGATTAAATTTTTTCAAAAATGTATAATAGCATTTTTCTTACCAATTCAGATTTTCCTTTATTTATTTATTTTCTTGTCTTACAATCTTGTTCTTTATATTACTGTAAAGGAGTACTGTTTTTTGGAATATTAATACAACAATTCATTGGAACGACTGAAGGCAAGAGACACGTCAAGTCAAGTGGCTGTCTGTAAAGTACTGCCAAACCAGCAAGTCAAAAGCATATGAGCGTTTTAAACATGATTCATCTCTTGATAATGTAGATCAAGTATATGTAAATAATCCATATGAACCAATGCAGAATAAGAAAAACAAATGTAATTCCTCTGACGAGAAGGCTATCCTTCTGCTTTCGCCCAAAGTCAGAGCTTAGGTTTGCAGAACGGAGCGCAGAATAATCTCTGGGGAATCCAAAAGTTTTCTGTAGGAAGAAAAATATTCTTTGGGAAACGCAAAAGTTTTGCAAAAGAACACAATGTTCTTGGGGAGAGCAAAAGATTTAAAATATTTTCGCACCCTTTCCTATTTTTTCCACCACCTGTATGTCCCATTAGTTGCTTAGTATCTGTTTTGACAATGTGAGATAACATCGTACATTAAAAAAGACTTGCATATCAAAATTATAGTAACGGTTGAGTTTAAGAAAAAACGCTTTCAATATAAGAGGATCCATATATGCCATTGTCTCAGTGCGACATCTCTGTAGGATGTCTTTATAGGACACTGTGTGGCGTGCTTGAGCATGCATGGATTTTTCAGATAAAAATGTCATTTGAATTTGCGTCTTATGATATTTGGACAAATAACGGAAAACAGTGTTTTGTTTTATAAGGGGTCCCTTAAGGCTTATGAGGGGTCCGGGACCACACCCAGCCCCCCTCAATTCGAACTCTGATAGGGACTAACACAGCTCACTTAAGTCTCAAACAAGATGACGGATGTCATGTTTAATGAAGAAAGTGAAGTAAAGATTCACACTTTCAAAGCAAAAAATACTCTCTTGGAATGATACATGATTATTGACAAAATATCATTTTGATGGGTTTCACTTCAGCGTTGTTAAATTTTGCTCATTTATCTAAAATAATAGCTTTTAAGTATCTTTTTTCCCAGTACTTATAATATTTTCTGAAACTAAAATATTTTACTTGCTGTAATGTTACATTTGTGGTCTATTAAAGTCAACGGTATAGTTCTATAGTGTATTATAGCAACCATGTCACCATTGCATGTGTTTACAGAAACTATCACAAAATGCCTTAGCATAAATACTTAGGTAAGGGTGACAGTTAAGATTTTTGTTGTAGTGCTCTGAAAGAAGATTTCTTCCCTCAGGGAAACCCTAGATGTTAAAGGATTGATGGTATAGTGTATTTGATGTAAATTATGTATTTTGTTTTATAATCCAATGCATACAAACATTCAGTTTGTTGCCAACGTTACCATCTTGGCTATTGGTCATACATCAAATCATCAAAGTCATACATCATGTATTTATTTTATAACGTGACGCAAATTTTGAACTCAAGGTGGATGGGCTGTATGTGAAATGGGAGTACCATTGTCGCTTATCAATATTATTTTTTATTTTAAGCAAAATCAGTATTACATTCTGGAGATGAAGCAAAACATACATAACATACATAAGTTTGCAGTAATTTACTGCAGTAGCTTCACATGCAGATGGTACTGTAGCGGGTTTCCAGTTACTTATTCTTTACAGTTATGTTCCCATAACCAATCTAAAAGAAGATAACTAATTTCATTTCAAATTACTCAAGTTCCAAAATGTTTATACTACGTCAGTACCATAACCTTAATTCATTTGCGACTAAAAAAAACAATAAGATATTATAGATATAAAAATGAATATAGAATCAAACAAAGATGCTTCAATTTAAAGTCATACAATTCAGTTATTAGCTACAAAGTTACATTGTTAATTTAATAGCAAGAGAATAACACTACAACTACACAATAATGCTTGAATCAAACAAAAGCCAAAACATCAACGGTCTTCTGTGCCTGTTCCTGACATAGGCCTTTACACTTTAGGAAATAGTAACCACAGAAAACAGGTTTTGTTGTGTGTGTCTTACATGATGATAAATGGGGGAGTCTTGTTAGTGTTTAACTACCTGATATGTTAGAATTGATAAACGTTTCTTTTATCTCTGTGTTTTGTGGGTTACCATTGTGCTGAAGGGTAGAGTTTGTGTTTAAGTCAAGGATGGGTAACAGTGTTGATGGTCTGCTGTATGTTGTTTTATTCAAAAACAGTAACTGTTGGAAGTTTATGTTTGAAATGCTTTCCACTACCACTCTCATCTACCAACACTACGTAAAGATGCTCATCTAGCACATGCATCGATATGATAGTTATTACCATCAATTCAGCTAAGAATGAGCAATTTGTTACAGAACCAATGAGTTTGTGCTTCGGAGTTGTCAGAGAAAACTAAACGCGTTCCAATCCAATAGCTGAATTCCTTATGAGACCAACAATTTGTGTAATTATAAATTTTAAGTATTTCAATACTATTGATATTTTGATATTCGTTCTTTATGGATATACATTTTGTATGACAACATAGAGCTCAAAGAGTAATTTGTGTTTTAAATAGAGAGGACTGCAAGAAAATGGGTCCCACTTAGTCTTAAAGTCCGTGTCTTCCAACTATAAGGAATATTCAAGACTACACACGCTTTAAAGAAGATCAACTGCTTATAGTAAATGTAAGCAAAAATTTAACATACGATTAAGTACATATTACCCATACTATAATTGTAGAGAGGATATGGTGGGACGTAGAGCCGTCAAGGGAAAAAGAGGACGGGGCCGGATGGAGTGAAGGATAAATGGGAGCAGCGGTGCGCCTTCAACCGGCTCCGCATTACGAAGGGGGGGAGAACGGAAGAATAATAAAGGACGAGCTGGCAGAATATCGACGAGAGAGGACCGGGACGGGACCACTGTTAAGTGATATTTATATGTCATTTTGTTTGTTATGTGGCCGGCAGTCGACCGTGTGAGGTCTGGCTTCCGGGCATTTTACCTCCGTGTTTGTAATTGTATTAATTTCAATGTATGGGGGAAGGAAGGAGGCGGGAACTTGCCAACATTTAAATAAAGTTTTATAAAATAAAACAAAAACAAAAAACACTCCGGTAGACTGACGGCCCAACAACATTAAATTACACTTTAACATGTGTCGGGGGCCCGGTCCATCTCTCGTCGAATATTCTGCAAGCTCGTCCTTTATGCTCCGTTCCCTCCGTCGCACAGCTGATACCATTATCAATACGCCACCGGCCCCTCCTCTTTGTCTGAAGGCTCTAGTCCCGCATTCCTCGCTGACCAATAGTACACAGTAAAAAAAAAAGATAGCAACAGATCCAGCCTGCCACACCTATGTGCAAAATTAAGCAAACCTCAAACAATTTTTGTGGGTTGTCAAGAAGAGCTTGACACAGAGGAGATACACATTGGCGCCACAATTCAGGTACTAAAGTGCTTGGCTGCCAAGCAAGCAGTTTAGGACAAGAGAACTGGCAGTAAAATGCCATCCCCCAAAACGCCAAGGCCAACTCGACTAAAAAGGCAAACCTTTATTCGGGTGAGCAGAAACCGAGGGGCCAAGCCCTTACCACAGATTCAGGTTTGCCACTGGATAGAAGGGGGGATGGGGAAATGCAAGTGGATTTAACCAACGACCTTGACTGTACCTTGGGAAGAGGCCATTAAAAAGCATTTGAATGAAGCAAGAATCTCCAGTTCTTGCACAACTGGCAGCGGGAGGCTGATCGAGACGGGGATTGTGAGAGCGGGAGTGTTCCGGTGGAAGTGGGCTGGAGGGGCTTTGTGTCTATTTCCATACAAGCGTTTAAGAAAGTGGGAGGGAAAATCAGAGGACAGGCCACCGGCCGGTAGTCAAAGAACTCGCCTGTGCTGAGAGAAGCAGCGACTGGCTATGGTTGAAACGGAAGGACGCAATAGGGGTCGCCAAGCGACCAGTAATAAATTGTGTTGTAGTGTTATGCCATATGATATAACTAATATAGTCTTACTAAGCAAATCAACTTTTAGGCCATTAATGTGCAGTATAAGTGGGATTTAGTTCTCTCTCTTTTTATTATAACAATGGGGACTTATCTGTCAGGAAGTTCTTTCCCCATGAGTGAGATAAGGGTATGACATATACATAATGTATATAAAAACAAAAACTGCCGTGATGTCATTTCGACCAATTCGGCCAAGAGGAAAAGTTCACTGCAGCATACCAAACAAATTTTCGGCGGAAAACAGTGGTAAGCCTGAGAAAACCACTTTGATGTCTGTGGTCCATAGGCCTTACGTACTGTTAGTTTATTCTGTGGCATCCATCTTCTTTTTTGTCCAAGGGAGGGTCAGAACATTATACAACATATAAAAAACAGTACAGATACGAGCAACATGCTACAAGGACAAGTAGTAGACGCGGAGACAAGAGACTGGGGAAAGGAATTTTCTGGAAAAAAGCGGGACGATTTAAAGGCAACATTTTATGTTATGTTTTTTATGTTTGTGTGGCGGCGGCAGTTTTGACCGTGAGGGAGCACTTTACATGGTTTTGTTGTGTGTTTATTTTTATTAAAAGTTGGTTAAGTTCACCGGTTCCCGCCTCTTCCCATTTATCGAAACGTTTGTTACAGTATTCTCTTGGAAACGGACAGAAAACTTTTTCCTCTGTAAAGACATCTAATTTACAAGGGGCGACCTAAAAAAATTTAAAATCGCTTAAATAAAAAAAACCTACCTTTATTGGTAACAGGATCCTCCCTGTTAAATAAAATGTAAACATCCAAAACAATGAATTAAACCGATTCTATAAGTATACAGAGTAACATCAATTACACTTGCTCTCATATCAACTGACCTGCTGATTTCTTCTTGTAGTAAATGAGTCCAGCAGCTGCTATGATGATTCCCAACACCAGACCAGAAGCCCAGATAGAAGCTGGCGTGCTCCACCATACATGAATCTTCTCTCCGATTTGGGTGTGTACTCCGGTTGAGAGTGAAATCTGCTACTCCAGTCTCCATTAGGCATCTCCTCAACTGAAGTCACATCGTAGGTCACAGGTTTAATGTTTTTAACCAGGTCACTTAGATTGTTTTATGGGTAGAAGTGATAAGCATTACACATCAGCACAGCTGGATGCTTCCTTCGACTCCTTTACTGAACAGTTTAATAGTCGGTTTCACTAAATCAAAAACGGCAATATTTTAACTACACACTCTACGGTATATATTGTGATTACTGAAGGTAGTTGTATCCTGTATACGAGTGAATAGGCAAGACAGACAATTCTGACTCGACTATGTTTAATCCTTATCGAGGACACCGCTAAAGTAATGTGACTCAATGAACACAATGTCACTGTAATCAGAGCTGTTGTAAATTCTCTCCATTGGTAGCTGTAATATCCATGTTTAATATAATTGGCACAATACCCTGCTATATGTTTTAAAGCCAAGTTCAACATGCAGGAACTAGACAGTGATTCCATTTAATCATAAAGGCCTTGTGTCCCAGAAATGTCCTGTAAATTAGGAATGGGCGTGAGTTCCCTAGTACCCAAGGAAATGATAATCGTGTGTGTCTATAACAGGGATGTCCAACGTCGGTCCTGGAGGGCCACTGTCCAGCAGAGTTTCAACCCTAATCAAACAAACCTGAACACACTTCCTCACTAGCCAGACTAGAAACAAGTTAAAGCTAAACTCTGCAGGACAACTGGACCTTCAGACTGACCTTCAGACTGACACCCCTCTTCTGAAAAAGTACATTTTTAAATAAAAGTTATGCATCCACAACTGGAGTTATACTTTCTAGTTAGCACATAACCTCAAGTTCACATGCATTTTGTGTAGACAAATACAATTTGTAATATTACATTAAATTACATATTATGTACTATTACTAATTTAGTTTAGAAAAAAAAAATTCAACCCACATTTAATCACTAATAATTTAGTAATTTAGTGTACCAACACGTTTTTTTAGCAGTTCTTAAATATTTTCTTATCATTTTGATAAATACCAAATTAAGATAAATTAAATAGTAAAATTAAGAGTTAAAATGGAAGTAGGTACACTATAGGGGGGCACTCTCACTATAACTAGTGTTTCTTAGCATGCCTATTTGGCAAATATTGTCTTGGTTATTAGCCCCTTATAAAGCACATATTCGCATGACCATACTCTACATCCTTTATCCTACCCAATAACTTAACCTAACAACTACCTTAATAAATATTAATAAGCAACATAGCGAGAATTGCCCCCTCTATACTGAAGTGTGACCAAAACGTAAAATTAGTCTGTATTCCCCGCAGGTGCCAAGTCCTGTTGGAATATGAAATCTGCATCTCCATAAAGTTGGTCAGCTGCAGGAAGCATGAAGTGCTCTAAAACTTCCTGGTAACGGCTGTGTTGACATTGACCTCAGAAAACCAGTTGGACCACCACCAGCAGATGCCATGCCACCCTAAACCATCACGGAGTGTGGAAACTTTACACTGGACCTCAGGCAACGTGGATTCTGTGCCTCTCGTCTTTCCTCCAGACTCTGGGCCCCTGATTTTCCAAAGGAATGCAAAAATGTACAGTCGTGGCCAAAGTTTTGAATTACATCAATTTGGAATTGGAAAAAGTTTGCTGCTTAGTTTTTATAATAGCAATTTGCATATACTCCAGAATGTTATGAAGAGTGATCAGATGAATTGCATAGTCCCTCTTTGCCATGAAAATTACTTAATCCCAAAAAAACCTTTCCACTGCATTTCATTGCTGTCATTAAAGGACCTGCTGAGATCATTTCAGTAATCATCTGTTACTCAGGTGAAATGTTGACAAGCACAAGGCTGGAGATCATATGTCAGGCTGATTGGGTTAGAATGGCAGACTTGTTAAAAGGAAGGTGATGCTTGAAATCATTGTTCTTCCATTGTTAACCATGGTGACCGGCAAAGAAATGCGTGCAGCCATCATTGCGTTGCATAAAATGGCTTCACAGGCAAGGATATTGTGCTACTAAGATTGCACCTAAATAAATGATAGGTTCATCAAGAACTTCAAGGAAAGAGGTTCAATTCTTGTAAGAAGGCTTCAGGGCGTCCAAGAAAGTCCAGCAAGCGCCAGGATCGTCTCCTAAAGAGGATTCAGCTGCGGGATCGGAGTGCCACCAGTGCAGAGCTTGCTCAGAATGGCAGCAGGCAGGTGTGCGCATCTGCACGCACAGTGAGGCGAAGACTTTGGAAGATGGCCTGGTGTCAAGAAGGCAGCAAAGAGCCACTTCTCTCCAAAAAAACATCAGGACAGATTGATCTTCTGCAGAAAGTATAGTGAATGGACTGCTGAGGACTGGGCAAAGTCATTCTCCGATGAAGCCCCTTTCCGATTGTTTGGGGCATCTGGAAAAAGCTTGTCCGGAGAAGAAAAGTGAGCGCTACCATCAGTCCTGTGTCATGCCAACAGTAAAGCATCCTAACACCATTCATGTGTGGGGTTGCTTCTCATCCAGGGAGTGGGCTCACTCACAATTCTGCCCAAAACCAGCCCATGAATAAAGAATGGTACCAAACCCCTCCAACAGCAACTCTTCCAACAATCCAACAACAGTTTGGTGAAGAACAATGCATTTTCCAGCACGATGAAGCACCGTGCCATAAGGCAAAAGTGATAACTAAGTGGCTCGGGGACCAGAATGTTGAAATTTTGGGTCCATGGCCTGGAAACTCCCCAGATCTTAATCCCATTGAGAACTGTGGTCAATCCAAGAGGCGGGTGGGACAAACAAAAACCCACTATTCTGACAAACTCCAAGAAGTTATTATGAAAGAATGGGTTGCTATCAGTCAGGATTTGGCCCAGAAGTTGATTGAGAGCATGGCCAGTCGAATTGCAGAGGTCCTGAAAAAGAAGGGCCAACACTGCAAATACTGACTCTTTGCATAAATGTCATGTAATTGTCGATAAAAGCCTTTGAAACGTATGAAGTGCTTGTAATTAATATTTCAGTACATCACAGAAACAACTGAAACAAAGATCTAAAAGCAGTTTAGCAGCAACTTTTTGGAAAACGAATATTTATGTAATTCTCAAAACTTTTGGCCACGACTGTACTTTCATCAGAGGACATAACTTTGGACCACTCAGCAGCAGTCCAGTCCTTTTTGTCTTGAGACGCTTTGTGACGCTGTCTGTTCAAGAGTGGCTTGGACACAGGAAGGCGACAGCTGAAACCCATGTCTTTGCATACGTCTGTGCGTAGTGGTTCTTGAAGCACGGACTCCAGCTGCAGTCCACTCTTTGGAATCTCCCCCACATTTTTTAATGGGTTTTGTTTCACATCCTCTCCAGGTGCTGTTATCCCTATTGCTTGTACACTTTTTTCTACCACATCTTTCCCTTCCCTTCGCCTCTCTACTAATGTGTGCTTGGACACAGAGCTCTGTGAACAGCCAGCCTCTTTTGCAATGACCTTTTGTGTCTTGCCCTACTTGTGCAAGGTGTCAATGTCGTCTTTTGGGACAACTGTCCAAGTCAGCAGTCTTCCCATGATTGTGTAGCCTACAGAACTAGACGAGAGAACCATTTTAAAGGCCTTTGCAGGTGTTTTGAGTTCATTAGGTTGATTACAGTGTGGCACCAGGTGTCTTCAATATTCAACCTTTTCACAATATTCTAATCTTTTGAGATACTGAATTTGGGGTTTTCATTAGTTGTCAGTTATAATCATCAATTATAAAGAAATAAACACTTGAAATATATCAGTCTGTGTGGAATGAATGTATACATTATACAAGTTACACTTTTTGAATGGAAGTAGTGGAAATAAATCAACTTTTTGATGATATTCTAATTATATGACCAGCACCTGTATATAGTCCATGGGTGATGAGGCTGATGACGGCATGTTTGGGAGATTACAGACCGAACAGGTGCGTAGCGTGAAGGAGCGTTGGGTAATGAAATCCGAGGGGAAACATGGGAAGACAGGGGAAACCGTGACAATATACATCATAGTAATATACAAATATAATTTTTATGTATACATTTAATTTACAATATTTTTTATTACATTAATGTATATGCCACCAGCCGGAATGTTGGTACAATTCTTTTTACAGCTTGATGACACATTTTGCTTGTTTATGAATTATTGTAATGGAATCCAAACGTTGGACCCAGTAGGACTGCCGATCTCCTGCATTGGCAGGTTCTTGTGCGTAGGGATCTTTTGTGTGCAGCTGTTAGTTCTCGTGTAGGGATGATTTGATTTCTTACCTCCACTTTTGGAATGCTGGGTGCTCTTTTAAGTGTGGCTCTTCGGTTGTTCTTGGTTCCTTCTCAATTAAGAAATATAAATAACTTGTTTTAACCAATTTTTCCTTTAGGTTGTCTTAAAAAGCCACCTTTTAATATGACTAACGGTATATTTCTGTAATAAGTGAACTTCTGAGCTACTGACCTTTTTCTCAGTCACCTTTTTTCTTCACCTCTGTCTGTCGGCCTCTTCAATGCCATTGCTCCAGTGTATCAATTCAAGGCTTATTAACAAGAACAGCGATTGTCACGACTTGTTCTTTATCTTTAAAAAAGTCACCCACCTGGATTAACTCCCGTCAAATCGGTTAAGAGGCCTCCCATGGATTGGAGGTCTAGTTCAGCAAACGTTATTTGCCCAAAGAATGAGGTCAGCAGACTACCTGAATATACTGAATGAACCAGGTCATTCCATCAATGGGTTCGTTCTCCTAAATCAGGGCTCCAACTGAACTGGTTTTGCGACCATTTTTTTGAGACAGCGCAAGCGTTTGTTTATAAGTACTTGCGCATGTGCGACCTACCATTTGGATCTTTTTCTAGTTGTTATAACGGCCACACATACTCCGTGTGCAGTACGTATGCGTGGCGTAGAGCAACAACGATGCAGTACAGATCCGTCATGCGCCATTGTGCTCCCACATAATACGTACGTTTGTTGCGCTAGCGGTCCGCCATCTTCTCTGTGATTCATTCAACATGGGTTAGTAACTTCCATGTTTGGAAGTTATATTAACCAGCCTATTAAAAGAGTTTCAAAATAACTCGCCATCCATTCCAGTGGCCGATGAACCTGCCTCCTACGCCTTTTCTTTCGCATTCAGGTCTTTATATAATAGTCCTGGGGGTCATCGCTCGTTCTACTTTTAATATTCGATTATAAGCCACGTGTCATCCATCGCGCTGCCATCTTGTTCTTTTCTGGACCACTGCCTGTCCCGTGATTGTCACTATCTGCATGCCCCTTCCCCATGCAATATAAGCAACTGTAGGATATTGGTACTACACAACTTTGAATCGGATTAATTGTTTTTAAACTCTGGTTAACTGTTTTGCTTTTATTGCTTAATTAAACAAATAATAATAGTAGAAAAGGCAGTAAACTTCATTTATATGCATTTATTGTTAAATTACTGTATTTCTGTGTCAACTCTTGTTCATTTGAGCATGATACGTGTGCTAATCACTTTAACTGTACAACAAATATACTCGTTGCGTAAACGACGCTGCACTGATGCAACGCACCGCATCTGCAACGGACGGACCGCACCGCACACGCGTGCTGTTGAATGATGTAATCCGTTAACTTGGGTATGTAAAAAAAAAATACGGACCACATACGCACTGCACACAAGAGTATGTGGGCCCGCCGTAACTCATGTGAAAAGACGAGTAGATCGTGAGCCCACCTGTGTAGGCCTAAAAGGGTATGAGAAGGGAAGAGTCCGGAGCTGCGTGCCATGCGCAGCAGGTGACTGATGGTTCTCGCTGACGTTTGCGTCAGTCAAGCTCAGTTTTTATCATTAGCTGCGTTTATATGTACACATCGGATTGAGATTAATCAGGTTTTGCATCTGAATTTACACTGTAAAAAAACGGATAAAGTACTGGCCAGAAAATGAACCAGTTACATTTACCCTATATTTTACGGACATTCCGTTAATGCTAAAATGCAAATGATTGCAGTGACAAATGTAAAAATACAGGTAATACAACTGTAAAAATGCCTTCATCATTACTACAGTATATTGGTGCCCTATTTTTATGGATTTTGTTTAGAATGTAGTGGTTTACATTGACAGCTTCAATCCGATATAATCTGCTGACATGTGCACACTGCACAAGTGTCATTAGTAAGTGGCCACGTCACTGATGACGCAACTTCCATATAGTGTTGCAGGTGCGGGGTGCAGAGTTGGGGAAGTTAACTTGGATCTATAAGGATTAAGGACTAAAGCGAGTTACTGATGTTCGATATAGTGTGGTGCTAGTAATAACCACCCCTTATGTAAAAGCACAAACATCAGTAAACTCATTTAAAGGAATTCTGGCGTCTGAGAGTTATTACTTCAGATAGATGTTACACAAACAGTTCTGACCGACTTAACTGGAACTAGTGCAAAACTAAAACCTCCGTTACAAGTGGTCCTTCGAGCCGGATGTCGGATTACTGCAAGAATGACATCTCATGCCGAGTCCAGCAACCTCCTTGGTACACCCGAGACGACAGATCAAGTCCCCCTGCATATCTAGCGACTTCCACGTCCAGAGACTGGATCTGAGAGGAGATCCCTGCAGTCGGCTTATCCTAATGAAGAGGATGATGAAGCTGAATATGCACCACAGTCTCCAGGGCACGAGTCCTGTGCCTCTACACCAACTAGTCAGCCTTCATATTCCAGTGATCTGGTGTTACAGGATAAATGGCTATCAGCACAGAGATGCAGGATTAGATAAGATTCAGAGTGCCGCCTTCAGCCCGGACAGCTCTACAACATGCATGCTACATGTAGGAAATGAAAGAGAGAATAAAGAGCTTCGCAGCTGTGTTCAGCAACCTTAACATGAGCATGCTGCAGCAGCTGGGCCCAGAGGGGACTGTTGAGTTGGACAGACTTCAGAGCAAAACTCCCTTATGAGCTCCGAACAGCCTTAAGAGATACGTAGATTCAAGGTCTTTCAAGAAATCAACCTCCATTATGATGGGCGTAGAGAAACACATGACAGGCAGTGACATTTCAACACCCATGCCAGAGGTAACACACAAAGCTGCCAGAGCCAAAGGTAGGCTACAAGCATATTGCCCCTAGTGTGATAAAGCTAATCACTTTCTAAATGGGTGTGCCACTTTCAAAGAGCTCTCCAACGAACAGAAGCAAAGCTGGATCTGTAAGAACAATCCATGCTGGTGCTGGGGACGTGGTCATCATGCCTCCAAATTAGGGACTGCGCGATAACTACTTTTTGTTGTGCGATATACTGCACCAAAAATAATTGCGATAAGCGATATTATTGCCATTTTAAGACTGTTTAATGCTACTGATTATATAATGACAGTATTACAATATAATAGCATAAAAGTTCAAGTACACTCTTCCAAAGAACAAAGAATGTTTATTTTCAAAATATTTAGACGTTGAAATCAGAACTCTTTTAAAGAACAAAGAACGTTTTATTCTCACAAATATTTAGACTTTGGAATCAGAATGTGAAAAAAATATCTTAATTAAAGAATACCAAATAAATAATAATAAATACACCCTTGTTAAAAAAAGTGCAGTGCAGTTAACAAAAACTAGGACAAAACAAAGTTACATGTTTAAAAAAGTCAGTTAAAGTTTCTCACGGAGGCACAGATGCCTCAACAGACCATATCTATCATTAATTGTCAGGCAGATTCCGAGAAAGGAATATCAACATATTTACCTTGTGGGGCTTAAGGCAGGATCTTTCTGGGGTAACAATGTTACCAGCTGTGCTAAACATTCTTTCTGAGCTAGTGCTTGTTGCACAAATGCAAAAATTTGAACAAATTGTATGGTAGCGTTCCTGTAGCTCATTGGTAAGAGCATTGCGTTAACAACGCAGGGTTTTGGGTTGATCCCATGGATTGCAAAATACCTATGGTAAATGTATGGGTAAGGCAATGTAAGTCGCTTTGGATAAAAGCGTCTGCCAAATGCCTAAATGTGAATGTAAATGCACATGTATTTTTGTGCTAACTTGGCTATTAGAGGAAATCTTCTACGGTTATCACGCCACCATATCAAAGGATCAGATGATGCATCAAGTGCTTCTTCCAGGAGGAACTTGGTCAGCTTCACATCAGCCTGCACTCTTTTTGGAACCAATGCTTGAGTCTGGTGACTTGTAAGTTGGCTTCTTCTGTTCTGGAGAAGGTCACACAGCCTCTTCTTCTTGGGTGCTGGAGATTCAGAACTGCATGGCTTGCTGAATGGTCATTTTAAGTACAAAAGAGATCCCAATGGAGCCATTGACAAAGCATAGTCATTTGCGTTATCTGTGGCAGGAATTGCTATCATCGAAGCAGTTCTAGCTTGAAAACCACCTAAACTCGAAGCATGTTTTAGCGAGCTTGGCGGTCACCTCACCCCCGGCTGCGACAGTCAGCGAGCTCCGGCATACCACGCTTCCTGAGATGAGTCGTCACAAATTAAGTAAGTCTACATCAAAATCATTAACAAATGCGATATCTAAATGGATTGCAATGGACTGTAGGCCTATTAATGTTGTGGAAGATAGGGGGCTTATGGTTGCATTTCGAATTGCTTCCTCCGATACAACCTACACACCACCGTCAAGAGGTACGGTAAATAATAATAAATCAGCTGTATGACACAGAAAAAAAAACTAAACGGGACAAGTTAGCTCAAGCTAAACATGTCTAATGTTTATATAAATGGTAAAAAAATCTGTTTCTTGTAATGTCTGTATGTATGTGCGATTAATTAGATTAATTAAATCACCATACCATGTAATTAATTAGATTAAGAAATGTAATCACTTGACAGCACTAATGACAATAATACCACAAAGTACCACATTAGTACCACACAACGTACATTAGTTATTTTAAGTCTCAAAAACGATTTCTATCACGTAATCTTAATAAATATATAAAATAAATGTTGCTGCAGATCTTTGGCAGTTGCAGGCCAGGCTGTGACAGGAACGTTTAAACAAAAAAGAGCGGCAATCAGTTACCATGGAAACAATGACGACGCAGTTAACTGCATTTCATGGTCAATTCTAGTGATATTACAACAGAAACACTACTACAGCACTACAACATAAAGTGTTGAGGTATTCCTGACTGAAAAAACAACATAAATACCACAGACTTCATCTTATGATCAATTCTTGATTTATATTTATTGAGACAGAAAGTGCAGTGGAAATCCTGTCATATCAGGCGTTGTGTGGTCATTTTTTACTGTTCCACAGAAATACCAGAGGTACTTTTCCCAGGGAATCTAGTCTCAATAATGAGCTGCGTGAGGAAAGTCTGCTGGTATACGTTAGTATTTTAGGATTATTTGTCAGGAGAAGCGACAGGGAACATTCATGAAGTCAGTGTGGTCACGTTGTGTGTCTTCTGTAATGTTTTTGTCAGAATTGGGATCAATTTGCAAAAATACTTTGGAGAGCTTCATAGTTGTCCTAGTACATGACATGCAATCTTTTTCGGTTTGAGTATTTCAGTTATATTTATTAAATCATCACAAGATCTTAATTCAATCAAACACCTGTGCGAGATTTAGAGCCAGTGTGGTCTAACAGGTTATTCATCATTATCAATTCTCCAAATAAAACATTTCTGGTGGCATTTTCTGCATCTCTATGTTGGTGTTCCTTGTCACCTGTGTGTAAACTGATAATCAAAGTTTAATGAACACTTAATACTGTGTTTTTTACAGACAGTTGTTTACTGCATAAACATTTTATTCCTTTAAACCAGTGGTTCTCAAACTTTTTTGGATTAAGTACCCTTCATATGATTTTTTTCATACATTTTACCTTAAAATTCAGTGAAATGAGAGTCATACAGTTATATCTACATTTATGAATTTATTTTTTATGCATCTTTGTGTAGTCCTAATTTCATATAAAAAATACTATTATCATAATTTTGACTTTCATTATTTAATCCTAAATGTCAGTTTCCCTCACGTACCCCCTGCAGTACCCCTTGGGGTACGTGTACCCCCATTTGAGAACCACTGCTTTAAACTATATTATTTTACTTTCTTAATTTTTTATTTATGTTTTCAAAATGTTATAGAGTTCACAAAATTTCAAACTTTATCATGTGGCAGAGAGAAAACTGATTAAGAACTGGAGTTTAATACCAAATGTGTTTCTGTCTTATGTTTACCCAGCAGCAGGATTAAAGTCAACCCCATTTTGATTGTTTTCAACCCAGGTTTTATAGAGTGTAACTAAATATATATTGTTGTAATTAGCGATATTAATGATTAATCGACGATCGATTAATTGTCGATAACAGTTTACTCGAAATAACTTAATGATGATCGAGTTCAAAGTCATGCACGTGCGTGCGGCTTATGCGCATAACACATACAGCAGACTCATGGAAAAAATGCAATGACTATCCACTTATTACATTACTTGGCTACCGACACACCTAAGTTTTGCATTTTTCTTTTATAGAAATAAAAAGAAAGTTCATTTGAACAATGAAGCAAGACTTTATGAGGCGCACATCTGTCAGCGGGAGCTGCAGCTGTTGCAGTCGTGAGGCAAGATGATTGACAGGTCAAGGCGGAAGAGAGCTTTTATTAATAAAAGTTGTATTTCTTGTTTTAATACAAGTAGCGTTGTCATTGTTTTATGTTGCATTTTCATTTAAAATAATAATAAACCACAAACTGTGTTATAGCAAGGGGAAAATCCAAAGATCTTTGAATTTATTTACGTTACAAAACAGGTACAATGTTATCAGTCTTATTCGTTTTGTTAATAAACATTCTGTTTCATATAAGCAAGTTTGTCAGTGTACTATTTTTTTGTTGTTTAATAACAAAGTAAATAATGAATGAATAACTATGGTATCAAGAGAAAATTTAGTTTTTCCTTTGGATACCATACGCCTTTGTTTACCATAAGTTTACTATAAGTGTGTTTGTACTGATACTAGGCTATTTTATGATTGTTGAGTTCTTCGTTAAGAATAATAATGAAGAAACATTTGAAAGAAAAAGCTCATCTTTTAGAAAAAGAATCTAAAGCTGCAGATCAAAATAAAAGCTATAGATGCAAAATGCAAATATATTTTATTTTATAATGTGTGGTATCGGTAACGTATGTTTATTAAATCCTCAACGGCATTCCTAAAATGTACAGTACCATCAGAGTTTTTAGGATAGCATTAATCGCATGTGGACAGCTTATCAGTTATTTCATTAATAACAAAATATTTATATAATTGTGGCGAGGCACAGATCGGAGATCAGCGTCGCCTGGGAAACGGCCCGGCATAAAAGCCGCGTGCCTTATTGACCCCCAGAGCGCGAGAGTGGAGGAACAGCGAGGGAGATAGAGAGAAGGCACCCCAACACGAGCACTGACTGGCGAGTTGTTAAAGAGCAGTCACCCCCGGATATGGATGTTGGACGCGTCATTTTAAAGCTGTCTAATAAATTCCCCGCTGGGATTGTTTGTACTGCCATTTTGTGTGTGTGTCGTGTCTCTTACACCGTCACACTGGTGGAGAATGCGGGCATTGAGAGACCGACACTTACCTCGTTCATGTACTTCCCTGTTTCCTGGGCCCAACGGAGGATTGACACGCTCTTTTCCGCGTCCGATGCGGAGCGCGCAAGGACGTCGAAGAGGAGAGAGAGAGCGAGGAGGAGATCGACGGCACCGAAGCGAGGAACGAGCCCAGCCGGCAGAGAGTGCTGTACCGCCGACCGAGAGCGCTGCCCAGCTGCCAAAGAGTGCTGCCCAGCCACCCGAACGAGCTACTAGCTGACAGAGGACGAGGCCGAGCCGTCCGAGAGCGCTGCCAAGGTGGGAGTCCCGTTCGCATGCCAGCCGGCGAGTGTGTACACTTCCGTACCAGCCGGTGATCCAGTCCATCTTCCAGCCAGCCTGTCAGTCCGTCTTCCAGTCAGTATGGGGCGGACTGTCAGGCGACATTTTCCCTCCCACCCCTACATCTTTCCGAGGCGCCTACAGGAGCCACCCGGATACCAGGTCGACGCTTGGGGGGGGAATGTGGCGAGGCACAGATCGGAGATCAGCGTCGCCTAGGAAACGGCCGCGTGCTCCCAGCATAAAAGCCGCGTGCTCCCAGCACTCTGGGTCCCGTATCTGGCCGCACCCACCGCTGTGCCTTATTGACCCCCAGAGCGCGAGAGTGGAGGAACAGCGAGGGAGATTGAGAGAAGGCACCCCAACACGAGCACGGACTGGCGAGTTGTTAAAGAGCAGTCACCCCCGGATATGGATGTTGGACGCGTCATTTTAAAGCTGTCTAATAAATTCCCCGCTGGGATTGTTTGTACTGCCATTTTGTGTGTGTGTCGTGTCTCTTACCCCGTCACAATAATAACTAAAATGAATTTTAAAAAAATTATGGGTTTAGACATTTTTTGTGTTTGGACAATGGATTCACAGCGTGTTTGTACCACATGCTTAGTTTTATTCAAATAAGTGCTTGGGACTCAATTGACTTGGCAAAAAAGTGGTAGCGACATGTTTCAATCGTCCATCCTGCAAATTATGCCTCAGTGTGAGACACAAGTCTCAACTTCAGGACCGCTAAAGGTTGTAACACGTTATGGACATTTGTGAGTTAAGATGCCCTTTTTCAAATTCTACAGATTCTCTGTAATACTGTCGATAGTGTCCATGCGCTGTTTCCTAAGCACATTTAGGAAGAAAATAACTCGCTTATAATACAAATCAACCTATTCTCTCACGCAGACGCGCGCAATGATCTGAGTCTGCTTATATGCAATTACCAGAGGCAGTGACACGTTGTATATTGGTCCATATGTTAATTAACAAATACATAATATATTATATTATCAATCATTGATAATTCAATGTTCAATTAAGAAATATAAATAGTGTGCTTACCCCAATTTTTTGTCTAAAAAATGTAATATGACTAACTGTATATTTCTGTAATAAGTTGAATTGTTCTGAGCTACTGACCTTTTTCTCAGCCCAAACCACCTGTGATTTGAGACTTGACTAATGTAAGTCTGTCGGCCTCTTCAATGCATGTGCTCCGATGTATCAAGTCAAGGCTGTATGGACAAGAACAGCGATTAGTCACATGCGCTCTTTATCACATGCTATCATATATAACAATAGCTGCTGAAATATGTCGTAGATATGGAAGTTAAAGGCTGAGTAGATCATTTGGTAAAATCGTTTGCCTGCTAGAACACATGAGGGCACGCACAGACCAGAAGCTGTTTGACTGATTCCAGTGAAAACATGTCACATTCACCGGTGAGTACCAGTGGTGATCGGTGCCCCTTCAAGGGAAGCAAGAATAGGCCCTTTTCACATGACGCCACGCATCTTCGCGATACAGTGTAGCGTTACTTCCGCTAGCGCCTCAAAATGGACTTTACCAAGTCCCTTGCACAGCTGCCACAAATACGGCTAGAAGATGTACTACATCTTGCAGACAAATTTTGGCTTATGACAAGATCAAAGCTAGATAAAGGATACAAATACTTTGTTGAACAGTACCTGTTCGATTATGAAGGTAAATGTTTTGTTTTCTTTTTGTGTTAGCGAAGGTGCTAGGATAAGTACTTGAATAAGTGTTCTGTCAGTTTTTTCCTCACTGTTGTTAAATTCAAGCGCGACGGCAAAACAGAATCAATTTTCTTCTTCTTGTTTGTTGCAAGACGGATGTCATGATACACTGCTATGCGAGAAGCCGGAAGTTAAGTGACGTCGTTGTGAAAAGGGCCTATTCAAATACGTGTTCAGCGCTTCACGTGAACCTATGTGCATCACACATCATGTCAAAATACGTCCCTGCAGCAGAAGCGTCGAAAGGGTTTATGATAAAAGAGACGCTCGCATTCAGAAGACACTGCGTTAACACTTAACTCTAAACACATCAGACTAAGCGTATCAAGCAAACGCGAGCGTCTCTTATTAAAAACCCTTTCGACGTGTCTGCAGCAGGCATGTATTTTGACACGATGAGCTAAATACATTATATTTTTGCCGAACGTCGCATTGCAGCTTCCCCTGAAGAGGAGTCACGGACGCCACTGGTCAGAAACATTACTGTACAAAGTCAATTACATTACTACAATAATAAACATCTCCAGGTACCTGCTCTCTGCCCGCCATTGTCCCGCTGCCTGCACATCGCACATGAACGCGCTGATGACGTATGATGTCTGCGTGAACAGGGTGCGCAGTGGGATGCAAAATACGCTGACTGAAAATGTACACGCGACGTATCATTGCCTTCGGACCGAGGCAGTAATTGGTCCAACGTTTTTTGACCCTACGCCTTTCACAGAAGATATATAATAATAAAAATACCAATGTTTCGCTTTACTTATTGATTGCTATCAGGATGCAAAGAGACTTCCAACCAGCATGACAAAAAAACATTTCTGGACAGGATTGCCTACTCAGCCTTTAAGAAGCTGTTCCCTTTCAATGCTTACATTTGGTGAAAACTCCCAGAGACTGTGCAGAAGGGCTTGGTTTGTGTTTTAACAATGATTTTTTGTTTAGTGTTGTTTTCTTACCTTCAGATAATTTTAGGTTGTCAAGCTTTATGTGTAATCTCGGTCTGTAATGTGAGCAAACATTTCATTAGCAAAAGTCACAGAATAATGTCATCAATGCATCCCTGTAGATTTTAGTGGTGTGCTGTTAGAACACAAAGCTCGGCGACAATTTTGTCATCACATCGGGGCTTAATGCTTTAGCAACACAGAAACTCAACTCACCGCAGTAAATATCGTCCGGTTTCTTACGAGCTGAGATGAGCTTGCTGTATGTAAAACCAATAAATTTGATCTGCAGCTTCTCAGGATCGATCAGGACGTTACTCATTCTCAATCTGCAATGGCAGACATAGTGGCAGAAGGAGAATTCGGCTGCAGTCACTGCATGGCGCATATATCACGTGCCAGAGTTTCATTCAGACCATCTTTATGATCAGACATAAAACTCTCCAAGCTTCTGTAGGGATTCGGTAATTCTATAACGATGATAAGCTGGTTGTTTTCCTCGAACCAGTTCAACATTTCCACGATGTTTGGGCATCTCTCAGATTTTTGTAGCTGCTGATGTATAGCCACTTCAATGGGCAGAGGCTTGGGATGACCACGCTGGTAATGAAACATAAAAAAACATTTTAATTTCAACAAATCGTTTGTGATGAGATACAGTGGGGTCTAAAAGTCTGAGAATACATTTAATAATTTTTTATTCTAAATTACATTATTGTCATAATTGAGTATGAAATACACAAAGAAAGTAGTTTTCTTTGTAAAAAAAAGTGTTTACATTGTCACAGGCTTCTTAGGACAGAAACGATGTCACACCACAGGGTAAGGTTGCCAAGTTTAATAGATCAAAGCAAATGATGACTCCATCAAAACCAAAACATAAATCCACGGAGTAACAGACTCCTTCAAAAAAAGGTAAAACCAGGCAGGTTTAATCCAACCGGAGTCTGAATCAAAAGGTAAATCCAATATATAAACGAGACTGGCACAAACAACAAATAAAATTTGACTCGACAAACCATAAAGGAACAAGTGAGTATATATATTGTCCAGAGTGATGGGTTACAGGTGTGGGTGCAATCAACGTAGACGTGAGGTGCGAGGGATGATGGGAAATGAAGTCCAATATTAATACTCTGGTGAAAGGGAGTATGAGAAGCGGGAAACCGACGTAGATGTAGGTGCCGTGGCACATGTCAATGTCTCAAATTTGCTTATTCAATTTATAAACTAGAAACCGTGCAGAATCTCAAACATTTCCTCTTAATTTGACATCGTCCCAGATTTTTTGACCCCAGTGTATTATGATATTTTATAAATATCACAATGATAACATGTTTACAGTTCCAATCCTTGGTAACACATTTGATAGCGACCTGCAAAAGTAAATAAATCACATGTCAACTTTACAGCAGTGCATCACATACAATCTGTAAATTAATTTCAACATATTTGGATCAAAACAATGTGTTGTTAGGACACAAAGCAGAGATTTTGATGAATATAAGCACCTCCTGGTTATCAGATCTTTGAATCAAGCTGCACAGTGCTATGGGTGCCTTTTACCAGCTCCTCGACCACTTCAAAAAGTGATGAAAATGACCCTAAAAACAATAAACACGTATGAAAAATATAAGGTTCTGGAAGTTCTTTGTTTTACATGAACACCACAGCTGCTTGGGATTTAACAAATATGAATATTACGCATATAATAGAGAGGGGTTTATTACATCCAATGTCATTCAGCTACTACAGAATGAAAAGGTGAAAGTTAAAGTAAGACACTTTATATAATAAAAGGTTCTTTCATGAATGTTGTACACACATGCAGGTACACAGGTGTGAAGCTAACAAAGAGCAACAGAATGAAAATGAACCGGAACACAATGCCAGTTTACTGATGTCAGGGATCGGCTGAATCCTGGGAAGCCATTGGCTCTTTGATGGGCCATTGAGATCATTTGGCTCGATTCTGGATAGACATGATCCGGATGAGCTTCCAAAATCGATTTGCTCCAGGTAAGATGGTCCTGGTTGGTGGTCACCTGGTTCCTTGAATCCAGAAGAACATATGTAAGAGATAGATGATCTGTTTTTTGAAAAGATTTGCCTGTGAATGTATTTAAAATAACGTAATGTGAAATTGCAATTGCTATACTGTACTTGTTGTACAGTTAGCCCATCTGCTGTTCAGCCGCGCGCTGCGTGCTCCCAAAGCTCTGCTGGCAGTGCGAACCGCGTAAACACTAGTACTAGGCCCCTGCAGACACGGGAGATGCACGCGAACTTTGAAACCTATCCGTCTAGCGCGGGTTTACATAGAAAAACGGTGGGAAAGTAACGCCGCGGGATGGAAAATCAGGTTGTCTATGAATGGCCGGCCAGCGGTCACTTTAGCTCACAGCAGCACGCACATACTTTTGTCCAGTTATAAGAGTGTTCCCGAGATCTCGCCACACCCCTACCCTTCACCCTTCTATATCCAGAAAAAGTGTGTGGATTTCACCGCTGACACTAATGTATCCAGCTCAACTCTATTTCTGACATTCTGCTTTGTATGGTCCTTGTGCTCACTCCTTTTTTACAACACAGGGCACTAGTGGAGGCATCGAAATGGAGCTTTAAGAAGTTCTTCTCATAACAGTACTCTTAGCTGCCCAAGCTTGCCAAATTCAAAATGCCCAAAATAAAAACATAGGCAACTCCCCACTATATTAACTTCCTAATGTGTCATTACGTGAAAACGGTATGCAAGTTACCCATTAAATACCCACACACGCTCTCACTCACAACTCTTTCAATCGGATGACGCCGCTAGCCTCCTGCATCAAGTGAAATGAATTCATCTTTTACACGAAGGAGAATAAACTTTGTAAACAGTATAGACTGAATTATATACGTATAATGCAGACACTCAGATGAGTTTACACTACAGATTTTTCATTCAGAGCTTCACATTTTATTTTTTTATATGAAAAAATGATAGAAGTCCGGACCTCGGTGACCTCATAGCTGGCTACGGCCTTGAGCCCTTTATTTGTTCTGGATAGTCAATTTTTTTTTTATTTTGTTTTTGGGGTAGCTCTGTGTAACCCAACCACTGGGTTATTTCTGGGTCATTTTCACTGATTCACTGACAGCAGATTTATTTCATTTTGTGTATATCTAACAGTCAGTCTTTGGTATCATTAATCTTATATTTGTTTCTCTGCAGATCGTTTGTCTGAGGGCAAATTGTATAACTTTATACATGTATTGTGCGTATATTTTTTATATTGTTGATATGGGGAGTAAGTGTTTATTATTCTGTGCCAGTTGGCCTGTCGACTATTTGGTGCGTTTTGTATTAAATCCGGATGGAGTGCCGTATAACTTCTTTGGTTAGCACTCATACGTTGCATCCTAAGGTAAATTAGGAAGTAATATTCACTAAAGTTGTGGGGGAAAGTACATTAAATAGTTGTCAGACTCAGAAGCGATTTGGGTACGTTAGCAGTCTGCGTGCGTCTTCTCAGTTTCTGACAAATCCAGGAAAAAAACAGATAAACACTTGGTTGGGTTATTTTGATCCAGCTACTGGTTTATTATTAACTTGTGTGTTTTTTATTTCTGACTGGATCACGCTCGGAGTGGGCAGAATTTAAGTTAATGTACATTTTTACTTATGTTTTTTTTAATAAGTTGTGGCAGGAGCAAGAAATGTTATATTTTATTGTTCAAAATAAATTATTTGATATGGGGGTGTGGGGTTAATGTTTTTGTGCTAATGAGCACTGCTGAGATAATCTGTCATCGCTAACATTAGGTTGTAGTTAAAAAGGGGCTATATTTGCCGCCTTTTGAGCATCGAGTACAAGTTGTAAATTCATCATGTTAGATGTCGTATTCATCAAGGGTTTTTCGAGAATTTAAACAGGTAAAAAACGGGAAAAAGCCCAGACAGAGCATCGTGATCCCCTTAGCCATCACACGTTAAATCCTGAGATAAATGAGTCAGTAATATACACAAAAGTTCATGTTCACATCATGTTCATCATGGATGTATTGCGTTTTTACAAGGGGAAACCGGACAGTTGTCACCACAATGGTTTTCCAGGTTTATTGTTTAACTTACATCGCAAAAGTTTTATGTAGGTACGTTATACAGCATTCATATTTTTAAAAAATGTATTTGCTTGTTAATTAACAGTCCAACAAAAGTTTTGACGGTTGAAATTGCTAATTTTCAAGTAAAATATAATGTAGGGATTTATTACAGTTGTGTTTTATCATGTCTCTCATTTATGTAAGTCTTTAAAACTTTATCCACGTTTAAGTACTAAAATCGGGTCTCTGGTGCATCTGCCAACTCAGAAAACGTGAAAAATGACAACCCAGTAACTATGTTTATGTCAGCCTATCTCTGCAAGCCTGTGAGAAAACGAGCGGTTCAGATTCATCTCACTTTCTTACGTAGGAAGCAGTTCTTATTGCAGACATCCCAAGTCTCCCGGAAGTTCCGGGAGTCTCCCGCATATTGATAGCGGCTCCCTGATGCCCGCAAATGAGTTAAAATATCCCGGAATCTAGAGCGAGTGATCAAGAGCGCGCATGCGAGACAGAGACTGTGCTTCAACACATGTAGCGCGCGCACGGCAGAGAAGGGAGAGGGAGCGAGGGACCTTTGCGTGTGCGTGCGTGTGCTAGTCTGCGTTGTGTGCCTCATGAAGCGCATGTAATACAGAGAGCGTCCTGATTGGCCTGTTTCGGTAAGTCAACCAATCAATTGTCAGTGTGGGCGGGCTTTTATCTCTTATCCCGAGTCCCGAACTGAATATTCAGTTCAGTATATCTAGAAACAAGCCATGGCAGAGGGAGAGGGCCCCAAAAAACGAAAATATAAGACACATTTTACCCAAGACTACACGAAAGTGTACCCCTGTCTTATAAAAGTGAAAAATAATGACAGTCTTGCACGCTGTACAGTTTGCAATAGCGACTTCAGCATTGCCCATGGTGGGTTAAATGATTGTAGAAGACATGTTGAGGTGAGTTCATCAAGTTTCATTTGATTTCATGTGCATATTATTCAGGTCGGCTAACAACTAGCTACATGAAAACACCTTAGACATATTTAAAAATGCAATGGAATATAAAAAAGCAGTTTACATATAGATAGAGAGAAAGAGATAATTTTATTTGTCATTGTGCAGTAGTACCATACAACGAAATTTGCTTGTGCATCATCTTAAAATACTCGCTTCATATACACACTCACACATAAATAAAGTATAAAAAATTATAAAACAATAACAGGCATCAAATTACACTGAAGTCCCATTGCATAAAGTCCCTATCTATAAAGTGCAACTGTGCGACTGGGTGGTAGGTGTATGATTGTTCAGTTCTTTGATGGCCCTTGGATAAAAGTATAAATAGTATAAGCAGCTTATATAATAGTCAAATTAATCTACATATTTTAATGATTAACAAATAATTGCATAGGCCTATAACCTGTAGAAATTATATATTATGCTTTTATATCTTTTAGGGACCACATGTTAGGGAGGCTAATTCAACTCAGGCTCATTTCAACTGTATTTCGTTATAAAAGTAAAGTCATGTTCTGTGGTGAATATCATATCCTTGGCTCCTTTTTTGTTGGGGGGGGGGGGTTGGTTCGGCAGGGGTTGTGCTTTCGGGATACCTCCCTGAAATGCTTTTTTGCAGGTTGAGATGTCTGTTATTGTAATATTTCTGCCCCTTTTCTTTGACCGGTCCACCCATGGCGCTGCCGCCATTTTTGCTTTTGTGTGTGTGAAGTTCTAACACCATGGGAAAAGTAAGCAAAGCAGTGCAAATCATGCTAACTGTTCTACTGTTGGCTGCACAGACCAACACAGAACACTGTTCCCAGCCTCACAGGAGACAAGAGAGCAATGGATTTATTTTGTTTTCAATGGAAATCCACCACATTGAACGAAGCAAAGCTGCAAATAAAGACCGGTATTTTTTAAGTAAGACCTCAGGAACCTGTGGCAACTTAAAACTAGATAAAATGTCACCATGACACGTTTGTCCGTTCACTCATAGAAAGCAATGTGTGTGGCTTGTAAACACGCGACGGGATTGTCCTGTGTAACGTTACTTTCACTTAGAGAAAACGTGATGCGTTTGTCTTGAGTACCTTTAATTATAGAAAACTGTGTGTATGGTTTGTAAACACGCGACGGGTTTGTCATGATTATATGGATTCCCACCAGACTCCCGTTTTGTCATTTCACCCGTGAAACCCTGTGACGCGATCGCGGGTCTCACTCCCGAATGTGCTTATAGAAAACAATGTGTTCGGTGTTCAATGTATTATTGTATTTTTTGGATATATATATTTTTTAATATTCCCATGTTTTTTTTATTTGAATTTAGGAAATTGAGTGTTGGTTTTTCTAGCCCCAGTAGACTAATGGGTGGTACAGTAAGCAAACCAAACTTAAGAGAACATGTTGTGAGCTTTGCGGAATTTATGCTTATAAGAATCTGTTGAATTAATTATTTCCTTATAGAGAACATTTTGGGTTTTGTTGAAATCCTGTTGTTATATGTGTTTGAATTGAAGATTTTCTTTTACATTGTATTATATGAATTGATATAATTTTGGTTGGTTTATTTTCTCTTGATTTTTGGATCGTGTTTATTGACTGTTCAATATTTTATTTCAAATTGTTTGGATGCAATTTAAATTAATTGCTTTCTGATTTCGTGTCACTCTTCCATCGTTTTGTAAAAAGGTATTTATAAGGTAATGTGCCTGGAAATGGAATTATTTTTGTGTTTTGTGAATATAATGTACTAAAATTGAACTGAAAAACACCGACTTGATTCAAGCTTGAATAGAAAGTGGAAAATCATATGGTGTCTCTTGTAGTATTTATTAGAAATAATCAATTGCTTCTTTGAATTTTGTAATTGAAATGAATTTAGCTTAATATTTATGGTGTTTTTTCCCCTGGCGCCCGAACATATTGTTTATGAACGAATATCACCACAAAACAGAAAATCCTGTGGTAAATACTGCAGAAATATCATCGAATATGACAGTAATACCACATGAATATTACATACTGAACAACAGAAAATCCTGTGGTAAAGCGTCCCACAGCTACTACACAAGCTTTCTGTGGTAATTTTGATGTTTTATCACATAGAAAACCACATGATACTTTAAACATCACTCCGTGGGGAAAAAAAGGCACTCGTACAGTAGTTATTTAAAGTCTCAAAAACTATTTCTATCACGTAATCTTAATAAATATATAAAATAAATGTTGCTGCAGAGATCTTTGGCAGTTGCAGGCCAGGCTGTGACAGGAACGTTTAAACAAAAAAGAGCGGCAATCAGTTACCATGGAAACAATGACGACGCAGTTAACTGCATTTCATGGTCAATTCTAGTGATATTACAACAGAAACACTACTACAGCACTACAACATAAAGTGTTGAGGTATTCCTGACTGAAAAAACAACATAAATACCACAGACTTCATCTTATGATCAATTCTTGATTTATATTTATTGAGACAGAAAGTGCAGTGGAAATCCTGTCATATCAGGTGTTGTGTGGTCATTTTTTACTGTTCCACAGAAATACCAGAGGTACTTTTTGCCAGGGAAACTAGTCTCAATAATGAGCTGCGTGAGGAAAGTCTGCTGGTATACATTAGTATTTTAGGATTATTTGTCAGGAGAAGCGACAGGGAACATTCAGGAAGTCTGTTTGGTGTATGTCTTCATATGTTTTTGTCAGAATTAGGATTATTTTGTAAAAATACTTTAGAGAGCTTGATAGTTGTCCTAATACATACACCAGTGACAGGCAATCTTCAGTAGTCTTTCAGTAATCATACGAATTAAATGATATGGCCTAAAAGTCACAGAATCTTAATACATTCAAACACCTGTGGGGGATTTAAGACCAGTGTTATTCATCATTATCAATTCACCAAATGAAACATTTCTGGTGGCATTTTCAGCATCTTATGTTGGTGTTTCCTTTGTCACCTGTGTGTAAAACTGATCATCAAAGTTTAATGAACACTTAATACAGACAGTTGCTTACTGCATAAACATTTTATTTCTTTAAACTACATTGATTTACTTTCTTAATTTTTTCTCTATGTTTTCAAAATGTAATAGATTTCACAAGATTTCAAACTTTATCCTGCGGCAGAGAGAAAAAGGAGGAAAATCTGGAGTTATACTTTCTAGATAGCACATAACTTCAAGTTTTTTTTACATTAAAAGAACGTTAGGGGAACGTTCTGTGTTTGCTGGGTATTTGTTATATTACATTTAATTATATATTATTTACTATTACTAATTTAGTTTCCAAATACTGAATTTGCACTGAATTTGTTTGCAACAGTTTTTTGATACTTTCACAAAAAACCTTTGACTTAAATGTCAGTTATATTGCAATTCTGAGTGGTGGTGTGTAATCAACAGGTGGGGACCAACATGGTGGAATATCTGCAAAATATGGATATGATGTTGACAATTTTTTATGTTAAACTTTTCTGTGGCTCAGTGGTAAGAGCATGGCGTTAGCAACGGCAAGGTCATGGGTTCAATCCCAGGGATTGCACGTTCTTAGTAATAAATGTATAGTATAAGTCACCTTAGATAAAAGCGTCTGCCAAATGCATAAATGTAAATGTAACTACACAAAGCAGTGTCTTCCCACCTGGGAGTTTTCTCCAGCATGCTGTGTTTTTCTGATTGATGGACACGAGTACCCCTCTGTTAAATATTTTGTGGACAACCGTTTTTTCAGCCCACATCTAATCACTAAAAATAAAATTGCCCACATTCTATTTTTATAAAGGAATAAAAAAAAAATTTGATAACCCATTTATGAAATCAAATGAACCCTCTGAAATTAACCTCAAATGAACTTCTGAGCTACTGACCTTTTTCTCAGCCCAAAGCACCTGTGATTTGAGACTTGACTAATGTAAGTCTGTCGGCCTCTTCAATGCATGTGCTCCGATGTATCAAGTCAAGGCTGTATGGACAAGAACAGCGATTAGTCACACGGGCTCTTTATCACACGCTGTCATATATAATAATAGCTGCTGAAATATGTAGTAGATATGGAAGTTAAGAAGCTGTTCACCTTTCAATGCTTACATTTGGTGAGAACTCCCAGAGAGTGTGCAGAAGGGCTTGGTATGTGATTGATGATGATTTTGTTAGTGTTGTTCTCTTACCTTCAGAACATTTTTGGCCATGAAGCTTTATGTGACGACCACGCACCATGTCCCACAGCAAATAACTCCGCATGAGCTCTGTCTGTGATGCAAGCAAACATTTCATTAGCAAAAGTCACAGAATAATCTCATCAATGCATCCCTGTAGATATTGGTGGTGTGCTGTCAGAACACAAAGCTCGGCTAAAATTTTTGTCATCACATCGGGGCTTAATGCTTTAGCAACACAGAAACTCAACTCGAATATCGTCTGGTTTCTTACGAGCTGAGATGAGCTCAGGAGACAATTCAAAAGACATGATACTTACTGGTGAAGACAATTCGAAGGTTGATGGCTATGTCAATAAATAAGAACTGGAAATCTCCAGAGGTACGATGGGCCCTAAAATTAAGTCCTGTCATCATTTACTCATTCTCATGTGCCTGAGTCACATGGTACCCATGAGTTTGGAAGCAGATGAGGATGAATGAGTAAATGAAGACCAAACTATGCAGTTAATTTTGGTAACACTTCACAATAAGGTTGCGTTTGTTTACATTAGCAAATACATTAGCTAATAAAATGTAGCTGTCCATGTAATTTTTTTGTGCGTTAACTACTGTTAACAGATATAACTTATCCTTTAAAAAATATATATTGTATGCAGTTTTACCAACTGATAGTACAATGCATTAACTACGATTAAGTGCACATCACCTTATTGTAAGGTGTTATCAATATTTCAACCTATTAAGGGTGAGATGTAAAGTGTTGTAAACTGATGTGATGTTATCCGGGGGAACTTACGGAGTGCAGCAGGGCGACACAGAGGCATTGAACAATACTGTAGAGAGCCACAAATTTAAACAGACAGAATGAGGTGATGAGAGCCGCTCGGCCCTCCCTGTGGAGAAACAACATGTTTGTAAGAGAACAGAAATGGATATAAAAGGAACATTGGTGAAGGACTTTAAAATTAACTCACTTTCAAAACAAACTTCATGTAAAATTATTTATAATATATTTAAGGGAAACTTATTCCATAAGAAAGACAGATTCAGTTAGGATGCCTTAAGGGTGAGTAAAACATTTTTATTTTGCCTGAAGTATCCCATTAATATATTATCTTTTTGGACTATTTATGTAATATTTTCAAACCTCCCCAGCCCAACATCCAACAAAAAATCTTACCCTTATAATAACAACTTGCTTTTTCTTAATATCATTTTATAGTATCTTATTTTGATGTTGTACTCAAAACTCAAAAATTATTTCATGAGATTCACCCATTCAGACGAACAGACCTGTCTGACCCTGGACACATCAACATGAAACACACAGGTATGGGTGCAGATACTACACCTGATCAGATTGGGGAAGCAGGTGATGCTGGGAGCTGTGGAGGTGAACGGAGAGGCCACTGACGCTTCCAATTCTGATAGGGAGATCCCGGCATGAGCCCTCTTCAGTGCCTGAAAAGAGACAGACATCATGAGCTTCATACAATGACAACAACTCATCAGAACCACTGACTATTACAGTGGGGGAAAATAATTATAGCAAAAATAAAACTCACCCCACAATCATTTGCTCCATCACCACACATTCCTACAAAGTAGCTGAAGGAAAGAATATACAAAGGTGTTTTAATAGTTATAAGCTACTTTATATATTTACATGTTGTTACAGATAATGTGCATCTAACCATACAAGACTTCTGAGTGTTTGTTGCTAAGGTTTTCAGGTTGGTTGCTAGGTGGCCCTTAGGATGTTTCACAGTGGCCCAGGACAAAATGCCTCAGATAGTTTTATATGGCAATGACAAGACAAATGCCCTCATAAAGTACATTTGTGTGTTTTTTATACTCACTCTAAACTTTGTATCGTCTCAACAAGCTGAGTCTTCTGATCAGGAGCCATCCTCGCAAATACTGTTCCATGAAGTACCAGCTACACCCACAAACGAAAAAATTAAAACACCATAAGAATCAAAACAGTGTAACACCAGCATGTCTAAATCATATAATCAAAGGTGTTTTTTCAGACCTCCTGCATCAGGTCTTGGAAATGCTTGGTAATCACACCAAAAGATTTTCCACTGATGGCAAAGTGATGCTGTTCGTGAGGTCTCTGCTCATCCACACTGTGTCCGTCTTCCATTATGATCTCCATCTCCTGTGACCACACAAACACCAAACCACATTACAGTGAACGCCCAGCCACTATTAAACTAGATGAGTCTAGTTTTGCCCCTTTTAGATAGAGTTAATTATTCAATTTAACAAAGTGCAAGAGTCAATCGTGAATTGATTGCATTAGATACTAGATAAGCAACCACCACAAGTATCCACATACATAATAGACCTTATGAAATGTGCTGCAGTAACAAGGTTTGGCCCCTAGAGGACACACTGACCTCTAGTTCTGTAGGCTTATTAGAGGGTTTGCTGGGTTTGTCGACATAGCGCCAGGTGATCTTGGCAGCCTTTAGGAGGCAGAGCGTCAGCAATGATGATGCGGTCTTGTGGCTGAATCATGCCGCAGTCTTGTGCCACAAAAATGGCCGTCAGCATGTTGTCACCTGCCACAAAAAAGGGAGATAATAAGATGCATAATAATAATAATAATAATAATAATAATAATAATAAGACTAAAGAAGAAAAATCAGCAAATTAAATCTTGTTTTAGGAATGCCCCCAGAAATACAGTTAGAAACACTACAAGCATTTATTTATCATAATAAAGAACAACATTTATTATTTATGCATGATACATGCATATTTAAACAAAGGGACATTTCTGAAAATATTCAGAAAATGATCACAATTCATTTCATGAGTTTTAAAGAGTAACTATTACAATGTCCTTAAAATAACATTTCATGCAGTGTGTAATGTTGCTGTGTGTAAATAGAAAGCACTTTGCCAAGTTGTTAAGAATAACAAAGTTATTGGCTTGGGAGTCGACTCTGAATCACCGAATACATATAAATTCACCATCGGGCATCCGGCACTCCGTGTACACTGCACGCGGTAGACCAATCACAGCAGACTAGACCATCTAACCAATCAGATCAGAGTAGGCTGACAGAAAGGAGGGGATTAGACAGATGAATCGCCACACGAATCATTTGAAAGTCAGTCAAGAAGCAAGGTAATAAAGAAATGAAAGTGTTTTTACACCGTGTATGTACATACACTTGTTGTTGGACACTCCAGGAACAAAAGAATGACCTTAAAAAACACAAAATATTTACTCTTCCAACATTAGATTAGAATTTTTGTATTTCTTTACCTGTGACCATAACCTCCAGCACCACAGGAGTCTCTGTTTTCAGCTTGTTTTGCATAATAAACAAGCCCAGGAAATCCATATTTTCTCTATTTGATCCACAAGGAGCAATAATTGGACACATTATTACACATAAGACAATTATAACAATTAATAAAAAAAACCTGTAAAAAATGTGTAACAAAGTAAATTAAATCTCCAAAACAGTATACCTGTTGATGTTCTGCACTTTGCGAAATGTGAGTTCGGACTCCGGCCGTCTGTGTGCTAGAGCGATGACCCTAAAACCCTGCTTGGTGTAGTCCTCCAGAACTTCAGCAAAATCCTCAGGTACTGTGATGCATTGTGGGTTAAAAAAACTGATGTAACAATAATGCAACTCCCATCAAATATTGAATTTAAAATCAAAAAAGAAGAAATATTCATAATCGATGGACGACACACTGACCTGTCTCTTTTTTGCACAAGCTTGCCACGACCTCCGGCGCTCCTTTCATGTAAGCATCCCACCGGCTTTCTCCAATTTGATGGACTACCACGCTCATTCTCTGCAGGGCGGAGGAGAAGGAGAGCTGGCGCACAAAACCGATCATGTATGACGCCTGCAGCACGAGATACAACACATGGCATGTAAAGATCTCAAACGTGTCCACAATAAAAACAAATTCATAAAAAGCTTTTATTAAAAGCTCATTCAGTTCCTGAAATCAAAAAACCATAAACACATTAGAACATTCACTCTAAAAAATAATTCATGGCATCTGTCGGCACAACTTAATTTAATTAATAAAATAGTATAATTAAATATCATTAATTAAATATAATTAATATAATAGTATAATTTAAACTTTTAAGTGTGAAACTCTATTTTGACGAGTTGTGCTGACTTAATAATGTTAATAATTACTATTGCTCTTTATATTGTGTGTAAGTTTAACCTAAATATCTTTGTTTATGTGTTTACGACAATATTTAAGTTGCAGTAACTCAAAGTAATTGGCTAGATAATTTAATCTTTCAACACCAATTGAGTTCTGGATTTCAACACTCCTCCCAAACCATGTAACATACGTAAACAAGTGCAAACTTACTGTATGTGTCAGGTGTTTGAAAAGCGTAAAGTAAATTTGTTCATGTTCAATCTTTTAACTTAATCTATTATAGTTGAGGTTACATGACTGATGCTTGTTGTATCAAACTATAGCATTGCTGTGGATCTCCATTTCCCATCATGCTTTGTATGTTGATTAATAATGAGAGGTAATGTAGAAATACAGTGTTATTGTATGGATTTTTATCAAGATGAGAACCGCATGAGACTTCATATGTTAATATTCTTGTCTCTTGGCATTTAAAAGGGTTTTGGTTATGTTAGTGGTTTTAAGAGGTAACTTTGTCCTGAAGGATAGAGCATTTGCTTAGGGTGTGGTAAGGATGAAAAAAATAAGTATGAATGCTGTTTTACTCAAAAGGCGTCTCATTGGAATTGCTATAGACATTTACATTTATGCATTTGGCAGGCGCTTTTATCCAAAGCGACTTACTGCATTGTCCTATACATTTGTATAAGCAATCCCCTGGGATCAAACCACAACCTTGCGTTGTTAACACAATGCTCTTACCACTGAGCTACAGGAAAGCTAGATAAAATAAAAAAGTATTTTTACAACAAGTGTCTCCGATTAAATCAGTATTAAAAAGGTTGGAACAACTTTTGATAATGAGCAACAATTTTTTAAGTTGGTGTTACATAAAAATAAATTTCATCTAAGATAAAAAAGTAGTCTGTCTGACACCATGTAGTTTGTTGGATGAACTTAATTTTGTTAGAAGTGTCACAACTCAAAAATATTGATGCAAACTGTTGTGTTAATTTTTTGTTGTTTGTTTTGAGTGATTCTTTCAAAATAAAATACACTTTAGATTACAACTAAAGGTAAAGAAAGGATTCATTTGGACAGGACGGAGGTTGTCACTCACCATCTCCTGGTCAGGTGATATGACCGGTGGAGGAAGAAGCTGATTGGGCGGTTTGACGAGGTGAGTTCAATGAAATTGTGTTAAGCCGTCTCTTCTTCTGTGGCTTCAACAAGGATCTAAATTACACAGACACACACAATCACTCAAACAGGCGTCTCGTGGGAGCATTAAACTATACCACTTTTTTACCTCAGAGGGTAGAGAACATAAACATAAAAACACTGACCCAGCCTGAGGCCTCGAACATCTTAAGGTCGAGTGGATCTCCAGAGAGCTGACCCTCGATCTTCGTGAGGGAGTGACAGGTGGCCATGCAGGATACAAACTCTGTCGTCACCAAGCTTTTACATCAGCTTTTTCATCAGGAAGGTGGAATCTAAGGCAGAGAGATTTTTGGTCACCAAGAGAGCGTCCACTTTGCTAGAGTCAAATAAAATCTTTTTCTTAAACGATTGTACCTGCCGTCTTCAACTCGTTGAATTCCCCACATGTCCAGACTGTCTTCTGTAAGAGTTCCTGTATGAAATGAAGATGAATAATAAAATCAATTTAAAGTCAAATTCAGTCAGATTTTCACATGGTGTTCCAAAGGATTTTTTTCTTTTCATTGTATAGATCCTTAAAGGAACATTCCACTTTTTTTGGAAATATGCTAATTTTCCAACTCCCCAAGAGTTAATAAATTGAGCTTTACCGTTTTGTAATGTGTTCTGCCGATCTCCGGTTCTGGCGACAGCACTTTTAGCATAGCTTAGCATAGATCATTGAATCCAATTAGACCAGAAGCATCGCGTTCAAAAATGACCAAAGACTTTTGATATTTTTCCTATTTAAAACTTGACACCTATCTGTAGTTATATCGTGTACTAAGACAGGCTAAAAATGAAAAGTTACGATTTTCTAGGACGATTTGATTAAACTAAACTCCCATTCCCGCGTACCACACCGGTTTCCCCCGGGGCCTTTCGCGAAGCCCCTCCGGTCCCTGTTGGTCCGGTCACGACCGCATTCGGGATTGAGAACCGCGTCGCGTGTTTACAAACCATACACACAGTTTTCTGAAGTGAAGATACTCAAGACAAGCGCATCGCTATTTCTCTAAGTCAAATTAACATTACACAGGACAATCCCGTCGCATGTTTACAAGCCACAGACATTGCTTTCTAATAGTGAACGGACAAACCTGTCACAGTGACATTTTATCTACTTTTAAGTTGCCACAGGTCCCTGGGGTCTTACGTAAAAAATACTGGTTCTTACAATGTCATTATTTGCAGCTTTGCCTCGTTCAGTGTGGATGATTTCCATTGAAAACTAAATCAATCCATCACTCTCTTGTCTCCCATGAGGCTGGGAACATTGGCTGCTTACGTCATTAAGAGAGCGATTTCTGAAGCGCTCGTATTCTCACAGGCTTGCAGAGATTGGCTCACATAAAAAAAGTTAATGATTTGTCTTATTTCACGTTTTCTGAGTTGGCAGATAAACAAGAGACCCGATTTAAGCATTTAAACATGGAAAAAGTCATTTAAACGCATCATAAAATGACATTAAAACTTGTGAGGTTTTATCAACAAAAAAAGTTTCTCACATTGTACCTTGTCCAAGCACACCAGGTTGAGCTGGCCACACAGATGTTGATTCTCTGTGGACTGAAGGAGAATATTCCCACTTTCCTGAGGCGGCTTTGAGCGTAGACGATACCAGCTGTCATGACTGCCGGAGGTAAGGCACTGTGATGGAAATGATGTGCAGAGACATCAAGATGATTTCCTTCACCGGTTTCTGCCAGGACAAATATCTTCATTCAAATTTTGCTTAAAACAAAGTGCTACAGCTTCTTTAAAAGGTAGATAATAACCTGTTTGAGGATTTTTATGACCAATGAATGGAGGAAGACAATGCTGGCCACGCCCACCAGGCACAGCAAGAACATGTAGGCGTCTCTGTACAGCTTAAAGTCAGTAGGTTTGGGGTACATGATCGAACGGATGAGCTGCTCTTTAGCAGTGCTGAAACCTGAAAATAAGACATGAATGAGCTGAAAAGTGCACACACAGGCTCCATTCCATAACCTAGTGAGCTGCCTACATGACACTTACAAAATAGACTGATACCATATCGCTCTTTACACACCTACACAAAATTGTATTAAACTGTCTCATTGAGTTAACTGCAACATAATTAACAATAAATAAGCAATAACATTCTGGCTCATACCGGTTCTGATCACCACGGCTTTGACCATTTCTCCTGTGTAATAGCGCGTCAGAATGACATTTGTGCCGCAGAAGAGCGTGTGCCCCTTGTGACTCTCTGTGCTGTAGATGACACAACCCTCTCCACTCCTCTTGTCCAGCGGAGGGTTCGGAAGGTCCGTCTTCACAACTGGAAAACTCTCACCTACAAACAGGACGAGAGGGAACAGAAATATCTGTGAGATATACTTCAGTGATCGTTTAATATAAATAAACGAGTCAGTTATCATACAAGTAACATACATTTAAATCAAATCAACTAAAAACAGAAAAATAAAAAAGATGAAACTAATGGGAATATGCTATTGCTGGCAAACAAAAGTTAACTGGTATAATGAGGTGTGATTTTTAAAATACAGACAAAATGAGAAAAGAAAATGAAACAACTGAAAAAAGATCAAACCTGAAAATGTATCTTTAACAAATCTGAGCCTCGAGAGATTTATAATTTCGAAATTGTTCAGATGTGTACGCACTGACACCACAAGCAAGGTAGGAAAACACATCTGGGATGGTTACGTGCGGTAATAAACATAACATAACTCATTAAAATCGTCCGACCAACTCTTTATGCTCGTACAGATTGAGCCCGTTGATTATTTTTTGTTTTTCTAAATATCTCAGCTTTGACACTTCATTAAGCTTTTCTCAGTATAGAAGATTTTGCTTTTCCTTGGATCAGTGCATTGTTTTTTTCTCTTTAATATTACTATCTTGTAATACTGATGGCAGACGACCGTTATCTAAAACATGGCGGTGACTACCCATAATTCAATGCGCAGTGCCGTAGTTTGCCAAGATCTATATGATACTGTAATACTTGTGTCATAGGGCACAGTAGAGAATTTACATCTAGTGGTGGGAATCTCTGGGAAGACGTAGGATTTTTAAAGGATCTTTAAGGCGAAGCAAACAGCCACTATGTCACTACACAGCAGTCCAAAGGTGATTTCTGGCGTTTCTTACTCAAGCTTTATTTTCCCAAAGAGGAAAGAGAAATTTGTGTTTCTCTTTGGGATTTAGGAGTGGAAGAAGCTAATGGAACTGAATACACCGTACAATTCTTGACTTGGCTGTATCCATGTAGGTTCAGATACAACCAACTTTTCTCTGTAAAACAGCCTTAGCGGATGAGACAGAATGTATGGGTCTATGTGCACGTGTGCGTTTTCTGTAGGAGTGTACACTCCATAATGTAAAATGGAGGGTTTTAATTGGGTTATAGCAAGAGCAGTTTGTTATGACCCTGGCTGAAGTGATCAACATCCACCATCGTGCCGAACCGTTCTTAGCACGGTTACATGTTTCCACGTGTTCCTGGTTTGACACAGCACGATTACAAACTGTTCTCGGCTGTCATGGATCGGCACGAAGTTGAACGATTCAGCAACGAGAACGTTTCGCCGTGATGGTGGACAAGCGCTCTAAGTAGGGATGGGAATTGATAAGAATTTAACGATTCCGATTCCATTATCGATATTGCTTATAGATCCGATTCCTTATCGATTCTCTTATCGATTCTCATTGGGTGAGGGAATAAGTACAAATTTGTTTGTTTGTATTAACTCGCTTTAATATCTGATAAGAACATAGCACATACTCAGAGTATACACAAATTATGTGTAGCAACCTCAGAACAAACCTAAAAGTAGGCTACAAAGTAAAGTCCAGGGACCTATAGAATTTTTCACATTCATCATTGGTCCAGACAAAAAAATTAAATAAAACTGCCATTTAAGTGCCATTTAAGTGCCATAAAAAACTAAAAAACAGACTAAAACAGTCAAGGTCATCATCATCTAAATTTGATTGACAATGACAATGGAGATTATTATTCATATAGTAAAAGTTTACACAATGAAATGGCGCTCACATGAACTAAATAGAGAAGTTACCTTCGGCATTAATAGCAGATGACGTCTCGTTAGCTCCGCTGCTGCTTGACTCACTTGTTGTTGCTGTGTCGCTAAGTAGTAGTGTATCAAACACGCGACAGTCCTGCAAATGAATTGCGTGCTGTGTGGCCAAATGTTTCTGCATATTGGAGGTAGTTCCCCCTTTGCCGAAATTAAACTTTTACAGTTGTTGCAAATGACCGCATTGGCGTCTTTTCTAGTGAAATATAACCACACTTTAGATCGCTTCTGCCTCGATTACATGTTTGCTGCGTAACCAAAACAACGCAGCGCGTTGACACATTTGCAACGAGCAGAACCGATAAGCGGAATCGTTAAGCAGGTACGCTAACGGTTCCAAGGAATCGATTCACTTGGCACCGGTTCTAAAGAAGAACCGGTTCTCGGTTCCCATCCCTAGCTCTAAGTCACATTATATTGAGAAACACATCATGGTTCATATTTTTCAAAATATATGAACTAGAAAAGCACCAGTTTAATAATAAGTGTTGAAAATCTTAACAGATGACATGTTTACAATGTACTTGCTTATGCCAAATGTCTTACGCCCGGAGGCGTGTTGCAAAGATGGCCGCCGAGTGTCCCGACTTCCCTAAACGGACTTTGATAAAACTTATTTTTTTAATGGCCAAGTTTTTTTATTTAGCTACTTGATCCGTTCGCTACAAATATGCATAATATAATCTAAATAAAACATTTAAATATATAATAATATGATGTCTACAGTATTTCAAAATAAATATAACTATATTTATAAATGAAAAATATTTTCCATATCAGTGCATTTCTTGCATAAAATCAATGACATGCAATACAAGTTTGCTTCCCTACACTCTAAATAAATGCTGGGTAACTTTTCAACCCAGCACTGAGTCAGGGGACAAAGGGACAGATTCAACCACTGGGTTAAATTAACCCACAAATCCCAACAATAGGATAAAACAAACTTCTTTTGGGTTCAATCAACCTGCTTATGTTAAAGGTCCAGTGTATAATTTTTTGGAAGATCAATTGACAGAAATGCAATATAATATACATAACTATGTCTTCAGAGCTGTATAAAGACCTTACATAATGAACCGTTATGTATTTATTACCTTACAATGAGCTACTTCTATCTATATACACCACGGGTATGGAATTCGGCATGTTGTTTCTGCAGTAGTCCTAAGCGGACAACTGCTCTACAGATCGCGTTTCGTAAATCTCCTTTGGCAAAGAAGCCAAAACATGATGACATCTTAGTGCTGTGTCAGCCACCGTAGTGCTTCAAAATGGAAGGGGAGTGAGGTGTTGGTTGCAATTGCAACCTCCCCCCTAGATGGCGCTAAATTTCATAAACTGGGCCTTTAATTACAAACAAATGTTTGTGTTTGTCCCTTTTTAACCCATTACTGGGATTAAAAATTATTCAGAAATTTTTAGAGTGTATTTTTTTGCCCAATCCTTCTGATAACAAATGTTACATTTCCTTAGTAATGGTCAAATATAATGGTCAACATGATGTCCACTTACCTCAAAAAGAAGGACACTAAAGCGTTACTCAGCACAATAGACAACATAGACAAGCGCCAGCTCAAAGGAACACACACAGCTGAGGAGAATGCAAATACAACATTGTATTACAACCTTATCTGACAGAAGATGAAATTAGGAGAGCTCAGTATGTAACGTACCTCAAAAACATTATAAATGCCAGAAACGGGGAAGAACATGAGGAAAAATAAGAAAATGACGAAAAGTACACACGAGAGGACGAACGGCCCTGTAAACATCTGCATCTCTTGCAAATAGCAGTGTTTGTGAGTCAATGATAAGAATAGAATAGAGGTCTGCAAATATTAAAGTGTCCTATGAATGAATCATATGAAGTAATGAATCATAATTAATCTCTTACAGTTCTTATAGATGGGCTGGCGAAAAGGTTTTCCTTTAGAGAAAACAATGGCAAAGATGACGAGCTGGAACGATGAGACGAAGAACAGCGTGGTGTTCACATCATTCATGATAAGCTTTTCTGTGGAGATATTGAAGATCTCCGTTTGATTGGGTACAGAGCAGTTGTAGATGCTGTTATAACAAACAAATAAACATTAGATATGTATTTAGATATAAGGTTTAAAAAAACAGTTGTGTTTGAATAAGCAATAAGTCTGAAAGTGACATGAAGTGCTGCCATCTCAAAGTGTTACAGCACCACTAATGGCCTGCGGGGTCAGACTGTGTCCTACTTACTCTGTCTTCAAGTACCAGTCCTTATTTTGGATCAAGAGGAAGGCCAAAACCTGGAAACCCAGGCAGATCAGAATCTGGGTCAGAAGTGAGAAGAGAAGAGGACCTGAGACGAGACCCGAAGGCGGCTGGTGGGCGACCAGCTCCTTCCACGCGGAGTTCAGACTCACTGGAAACAAGAAAAGAGAAGTTAAATCATATGTGGTGTGGTCTACACCGTCCACTTATGGGAACTATACTGTAACATTGAATTATTCAAAATGTGTCACAATGAAAATAACTTGGCCCACACAAGCGAACAGTTTTGACAACACCTGAGGATATTTACGTTAATCCATTCCAAAAATCCATTCCAGTACTCAAGTTTCTTATATTGCAGACTTTATAAAATGTACAAAGATGCATCGAAACAAACTAATGCAATAGAGTGCAATAGAGTGTTCAGGAGACAATTGAAAAGACATGATACTTACTGGTCAAATATATTTTTTTTTTCAGACTTTCTGCATCAGGTCTTGGAAATGCTTGGTAATCACACCAAAAGATTTTCCACTGATGGCAAAGTGATGCTGTTCGTGAGGTCTCTGCTCATCCACACTGTGTCCGTCTTCCATTATGATCTCCATCTCCTGTGACCACACAAACACCAAACCACATTACAGTGAACGCCCAGCCACTATTAAACTAGATGAGTCTAGTTATGCCCATTTTAGATAGAGTTAATTATTCAATTTAACAAAGTGCATGAGTCAATCGTGAATTGATTGCATTAGATACTGGATAAGCAACCACCACAAGTATCCACATACATAATAGACCTTATGAAATGTGCTGCAGTAACAAGGTTTGGCCCCTAGAGGACACACTGACCTCTAGTTCTGTAGGCTTATTAGAGGGTTTGCTGGGTTTGTCGACATAGCGTCAGCAATGATGATGCGGTCTTGTGGCTGAATCATGCCACAGTCTTGTGCCACAGAAATGGCCGTCATCATGTTGTCACCTGCCACAAAAAAGGGAGATAATAAGATGCATAATAATAATAATAAGACTAAAGGAGAAAAATCAGCAAATTAAATCTTCTTTTAGGAATGCCCCAGAAATACAGTTAGAAACACTACAAGCATTTATTTATCATAATAAAGAACAACATTTATTATTTATGCATGATACATGCATATTTAAACAAAGGGACATTTCTGAAAATATTCAGAAAATAATCACAATTCATTTCATGAGTTTTAAAGAGTAACTATTACAATGTCCTTAAAATAACATTTCATGCAGTGTGTAATGTTGCTGTGTGTAAATAGAAAGCAGTTTGCCAAGTTGTTAAGAATAACAAAGTAATTGGCTTGGGAGTCGACTCTGAATCACGCGAACGAGTCATCTGTCAAATTTCCATACGGCATCGGATTTGCGGCACTCCGTGTACACTGCACGCGGTAGATCAATCACAGCAGACTAGACCATCTAACCAATCAGATCAGAGTAGGCTGACAGAAAGGAGGGGATAAGAGAGATGAATCGCCACACGAATCATTTGAGAGTCAGTCAAGAAGCAAGGTAATAAAGAAATGAAAGTGTTTTTACACCGTGTATGTACATACACTTGTTGTTGGACACTCCAGGAACCAAAGAATGACCTTAAAAAACACAAAATATTTACTCTTCCAACATTAGATTAGAATTTTTGTATTTCTTTACCTGTGACCATAACCTCCAGCACCACAGGAGTCTCTGTTTTCAGCTTGTTTTGCATAATAATCAAGCCCAGGAAATCCATATTTTTCTCTATTTGATCCACAAGGAGCAATAATTGGACACATTATTACACATAAGACAATTATAACAATTAATAAAAAAAACCTGTAAAAAATTTGTAACAAAGTAAATGAAATCTCTAAAACAGTATACCTGTTGATGTTCTGCACTTTGCGAAATGTGAGTTCGGACTCCGGCCGTCTGTGTGCTAGAGCGATGACCCTAAAACCCTGCTTGGTGTAGTCCTCCAGAACTTCAGCAAAATCCTCAGGTACTGTGATGCATTGTGGGTTAAAAAAACTGATGTATGCAAAAAAGAAGAAATATTAATAATCGATGGACGACACACTGACCTGTCTCTTTTTTGCAAAGGCTTGCCACGACCTCCGGCGCTCCTTTCATGTAAGCATGCCACCGGCTTTCTCCAATTTGATGGACTACCACGCTCATTCTCTGCAGGGCGGAGCAGAAGGAGAGCTGGCGCACAATACCGATCATGTATGACGCCGGCAGCACGAGATACAACACATGGCATGTAAAGATCTCAAACGTGTCCACAAATAAAAACAAATTCATAAAAAGCTTTTATTAAAAGCTCATTCAGTTCCTGAAATCAAAAAACCATAAACACATTAGAACATTCACTCTAAAAAATAATTCATGGCATCTGTCGGCACAACTTAATGATATTTAATTATACTATTATATTAATTCAATTAATTAAATATAATTAATATAATTTAAACTTTTAAGTGTGAAACTCTATTTTGACGAGTTGTGCTGACTTAATAATGTTAATAATTACTATTGCTCTTTATATTGTGTGTAAGTTTAACCTAAATATCCCTAAATATTTAAGTTGCAGTAACTCAAAGTAATTGGCTAGATAATTTAATCTTTCAACACCAATTGAGTTCCGGATTTCAACACTCTTCCCAAACCCATGTAACATACGTAAACAAGTGCAAACTCTACTGTATGTGTCAGGTGTTTGAAAAGCGTAAAGTAAATTTGTTCATGTTCAATCTTTTAACTTAATCTATTATAGTTGAGGTTACATGACTGATGCTTGTTGTATCAAACTATAGCATTGCTGTGGATCTCCATTTCCCATCATGCTTTGCATGTTGCTTGATAATGAGAGGTAATGTAGAAATACAGTGTTATTGTATGGATTTTTATCAAGATGAGAACCGCATGAGACTTCATAATGTTTAATATTCTTGTCTCTTGGCATTTAAAAGGGTTTTGGTTATGTTAGTGGTTTTAAGAGGTAACTTTGTCCTGAAGGATAGAGCATTTGCTTAGGGTGTGGTAAGGATGAAACACAATAAGTATGAATGCTGTTTTACTCAAAAGGCGTCTCATAGGAATTGCTATAGACATTTACATTTATGCATTTGGCAGGCGCTTTTATCCAAAGCGACTTACTGCATTGTCCTATACATTTGTATAAGCAATCCCCTGGGATCAAACCCACAACCTTGCGTTGTTAACACATGCTCTTACCACTGAGCTACAGGAAAGCTAGATAAAATAAAAAAGTGTTTTTACAACAAGTGTCTCCAATTAAATCAGTATTAAAAAGGTTGGAACAGCTTTTGATAATGAGCAACAATTTTTTAAGTTGGTGTTACATAAAAATAAATTTCATCTGTCTGACACCATGTAGTTTGTTGGATGAACTTAATTTTGTTAGAAGTTGTCACAACTCAAAAATATTGATGCAAACTGTTGTTAATTTTTTTGTTGTTTGTTTTGAGTGATTCTTTCAAAATAAAAAACACTTTAGATTACAACTTTAAAGGTAAAGAAAGGATTTCATTGGACAGGACGGAGGTTGTCACTCACCATCTCCTGGTCAGGTGATATGACCGGTGGAGGAAGAAGCTGACTGGGCGGTTTGACCAGGTGAGTTCAATGAAATTGTGTTGAGCCGTCTCTTCTTCTGTGGCTTTTACACAGACACACACAATCACTCAAACAGGCGGTCTCGTGGGAGCATTAAAGGTCCAGTCAGTGAAATCTAGCGGCAAGGTTGCGAATTACAACCAACCGCTCACTCCACCCCTCCAGCTCGAAACACTACGAAGGCTGACAGAACATGGCGAATTAAATGCAAGGGGACCCGCGATGTATGTATAGAGAAATAGCTCATTCTAAGGTAATAAAAACATAACGCTTCATTGTGTAAGCTCTTTATACACCTCTGAAGACATAGTTAATAGTTATGCATATTATATTGCAATTATGTAAATAGATCCTCCAAAAAATTACACTATACCACTTTTTTACCTCAGAGGGTAGAGAACATAAACATAAAAACACTGACCCAGCCTGAGGCCTCGAACATCTTGAGGTCGAGTGGATCTCCAGAGAGCTGACCCTCGATCTTCGTGAGGGAGTGACAGGTGGCCATGCAGGATACAAACTCTGTCGTCACCAAGCTTTTTACATCAGCTTTCATCAGGAAGGTGGAATCTAAGGCAGAGAGATTTTTGGTCACCAAGAGAGCGTCCACTTTGCTAGAGTCAAATAAAATCTTTTTTTTAAACGATTGTACCTGCCGTCTTCAACTCGTTGAATTCCCCACATGTCCAGACTGTCTTCTGTAAGAGTTCCTGTATGAAATGAAGATGAATAATAAAATCAATTTAAAGTCAAATTCAGTCAGATTTTCACATGGTGTTCCAAAGGAATTTTTTCTTTTCATTGTATAGATCCTTAAAGGAACATTCCACTTTTTTTGGAAATATGCTAAGTTTTCCAACTCCCCAATAGTAATAAATTTGAGTTTTACTGTTTTGGAATGTGTTCTGGCCGAGGGGGTTTCTCCGTTGTGGCGATACCCTTTAATGCATAGCTTAGCATAGATCATTGAATTCCAAATGACCAAGCCTTTTGATATTTAACCTATTTAAAACTTGACATCTTATCTGTAGTTTTATATCGTGTACTAAGAACGGCTAAAATGAAAAGTTACGATTTGATTAAAACTAAACAAATATTATATAAATGATCCCTTTTATAACTTCCCTGTCACCTTTAAAACCTTTCCACCACAAAAAAACTCACAATTATTTCAATGTGGTAATGGACATATTTTCAGTAAAAATAAATCACCTGCCATATTCTTAACCAACCAGATGCGTTACACATAGACACGATGTTAAGGACTGTTATGTATTATTACCTTACACTGAGCTATTTCTATCTATAATACCACCAGGGTATGGGGAATTCGGCATGTTCTTTTCTGCAGTAAGGCCTAAGCGGACAACGCTCTACAGATCGCGTTTTCGTAATCTCCCTTTGGCAAAGAAGCCACACAATGATGACATCTTAGTGCTGTGTCAGCCACCGTAGTTTGCTTCAAAATGGAGGGGGAGTGAGGTTGTTTTGGTTGAATTTGCAACCCTCATCAAACCACTAGATGCAGCTACATTTCATAGACTGGGCCTTTAATTTACAAACAAATGTTTTGTTGTTTGCCCTAGTTTTTGACCCATTACTGGGATTAAACATAATTCAGAAATTTTTGAGAGTGTATGTTCGCCCAATCCGTCGATAACAAATGTTTACATTTTCCTTATTAAGGTCAAATTATAATGGTCACATGATGTGGCCCGCACTTCCCTCAATAAAGAAGGACAATAAAGCGTTCCCAGCACAAGTAGACAAGCGCCAGCTCAAGGAACACACACCAGCTGAGGATACTGGCAATACATCATTGTGTATTAACAACCTTATCTGACAGAAGATGAACTGATGAGAGCTCAGTATGTACGTAACCTCAAACATTATAAATGCACCGAAACACGGGTAAGACCATGAGGAAAAAAAAAAATGACGATAAGTACACACGTATATGAACGAACGGCCACGCTGTAAAACTCCATCTGCATCTTCTCTTGCAAATAGCATGTTTTGAGTCAATGATAAAGAATAGAATAGAGGTCAGCAAAATTAAAGGTTGTAACTATGAATGAATCATATGAAAAAAATCATATCAATCTCTTACAGTTCTATAGATTGGCTGGCGAAAAGGTTTTCCTTTAGGAGAAAACGATGGCAACGGACTACGAACCTGAACATGGACGAAGAACAGCGTGGTGGGTTCACTCATTTCAATGATAAGCTTTTTCCTGTGGAGATATTGAAGATCTCCGTAGTTATTGGGTACAGAGCAGTTGTAGATGCGGTTATAACAACCAAATAACATTAGATGTATTTGATATAAGGTTTAAAAAAACAGTTGTTGTTGAATAAGCACTAAGTCGAAAGTTGACATGAAGTGCTGCCCATCTTCAAAGTGTTACGACCACGGGGGCACCACTAATGGCCTCGGGGCTCCATATCTGTTGTACCTACTTACTCTGTCTTTCAAGTACCAGTCCTTATTTTGGATCAAGAGGAAGGGGACAAACCTGAACCCAAACACCAGATCAAGAATCTGGGTTTTAGAAGTGAGAATGAGAAGAGGACTGAGACGAGACCCGAAGGCGGCTGGTGGGCGACAGCTCCTTCCACCGGATATTTCAGACTCATCTGAAAACAAGAAAAGAGAAGTTACCGCATATGTGTGTGGTCCATAGCAACCATCCATTATGGGACTATAATGTAAACATTGAATTATTCAAATGTGTCACAATAAATAACTTGGCCCACACAACGCACAGTTCAACAACACTTGAGGATATTTACGAACGTTTCCCAAATACCTTCCAGTACTCACTTCTCTTATATTGCAGACTTTATAAAATGTACAAAGATGCATCGAAACAGACTAATGCAAATAAAAAGCAAAAAGTGCCCACTATAATTAACCCGAAAGCAACATGAGAAACGTGTTAAAAACACGAGAAAACCACGGCAGCCAAAAATGTGCAATTCATTGATAAATACTAATACGACCAAACAAAAAAAAGAACAACAGCAACAAAACTGCGCTTACCTCGGAGTTGTCTTAACATCTGACAGAACGTCTATCGTCACGTATATAATAATGCATAATTTAGCAAGTCCAGCAGCTGTCAATGACGAGTATGCCAGAGACACACTGTACAGTGTAAATGTGCGCTGATGACGACAGATGTTGCATAATAATCCCATATTCACTTTTCAATGAATTCAAATGTAAATCATTCAATTGTCTCCGAATTTCCTTATAGTTATATTTACAAAGTCTTCGAGTCGTCTGTGTAATCCACGTTGTGAGATATGAGTTACTCCCCAGTTGCCATACTACACAGACTTTATTTGGCCCACTGTGTCATTGCGATCGCTTCCATAGAACATCCGGTCCTTTATCTCGCCAAAATCCGTCACTCACTCACGGTAGATTGATTGACAGGTCTACCTATCTCAGACCCAGACTTGATTGGTTAATCTGAACCAATAAGGGCTGTGTTAAGGAATAACGTGTTTATGACCGCGCTACACATTATTTTAGAAAGTTTTGAAATAATTCACATTAATAAAAGCAAAGAAAAGTCAAGTTGCTCGGGCGGTTTTGTAGTTTGATAAGCATTCAGACTCGCAACGCGCAGCGAATGGCTGTATTTCGGCGCAAAAAATAATTTACAGATTTACAAAACGTAGTTGCGCATGTGAAATTATTTTATATCAAGTATACTTTTACAAATTTTATTCTGCGCATGCAAATCTTTTAGGCGTAAATTGCCTTCATATTTATATTTTATTCAAATACCATCATATTGCTTTGATTTTTATATTTAGTTTTTTTATATTTTAATTTATCTACACAATGGACTGTTACGTTTATACTATCTGAATAAAAAAGTTGTCTAAAAAAATATTACACCATCATGTGAACCCTGCTTCTTCACACAACTTTATTTAAACACTTCTAGAAAACATCCCAATTACCAACAATCGTGATAATGCATACCACCACTAGATGTCCTCGTGTGACATAATATACATTACAACTACAGCACTAAAAAAATAGAATTGTCATTTTAATTTCATTTTTATTCTTTAATGGCGCCACATTTTTGTTTACTGATACCTTATTAATGTAGTTTAATAAAAAAATGTGTTTGTGTTAAAAAATTAAAAATCGTGTTTGTATGTTTTGAAATTCAAATAAAAGCGTTTGACGTCCTGGCAAACTGTCCAATTTATTGTTGATATTTAGATTTCCCGTCCTAAGTAAGCGTCGCCATAGAAACAACAGTTTCAGCCTATTTAGTCAGTGTGATGTACAACTGCTCTGCTACTATAGATATGTACTTTGCACATTTTTATTTTGTTTATGGAAGTGGAAACACTGTATGTGTGGTAACTGCAGAACATTGAAGTGTTATTTTAAATACAGATTATTTCTTTTAAAAACGTACGGAAAACGTGTATTATTAGTTCCTTGTGACACAGGAGGACAACTAACGTTATGTCTCACAGGTTTGTAGGATAAACATTTTCGTAATATAACTATTTTATAATATTAATAATAATTTGAGGCGATACATTTAAAAAAATTAATTCCTTGGACTGTCTTAAAATTATTACAATTGTGACAATAACAACATTGCGACATGGTTCTATTTAAACATAACATACTCTAACTTCATCTAAAGTTGTGATTCCTTTTAACTTAGTGCATTGTAAACCGAGGCTCCTTTAGCAAAACCATCTTTTCTCTAACAGGACATATAATACACTGTGGTCTGAAGCCCATGAAGAGCTCAGCTGTGTACTGGCTCGAGAACTTCCAGAGGAACCTGTGAGAGACAGAGGGAAGTTCTTTCAAAGGCTCTCCACCCTCTACGTCCTTTACCTTCAGATCTTTAGGAAGCTAGAAGAGGCCTATGACCAAAGCGTTCACCCTCAAAAGAGGCGTCTGATGAGACAGGTGCTGGAAGGTGTGATGGGGCGTATTCTGGAGCTCAAAAATGAAATGGTGGAAAATGACTTTTCAGAGTACCACTATATGGATGACATCGTTCAAGACCTGAAATTAATTCCTGTGAGTCAGACTTTTTGAATGTATTTCAAAATCAAATTAAGATTTGTAATTTTAACCCTCAATTTATGCTGGGGTGCAAGAGGCCATTTTAATACTACAAAGACAACAGAATATTTCTGATACTATATATTGAAGGAGGACCTCGAGATTCCAGTCCCCAGGTATTTCATTCGAGAGCGGAACAAAGAGCTTCAGGAAAGAGAAGAAATGTTTGCTACTCTCTTAAACCAAATGGAGTCCATAGACAAACCAGAAGTTGGTTCAGTTGTATTGTGTTTCACATGTTATTCCTTCTAAACAGCAATCACTAGTTAGTCTGAAGTATTATTTCTCTCTTGCACATCCAAGCCTCCGGCTGTGCATGTGTCCACCCTGGAGAGGTCCATTAATCGTGAGAGGAAGGCCAAAGAAAATGCCATTGCGATTACCCCTGACCAGGCCGCAGTTACCATACAGAAGGTACCATATCGCCGCTGTAAACCTTGTATCTCCATATTTATCGATTTTTATTTTATGCTAGAAATCATTCTTGTTAGTCACCCTCTATGTTAGTCATTGGTTGTTACAAATATCTACCATGAAAAGTACTTGTCAGCTTTGACAACACAGTAATCTCATGAAAAAAGCACACCTTTCTTTCCATTTGCTGAAAAATTGCGAATTTGGATGTACAGTACAGTACAGAAGGACAGCGACGATATGCTGTCATCACATTTATAATGCCTCACATTTTATCTGTGATATTCCAATTATTCTTGACAAGCAATCAGCAATGTACCATTTGAAATCTCAAGAACTCACATGCGATGTTTAACTAATATTTTACTATAGCAATGATGTTTTTATAAAGTGTTGATTAATTGATAATATGATTAATAATTTTTGGACAATACATTTTCCAATGAAATCTTAAAAATCTGTTTAGGTGTGGAGAGGCTTTGTACAAAGAAAAAAGCCCAAAAGGCTGCATGAGGAGGAAACGATATTTCTGGGAATGGTAACACGTACTCATTTAATGTACTTTATTTTCATCATTAAATGTATTACAGCATTGATACAGTAGCTGTAGGTAAAACAAAAAAAAGTTTATATTTACTGTGATTCTACAGCTTTTACCGCACGTTGAGAGTGTCACCACGGTTCTGCCACCAATATGGAACTCTAATACTGCTTTTTTTTCTCTGCTGGCTCTGCCATTCTTAGGCCATGAATCCAAAACTGCCCAATGGAATTTTCACATTGGATCACCATAAAGAGACTTCTACAGTATTATTGACAATATTGTATCTTGCATCTTGCACAATGTGTTTGCCTTAACATGTATACTTTTTGCCAAGACAACTTACCCTGCACCAGATGCATTAAGAACAAGGCATTTGTCATGTAACATCCAGTGTGGACAACATGTCTTATTACAAGCGGTAGACAGGGTGAAACTGCACTTGGGAATTGAACCCTGCTATATGAGATAAGTTAATTGAATTACTTCAATAGTGATGCAACAGGTTCATTTCCTGACTACCCTGAAGAGGAGAATGGAGGTTCAGCTCCTATATTTGCTGACAAGACACCTGAGCAGGTTAACATACTTTAGTTCAAGACTGTTCTGTCCAGAAGGCTAACTTAACTAACTTATTAAATGACAGTTTTGCTTTAAAATGTTTTGTAAAACATGCCTTAGTCGAGCTGGCAGCCAACGAGCAGGACGATGGCAACAAAAGCCAGAAGTGAAAAGGAAGAGATGAAGGAAAAAGGAAAGAGAAACAAAGGGAAGGCTAAAGAAGAGGTAGGATTTAAAAGCAGAGAGCCAATGTGATGATGTGTTTTTAGTTTGGATTTTCCTAATGTACACTACTGTCACAGGAGAAAGAGCCTGGACTGAGGATGCGACCCTCTGCTTTTTTAGAAGATCTCAAGAAAGGACACAAAATGTTTTCTGGCAAGTCAGAATGAAATAATTATTCATGTGGTAGAATAACAACACATCAGTGTCAAGGGAGGGAATGTAACTGACTTGTCTGGTCTGCAGAGGTCTGGAAAAACAGAGATGAGTCCAAGAATTTCAGTCAAAGACATGAGATGGAGCTGCTAAAAGAGGAGAAGAGAAAAGTCATCAAGGTGGAAATAAGAAAAGAGGTGATTCATTGGACGTATTTTTACAGTGTGTTATCATGATATTCAGATTTGTGTATGTTTGAGTTCATCATTGGCGATGTTTTTCAAGCACTGAAACAAATGTCATTTTATGTTCAGGTGGATGAAGTGATGAGACAGGAGCTGGCCAACTTAAAGCTGGCAGTGGATAAAGAAAAAAGGGGAAATTCCAAAGGGGCCGTAAAAGTACTGTAAACAATGACTCCCATTGACATTAACACTGCTGTGAGTGTGAAAAATGTATGCATCATTTTCACTGGAGTCGGCCACTAAATTAAAAACTCTTCCTCCAATACGCTACGCTCCAAGCTTATTGGCTTACAGCACTGTTATTTGACCTTGTATTCAAGATATTGTTTGTAATTGAAACAGTTTCACCTCAGCTTACTGTCCTTGTTGAACAGAAAAAAACAAAAAAAGAAGGTATCAAAAAGGGGAAAGTGGAAGAAAAACAAGACAAAGCGGATCTCACATCGGATAGGTTTGTAAATAAATCTTTCATAATCCTTATTGGGGGTTCAGTTTTTTTTTGCAGGATCTTCTTGAAAGTTAAAAAAGTATATATTAAATTAATTAATGCATCAACTGTTTTAGGACCTTGAAGTCACTGTTTGAAGAGCTGGTTCAACAGAAATTGCTGAAAAAAGCAGATCATGTCAAACTAAAGGATTATCTAGGTATTTATGTACAATTCGTGTTTATTTATTATCTTTCTCTTTTGCAAGTTTACATTTTTTTACATAAATTTATGTTTTGTATTACAGGGAACTATAGTTACCTTGGTACAACTCATCTACAGTCTGGCATTGAGCCTAAGCCGTCGCTATCTGATGTTCGACAGGTTGTAGCCCTGTATGCTGTCCTACCATTAGGTGAGTACAGATGAAAAAAAACGATATTGCCAAAAGTATTGGGACGTCCCCTCCTAATAAACAGGTTTGATAACTTTAGTCATTTTCATGCGTACAAATCTTCATTCTACAGCATATAAAGATAGTCTATGTGTGCTTCTATAGCAACAGTTTGGGAAGGGCCTTTTTCTATTCTAACGTGACAATGCCCCTGTGTGTAAGGCAAGGTTCCGAAAGAAATTATTGATTCAGTCAGTGTGGAAGAACTTGACTGGTCTGCATAAAGCCAAGTCCTGAACCCAGCTGAACACATTTGGTGTGACTTTAAATAGCCAAAACTCACAAGGTACCACCATTTTGGAACAGAAATGAGGAATAGACACAAGGAAATGAAATGTTAGCTTTACAGCATATTCAGAGAAATAATGCAGGCTGTGTATGTTCTTAAAGTCATGAAGCTTTATTTTTAAACATTTAAACAAGAGCCATTACAACTATGTATTACACACTCACCTTAATGATTTCTATACATTGCCATACTCTGCCAGAAATAAACATAAACATTGCAAATAACGTCCAAACTAACAATTCATTTTGACACACATGTCAACTAAAAGTAATTGAACGCCTGGTACACTGCAAAACAGATTATTATTATAAGTCAATGACGCCCTCAGTCGGCTGGGCATACCAACATGGCGACTCGATCGCTTTAGGTGGTTTCACCTCCTGCCGTTGTTTAAGCCTTCTATGCCCAATCCCGTCATTTAAATAGATCAGTGATTGTGGCTGAGAGTAAAAGAAAAAGTATTTTTTTCGCTGTAGGTTCTCAAGCGGTTCATGAGAAAGCTCCCCTAGTGAAGTCTATGCTGCTAGTGGGACCATCAGGAGTGGGCAAGAAAATGTTGGTCCATGCCATCTGCCAGGAGACCGGAGCCAACCTGTTTGACCTTTCCCCATCAAATGTGTCTGGGAAATACCCTGGTAAAAGTGGACTGCAGATGATGTTACAAATGGTGTTTATGGTAAAAAGGCTCTGTGATAATGGCAGGGTCCCACATTCTTTGAATTCCAACTAGACATTTATTATTATTATGCATTTTATTATTATATACTATATATATTATATTTCTATGTAGGTAGCCAGACTGATGCAACCCTCTGTAATATGGATTGGAGATGCTGAAAAGATGTTTTACAAAAACGTACCAAAGGATGAGGAGGTAAAGAGTGTATATAATGTGACCCATTTGTAACTGTTCTTGTGGGACTGTTCAAACAGTTTTTATGGTTTCATACACAGTTAGATCCAAAGCGTCTGACGAAAAATTTGTCCGTGATTCTCAAGTCCATCAAAGGGGAAGACTGTGTTCTGATAGTGGGAACAACAAATGATCCTCAAAGTGCAGAGCTAGATTCCTTGTGTGAATTCTACAATAAAATCATCCTCATTCCTCGATCAGACTATGCATCAAGATATCGTAAACTAACATTTATTTTGAAATTCATTTTAATGTCAGATTATACTGTCATCACAATGTTTCCAGTCAAACCTGTGCATGTTTTCACAGTAATATGGAGAGAGCTGATAAAAGATAATGGAGGAGAAGTGACCAGCAACCTGGATCTCAGCTATCTGACGAAGATCTCTGAGGGCTGCACACCGGGTCACATGGTGAAGGTGGTTCGTAGCGTTTTGAGTGAACACCGCATTCAGCAGCTCCCTAGAAGACCACTTATGGCTTCAGAGTTTGTGTCTCCACTTGCTGGAGTCGACCCTGAGTTTCAGGATGAAGAAGAAGCCCTGAAAGTAAACAACTATCCTTCTGATGTTTGCCATGACATGATTTCACATTACTCATTGTTGAAAGTTCTAATGTGATACAACCCTAATGAGGTCATGTCAAATGTGATATAACCCTATCTCACTGAGCATGCGGCACAACTCCTTGTCCAGGCCCTGGTGATCTCAAAGTTGGACAACTGCAATGCTCTCCTTGCTGGTCTTCCTGCAAAAGCTATCATCAAAAGTAGAACAAAACGAACCAGCACAAGACAGCAAATACGAGGGCAATATATAGGGTGACTAACAAAGGAAGATAACAATGGGCAGGTGTGGGTAATGGGACACAGGTGGAAAGCTATATAAGGAACGAGAGGGACGGGGCCAAAGACGAGACTGGAAAGAACACATATTAAGTCATGATCGACAATAATATGATTCTCTCCACACAAAACCTAAGGCTTTGTCATGACTCTGCCACAAGATCAAGAAAGACATGACATGAGAGGCAGAATCATGAAATAAAACTAACCCTTTCTCTCAACAGGTAGTGGTCTAGCTTTTGTTGAAACCAGTAACTTTGTATTTGCACCTACTGTATTATTGCTCCTATATGACATATCGCTTATTGCTCCCTGAACTCTTTGTCGTCTCTTGGATAAATGCGTCTGCGAAGTGACTAAATGTAAATGTCTAATGTGATGATATCTCCTTTTTTGGATTGCTAGTCTCTTAACCTAATCAAGGAAACACTCAGATTTTGAATCCTGGTGTTTTTTTTTGTTTAACAGAACTGGTATGCTAAGACTCCCCTCGGCAAAAGGAGATGTACATCCTTCTTGGGAAAGGAGGGAAGAGATAAAGAGACCCCCCAAAAAGAAGGCAAAGGTGGCATGAAAAAAGGACAAAAGTGACCAACCACAGTATTACATTTCCTTGCAGTCAGCAATAAAAGTGTTTGTTTGCTTATGTTTATTTCCTATCATTTGTTTTGTGTGTGTGTACATAGCTTTGAGAGGTTATAAATTATAAAATAGAGAAAAGGGATAAATGACCACATAGCATACTGTAGCCTATTTGTTTTGCTTATCATCAGTAAAGCAATAGTATGTTTATGGTTTTATAAATACACAAATACCATAACCTTCATTTAAGGAGATATCTATCACTAATCACTAGTAGGCCTATATAACTAAAATCTGATCGTGAAAAGATCAGAGAGCTCATGCTATTAAAATACTGCATTTACAGTTATTGATTTAAGAATCAAATTAATAAAGGAAACTTTAACTTAACTTAAAAGGTGAACAGTAACTTTCCTCATTAAATTTGTCTGTGTCAGACCCTGTTTATACCTGCTATTAAGATGCGATTTTAAGTGGTATAAAGACACATTCCCATTTACACCTGGTGCTATAACCCGTCTCTTTTGACCACTTCCACTCTGATTTCTTCCAGTTGGAGTGATTATGGTTGGGGAAATGTATGTTTTTTTCAGATCTTTCAATCAAATAAGTGCAAATGAAGAGTTTGTTTCAAAATGAGGATAACTCGTGTTTTTAAACCTTTTCAAAAATCATGTTTTATTGTGCATTCCAATTAATATCAATCAAACTTCAGTTGGTTTGTTTTGATTTAAGCCACAATAACTCAAATGTTACAGCTAACTAACACAATAAAAACATGATAACATAATAAAAGAACATACTCTTCAAATATCCCATATTGATAGCCAATAGAGGGATAGACAGAATTTTGTCATCATTTACTTACCCTCACGTTGTTCCAAACCTGTATACATTTCTTTGTTCTGTTGAACACACAGGAAGATATTTGGAAGAATGATACTCACCAAACAGATCTCACTCCCCATTTACTTCCATAGTAGGGAAAATAAATACTACCTTTTGTTTACGTTTGTTTTATTACATGTATTTGTGCTATAGCTCGTAATTTGATTATTTGTTATTTTTTTAAAGACTGATTCATGAGTTACCATAGTTTCATCATAACCTTGTTTAAAATGTGAGAATATATGAACCCCCTTACCCTTAAACCCTGTGTCCCGTCATGCTGAAAAAAGCCAAGATTGGCAGGTCTGTAAATTCAGGGGTTCCCAAATGTTCAATCCAAAAGGTATAATTCCAACAATTTTTTTAAATATAGAAAAGCACACTACTTCCTTTTTAGTATTTTTTATTTTATTATGAATGAATAAGTTTGATTGCAATTTTAAAATACCTTATGGTAGGGCTGTATATGATTATGGTAAAAATCATAATTGATTATAGAATAATCTATATTATTTCCCTTGATATGGTAATGTTGATTATTTATGTTGATATTTAAGTTTTAAAATGAAAATTGAAAATTATGTGCTGTAAACGCACCACATGCACCTTCACTGTCATTTTTAGTCATCGGAGAAAGCATTACCTAATCCTAAGAGAATCATTGGATAACATTTAAACAGTGGGTGGCCCCTGAAAACGAGTCCGGCCCTGAAGATGATTAGTAAATTAAAATCAACATTCATTTAAGAACCTATAAAAATACTTAGAGTCACAGTCCAGTCCCCAATTACTGTTGAACTTGGAGCACACAGATTTATCTGATGACTTTGAGCGAAGATACACAGGTGTTTCCTTTGCGGAAGTGTTTTATTAACTAAACCTAACGCATGTATAAATTCTCCAATTTAGAACTATTTCAGACAGTAGTTAATATTCATATAGTTGTAGTTCATATTTATGTATAACATACATTTGACATACCTTATATACATTTCTGAGCACATTTAAGCATGTTTTAACTAATTTTATTCAAGTGGGGATTATGACATCTGTCTAAAGTAGGTATTTAACTTTGTTTTATATTTTCAATGTGCAATGTGTACAGTCATCATTAATTGACGACGCTTTGAAGTGACGCTAGAGAGGCGAGGATATGCATTTTTTTTGCTCCCTTCCCTGGCATCCTGAAGGGGTGGAAAGGAGTAAAGGAAGCGAGGAAAGGAAACGAGGATGTACAAAGTAGAATTGAGAAGCACCCTTTGAACCCCGTACAGCATCGAAGCCCTCACTTCTGACTTTATAAGTGGCCAAATAACCCCTTGAAGGCTCCTTCACCGTATAACATAACATCCAGATACCCCTTTGGGAAGAGTTAACCAACCATCAAAGATTGTCTTTGCATAGCATAGAGTCAAAACAAAAATGATCTCATTGCACAGTTATTCACAGCTAACTCAAAACACAACTATTAAAACATAAGTAGATGTACCAAACATACTACCAAAAGAAAAAATATACCATCTGACCAATATAAAAACATTAACAACCTTTCAATAACTTGTCCAACATCTGTGTGCGGGCATCACACTAGCGTGTTTACGTGTGTTAAATTGTGAATAATGTGCTAGCAAAAGCCTCATACTTGTTGATCTTCTGGACGGATCTAGAAAGGGGAGCAGGTGCAGTGGCGTGTCTGTTGAAAAAAGTATAAACTGTCCCCATTTCAAGTCATGCATATTGATCAAACCCAGAAGAGAAAAAACAGAACATTTAGGGGGACATTTTTGTTTCTTATATGGCGAGATAAGGCGAACTGACTCTGTCCCCGCAAATTACCATTACTCATTGACAGGACAGGATATTAAAAAGGAATCAATTCCCAGTCACCGGTAATAGTGCGAACCAAGATAACACAATAAATTGTATTGTCATGAAGGTTGTTTTTGTACAAGCTACTTTAATTGCTGATGATTCAAATGAATATACATTTTATCGAGAGGTATACAATGCTGTACAATGCTGTCGTTAAGAAATGTTTGTACAGCATCGAGTTATGCATACGTATATAATGATAATAAGTTGTGTGGCTGTGTTAGACTGAATTCGTTTTAGACTCATTCTTTCACCATCACAGACTTACAGTATCTGCTGTACATCCCTTGGAAGGAAAAGACAGTGTGCTTAGGTGCAAAGTGCAGGAAGAGGGAGTTGAAATGCCTCCAATGAAAAGGTGTGATGCTATGGGGACAACTGCTGAACATCCTTTAACCAGCGCTGTCCTAGTAACTCCACTCCAGTTTAACCGCTACAGTTGATCCTGCATAGACGCTGTTCTTAAAGGGGGGATTTAAGCAGTTTCATGTATTCTGACTTATTAAAGGTGCTGGCTTCTCATGCTTAACATGGTCAACTTAATAAAATCGAGTTGGACATAGTATTTCTGTGGTTGATACTCTCCCCCAGCACTCCAACTTGTTTCAGAAAGTTTTTTATAAATCTGGATCCCCACACAATTCCAGACATTGATTAATTATGTTTTAAAGGTATGGACCCACTGCATCAAAAACGTGTTTCAAGATAGATGAAGGGATGGCATCCATAGAGGAGCCCAATGGCTTTAACTGACCCACTATTTCTTGAAGATGGGAGAGAGAGATAGGTTCAAACTTCTTAAACACTGCTGTAATAATGGCATTAAGGATCAGGAGAGGGACAAGATATCCCCAATCTCATGTCGCAGATCTTATTTACAAAAAATGTAAGAAAATCATCACACAGAGTCCTTGATACAGAAGGATATTTATAAACAGGTGGATTAATAACAGAGTTAAAAACAGTAAAAAGTGTTCTTGGTCTACGGTAATTTTTGGTAATGAGATTCGTGAAAAAATACCCATAGAACTGGCACAGGAGGCGGCCCACCAAGCCAGGAAATGACCCCAGCGGAGGAGCTGGCACTCAATTTAAATAAAGGGAGGCCAGTGATGGAGGGGATCCAGGGAGAGCCAGTAACAGACTCTGTCCCAGACACACAAACTGTCCGCTTCATACAAGGTACATATTGCAGTACTACTGCACATGGAACACAATCAAATAAATATATTATACTGTCTGACTGTAGATTTCCTTGCAGTGTCTGGGAACAGGCTTACACTTTTGGAGCCACCAGATGATGTTCCAGTCAGTACATTGTATTGAAATCACAGGCTTGGTATGTCTTTTGAAATCTTAATTCAAGTTATCTTAATACATGTATGTATACAGGGGGAATGCTTGTATGCAGCTGCAGAATGCACTTCTGAAGATGAGGAGACTGTGTCACTGGACTCCAGAAGGCTTGATGTATGTCAATTTTATGGAAATATCCTGCTGATTTAGTCCATCAAGGATATGAAGTCAGTGATGTGGTGCTAATAGAAAATATGTGTAACAGGACTCAGATGCTGCACAGTCTCCTAAGCAGCCTGGTAACATTGTGAGTATTGTAAATTAAATTAAACCAAAGTAAATCTACATTATGCCCAAATCCTGCTGTGCTTCTTTTACAGACTTCACAAACCGTCAGAACATTGTATGCAAAGCACCTGGAGAGACAGATAGAGCTGGCAGACGTTAAAATAAAACTCGAGAATTTTTTCATGCCTAAATGCTCGTCTGAGGATTAGGGCTTCCTCATCTAGTACATCCTCCAAAAAAGGGCAAGCCATTATAAACAGGTGAATTAGAGGACCTATATATACTATATTGCACCTCGTCATAGAAAACATCTTTGCAACTTAATCAGCTGTGTTATGTAATCTCAATTACTGCAATAAAACACATATTTATGAAATCTTTGATGGCAACTTGACAAGCAGTCTTCATTAGCATAGCAATATAACACTTGGCCCGAGTAATAATACTACCACTTAAATCAATATAAAAAGACTGTTGCAATCACAAACAGCCAACAGATTTAAATGAAATGAGAAATGACTATATATGTAATATTTTAATACAGGATAATTTAAATGATGAAACATACTTAGAAAGACCATGGACATGCTGTGATCAATGTGAGGAAATAATGTGTTTGCTGCATGGAAACACATTAATTCCTCACAGGATTGACGGTGGAAATGCAGGTGAATCACTAGGATTCATCTTAGCCTGGCTGTTAGCCTGGTCTGGAGCAGCAGCTGCAGAGAATAAATCACCATAGTAACTTGGCCGGGTTAAGTTTGAGCTGAATGAATCAGTGAGGCTTTTTCAACAAACTGCATTGTTGCTTCGAAGCTTTTGAAACAGTGCTCTACTTCGCCATCTGGTGGTCAATTTAAATTCCTACACCGACTGCGTTACTAGGGTTGCACGGTGTACCGGTGCTACGGTAGCATCGCGATGTTGAAGCTTCAAAATACCCGCGATGCCTCTCTATTTCTTAAACGTTAGTATCCATAGTTGATGTTGCGTATTCGCATTAATATTCATTTGAACACTCACATCTGCCTTTTTGCGGTGTTTATTTCCTAAATGAATGTGTGTTTGAATGACTCGGATGAGTTAATGATTCAAATTGGCGTTTTGAACGAGTTGCTTAAATGATTCACCAACTTTGACGCCACCTATTGGCCGTCTTAGTTCTGCATTTAAAGTAAGCCTAACATTTCCCTTTAATAAAGACTGATATAGCAATGAATATCACATTTGAATTAGTTCCCACGTGGAAAATGATCTAGAGTTCTTTAGTATTTACTACAGTAAACTACTACAACTCATAGATACTGTTTTTTAGTATACTACACTATTTGCTACAATTTATCCAATTAATACAGTTAATACAACAACATATTCTAGTGCAAAGTATAATACAGTTTACTATAGTTAATACAAAATGTTTCATCTAAATCTTTGTTTTTTTGTAGATTTGAATTACATGGCATAGCATTGTGATACTGCTCAACCTGATTTTGCCAAGTGGTTGATGTCCTCAGGACAACATATTTGGTTGACCTAAGGACAACATTTTTATAAATAAAACCTTAACCCACACCAAACCATAACCATAAAACTTACCCCTAAAATCAGAGGGAAATGATAAGTGAAAAACAATGGTCTAGAAGCACCTAATCCTGCTTGGAAAATTAAATTTAAAATAAACTGTAAACTTTGTATCGAGATACTTCAGCTGGTATAGTATATGTTTATAGTACCGTGACAACCCTACTGTGTAGTCTATTTAAGGACACAGCTTGGTGTAGGCAGTAGTATGACAAAAGATGAATAAATGAATTGGTCAAGTACACTAGGCTTCGGCCTAATTTAAGTCTATTTAGTTATATTAAATTAACTTAAAGTTTTCTGTTTGACCTATTAGACTCTCTTTTTCACATAACAATCCAAGAAGGAAGATCCTTTCCTTAACTAAAGAAATGTACCACATGCTGGCAGGATTTCCACTGCCTGTTTTGCAGCTCTTCTTTGTTTCACCCAACAAAAGTTGAGCAGAGTAAAATCCCATTTGGAGAGCCATTTAAAACGTGCAGTTCTCCATAAAGTTAACATTTGTCAACATTATTTTGGGCAATGCAAATTGAGTTATGTATAATATGTTGTCCTGAGGACATCAACCACTTGGCAAAATCAGGTTGAGCAAGTCATTGTGTGACTGTGAGGACAGAATCACTGATCTATCAGTCATGTTTCATGTATCACTAATCTTGCCTTTATTTATTTATTTATTATAGGGCTTGCCACAGCAGACAAGTGGAAATGACTGTGGGATTTGTATGCTTATGGTAAGTGTCTGTTTTATTTTTTGGTAAGCATATGCATGTTTCGGTCAACATTGTAAATAAACTGTTTTCCTTCTCTGTTTCAGTATACACTTTCCATTGTGACAAGGACAGGGTTTGAATTCCAGGAGGTAAGTTGATTAAAAAAAATGTAAATAAGGAACAAATTGCTTACTTTAAATGTTGCTTATAGACATACTTGTTGAAGAAAATGGAGACATTAAAAAAAAGTCAACTTTTAATTGACACATTTCTTTCAGATGGACATGCCTTTGATTCGGAAGTGGTGGTGTATTCTTCTAATGGAGCATTTTAAAATTGATGAGTATAACAGCCTTAACAATAAACAATATGTGTATATTCACCCGGTTGACTACATTAACTTAATGTTATCATTAGACTATCAGTAGATGTCTGGATGTGAAATTTTGTTTTTAGTATTTATTTATGGCAGTTGTGCACAAATGCTTTATCTTATGCAATACTTTAGATTAATATTCTTATTAATGTTTGAAAGGTATGGCCAGAGGTTTGCCTTCTGGACTGATGAGGCCAGAAGCTTGTTACAGGGAAGCCTTCAGCCAGTATTCAGAGTCCCAAAAAGACGTGCCGTCACTGAGGAAGTTCCAGCTCACATGCTGCCTTTGACCGCACAGCAGAGGAAAAGAGACTGGTGGACTTCATTGTACAGTCACCAGGAGCTGAACAGCATTTGGTGGTACTTAGACAATATTCATCATTACAGTCTCGCAGTAAAGAAATCAGCCAGGGCTTTTGTTAGAAATATGGTCAACTATGCGGCCCATTTATTGGCAGTCACAGGCCAGTAAAAAACCCTGTCTGTGATTGGTTGCCTACCTGCCTCTCTATATACATAACTGCCTCCCTGCACACAAATCGCACATGCACTCATTGATCTTTACCAGAGTCGTTCTCCAGCAGTACTCAGGCATTGCATGTTCATTTGTTTCGATGTTTAGCTTTGAAATAACCCTAAAGGTAGGGCGTAGAATAGTTTGGGTTGTTTGCTTTAAAAATCGATCTTAGTCTTGCTCGTTTCTCCAATTCTGCATAGTCTAGCTTTAAAGTCAGTTGTTCATTCACTAGTGGTTTCCTCCACAGTCCTTTCGTCAGGTGCTTGTATACCTTGACAGTGAAGAACAACAGAACACTCTTTTTGCCTTTTTTAAGTCAGTACTGCATAAAACCCCAATGCAAATGAGATTCACATAGGAAGTGCAGTTCATCTGTGGTGTTCTGTTTCCAGAGGTATATACAGTATGTAATGTATTGTGCGTGTCTCTGTCCTTTCATAGCCTACTGTATATTATACTGTAAGCTGATTATGTGCAGACCTCTACATATTTCAATATACCATTTTATTTTGATAGGTGGCCTGGCTGGTCTGAAAAAATGGTCACTGCAGGATGCGGAGCAGGCCTTCATCGCTGTTCCAGAATATCATCACAGGTAATAATACCTTTATTTAACCAAGAAAGGACTCACTGAGATAAAAAAATCTCTTTTCCAGGAGTGTCCTAGAAGTGCGGCCCCAGAAGTGCTTCCCTGTGTGTGTGCAGCCTCCGATATTGCAGTCTGATAATATTGGCGAGCTCGCAGCCTTAGCTGCACACACAGCTCTCACTCTTACAGCTGGCCTCCGTTACACGTGAATCACGTAATGACATATTTATCTAAAACGGTGTTTTGTAGTTTCTACCAAAACATCGATACTAATGTGTTTTAACTACAGATTTTATTTATTTACTAATGTAACTAATGATTTATAATAAAGAATAACTACTTATTTCCCATACACCTAGTTTTGCACACGTTGCTCTTCCCTGCCCTGCTGTGGTTTGTAGTCCGCTATCACGTGACTCAGAACCCCCATCGCAAGCACGCAGACGCTACTGCAGCCAATGAAAAAAAGAGGAGATTAGATTAGAGCAGATTACAGAGGAGGAAATATGAAATGACAAATATTTACAGTTTGCCTGGCCTGATGTGTGGAAACCGAAAGACATGTTGAGACATTTGTAAAAAGAAAGCAAGACACTTGTGATTTCTGTTAGAAATGTATCATAACTTGTATTCTTTGTGCTATTTATATGCCTTGTTGTTATCATGGTATAGATTTGTAATTTTCTGCCTTTCATCTCTTAGGTCAGCGTTTTTGGCAGAACCAGCCAATGCTGCATGGAAATATGCCAGCCTGCTGCAACCTCTTTGTCACAGTCACCAGCTAGAGTGCCCTTGTGCTCCACAAGAGGGCACCCCATACACCACCCGGACTGACAATTTTGCCATTTTCCCATATGCCTTTGGACTCATTATTAATCAGTTTTGCATTCACCTGTGTCTTGTTACCTGTTGCACCTCTGTCTATTTAAACCCGGTTTACACACTCATTCATTGCTTCATATTAGTTTTAGTTACAGCTGCTTTTGTTTTCTGTTCCCGGGTTTTGTATTGTTGACTGATTATCTGTGTATGACCTCTGCATGGGGGGGCACGGTGGCTTAGTGGTTAGCACGTTCGCCTCACACCTCCAGGGTTGGGGGTTCGATTCCCGCTTCCGACTTGTGTGTGTGGAGTTTGCATGTTCTCCCCGTGCCTCGGGGGTTTCCTCCGGGTACTCCGGTTTCCTCCCCTGGTCCAAAGACATGCATGGTAGGTTGATTGGCATCTCTGGAAAAATTGTCCGTAGGGTGTGAGTGCGTGAGTGAATGAGTGAGTGTGGTGTGCCTGCGATGGGTTTGGCACTCCACCAGGGTGTATCCTGCCTTGATGCCCGATGACTGATAGGCGCAGGCTCCCCGTGACCCGAGGTAGTTCGGACAAGCGGTAGAAAATGGATGGATGGATGGACCTCTGCATGGTTTTGGATTGTGCCTTGGTTCACCCCTTCAATGAAACTGCATTTGGATCCTCACATCTGTGCCTGTGCAAATCGTAACACTCTTACTGAGTGGGGTCGTCCACTTTTCAGGTTGCATGGCTACTCTGACCATCAGGATGTTGAAGCTGTTTGGGCTTCCGAGCATCAGTGTCAGCATCTTCTTCCAACATCAGCACTTGTATGGGATTTGTGCAGATGTGGCAGAATGAGCAAGCAGGGATCATCTGAGAAGTAAATGAGACGAGGGACTGATCCTGTCTGGTGACTGCAGGTAGCACACTTCAGCTTATTCAAATTGAAAAAGAGTCAAATCTGTAATATAATATAGTTTAATGGATTCTTTCTTTTTGTGCCTAAACGTCTGAAAAACAGTTTTTGACATGCATAGGTCAGATTCTCCTGGCAATTGTGCAAAATATGGCACATACTCTTTGATTGAGGACAGAATCAACATGGTTTTAGATACATTTTTCCATGCGAGTTAGTGTTAACACTCACATATCACCTGTCCAATGTTACACAGAGACATGACCAAATGTTTTTAACAGAGCTCAGAGGTCCCAAGTAGCACCTGGTGTGAGTTAGAGGGTCTAAAGCACAACATAAGGGTTCTGACTGAGCAACATATGCAAGTGTCAGTCCTCATCACAGACAGAAATCAGCAGGTGAAGATGCGCATGTACACAAAAAAGAATTTCACCTCTACCACTGGACTTTCACTCCTAATGGAGATGCAGATGTGATGGAGGTCAAGTGGAAAAGCCAACCATGTTTAGGACATTCATGAACACGGTACTTCTATGTTTCCCTGCTGTGCACATCCACCTCTGGAGTCAAGGAGTGGCTGGAACCAGGTGCATCATATGTTTATTATGTGGCTGAAAATGTACAGCAAACTCACAGTGCATACTCATAACATTCTTGCTAATCTAGAATATACCTGGATATTTCTTGCATAATAAAGAACCACGTACTATCCAGTGTGAGCGCACTTCATACTCATTTGAAGGGACATTGATTTCAAACAGCCGAAAAGTAGAAAAAACCATGAATTAGATGGAACACAAATCCCACATTCATTGTGATTGTACAATCATGCCTAAATGTCAATTTATTTCTATGGCACAATTAAACACAACAGCAGTTAACCAATGTGCTTTACAACAAAAACACAGACAGTTTGAAAAGAATGAAAAAATAAATAAATATCCATAAATTATTTATATATATATATACAGTGGGTACGGAAAGTATTCAGACCCCTTGCAGAATCTGAAAAAAGCTGAAACATTTGGAAAAAGAGGATTTTTGAAAATGAAGGCTTATTTTTTATTTAGTCCTGACCTGAGCAAGTTATTTCACTAAAGAAATGTTAACATAAAGTTCACACTAAAGATTAATAACAGAATTTCTCAAAATAGCCTCGTCCAAAAGTTGACATACCCCTGATTCTTAATACTGTATGATGTTGTCACGGAAGGACTGTAAACTAAATCAAAAACTAGAAGTCTAAACCAAAAACATAACTTTAATAAGAACCAGGGGATGAGACACATTGACATAAATAATAACCAACAACAAACTGAAGAAAACACAGGGCTTAAGTACAAAATATAACAAGGGATAAACAGGTGCTGGAGATAAACTAATCATAAGACCGGGTGAAAACTATTAACTAATTAGCCGGCTGCTCGGAGCCTGGAGGGCGCCGGCGGCTCGTGAGGCCTGGATTACGCCCCCCCTCCCGGCCGTCTCCGGCTCGGAAGCCTGGAGGGAAGGGCCGGCCTCTCGGCGGCCTGGAGGCGGCCGGCCGCGGGAAGGCCTAGGGCTCGTGGGAGGTCCGCCGCTCGGGACTCCTGAGGGCGCCGGCCGCTCGGGAGGCCTGGAGGGCGCGCCGCTCGGAGGCCTGGAGGGCGCCGGCCGCTCGGGGAGACCGACGACCGGTCTAGCCTGGAGGGCTATCCCTCCCATATGGCTCCCCCCCAAAAAATATTTGGGCTTAGTCCGGGAGCTCATATGGGGGTTGGCCTGGACCGGCTGGGCAGGCGGGCTCTGGCGCTGGCAGCTGGTCTGGCGGCTGGCAGCGGGCTCTGGCGCTGGGGCAGCGGGCTCTGGCGGCTGGGCACGGGCTCTGGCGGCTGGGCGCGGGCTCTGCGGCTGGGCAGCGGGCTCTGGCGCTGGGCAGCGGGCTCTGGCGGCTGGCAGCGGGCTCTGGCGGCTGGCAGCGGGCTCTGGGCGGCTGGGCAGCGGGCTCTGAAGGCTCTACGGGAACGGCTTGAGAGGCACGGATATCTGCGCGCTCTGTCTCCAGTGGAGACTTCGGAGAGATCGCGAGGTGAGTCGGATTGCCCGCAGCGTGCACGGACGGGATTGGATGATCGATCTCATCCGGGACGGTTTCGCTCAAACGGAGTTGAGCGCCCAATAACCACCGAATGAGATCGATAAACTCCACAACAGGTCTGTCCTTGAACTCAGGACACAGACACCGAAGGGAGTCATCATCCAATCCCAACAAAAAACACGCATTAAGCGAGCGATCATTCCAACTCACCTCGCGACTCAGAATGAGGAAGTCCTCCACATATCTCTCCAGAGGACGGCCGTCCTGGCTGAGGTGGTACTTCAGATTGTCCTCTGGAGAGACGTTGAGCCGCAGATAATCCATTTTTTAAAGGTTGGTTATTCTGTCACGGAAGGACTGTAAACTAAATCAAAAACTAGAAGTCTAAACCAAAAACATAACTTTAATAAGAACCAGGGGATGAGACAGGGGATGAGACAGGGGATGAGACACATTGACATAAATAATAACCAACAACAAACTGAAGAAAACACAGGCTTAAGTACAAAATATAACAGGGATAAACAGGTGCTGGCGATAAACTAATCATAAGACACGGGTGAAAACTAATGAACTAATAATGAAATAAACCAGGGGAGGAAAAAACCTAACAAAACATAACACAAACGTGACAGATGTTACCTAAACAATCAATGAGAGTTTTTATGTTTAGTCATAGATGTTTAAGGGTTTCTTGTTTGTCATGAGTCATTAGACTGTCCACTGATCTTCAAAACAATCACCCAGGTCCTCCACAATCTTTGCTTTTTCAACATTTCTGGATATTTGACTCATGTCCAGCAGTAACTGTATGATGTTGAGATTCCTCTTTTTACAGGGACTCATACACAACTATTACAATAGATGGAAACATTTAGTTCTGCCATCAAAGTCAACACCATTCAAGTCATGTGGGTGTAAACCTATGAAAATGGTTTTGGTGGAAAAAAAATTATATATAATTTCCTGAAAAACATTTATGTATCTTTAAATCTTCTGAAGCACATTAGTGAATAAAAAAATAAGATGTATAAATGAAACAATAACAATTTAAACCAAAACCATTTTCAGAGGTTTTAAACCCACATGACTTTAAATGAATGGTGATGACTTTGATGGCAGAACTTAATGTTTCTATCTATTGTAATAGTTGTGTATGAGTCTGTCCTCAATGTAAAAAGAGGAATCTCAACATCATACAGTTACTGCTGGACATGAGTCAAATATCCAGAAATGCTGAAAGATCATTACCAACAAACAACCCTTAAACAACTATGCTAAACATAAAAACTTTCATTGATTGTTTAGGTAACATCATACAGTATTAAGAATCAGGGGCGTGTAAACTTTTGCCCTGGGCTATTTTGAGAAATTCTGTTATTAATCTTTAGTGTAAACTTTATGTTAACATTTCTTTAGTGAAATAACTTGCTCAGGGCAGGACTAAATAAAAAATAAGCCTTAATTTAAAAAAATGTTTCTGCTTTTTCCAGATTCTGCAAGGGGTCTGAATACTTTCCGTACCCACTGTATGTCTGTGTGTGTACAAACATGTGTATAAATATACAAATGACACCAGCAGCTGTTAAAAACAAAAAATACTCAATTACCAAATGCCAGTTCAAAAGGTATGTTTTTTTTACTTTGATTTAAAAACAGATATGGATGAGACAATAGTTTTTAATTTTGATTTTGGAACACGTAATAATCTCTGATTAGTTACCGGAAAGAGGCAACTGGGCAATATTCTGTCAGTAGATCCGAAACGTAATAAGGGGCCAAGCCATTTAGCGACTTAAATATTACTAGAAGAATTTTGACAAAACAATATCTTGCAGACAACCAGTACAAAAGAGTGTAATATTGGAGTAATATTAATATATTTTTAGTACCTGTCAGAAGTCTTTCCGTCGCATTTTGTACCATCGGGATAAAGCTGATTGGCTAACCCCGCAATAAAGTGAATTACAATAATCTAACCTTGATATTAAAAATGCATGAATTATTCTTTCAAAGTTATTAAAAGATAAAATGGGTTTTACTTTAGCTAAAAGAGGTAGATGTAAGCTTTCACCCAAGTTCTATCAGGAAGACTCCTCACGTCACAATCAATTTCGTTAGCCTATCATCCCTCAGCACGTAGTATAAAAGGATTGTACTTACCCCTGAAAGCGCAGAAACTAACGCATGAGTGACATTGCTGTCTTGCGTAAGTTAGCAACTGATCATGTCGGAAAAACCTTTAGTCGATTGCGACTTCACAGATTCGGACGACGATCCACCTCCTACTTCTCCCGCAAACGTGCGGTGTAGTTCCCTCATCCAGAACCGTGATAATAAAATAATGACCACTTTAGAGCTGCAAGGCATCCCAATAGATAAAGACTTGGACAGAGAGGATATTATACTATTGGCCTCTAACGCTCTGGGTAATCCTGCTGTCCTAGCCACGGATGTCCCGGTAATCTCCATGACTCCATCAGTTCCAGTTTAGCAAGCTGGCAGGAAACGCGCAGCTAAATCTTCCTCTCCGAAATCAACTAGACGGTCCAAGCCTTCCACGTCGACTTCATTGCTAACTCAGGATCACGTAAATTCACAACCAGTTCCTGCTAATAGTCCAAGGACTTTCCGAGACAGTGAAAAGGCTAGGGGTCTTCGAGAGAGCTATCGGGAACCCCACTTTAAATTCTGCTGTGGCTACAACATTGCCCTTATCCCGGAATTTGTCGCCGGAGTCTGTATGCACTTATTCTAAATGTATATTTTTGCATGTTTGTAGTCTCTGCAGAGAACCCCACCCGAAATATGTCTGCCCACGGAGATTCAGACCTGCCGGACAAGGACAGTCCCGGTTCAGGAAAAAATTTGAAGCCACCCTTCCACTCCAATTAACATTCACATGCTATCTGGTTACTTGTCATCCAACCCCGATCCATCTTTTGGAGATAATTTGTTTACCGGACTGGCCCAAGGGTTAAGGGTAGGTGTTCTATCCCCCTTGTCCTTCTCTTACGTCGCTAAAAACCTACAGTCGGCTTTAGCTAAGGCTGACATCACAGACACCTTTAAGATTAATCCTATTCACCCCGCTGAGTGGGCTCTCGTCAGCGTTAAATGGCAGTCCAAGTTTTATTTCGCAGTTAGACTCACTTCGGTTAAAGAAGTAGTCTGCATATATTTAACAATCTATTAAAGGCACTGTGTTGGATCCTGCTTAACGTCTGCAAGATTCCAACGCCTGCAAGTCGCACAAAACCCCCATCCTAGATAAACTGAAACGCATTTTTTGTGATGTGGGAGTTCCTCTGTTAGAAGAGAAGACGCTCGGCCCGACAACTGCGTTTCGTTACTAAACCGCAAATGCTCTCTTTGCTTGGTCACCTCAATTTCGCCATGAGCATTATCCCGCGGCTTTCATATCTCGTTTGCTAGATCTTGCCCACTCTGTAACCAACTTAAGCGAATCATGCACCTCGACGAAGGGTGCCTCTCGGATCTAACATTCTGGTCCCACCGGCTTAACAGCTGGAATGGTATATCTTTTTTTCATAACGACTGTTAAACTTCAGGTTCCTTTCGAACACTAAGTTTCTTTCTGTGTTTTGGATTACCCTTAAAATCAAATCAGAAATAGGTTGGAGGTTATGAGAGAATTCTTCTGCAGATCTGGGAGCATAACAACAACAACATTATTTTTAGAAACTACAAGTCTTTATATAAGGACCAAAAGACGTCTGGATGGTTTCATATGTCCATGGGTTCACAGAATGACCAAATAAGGTATAGCAGGTCAGACAAAGAATGTTTAGCTTAGAAGGAATCCCATCTTATAGTCAGAAGGAAACCCTTCCTCCAACTATTTAGCCAGGAATGTATTCAGTGAGCTTAACAACTTCACAATTCATTATTTTGCGGGCTTGTATTCATTTATACGGAAATTAAATCCAACATAGACTTTTCACCGACGCAGCCCCTTCTGTAGGTTTTGGAGCCTTCTTCCAAGGTCAGTGGTTCGCTGAGAGGTGGCCTGACCAAATAGGTATTCTTGCACAAAATTCAGCCTTGTCCGCTCTCTACGAGCTCTATCCCATAGCGGCGGCTTGTATATGGGGAACATATGGGGTTCAGCTTGGTCTCGCAAACACATTATTATGTTTTGCGCTAACGAAGCAGCAGTCGCAATTATTAATAAAGGTAGGTCGCCTTGTTTAGCCATGTCAATCATGAGAAGAATTATTTGGCAATCGATTATGCATAGTTTTAGGATTAAAGCCGAAAATATTACTCTAAAGAAATCGATGATGCACTCTCTCGCTTTCGCTTTCAGACTTTCAGACGCCTCTGCCCAACGGCCAACCAGGATCCAACACCCTGCCTGAAACCTTCCAGAATCCTTCTAGATTAGATTCCTATATTAAATGCTAAAATCAGCTAGTTACTTTATTTCTAAGGGTGTCACATCTTCCACCTTTAAAACTTATCATTCCGCTTGGTCCTTGTTCACGGCTTTTTGTTTGGCCTTTCACATTAACCTTTTTCCCCGTCGGGAAACAGCTCCAGGTCTGGAGACATCTCCGGGTCAGACAACAGCTCAGGATCGAACGGCAGCCCCCTCTTCTCACTTCCACCAGTCGTTCGACACCCTTTCTCTCTCTGCCACTCCGGTAACGCTGCAAATGAGTTAACATATGGCTTGAGGCGATTAAAATGTACAACCCGCTCGTTGCCCTTTTCTAGAGGCTCTATCCTATACAGAACCTCAGTTACACGCTCCAGGACAACAAATGGCCCCACAAAACGTCTCTGTAACTTCGGGCACACCCCCCGTTTACGCGCTGTATTTTTTTCACCCACACCAGCCCCCCTTCTGCATAACACTGATAAGAAACTTTCAGATCAAACCACTGTTTCTGACGTTCTGAAGCCTTCATTTGGTGAATTTGTACAGCCTCCGCTACCGTAGACAAACTCTCCGCTACTTTCACCACATAGTCATTCACTGAATTGAAGCTTTCCATTTCACCTACTCCCAAGCACAACATCAACTGGTAAAACAATTCCCCTTCCCAAAAGAACCTTATATGGTGAGAACCCAGTCATAGCGTGTGCACTGCTCCTATAAGCCATCATCACATATGGCAACAGCATGTCCCAATTCTGCTGATTATTTTCTATAAACAAGGACAGTATAGAAGGCAGAGTACGGTTAAACCACTCGATCATACCATTTGACTGCGGGTAATAAGATGTAGTTCTTGTCTTATGCATCTGCAACAACCTGCACAACTCTGTAAATAATGTGGACTCGAAGTTTCGCCCTTGATCCAAATGGATACTACGGGGGACCCCAAACTTACACACCCACTGCCGCACCAATACTGTAGCTATTGTCACTGCTTCTTGATTCAGCAGGGCAAACGCTTCAGTCCACTTGGAGAAGTAATCCCCGATCACCACAATGTACTTATTCTTTTCCCCATTCAAAGGTAACGGTCCCAAAATATCAATTGCTACACGTTCAAAGGGCCGCGAAGCGACTGTAGATTGCAAAGGGGCACGACGATTTGGCCCATCCCCTTTCCGAGAAGCACACTCTGTACACTCCCTACACCACTTCCTCACATCCCCAAATCAGCCGGGCCAATAAAACTGATCTTTCACCTTTGCCTGTAACTTTTGCAAACCTAAATGGCCACCGGTTATAGAATTGTGTAGCATCTTTAGCACATCTGGAACCATTCCTTCCGGAAGGACCACCTGAACCTTTGACGCCGCATCCGTATTACTGGGCGGCTTACGCACTAAACGCCCTCGTTCAAAACCTAGTTGGCCCCAAACAGGTAAAAATCCCTTCACCTCCGCACAGTTCTATGCTTCCACACACCCCTCCTCCCCCCTTCAATCAAAACTGCCCTACCACCTGCAAAATCGCATCCTTCCTCTGTGCCATAACCAATTCATCATCGGTCTCCCTCTCTTCAGATGGAACCACTTCACGCACAGCCCGAACAGAGGCGCTTCCCAGACCCCAGTCTTGATCACATCCCCACTTAGCATCAAACTGGGGCAACCGTGAAAGTGCATCCGCATTAGCATGTTTCTTCCCCGGGCGGTGCACAATTTTATATTGAAAATTAGCTAACTGTTCAACCCATCTAGCCAGTTGCCCCTCCAGACCCTGAAAATTATGCAACCACCTCAAAGAACTATGGTCCGTAACATCAATTCTTTACCCAGCTAATAATGTTTGAAATATTTGGTGAACGAAAAAAGGTACAGTCGCCGAGATGGCAACATTCGACGGACCTGCTTCCCCCTCCTGGTGTAACTCTCTGCCCTCCATTGCCTGTCGTTTTATTAATACAAAAAAAAGATCCCACCGCTGCTACTAGTGTAACAACCAGGCAAATGGAAGTCAGAGACCAAACACCACAGGAATAAGTATGAAAGCTTTATTTCATTAAAACCAGAAACACATTCCTATACGGCACATTAACCCCCTTTAGTCAAGGCTTGCTTCAATCTCCCAGCTGCCAGATCCCCGAAGACAGGAGACAAGGAGCTCGATCTCGCCCTGGGTCAGGCAGTAATCCAGGTTTCAGTGGCACCAGCACAGTGAATGCCGCAGCTCTAGTAGTCACTTAGATCTCACACGTTGTCAGGCTATAATCCAGGTTTCGGTGCATAGGCTGAGTGTCATCCGGTGATCCACAAGACCACCCCGTTATCAGATCTCGCTAATAATCAGGAGCTCTCCTAACCACCAAAGCATGCCCTCACTAACTAGCTCTATTAAGTCCCTCACTAACTAGCTACCTGACTTTCACTGCCGGAGACACTAATCATCTCGAGCGGCCATTAAGCGTGTCACCCACACTCGAGCTCCTGAACAACACAAGTAGCATGTCCAACAGCCTTTTTATCAGCCTTTTAAACCGGATCACCTGTGTACTTCAATAACCTTAGTCCCCACCCCCTCATTAACTGCAGGACACCTCCACCCTACTCCCATACATCACAGTAGTTTATTGTGGGCCTTTTAGTTTCACATGATGTCATTTGATTTTAAAACCACGCTGCACTTTCTGAGGAAACAAGCATTGCTTTAACGCAAACGTTTATTCGCTGTTTGTGTCACAACTGATATCTATATCCAAACATGCCATGTCTTCATTTAATGTATTTCATTGTTTTGCTGTGTTTTATAATTATTATTTCATGTCATATTTCTATGCTGTTTAATATTTCTTATGTGTATGCTGCTAAAATCTGTAAAGCTGCTTTGAAACGATACAAAATGTAAATATATTTAATACAATGAAGCAGTTAAAGGCGGGTTATCCGATTTCTCTTAGCTGTTGTTGACACACCCCTACCCCCATCTTTCGCTTTCGTCAGCGCTCGGCTCGACTAATGTCCGTCCTGTGCACCTTACTGCTGATTGGCTAAAAGTTTGTTTTGGTACTCTGCCCGACTTTCTCCAAACAAGCGTAATTTGGAAATCGGACATCCCGCTTTTAATATAATTCTCTCACATGCATTTCTTTTTTCAGTCCGTCATGTCAGGTTTTTGATACCAATATTTTGCAAATGACTTGGAGAGTGATGATGAGGTAAGGAAGGAAATAACTGGAATAATTCTGGAAATGTGTACTACTATAATGACAAATTATAAACCTATCTCTATATATTGATAAATTTTGTAAGAATTTTATTTGTATCTTTATTTTATTATTAAAGCTCAGACCACTGCTATCAGACCATTCTGCGTCTGAAAATGGGGAGTATGAGGTAAGGAAGGAAATTATTGGGCTATAAAAATAAAGATCATGACCACTTCTAAAAATATCTTGACATATTGTGGTTACCCTATTTGAAGGATAGAACATGGTTTGTGTGAAAGGTGACCATTTTACATTTACATTTTATGACTTAATCTTGGACAGCTCCTGACAGATAGCAGTGGGATAGACGGCGATCTAGTTTCATCAGCATCCTACATTGAAGCCTCAGAGATATCTGTTGAAATGGATGATCTCTTCGTAGGCACAATATTCAGTTTAATAAGCAGAAATCTTGAAGATGAGGTAAGGAAGTATATTATACAAAACGAACCATTCTATAAAACCTATGTACATGCATATATATTGGTCATTATCATCAGTACAGTTTTGTGAGAAAGTGAATATAATAAATTATATTTTTATTACTTTACCTTACACAGTTCCTGACGGATAATGACGTGAATCGTCAGAATCCTCCATGTCTTCAACTGGCTTGTAAGAGAGTAAGGACACCTCAGATTCCCATGAGGCTTAGGCAAGTTTGCGAGTGTGTGTTTAAAAAAAGTGAAGTGAAATGCAGCCTAGTGGAGCTGTAAATGTTCACCTGCCAAGGTCATTGATTTAGGCAGGTACTCCCAATAGGGTTCAATGCTGAACGTCACCTGTTCACCCTCTTGGCATATCTGTCATGGTTCCACCTCTCCTTGTCAGGTATTTCTTGGTCTAGAGGTGGAATCATACAGGATTCTCTGTTTCATGTGGGAAAGAGATGATTGTGGCACCTAATTGCCACCATACTCTCTCGGGTCTGCGTCATCGTTCCTACCCTTGTTTCCTAGTTTGTGTTAATTAGTTTATCCCCTGCACCTGTTCCCTCTTGATTTGTTCCCTTTAAAACATCCTCGTGTTCATTGTCCTGTGCTGGTTCATTGTACGTCCTACCTCGTGCTGTAGCTGTAGCTGTAGCTGTAGCTGTAGCTGTAGCTGTAGCTGTAGCTGTAGCTGTAGCTGTAGCTGTAGCTGTAGCTGTAGCTGTAGCTGTAGCTGTAGCTGTAGCTGTAGCTGTAGCTGTAGATCAGCTCTGTCTCTTGTTATAGTCATCATGAATGTTTGATCGTGTCTCTTGTTCCTGTCAAGTAAGTCTAGTTTAGTTAGTGTGTTTATATTCAAGTGTTTGTTTTTATAGTCTTAGTTTAGTCAGTGTTCTTGTTTTTGTTATTAGTTATTCCAGTCCTGTTTTCCCCCTCGTGGGTTTTGTTTTGCCTCTTTGTAGTCCTTGTTATTTTGTTAATAAATCTGTTAACCCCTTCACCTCCTGTCGTCTTGCCTCTGCCTGCAATTGGGTTCTCCTGCCTTGTCCAAAGAGTTTCATGACAATATCCAACCTGCATGACTTTCTTTTTTCTGCAAATACAAATGACAAAGCCACATTTGACCAAGTTATTTATTTTCATGAAGTTGCACTTTCACCATTGTGTTGTTTCTAAGCTACAAAGCAGAAAATTATTTTAAGATCAGTTTTCCCCTCCGGTCATGAGAGCAGATATGGCAGTTAAAACACAGCAAGCGTTCTGCATTCTAATGGTTTTTAACTGTATAATATACATTTAAACATCCACCTCTACTATTTACAAGTCTCTGGTCTACTGCATTGTCGGTGTCCCAAAGTCACAGGATGCATTACGCTGCTGACGTCACGTTCCCATTCTCTATAGGCTTAGATTTAATGGCTTGAAACTATAAAAATGGCCGATCTAGTCACTGTATATATAAACTTGTTGAAGTCTCTACTGAATGCATACATTTAAATGAACTAACCGCAACATGCAGAGTTACCTTAACCACATGTGGATTCATGCGGACAAACGCTGTATGAATGACGTAGATGCGTAAGTGGCTGTGTAAGGAAGTCTCTTGAGGCCACAGTATTCTTTACTTTTTGTGTTCAATTATTGTTTAATGAATTACTACAATTAAAAAATTAAAGTAGGCCTAATATAAACTACTCAAGGGGTGCCATTTGTTAATGCCATTTTATTTAACATTAGCATAAGATATTTGCACAAAGCATCATCCTATTTTATTAAATATTGTTTAGGTGACTAACTAGGACTAACAAAATTGGGTAATTATAATAGTTTGTTTTGGTTTTGCTAAGTGAAACATATCTATTTAGGCCTGTTTTTAATCATGTAACATTTGATTAGTAACATTAAAGACTATTTTTGGGGAGAATTGGGGTTGGGCGAGGGTGCGTGCAGTCTTCCTTCTTTTTTCCTTGGCTGATCACATGCCTGAGAAGAAGTGAATGGAATAGCTTTGATTAGATATGATGATGTACACATTTGTGGATTTCAAGTAAAATGCAAAAACAAGGAATTCTGCAGCTTGCTCACTTGTACTTTGATTTGGCACGGTAACATTTTTCTCCATTAAATTAGAAACATTCAAAATGAAAGTATTCTTACTAGTGGTCTTAGACGTTGATGTGGAAAAAAGTTGATCTTGTAGTTCGAAAAATCTCAGACAAAGAAGGTCCAGGTGTCAAAGAGTTAACTTTATTTGTTAAGTCAAACAAAGTGAGATGTTCCCAAAGCATCTGAAAACCAAGTGTTTTCCAGCCTATATTTATAGTAAGACTTCTGAAAGATGTTCCCTTCTAAAACCAATCAGGTAATTTCCTGTTATCTCTTAATTTTATTAACCAATTGTCGTTTTTCTGCCACAAATAAATCCCAGGCAACAAGGTACGTATTTAATGGGGGTGCGCTCGCCAACCTCTTTTTTAATAAAGTTGTATACAAGGTCACTGGAGTTATTAAAAAGCTGGACCATGTCCATATCTTATCTATACCAGGTCACCTCATATGAAATCATCAAAAACAGCCGGATCATAGTTTTTTGTGTCTAAACTTCTTGAACTCAGGCCTCAGGCTTCTACGGCCCAGAGACATTACTGGATTTTATATTGCTGCATAGTGCTCAAATGTGCTCTTAAACATGCTTAAAATGATATAAAGTGCATATATGTGAACAATCATTAATTTGGTATACTGATTGTAACATTAAATCATCTTTATAATTAATTCGTATGTAATAATCTTTGGATAAATTTGATTTCAGATCATTCTACTAATACACTCATGTATACTAATGTTCCTATGAATACTTCCTAATACTGCTTAGGTATGTCTTAGGAATATAATAACTGTGGTGAATAACAGTGCCCAGTGCAAGTCAAATATATCTAAATATGTCTTGTCTGTGCCCAAAATCACTCAGAAATTACACAATATATTCCCACACATGTCCCACACATGATCAATTTCTGAGAGGAATATGTACTACAAAGTGAAAGAGTGCAGGCAAATAACATCAAAAATGTGATATAAATGTTTAAAATATATAAATGCGTGGGCGAAATAAATAAATGTAAAAACATACTGATTAATTATTAAAGTTATGCAAGCTATAATAAAATAAAAATCTATCTAAACTACCTTGGTTGTCTTGTAACAAGGACAACACCTGCTTGCCACCCATTTCATTATAATAGTGACCCTGTCTACTCATTTTCGTAGATGCGTTCATCACCAATTGAATAAACAACCATCTGTTGCATTGGAGCAGGTGAGATATCTTGCTTAATAACCTGCATTATACATGGCCAACAACACAGTAATAGTAAAATTTGCAATAGAATACATGCCGCCATCATCAATATGCTGTGCAGATTAGGAAAAATGTTATTGAACCAATAGAGGATTCTGAGTCCACTTCACCCTTTGCTATCATTGTAGATAGCATTGTGATATTATGTATTTCCTGTTCGATTAGATGTCCATCAGCGTCATTATCTGGTATATAGGTACAACCAGTCTCTCCAACCATAGAACAAACTCCTCCTCGTGCTGCAGTCAGTTGGTCCAGTACCACTCGGTTCTGGAGCGCAGTGAGTCGTAATCCTCGTAGTTCCTCTCTGATTCCTTCCATCATGATTTTTGTAGTGTTGATAAACGAAGACAGCTCATATCTGGTGATTTCTACTTCATCCATCAGTGATTCTACTCCCAGAGCAGGGCTGAATACGGTCGACAGCTTTTCAGCCAATGTCCATACATGATGATTTTTAGACATTGGGCTGTCCTGTAGAAAGTTGAACAATCCTCTTCTTGGTTTCTTGGCAGCACACATTATGGATGTGGTATGATGATAGCTCCTCCATGTAATTGACGTAGGCCCAGTCCAGTATTGTGGCAGGGTTAAGTATATCTGATATCCACACAGCCAGTGATCGTCTTCCACTATTTCTGTCCACTTTGTACTGTAACACAACTGGATTTTCAGTCTTTATCTTTGTGGGTGATAAATAGATAAAGGCTGCGGTATTCCTCCAGTCGTCACAGCCCGCAAATATTCCAAGCAGCACTGCTGTGTGATGAAATAATTCTTTCTCCCCATAGATCGTAGGACATTACTTTCTTGGCATCTTTTCCAAATGGTTGGTTCCCGCTGTCCTGCTGTGTCATTGTTTTTGAACATTGCTGCTGCCACAGCAAGCAGAGTCATTTTGATTGAAGTAATGTGGTCTTCATGTGGCCACTATATAGTCCCCTCCCGTGACATTGTCAGGGAACTCAGCAGACACATAACAGTTCTTTCAGTCATATGTCCTTATCCACGAATCTGCAAGCACATTGATATGGTCGTCGCTAGGAATCCTCTCCTGGTGTGACTTAACTGGTGTGACTTAACTGTGTGACTTAACTGGTGTGACTTAACTGGTGTCACTTAACGAGGCTGAACAATGTGGTATCAGTTGAAGTGGTATTGGCAAAGTGTTCATTAGAAATGTTTTTTTCTTCCAATTAATGGCAAATCAATTAAGTCAAAATATCAGCATATCAACATGTAGTGTTCCATAGACCACAAAGTCCTGGATGTCTCATATGATGTCTCTGTTGCTCCATATCTGCAATGTTGTTTTAGTTCAGAGGGTAAAAACTGGAATATGTCCAGACATTGCTTTCATACTTAGTTCTCTTGTTGCTCTGTAGATCACAGGTTTGAGAGTTGGCTTGGTTTTCCAAATATGATGATCATTGGAAGTCCTATAGCTGCAGAATTCCTCCTAGTTTTACTTAAGAATGCTTATTGCTTTGCTGTGCACTTCTTTAAGCTGCCGTAGTTGGTGCAAAAGAGTGCTTGCTGGAACTCAATTTGTTTTTAAATCTGGCAACACTTGTTCAAACTCTTTTTACATGAAGTAGATCATTGTGTATCTGTTCAATGACTCAGCTGATGTCCTCTGCTTTCCAATCTATTTCAATACACACACATCATAATTGCTGTAATCATATCGAGGGCTTATAAAACAATTAATTATTAAAAAATTTCAATGAAAAATCACCTTTTTCTTTTAAAATGGGGGGGGGGGTTGTCAAAATATCGGAAGAGCCAAGAATTAAACATATCCAAACTTCATCTTCCCAAAATAAAAAATTCAATCCTACACTTTCTCTCATACTTTTCCAACATTCAACAAAAAATAGAGAAAAATAAAATTTGCACCGTGCACACCTCATACATTCATCATAATGGCTTCTTACACATCTATGCATGTAGACACGCTCTCTTAGTGTCTGAAAACATTTTGCAACAAATGTACATACACATGCACATTCACCAAGTGTACACACATAGTAACTGTGATATTATCAACAATGTTGAATGTGGTTCAGTGAATTGAAATGACTTTGAAGGGGTTATATGCCAAAATAACAAACAGACGAACAAAAAACGACTATCTGCCTGTCTATCTGGGACACTCAACTCAACTCAACTTTATTTATATAGCGCTTTTTACAATTTTCATTGTTACAAAGCAGCTGTACATGAGACGCATTGAATACAAGAAAAACAACTAAAGTCATATACCTGTAAAAACAAGAAAAAGGTGAAAACAACAAAAGACAGAGATACAAATGCTCCACACACACAATATGCATACACACTACACACATTGACATAGACGCACACACGCAAACACACTCGCACACACGCACAGTGAAAGCACACATTTGAGATAAAGGAGAGAGAACCACAGATCAAATATTAAACGGACTATAAATTCTTATATGCAATATTAATTATGTCTAACTTCTAAATTCTAAAGCAGCCCCCCCGGCCAGGCAAATAGTGCAAAACAATATGCAAACGGTGGCGAGGAACCCAAAACTCCAATCGAGAAAAAAAACCTCAGGAGAACCCAGGCCCAACCAGGGGATTCCAGTTCCCCTCTGGCAAAAGCTGCTGCCTCTGCACAAGCTCAACAGTGCTTGCACAACAAGGCTACATAAAAAAATAAATAAACTTACTAATAAGGTAAATTATAGATTTAAGATTATCATTAAAAATCTAATAGCATTTGAAGTGTTGTAGAAAAATCGTGTCAAGTTGCCGCGTCCTTTATCCAGCTCTATCATCTCAGCGCTTGTCAGGTCCTGCGGTAACCTTGGAACAAAGAGACAAGACTGGCTGAGAGTAGAGTACTGTTCTGCACTCTTTGATGCAACAGGTCCATCATTTGTTGTTGGATGTGTTCCTGGTTCCGGTTGATCTAAATAATGCAGCCTAAATCCTCTGAGGATTAGTATTATGGAAGTGTAGTGTATGCGAGATTAAAAAGATGCGTCTTTAGTCTAGATTTAAACTGACAGAGTGTGTCTGCCTCCCGGACAGTGCAGGGAAGAATATTCCAAAGTTTAGGCGCTAGATAAGAAAAGGATCTACCAACTGCACTTGATTTTGAAATTCTAGGTATTACCAACTGACATGACGCCTGAGAGCGTAATGCACGTGGAGGATTGTAATACAATAGAAATTAATTCAAATACTGCGGCGCTAGACCATGTAGGGCTTTATAGGTAATAAGCAAGATCTTAAAGTTAATGCAATGCTTTATAGGTAACCAGTGCAAGGTTGACAGAACCGGGGTAATATGCTCATACTTTTTTGTACGTGTAAGAACTCGAGCTGCCGCGTTTTGAACCAGTTGCAGTTTTTGTAATAGGCCTGCAGGGCAACCACCTAAAAGTGCATTACAGTAATCTAGTCTTGATGTCATGAATGCATGAATTAATTTCTCTGCATCTGACAGTGACAGCATATGACCTAGTTTAGATATATTCTTAAAATGGAAAAATGCAATTTTACAGGTGTTGGCGACATGGCTCTCAAATGACAGATTACTTTAAGATTCTTAGCTGACGACGAGGATTTTATGGAGCATCCGTCAATAGTTAAGCAGTATTCTTGGTTGTTACGTATGGCGGTTTTTGGTCCAGTAAGTAACACTTCTGTTTTGTCCGAGTTCAGTAGTAAAAAATTGTTACTCATCCAGTTTTTTAAATCAACTATGCATTCCTTTATTCGATAGAACTGCTGGGTTTCATGAGGCTTCGAGGAAATATAAAGTTGAGTATCATCAGCATAACAGTGAAAGCTAATTCCGTGTCGCTTTATTATATCTCCTAGAGGTAGCATATATAATGCAAAGAGCAGAGGCCCTAAGACTGAGCCCTGTGGTACACCGTACTGGACTTGCGATTTGCGGGATACCTCATTGTTTATTGCTACAAATTGAAAACGGTCAGATAAATAAGACTTAAACCATTTCAATGCTATTCCATTAATGCCGACGTACTTTTCGAGTATGTGTAGGAGTATGCCGTGGTCAATGGTGTCAAATGCAGCACTAAGGTCTAGCAGCACCAATAACGAAATACAGCCACGGTCAGATGCTAAAAAGCAGATCATTTGTAACTCTGATCAAAGCAGTCTCTGTACTGTGACATGCTCGAAATCCAGACTGGAATTCTTCATTAATGTCATTCCTTTGGAGGAAGGAGCATAACTGAGTTGAAACTACTTTTTCAAGAACTTTAGATATAAAAGGTAAATTCGATATAGGCCTGTAATTCCCTAATTCTCTCTTGGGTCGAGTTTGGGTTTTTTGATAAGGGGCCTTATAACAGCCACCTTAAATGCTTTAGGCACATGTCCTAATGTCAGAGATGAGTTAATAATACTAAGAAGAGGATCTATAATTTCCGTGAGCAGTATTTTGAGCAATTCCGTGTCCGTGAGCAATTTTACTTTCAGTAGTTTTGTAGGTTCTAGCACGCATGTTGTTGATTTTGATGATCTAATGATTTTAGAGAGTTCATCATGATCTACTGTAGAAAATAATTGCAATTTCTCCTTAGGGGTGCTGTAGTTAATTTGTTCAGTGGGTTTCACTTCTGGTTGCATTGTTATAATTTTTTCTCTAATATCTTGGATTTTACTAGTGAAGTAGTTCATAAATTCATCACTGTTATGCTGATAATCAGAATCTGAAGTCGCTGACGACTTATTTTTTGTTAATTTAGCCATGGTGTTAAAATAAAACCTAGGGTTGTGATGGTTTTCTTATTAGTGATGAAAAGTAGGCGGATCTAGACGTTTTTATGGCATTCCTGTATTTTCGAGTACTATCCTTCCATGCTATACGAAATACCTCTAAATTAGTTTTCTTAAAGTTCCGCTCCATTTTACGGGACGCTTTCTTTATTGCCCGAGTGTGTTCATTATACCACGGTGTTGGGCTGCCATTTTTAATCTTTTTTAAACGCAGAGGAGCAACTGTGTCTAATGTTTCCGAGAAGGTAGAGTAGAGTTAAAATTTTCAATAGTAATGTCAAGATCGTCAACGTTTTTACTCATGCTAGATATTTGAGACAATTCAGGCAGATTGTCGAGAAACGCATCTTTGGTAGTTGAAGTAATCGTTCTACCATATTTGTAACAAGGAGTTTGATTTGCAGCCGTAGGCCAGTGAAGCAAACATAATATCAGATAATGATCCGAAATGTCTTCACTCTGCTGAACGATTTTAACATCGTCCACATTTATACCGTAAGATAGTATTAAATCTAAAGTATGATTACGAAGGTGAGTGGGTCCTGACACATGTTGACTAACGCCCATGGAGTTAAGAGTGTCTTTGAAAGCCATTCCCAAGGCATCTGTATCATTATCTACATGAATGTTAAAGTCGCCAACGACAAGGACTCTATCCGCGTCCAGTACTAGTTCTGATAAGAACCCACCAAATTCTTTAATAAAATCTGTGTGGGGCCCTGGAGGCCTATATACAATAGCTAGAATAAATTTTAAAAAATGTTTTGTCCTTAGTATTAGGTGTTGATACGTGAAGTACCATGACTTCAAAATAATTGTATTTAAAATTAGACTTCTGAGAAGTGATAAAATAATTATTGTGAAGTGCAGCGACACCTTCCCCTCTACCTTTTAGACGAGGCTCGTGTTTATAGTAATAATCTTGGGGAACAGATTAATTTGGTAGCTTTCCTGTAGCTCAGTGGTAAGAGCATTGCGTTAACAACGCAAGGTTGTGGGTTCGATCCCAGGGGATTGCAAATACCTATGTATAAATGTATAGGATAATGCAATGTAAGTCGCTTTGGATAAAAGCGTCTGCCAAATGCCTAAATGTAAATGTAAATTTACAGTAATATAATCATCTGGCTTTAGCCATGTTTCTGTCAAACACAGCATGTCTACTTTATGATCGGTTATCATATCGTTAACAAAAAGTGCTTTTTATTTCGAGAGAGATCTAATATTAAGCAATCCGAGTCGTAACAGTTGATTATCTGTATTTTGTTCATGTTTGATTTGTTTAACGCTTATTAAATTACTTTCAAGAGGTTTACGCATTATCTTACGTTTGCTAATCCGGGGGACAGACACAGTCTCTATTTTATGTTGTTTGTGAGAAGGGATTATTACATGTTGTATATTTTGTGTATTCTGTAACGTGAGACGGCAAGCAGACAGTTGGTAAGCCATTCTGTCTCCTTCCTGACCTGGGCCCCAGGTAGTCAGCCTTTAGCATTATTAAGACTGTGTGCCAAATTTCTAGAGAGAAGGGAAACCCCATCCCAGGAGGGATGGAGACCATCTCGTTTCAACAGGTCAGGTCTGCCCTCAAAACTCTTCCAGTTATTTATAAAATCTATATTATTCTGCAGGCACCACTCAGACAACCAGCCATTTAGTGATGATAATCTCATCACCACGGTAAACAGTGAGGGGGCCAGAGAATATTACAGTGTCTGACATCGTGCTTGCGAGCTCACACACCTCTTTAATATTATCTTTAGTGATCTCCAATTGACGGAGTCTAACATCATTTGTGCCGACGTGAATAACAATCTTACTGAATTTATGATTAGCCTTAGCCAGCACATTTAAATTTGACTTGATGTCAGGCGCTCTGGCTCCCGGTAAACATTTGACTATGGTGGCTGGTGCCTCTATGTTAACGTTCCGGACAATAGAATCACCGATCACTAGGGCACTATCAGCAGGTTTCTCAGTCGGTGCGTCACTGAGCGGGGCAAACCTGTTCGAGACTGTAATCGGAACGGTTGAGTGATGTTTTGTCTTGCGACTATGCCGTCTCACGGTCACAAAGTTTCCCAGCTGCAGGGGATTTTCAACCGGAACCGAGCTGTGTGCGCTAACATTGCTCGCATCCAAAATGTTTGCTACGGTCCTAACAGTCTTACTATCCTCAAATAAAGATTGGATGCGAGACTCTAATTCTACGATCTTCTCCGTCAGCCTAAAAAACACAATTATACACTGCCTCCCTAACTAAACAAAAACAGAGCGAACAGCAAAACAAAATGTGTCAAAGGAAAATGGCACCCCTTTTATCTCTATTCCTAGTGTTAAATGTCATCATGGATAAAGTTCGTTAGATGACTTAACATAAAAAGAAAAGGAAAAAAATCTATTTAAATTGTGTTGTCAAATCTTTTCTAAATTAAATATGTTAATACAAGTATCAAAATCCCTTTTGTTTTTTTTAATTGCACCAGTAATCTCTAGCATTAAACAGACACAATTTTTGTGTGGTTGTTCAGGTGGAATTTTACTCCAAGGGTGTTTCCTATTGCATCAAGAGCATTCATAAGTAAAAATAAAAATCTCTTATCCAAAGTTATCCAAACAAATATAAATTCAAAACAAAAATGAATTTAATTTTCCAGTCTTAACTCAAGTCTTCAAGTCTTATTAGGCATATTTCATGCCTCTGATACTCCGGTAACGTCTTCCTGATGGTATGAGCCTGAAGAGACTGTGGGAGGGGTGGGTGGGGTCCTTCACGATGGTGTTGGTTTTGCTGGAGCATCGTGTGAGGAAGATGTCCAGGATGGAGGGGAGAGGGGCACCGATGATCTTTGTAGCTGTGTTCACTGTCCGCTGGAGGGTCTTGCGGTGACGCAGCTGGTCAGCACACTCTCAATGGTTCCCCTGTAGAAAGTGGTGAGGATGGGTGGAGGGAGACTTGCTCTTTTCTGCCGGCGGAGGAAGTGTAGGCGCTGTTGTGCCTTCTTGGAGAGTGACATGGGGCCCGTTTCAATAAGGAAGTTCAACCAACACAGAGTTCAAATCTGAACTCTGAGTTGATTTAGTCATAGAATCGCTACTCTGAGTTTTCAGTTTCAGACCAGCTGATTTGAGTTAGTTCAATCCACTCTGATTGACAGCTAATTGAGGATGACTGGAATAGGAAGTGTTGGGGAGTAGCTAACTACAAGTAGCGAAGCTACTAACAATAAGCTCACAAAAACCTGACTCCAATTAGCTTTTTTGAGGTCATTAACTCAATGGTTCACTTACTTTTTCCACAAGCTCTATGAGGTTTTTTGGTTGTTCTAAATAAAGACATTAAAGATCAGATTTTGTTGTGGTATTACTTTTAGACACATTATGTTTGTCAATACCCTTGACTTAGATGAAGATTAGATCAGATTTTATGACAAATTTATTCAGAAAACCATGAAATTCCAAAAGGTTTTACATACTTTTTCTTGCCACTGCACATCAATAATAATGCAAACATTATTAGAATTTTTTTTAGTTATTCTTAATATACAATGACACTCTCAAATCAAAGTATCTTACTGTAGCTAACTTCTTTTTCAGATGGGTAGCTAAGCTGTAACTTTACTTTTATTGATGAGTATTTTGTAGCTTATCTAAATACAGTTTCAAAGTAGCTTCCCCAACACCGTATGTAGGCTTTTACAGTGAGGGAAAAAGTATTTGACCCCCTGCTGATTTTGTAAGTTTGTCTGCTTATAAAGAAATGAAGGGTCTATAATTTTTATGGTGGGTTTATTTTCACTGATAGAGACAGAATATAAAACAAATCAGGGGAATTTTTTTATATACAGGCTATAAATTGATTTGGATTTCCATCCATCTTCTTCCGCTTCATCCTGGACCGGGTCGCGGGGGCAGCAGTCTAAGCAGGGATGCCCAGACTTCCCTCTCCCTAGACACTTCCTCCAGCTCTTCCGGGGGGACACCGAGGCGTTCCCAGGCCAGCCGGGAGACATAGTCCCTCCAGCGTGTCCTAGGTCTTCCCCGGGGTCTCCTCCCGGTGGGACATGCCCGGAACACCTTCCCGGGAAGGCGTCCAGGGGGCATCTGGAAAAGATGCCCGAGCCACCTCAGCTGGCCCCTCTCGATGTGGAGGAGCAGCGGCTCTACTCTGAGCTCCTCCCGAGTGTCAATCTCCCGTTCCATCCTTCCCTCACTCGTGAACAAGACCCCAAGATACTTGAACTCCTCCACTTGAGGCAGGAACTCTCCACCAACCTGAAGTGGGCAAGCCACCCTCGTCCGACTGAGAACCATGGCCTCGGATTTGGAGGTGCTGATTCTCATCCCAGCCGCTTCACACTCGGCTGCAAACCGTCCCAGTGCATGCTGAAGGTCCTGGTCTGATGGGGCCAGCACGACAACATCATCCGCATAGAGCAGAGATGAAATCGTGTGATCCCAAAACCCGACACCCTCCGGCCCCTGGCTGCGCCTAGAAATTCTGTCCATAAAAATTATGAACAGAACCGGCGACAAAGGGCAGCCCTGCCGGAGTCCACCCTGCACCGGGAACAAGTCTGACTTACTGCCGGCAATGCGAACCAAGCTCCTGCTCCGGTCGTACAGGGACCGGATAGCCCTTAGCAAAGGGTCCCGAATCCCATACTCCCAGAGCACCCTCCACATGGTGCCGCGAGGGACACAGTTGAATGCCTTCTCCTAATGCACAAAACACATGTGGATTGGTTGGGCAAACTCCCATGCACCCTCCAGCACCCTGGAGAGGGTATAGAGCTGGTCCAGTGTTCCACGACCGGGACGAAAACATCGGCCGGATTCTCCTCTCCAGTACCCTGGCATAGACTTTCCCCGGGGAGGCTGAGAAGTGTGATCCCCGATAGTTGGAGCACACCCTCCGGTCCCCCTTCTTAAAAAGAGGGACCACCACCCCGGTCTGCCAGTACAAAGGCACTTTCCCCGACCACCACGCGATGCTGCAGAGGCGTGTCAGCCAAGACAGCCCCATAGTAGAATGTTATCAGTTGCTCATTTACAACATTAACAGTATATTTAACAGTATAAGAAAATGTAACAAATGCTGATTTAAAACGATGAAGACGATGTTTTCAAAAACAACAGCAAAAATATATAATTAGATTACTAGATCTAATCTACTAAAACATCTTAAGTTTTAGTTTTTGAACTTTGTCTGACATCCTTTTCCCATCGAGATTCAGAAAAACTTTTTGAAATACTGCAGGCTGGATGAGTATCGCAAATCCATTGCATAAATAATTCCCATAAGTGAAGTGCAGGCAGAGGGCAAAGTGTCAATGTTCCCAAGTACCTCTACACCTTCGATAACAATAGCAACTTCGTTTGATGCATTTGCCACACAGATCCCATAACAATCTTCTCTTTCTCTTTTGGCACCCTGATCAGAGTCCTTGAAGTCACAAATAAACAATAAAATTACCAATTTTATGTGAATGTTCCAAATAAGATAAAAAAACATCCTAGTACACAATGCATTGCATCCCTAGAATCACAGTGAGGAATGATGCTTAGTTGGGGTGACTTGGTCAGGGGCAAGATTTTAAGCATTGGTGTACAATACAAACAAAATGCTTTCTGAAAACCAGTAACACACTAAAGCCACATCATGCATGGAAACCGTTTCAGTAAAATTGAGAGTGAGAGAGAGAGAGAGTATGTTAGGATTTGTGTGTGTGTGTGTGTGTGTGTGTGTGTGAGAGAGAGAGAGAGAGAGAGAGAGAGAGAGAGAGAGAGAGAGAGAGATGCATACCTCAGAAAATGATGTCATAGAATGATAACCATGGAGGGAAGTGCACTTTCAGATTCAGTTTTCCATCTAAAACTGCACTACGCCAAAAGATAAAACAAAGTAACTTAAACGAAAACAAATTAGCAATCAAACAGACATTGTTTGCCGGACACATCTTAAATACTCAAATTCAAATGGACTCGCGTTGGCGGTTGGTTTTCCTGCACGGGACCCTCGCTTCACTCTCACGCATGCGCCGTAGGCGGGATCATGAAACCAATTCAATTTTTAATCATCAGTTCAAGCACATTCACTCTCACTTCATGTACAAGCAGGACAATTTACATTTCTTCAAGGGTGTTGTATCTCAAATACAATTTAATAAACTCCAAGAGAACGAAACTTCGTTATGGTCTTTCTTCATTTAGGATCCATCTGGACAGCAAACAAGACACATACAAGCGCCCTTACTATGAGCTCTTCTGTTCTTTTAACAGTGCTTACAACCCACACCCCCAATGCATCACCTCCCCCTATTGGACAAACTCCGCACTCACTTTAACATACAACATTCCCTCCCACTTATCTCAGAGGAAAATCTTTCCCCCTAGAACCACTTCAAGAATAATATATATTAAACAATACTCTAAGTTTGTGTCACAAAGTCTTTAAGGTATGCTGGTGGTTTCCTCTCTCTGACTGAACGTCGTAGACATCCAGAAAGTGCACTTTCAGGCTCAGTTCTCTCAATCATTGGACTCATTTCAGGCACCCTGGGCAAATCTGTCCGTTGATTTCTTTGATCTTCCATTTGCGAACTCTCAGTCTCTCTACTATTTACCGTGGGGCTTCCTTCAAGTGTTGTTGAACTACTGAGAGCTTCTGGTACTTTCATCTAAGGTTCAGCACCCTGAGCAGCTTGGAAATGTTTAGTCATCATTTCCATTTTTTGTTGACTGAATAATTGATCCACATGACGTCGTACTACTTGGGCATTTCCTAATGCTACTTTATATGATACTGGTCCTGTAATGTCCTGAATAACTCCTGGCACCCATTTATGTCCATACCCAAAATTCAGAGTGTACACCATATCTCCTACTTCAAAATAGCGGGACCTCACATGTTCAATTCAATTCAATTCAAGTTTATTTATATAGCGCTTTTCACAATGTGCATTGTTCCAAAGCAGCTTTACAGAAGCAAAATAAGAAAACACAGAGGTAAAACACAGCACAGTGCATAGTGTCCACAGAACAAGCAAGATCATTCTAATAGATAATATCTAATAAATTAATAAATAGATAAATAGATGCAGTCTCCCGGTGAGCAGGCCAACACTGCCTGAGCTGGGATGGTCGCCTTTCTCTTGGGTGGAAATGGAATGGAGTGCCTTAGATGGAGCTGGGATGGTCAGTCAGTCCGCAGCTGGCGTAGTCTCTGAGTCGGGATGGGCATATGATGTCCATCTGGGCCTGGCAGAGCTTTCCCTACCTCGAGATGGGCATCCCGAGGCGAAGGCAGAAAGAAAATAATTAGCGTAGCTGCTGTTCATTTACTATGCATTAGTGAAAGCTTGGGTGAAAAGATGTGTCTTTAATCTAGATTTAAATTGGGAGAGTGTGTCTGATCCTCGAATAGTATCGGGAAGGCTATTCCAGAGTTTAGGTGCTACGTATGAGAAAGCTCGACCCCCTTTTGTAGATTTAGTTATTCTAGGTGTTATCAAAAGTCCTGAGTTTTGAGATCTTAGAGAGCGTGATGGGTTGTAATGTGATAGAAGCTCTGTTAAGTAAGGGGCTAAACCCTTTAAGGCTTTATAAGTAATTAAAAGAATTTTAAAATCAATACGATACCTAATGGGCAACCAGTGAAGAGATGATAAAATTTGGGGTAATATGATCGTATTTTCTTGACCTGGTTAGGACTCTGGCGGCTGCATTTTGGACTAACTGTAGTTTGTTTATTGAAGATGCAGGACAACCACTAAGAAGAGCATTACAGTAGTCAAGTCTTGAGGTCACAAATGCATGAATAAGAGTTTCTGCGTCAGCAACACATAAAACATTTCGTAATTTGGCAACATTTCGAAGGTGGAAGAAGGCTGTTTTTGTGTGACATTTGAGATATGATTTTTAAATGACAGGTTGCTGTCTAATATAACGCCTAGGTCTTTAACTGTATTTGTCGGAGTAACAGTGCAGCCTTCGATTTGTAGGTTATAATCTGATATATTCTGTTTACGAGTCTTTGGTGCTATAAGTAATATTTCTGAGTTTAAAAGAAGGAAATTACTAGTCATCCAATGTTTCATATCTTTGATGCACTCTGCCAGTTTGGATAGCTTGAAGGAATCATCTGGTCTTGAAGAGATATATAGCTGAGTATCATCTGCATAACAGTGGAAGCTAATTCCATGTTTTCTAATAATGTTGCCCAGGGGCAGCATGTATATGGAGAAAAGCAAGGGTCCTAAAACCGATCCCTGAGGTAATCCATAGTTTACTTGCGTTAGATTAGACGATTCCCCATTTAAATGGACATATTGATATCTGTCAGATAAGTAAGATCGGAACCATTTTAGTGCCTGTCCCTGAATACCAAACGATCTAAAAGTATTTTATGGTCTACAGTATCGAACGCAGCACTAAGGTCAAGCAGGACTAGAAGTGAGATGTTACCTTTATCAGATGCCATAAGTAGATCGTTTGTAATTTTAACGAGCGCAGTTTCGGTGCTATGATGCGGTCTAAAGCCAGACTGAAATTTTTCGTGCATGTCATTATTTTGTAGGAAAGAGCACAACTGAGTGGACACTACTTTTTCTAGTATTTTAGACAAGTACGGGAGATTTGAAATCGGTCTATAGCTTCCAAGTTCACTGGGGTCTAAGTTTGTTTTTTTGATAAGAGGCTTAATCACAGCCAGCTTAAAGGGTCCTGGACATGGCCTAGATTAATTGACGAGTTGATAATGTTATAATGGGCTCAATTGCAACAGGTAGTAACTCTTTTAGTAATTTAGTTGGAATGGGATCTAATAAGCATGTTGTCGGTTTGGATGTTGCAATAAGTTTAATTAAATCTTCCTGTTTTATAGGTGAAAAACACTGTAGCTTTTCTTTTGGGTGATGGTTGGTACTAATTCATCAGACACACTTGGAGGTTGGATTTTAACTACGTCGTCTCGTATTTTTTCGATTTTTTCTGTAAAAAATGTCATGAATTCATTGCTACCAAGGTGTGGCGGAATAGCCAGGTCAGGAGAAGTCTGTTTGTTTGTTAGTTTAGCAATTGTACTAAATAAAAACCTTGGATTGTTTTTATTAGTTTCTATGAGGTTACGGAGGTGCTCGGCTTTTGAGGCTTTTAGTGCCTTTTTATAACAGTTTGCACTCTCTATCCACGCAATTTTAAAGACCTCTAAATGGGTTTGTTTCCATTTCCGTTCCAGTTTACGCGTTTCTCTTTTTAGGCCGCGAGTGGTGCTATTGTACCATGGTGCTTTGATCTTCTCGTTAATCTTTTTTGACTTCATAGGCGCGACCGCTTCTAATGTATTAGAGAAAATAGTTCCCATGTTGCTGGTCATGTCATCGAGCGATTCTGTATTAATTGGCAAAGTTATTAAAGGAGTCAGATCTGGCAGATTCTTAACGAAACTATCTTTAGTAGATGAGGTGATTGTTCTACCCTGTCGATAACGAGCTATACGACTGATTTCTGCAGTGCGCAGTGTACATGTTATAAGATGGTGATCAGTGACATCGTCGCTTTGAGGTATAATATCGATATTGGTTAGATCGGCTCCATGAGATATAATCAAGTCTAGAGTATGATTAAGTCTATGAGTGGGTCTGTTGATGTTTTGTGTTACACCAAAAGAGTGTAGAAGCTCTTTAAACGCCACTGCTAATGCATCGTTAGCACTATCTACATGGATATTAAAATCTCCAACGATCAGTACTTTATCAACGTTAACCAATAGGTCCGATAAGAAGTCCGCGAACTCCTTCAGAAAATTAGTGTAAGGCCCAGGGGGTCTATACACAGTAGCCAGTGTAAGAGAAAGCAATGTTTTTTTACTTTTGTTTGGAACAATTATGTTCAACACAAGCACTTCAAATGATTTAAATTTATGCTCTGTTCTCTGAGTTACGGTAAGAAAGTCTCTAAAGATTGTTGCTACACCACCACCTCGACCAACCGGCCGTGGCTCATGCATATAACCGTAGCTTGGTGGTAGACTCATTTATACCAAAATAATCATTTGGTTTAAGCCAGGTTTCAGTAAGGCAGAGTATATCAAAGCTGTTGTCTGTGATCATTTCATTTACAATAACTGCCTTTGAGTTTAGTGATCTAATATTAAGTAGCCCGAACTTTAGGAGTTGGTTTGCTCAACAAATATATTGTCTTTAGGTTTAATCACAATAATGTTTTTTCTCTGACTTTTACATACATTTTTATGTTGTTGTATTATTCGGGGGACAGACACAGTCTCTATGTATTTGGATGTTGTAACATTTTTAACAGTTGAGTGAGAGGAACACAGACTATGGTTAACGCTTGTACTTACTAGTCAAATGCTGCGGAGCGTTTGAGATGTTGTCAGACAGGACTTCCGCTCCAATGCTGCTGGGGTGCAGGCCGTCGGGGCGGAAAAGCCTAGGTCGCTCCCAGAACAGATCAAAATTATTTACAAAGAGCAGCTTCTGTTCAGTACACCATGACATTAACCATTGATTGAGCGTAAATAGTCTACTGAACTTTTCATTCCCTCGTCAGTAAGTTGGAAGCGGCCCTGATACGATGATCCTCGCCGTGGGCGATGCGTTGCGTACAGTATCGACCAGACTCCTGAAATCGCGCTTCAGGACCTCCGACTGCCGCATCCTGACATCGTTGACCCCCGCGTGCAGTACGACAGCTCCGATGCTAGCGTCGTCTTTCAGGATCGCAGTTACCTGCGCAGAGAGACATCGAGAACACGGGCGCCAGGGAAACAGTGAGTGCGAGCCTTACCTTGATTGAAGGAAGCGCGTACGTTCCGGACGATTGAGTCTCCGACGACCACAGCGTTGCATTCCGTCTCGCAGAGGGCGGCAAAGCGGTTCCTAGTCGGGATCTCAAAGACCGGTGGCGGCGGTGGGGGAGAGGTTATCGCTCCGGTCCTGGATTGCGCCTTATGCCGTGGGTGTGCCGGTGCAGGAGTGAAGTTCAATTGGGCCCGTCGTGTTCTCGAGGCCTGGTCTCTGTGCAGAGAAACACGCGGAGTAGAAGTGGTAGGAGTATTACAATCACGTCGAAAACTTACCGCTGCTTTGCGAGCGTCAGCCCGGGATGTTTCCAGCGCCGTTTTACGTTCTCGCAGCAGTGTCTGCCTCTCGAGTAGATCCTGGATCTGCTTCTCCACAACCTCCAGCTCCGACTGAAGTGCGAAGAAAGATTCATCCTCTGCACTCAGAGGTAAACACACGTCTGAAACATTCGCCATTAGTGATGTAACAGTGAGTTAAGCAGTAAGTGCAATATTTAGTAAGTACAGGCTGGTAATGCTAACAGCTTTAGGGCTAATAGCGAGTGATCGTGTGAAACTAATGTATCTGTGCGTTTTTTACGATTTTGGTATGGGGTACACTTAAGGATAATTTGTACCCACGGTGAATTATCACTTTAGAACATAAATCTTAAGATATAACAGGAATAAAAGATATTTAAAGAAATGTTAGACGGAGCTCCGTCTCAAACCACGCGCTCTCGGCAAACAGGAAGTCACGTGTTGATCATGATGCTCCTTTTGGACTTGTTGTTTACCTTCCATTTTGCTAGTGAAGTCCGGATGGATTTTATCTAATGTGCATCGCAATTTCCTCCCCATCATAATTTCTGCAGGTGAAAGCCCTGTTGTAGTCTGAGGAGTAATACGATAACTAAACAATGCTCTGGACACCTTTGTCTCAATAGTATTTCCTGAACTTTTCTTCATAAGTTCTTTAAAGGTTTGTACTGCCCGCTCAGCTAGCCCATTCAATGAGGGATGATACGGTGCAGAGGTTACATGCGTTATTCCATTCCTTGACAAAGACTTTACTCGCTTCACTCACAAAACACTGTGCATTATCCGACACCATCATTTCGGGAATGCCATGTGTACTGAAACTATTCCTGAGGCACTCAAGAGTCATAGCTGAAGGTACAGGATGTGCCTCAATCCACTTAGAATGGGCATCAACTAAGATGAAAAACATTTTTCCAAAAACTGGACCAGCATAGTCCATATGCACTCTTCTCCAAGGCTGTCTCGGCCACTCCCACGGATGAAGTGGTGCACCAACAGGGGCTTTTCTTTGTTCTTGACACACAGTACAGTCTTTTACTCTGCCCTCAATGTCAGCATCTAAATTTGGCCACCACAGATAACTCCTGGCCAGTCCTTTCATCCTGGAGATACCTGGGTGAGACTGATGTAACTGTTCCATCAATCCCGAACGTCTTTGCTCTGGGATTACGATACGGGCTCCCCACAGCACACACCCGTCTTGAACACTGAGTTCCTGCTGTCTCTGTTTATAAGGTGCAAATTCATTTGAATTACTATGCTCAGGCCAGCCTTTAAGAACATACTCCCGCACTCTAGAGAGAACGGATCTCTGGTAGTCCAGTTTTTGATTTGCTCTGATGTGGTCAAAGGATTAACAAGGCTGTCCACCATCAAGACCTGCTCCTCTTGTATTTCTTTCTCCAAAATCACTGGAACAGGGAAACGACTAAGAGCGTCAGCATTTCCATTGTCCTTGCCTGCTCTGTAAGCAATTACATATTCATATGCCCCCAACATCACTGCCCATCGTATAATTCTCGTGCCAACATAGCTCCCACACCGTAGGCTGATGCATCACAGGAAAGTATGAGGTCTTTTTTTTCATCATAGTGTACTGTGGCGGGCAGAGGAACGAGACAGTACAAAGATGTTTTAACAATACCCCGGAGGGAGCTTTTATTCACATGCATAGAGTTCTGCGAGGTTTGTGGGGGAATTAGCTCGGTGCTCCTGCTGTATGTGAGTCCTTAGCTTCCTCAAGCTCTGGGGTTTGTAAGACGTCGTGCGCTGCTTCCGAGAAGTTTGCTGCCGATCGTCATTCGCTCTCTGTGGTGAAGAAAACAAGTAAGTGTTAGTCGTCAGAAGAACAGGAGGGTAAGCTCTCTTCCGTGTTGGTTCTTCTGGCTTATATCCAGAAGTGATCAGTGGGTGCAGCTGTGAGACGATCGGCAGGTGTGAGGCTTGGCGGTTTCTATGGCGACGCTGATTGCGCACCGGCGGGCTCGCCACAGTACTTACACTTTGTTAGACTGAAGTAACTCTTTGGACTTTTTAAAGGCTTTTTCTTGTTCCTCTTACCAGGACCATTTGACCTCCTTTTTCAAAAGTCTGTGTAAGGGAGCAAGCAATGTTGAAAGATTTGGCAGGAACCAGTTATAAAAATTCAACAATCCCAGATATGCTTTCAGCTCTGATGCTGAGGTCGGTGCCATGGCATCTTGTACTGCTTGGACTTTTTCTGGCACTGGATGAATACCAGTGGCATCCACTTTATGTCCCAGGAAATGAACTTCCTTTTCCAAGAATTGACACTTTCCCCTTTTTAATCGCAAACCACACTCCTCTAACCGTTCCAACACTTATTGGATATGCTCCTGATCATCGCGTCCTGTCAGCAAGATATCATCCAGATAGACAGTCACCTTTGAAATACCTTTCAGGACCCCTTCCATTGACCTCTGAAAAATAGCTGGGCTGGAACTAACTCCAAAAGGTAAACGAGTATACGTAAACAATCCTTTATGGGTATTCACGGTTACATACTGCTTGGAGTTTTCATCTAAGGTAATCTGTTGATATGCATGACTCATGTCTAATTTACTGTATTTTGTCCTCCAGCCAAGATAGCAAACATAACCTCCAATCGGGGAATGGGGTACTGCTCCAGGGTCGATTCTTGATTAATAGTTACTCTGTAATCTCCACACAGTCTCACTGTTCCATCTGGTTTTACTACTGGCACCACAGGTGCTGCCAAATCTGCAAATTTCACAGGCTCTATGATATGATCCTTAAGTAAACGATCCAGTTCTGCTTCAACTTTTTATCTCATAGCGAACGGCAAGGACCTTACTTTAAAGAAACGAGGCTTTGCATCCCTTGGTACATGAATCTTAGCCTTGGCTCATCTTAAAGTTCACAATTCCTCCTTGAAAACAATTTCACGTTTCCTTAATATATCCTGTAACCACTCAAAACTGTCTTTAATCTTACTCAAATTTTCCCAGCTGAGTTCCAGTTCTGAGAGCCACGACCGTCCTAATAAGTTGGGCCTGCTCCAGCCACTACCACTGCGGTGAGTTCTTTGGTATGTCCTTTATGCCTCACTTGAACTTTTGTGGTCCCTAGAACAGTTACTGACTGTCGTGTATATGTTTAAACTTAAAAAGCTTTTTTTAGTTCGGCCATTTTCTTTTTATCATCCATTTTGGCATATTCCACATGTGATAATACCGTCACACTACATCCAGTATCAATCTCAAATTTCACAGGGCCTTCATTTACCAACAACACCTCTGTGATAGGCGGTACCCGGGGCTGTGGTGTCTCTATACTATACATGGTGAAAGCTTCTTCAGGCTGCTCTTCCTCGTCCTTCTCTTGAAGGTAATTTGCCCTCCTTGATTGTTGTCCTCGACCCCAGTTGCCTGCTTCCCAGCTTCTATCATTACCAGTTTCTTGGGGTTTCATTCTACACACTATTTTCACATGCCCTATCTTTCCACACTTGTAACACTTTTCTTTGGAAAATTCTACAGTCTTTTGGTCCATGGTTATTCCCACCACATCGATAACACATTCCTGTAACACTCGACTTACTTTGTTCTCCGATATCCACTTTAAAAACAGTGGTGCTAAGTCGACTTCCTTTATCTTTGTGCAAATCAGCCATATCCTTATTAGCAGCTTCAATAGCCTGAGCTTTTCTTAGCGCCGTCTCAAATGTCAGTCCATCCTCAGCCAATAATCTCTGTTGTATGCCATCATCATTAACACCACAAACTAATCTGTCTCTCAGCATCACTGTGAGTGTGTCTCCAAAATTACAATCTTGTGCCAGCTTTCTCAGTTCCGCCACATACTCCACTATGCATTCATCAGGGTGCCTATTACGTGAATTAAATTTCCACCTTTGCACTATTTCACTGGGCTTCGGATTAAAGTGATTTTTCAGCAAACACACCAGTTCCTCATAACTCTTTGTTCCGGGTTTTTTAGGACTCAATAAATTCCTCATCAGTGTATATGTTTGCGCTCCCACACCGCTTAATAATATGGCTCGTTTTTTTTCTGGTTCTTCCACATCATTTGCCACAAAGAAATGGTTCAATATTTCACAATACTCTTCCCATGATTGCAACTTATTATCAAATGGTGTTACGGATCCCACCATACCAGCCATTGTTCTGCTCAATCAATCAGTAAGTCAGGCGGTAGTTTAACCTTCTTCAGCTCACCCCAATCGGCATCCTGCTTTTTACTTGCCTTCAGAAAATAACTGATCCAGCATTCCGACTTTCATCCTCGTCGCCATATGAATCCTCGTCGCCTCGTCATATACAATTGAATAAACTCCAAGAGAACGAAACTTCGTTATGGTCTTTCTTCATTTAGGATCCATCTGGACAGCAAACAAGACACATACAAGCTTGTATCATCTTCTGTTCTTTTAACAGTGCTTACAACCCACACCCCCAATGCATCACCTCCCCTTATTGGACAAACTCCGCACTCACTTAAACATACAACAAAGGGATTCAAAATACATCTGTTTATAAATGTGTAGTATTTTAATTGATCTAAAATGGACACTTTATGGTAATCAAATGTAATGCCTATGGTTTTGGGGCACAATCTCAAATTTCACACGTTAATCCAAGTTACTTTACTCTCATTACATGTACAACCTGGACGATTTACATTTCTTCAAAGAAACAAAAGGACGACTGTTTATGTAATGTATAGTATTGTAATTGAACTAAAATTAACTATTTATGGTCATTCAAAGAATGCCCAGGAACATTTTTTTGAGTGTAAGACCACTAGTAAGAATACTTTAATTTTTAATGTTTCTAATTTATTGGAGAAAATGTTACCGTGCCAAATCAAAGTACAAGTGCGCAAGCTGCAGAATTCCTTGTTTTAACATTTGGCGTGAAATCCACAAATGTGTTCATCACCATATCTAATCAAAGCTATTCCATTCACTTCTTCTCAGGCATGTGATCAGCCAAGGAAAAAAGAAGGAAGACTGCACGCACCCTCGCCCAACCCCAATTCTCCCCAAAAATAGTCTTTAATGTTACTAATCAAATGTTACATGATTAAAAACAGGCCTGTTGATATGTTTCACTTAGCAAAAACCAAAACAAACTATTATAATTACCCAATTTTGTTAGTCCTAGTTAGTCACCTAAACAATATTTAATAAAATAGGATGATGCTTTGTGCAAATATCTTATGCTAATGTTAAATAAGATGGCATTAACAAATGGCACCCCTTGAGTAGTTTATATTAGGCCTACTTTAATTTTTTAATTGTAGTAATTCATTAAACAATAATTGAACACAAAAAGTAAAGAATACTGTGGCCTCAAGAGACTTCCTTACACAGCCACTTACGCATCTACGTCATTCGTACAGCGTTTGTCCGCATGAATCCACATGTGGTTAAGGTAACTCTGCATGTTGCGGTTAGTTCATTTAAATGTATGCATTCAGTAGAGACTTCAACAAGTTTATATATATATACAGTGACTAGATCGGCCATTTGTATAGTTTCAAGCCATTAAATCTAAGCCTATTTACTTCCTTACCTCATCTTCAAGATTTCTGCTTATTAAACTGAATATTGTGCCTACGAAGAGATCATCCATTTCAACAGATATCTCTGAGGCTTCAATGTAGGATGCTGATGAAACTAGATCAGCGTCCATCCCACTGCTATCTGTCACGAGCTGTCCAAGATTAAGTCATAAATGTAAATGTAAAATGGTCACCTTTCACACAAACAATGTTCTATCCTTCAAATAGGGTAACCACAATATGTCAAGATATTTTTAGAATTGGTTATGATCTTTATTATAGCAGCCCGATAATTTCCGTCCTTACCTCATACTCCTCATTTTCAGACGCAGAATGGTCTGATAGCAGTGGTCTGAGCTTAAATAATAAAATAAAGATACAAATAAAATTCTCACAAAATTGATCAATATATAGAGATAGGTTTATAATGTCATTATAGTAGTACACATTTTCAGAATTATCCTTACCTCATCATCACTCTCCAAGTCCTTTGCAAAGTATTGGTAGCAAAAACCCGACATGACGGACTGAAAAAAGAAATTCATGTGAGAGAATTACGCTTGTTTGGACAAAGTCGGGCCGAGTACCAAAACAAACTTTTAGCCAATCAGCAGTAAGGTGCACAGGACGGACATTAGTCGAGCCGAGCGCTGACTAAAGTGAAAGATGGGGGTAGGGGTGTGTCAACAACGGCTAAGAGAAATCTGATACCCCGCCTTTAACATACACGACAAAATATGCTTCATTGTATTAAATATAGTTACATTTTGCATCGTTTGTGCTTGTGGCCTGTTCTCTCTCTCTCAAGTGGATTACCCGTTTGCCTGTGGACTTCTTGCTCATTGATCTAGCGCCGACTCCCCAGAGTTGCGCACCTACTCTGCCAAATGCCTCTGTTTTCCTGTGGGCCGTTCTCCCAGTTCAAACATCTGCCCATTGCCTTTGCCCACTCTTGCACCTCTCCCTGGCCGAGCGCTCGAGCCTATTCTTGAACTTTTACCTTTGTCTGATATATGATGTGCAGATTCTTGTTTGCCTTGTTGCGAGATAACTGATAATAATCAGATTTCTTTATGCTGAAATGACTCCTGTGTTTCTGTGACGAAACATCACAACATTTGTGGCAGATCTCACTGACCGTTCTCTTAGACTGAGGTTTGAGATTGAATGATGATCATATGGAGAAGTGGCTTCCGCTTCTGTAGCGCTCTCGGGTTTGGGCGGCCAGTCGAGATCCATGCTCAGCTCTTCGGCCAGATGCATGTACCGGGATTTGCACACTTTTCTCCAACGGCAACAAAACCAGGAGAGGCGTCTATATATATATATATATATATATACAGTTGAAAGAAAAAGTATGTGAACCCTTTGGGCTTACTTGGATTTCTTCATAAATTGGTCATAAAATGTGTTCTGATCTTCATCTAAGTCACAACAATAGAGAAACACAGTCTGCTTAAACTAATACCGCACAAACATTATATGTTTTCATGTTTTTATTGAACACAACATGTAAACATTCATAGTGCAGGGTGGAAAAAGTATGTGAACCTTTGGGTTTAATAACTGGTTGACCCTCCTTTGGCAGCAATAACCTCAACCAAACGTTTCCTATAGTTGCAGATCAGACCTGCACAACGGTCAGGAGAAATTTTGGACCATTCCTCTTTACAAAAGTGTTTCAGTTCAGCAATATTCTTGGGATGTCTGGTGTGAATCGCTCTCTTGAGGTCATGCCACAGCATCTCAATCGGGTTGAGGTCAGGACTCTGACTGGGCCACTCCAGAAGGCATATTTTCTTCTGTTGAAGCCATTCTGTTGTTGATTTACTTCTATGCTTTGGGTCGTTGTCCTGTTGCATCGTCCATCCTCTGTTAAGCTTCAGTTGGCGGACAGATGGTCTTAAGTTTTCCTGCAAAATGTCTTGATAAACTTTGGGAATTCATTTTTCCATCGATGACAGTAATCCGTCCAGGGCCTGAGGCAGCAAAGCAGCCCCAAACCATGATGCCCCCTCCACCATATTTCACAGTTGGGATGAGGTTTTGATGTTGGTGTGCTGTGCCTTTTGTTCTCCCACATAGCGTTGTGTGTTCTTTCCAACACAACTCAATTTTGGTTTCATCTGTCCACAGAATGTTTTGCCAGTAGTGCTGTGGAACATCCAGGTGCTCTTTTGCAAACTTCAAACGTGCTGCAATGTTTTTTTTGGACAGCAGTGGCTTCCTCCGTGGTGTCCTCCCATGAAGTCCATTCTTGTTTAATGTTTTCCTTATTGTAGATTTGTCAACAAAATGTTAGCATGTGCCAGAGATTTCTGTAAGTGTTTAGCTGACACTCTAGGATTCTTCTTCACCTCATTGAGCATTCTGCGCTGTGCTGTGCTCTTGCAGTCATCTTTACAGGACGACCACGCCTAGGGAGTGTAGCAACAGTGCTGAACTTTTTCCATTTGTAGACAATCTGTCTTACCGTGGACACATGGACATCAAGGCTTTTAGATATACTTTTGTAGCCCTTTCCAGCTTTATGTAAGTCAACAATTCTTGATCGTAGGTCTTCTGAGAGCTCTTTTGTGCGAGGCATGGTTCACATCAGACAACGCTTCTTCAGAACAGCAAACTCAAAACAGGTGTGTGTTTTTTATTGGACAGGCCAGCTTTAATCAACACATTCACATTGATTGGACCCCAGGTTGGCTGACTCCTGGCTCCAATTAGCTCTTGGAGAAGTAGCTCTTGGAGAAGTAGCCTAGGGTTTCACATACTTTTTCCACCCTGCACTATGAATGTTTACATGTTGTGTTCAATAAAAACATGAAAACGTATAATGTTTGTGCGGTATTAGTTTAAGCAGACTGTGTTTCTCTATTGTTGTGACTTAGATGAAGATCAGAACACATTTTATGACCAATTTATGAAGAAATCCAAGTAAGCCCAAAGGGTTCACATACTTTTTCTTTCAACTGTATATACACACATGTATATCCCTTCCTGTATAGAGACACACACACACCGCCCATGTGTACAGTAATGAATGTCAAATAAATAAACACACTGCACTGAGGCAAACAGACACATTGTTTAAATGTTCACCCTGTTTTAAACCTGTATGGCCTTCTTTTGTCCGCAGAACACAGAAGATATTTTGAAGAATGCTGGTAACAGAAAACTGTTGGTCCCCTTTGACTTGCATTGGTTTTGTGTTCATACAATAGATGTCAATGGGGACCACGATTTTGGTTACCAACTTCGAAATGCTTCGAAATATCTTTTTTTGTGTTTCTCCAAAGATAAATGTCATACAGGCTTGAAATAACAAGAAGGTGAGTGAATGATGCCAGCATTTTCAATTTGTAGGGGAACTATCACTTTAAAGATGATACGTGTTAACATTAAACTGGCAAAACCAAATCACTCAGTAATCTGGCCTTCAAACAACACAGGAATATCAGAAAGTGAACTTTTTTTGTGGGAAAACGTCTCCAAAAAAGCATTTGTCCACATTAAAGATAATACACCATTTACTTCTTGAATTTTCTGCTCTATAGATATTTAAAATGCATAACATTTACTGTAAATCTGATTTTTCATCTTTTTACAATCTGATGAAAGGAGTTATAGTCAACCAGGGTCAACGGTTACACTGCAAAATATGAGTTTTGTAATGACAGTAGTATTGAATTTAATATTTTTGTCTTGTTTTCCAATATAAATACAGTATATATAAAAAATCCTGAATCAAGAGACATTTGCTTGAGAAGTAACTCTTTCCCCACCAATGACGAGTTATCCCTGCACTTCCTTGACAAAGACGAGTTTTACAGCAATCTGTGTATTTGTGGCGCTGTTACTAACCATTTAAAACAGATCAGCATATACAGATCTAAAAGCAGTAAATAATCTGTATGCTTCAGCGTTCTGCATCTGAAAAAACACTGGTGGGGAACATGTTAAGAAAGTTTATTCTCAAACCAAGTTACAACTTAATTTAGTAAATGTACCCCAATAGCAGATATTTTCTTATTTTTAACATAAACTCACATTACATTTTATTTTTTAGAAGACAAGACTTAATATCTTGGGTCATCACGCAAAAACATACTACGTAAGAAATATATTTTTTGCAGTGTGCTCAGAACCCCTTTTTTGAAGGAATACTCCAGGTTATTACCCATTTAACGACCAATTTTGAGTCAATTACATAGTGAAACTGAAATCCGTAATGTTTCCCTCTCTGTAGCCATCTCTATTTGAAACATAAAACTGAAGTGGACTTTATATAGTTATCTTTACGTATGTAAAACTTTACGAATTGCAGCTTTAAAATATCTATAGACAACATGACAAGCAGAAAAAGTAAACTCGATTACTTTGGTCTGGCATAAGTGAAAAATAACCATTTGTAAATCACTGTCATGCCTGCCTAATAATTTCCCTCACCTTTAAAGACCTTTTCCACCACAAAAAACTCACAATTATTTCAATGTGGTAATGGACATATTTTCAGTAACATAAATAACCTGCAATATTCCTTAAACAAAACCAGATGCCTTAACACATAAGACACGATGTTAAGGACACTTTAGTAAAGTTTTGCAAGTCCCAGGGTTAGAAGTTTACATTGATCTGGTCGATCCCACCATTAGGGTTCGTACACATTTTTACCATTATGTAACCAGGTTTAATAATGAGAAACCCTATTTAGCTGTCTAACCCAGTCACGAAAGGGTTAACTTTTATTTTGTATCTTTGATGGACTTGTAAGTGAGCCAATGGGTGAATTCTATGAGGCACTGAGCTGACCAATCAGCTGCCAGCTAGGCTCCGTTACAGTTACGCCTCTAGTTTCGCGTCACTGCACGTTCTTTTGGCGCTTGCACTTGAGCACAGGAGGCTGCGTTATCTGCTTGGTAAGATGGACAAAACAATATAAAGTGAATTAAACAAGTTCTGTAATCATTATGGATTATACTGACTATATACTTTATTGTAATATAGAGTGTAAACGAAAGCTGTGCCTGAATCCACTGTTGTCACGGAGCTAAAGGCAGTGAATTCCGTTAAAATGGTGAGTTGTTTATCTAGGCATCTGAGTTCGCTAATATTCATGCTAACAGGCCAGGCTTTTGCTGCCCATTTTTGTATTTAACCTAGTCTGCTGAGTTTGAGTTTGCTAGCATCTATGTTAATCTTTGTTAATGGGTGAATCAATGCAAATGTGCTCATTTTGTAAAGCTGAAGGTGTAAAGCCTGCTGTGTGCATATGTTAATAAGTAGGTATGATGACAAAATTTTCAAACACCCCTAAGCTCAAAATGGATCACATGACTAGACAGAGCTGAAAATTCCCTTTACGACGACACCTGAATTGTGAAAATCAGTTGAGGATTGCGAAAGTTATGATATTTATAATACCGAGGAATAAATAGTTAGTTACATTAACTACAATAGAAGTTGTGTGACGAAAAATGCTTATTATTCACACATTTTGCTTGTAACTCCTTTTTATCAGATATTTGCATGAAATTTGAATAGAATGTAGAATTTGTTAGTTCTTTTCAAATGAAAAAGTGCAAAAAAAGATCTAAATAATATTGCTTGTTCACTTTGTCATATCCACATTTCAATTGCCCAGGCCTACTGTCATATCAAGTGTTCTTAGCCTATTAATTTAGACAGAGTTACAGGCTAGTCCTCAGTAATCTAACTCGAAGTGATGTAAACTATGTTACAGTTTTGACAAGCATGTCAGAAAGACCATGATATACATATTAAACTACATAGCATCAGTAATAATTTCAAGAAAAACACCGTCAGAATGAGTTGAATACAGACAATGTTTTTTTTTTAGAACGACGCCTGCAGTACATTCGCTAATCCGCCACAAATGTTACTACCCATTTTCCACGATTTAGTTAAATACTTTCTCCTCGATGGATTTCGATGGAATTTCGTCAGTAACAAGATACAAGCTATGTATTTAGGTCCACCTATCTTTCAGAAGTGTCCAAAGCTTAGATGAAGCCCACCGACCGGTTGAACGCAACGCAAATTTTCTGAAAGCCGCGGTGACCTGAAATCACATTAGGGCTGAAATCCCGAAGTGTCCAATGCTTCAGGGGCTTGCACTCGATGTAGTTACCGTCGTATTCAGGAAAAACATCCTCCCACCAGGCGGCCAGGAGAAGATATTGAATGACACACACATTTTAGTACCACGCGGTTTGGAACACATTTTGGAGTCAGAATGTTCGCCGCGAGTGGTTGCTATGTCATCATACCTATAATAAGGTAATTAGCCACAATAGGCTAGTGAAATACTGGTTAATGTCTTTGAAACCATCAAGTTATTTCGTTTGTGAATTTAATTGTGGTCACTGAAGCTTAAAGAGGTAATATTTTTAGTGCATTCTTTCCACTGTTACCGGTGCAGAGGGGGATAAATAAGCACACTAATGCCTTAATGCCTCTAATTTAAAGTGATACAATTTGATTAATGTTTACATGCTATTCATGCAGTTTTATTTTTCATACTGTTAATGTTACTACCATAAGGTTTCATAAAACCTGAATTTGAAATGTGTCTTTATGAAGGATGCAATTTATGTAAATTTACTTTTGATACTAGAGAGAAATTCATATAGTTTTGATACCTGAGAAGAAACATAAGAGCTGTTGTACAACGAGAGAAATATTTTTATATTGCATTATAGGTGTACTGAAATATTATCTCATTTTATTTTGTGGAAGCCTGTAGCAGTCCATTTATTAACTGAATGGTAATTGAAAGAAATGATTTGGCCTTATTTATAGGTCAGGTTTTGGTAAAGAGTTGGAAACATCGTGCAGAGATCCTTTCCACCAGAGGCGGACAGAGTACACAGCTTCATTACTTGAGTAAAAGTACAGATACCCCTTGCTAAATTTTACTCAAGTACAAGTAAAAGTACTACAGTCAGATGTCTACTTAAGTAAAAGTACTAAAGTACCTGTTTTTAAAAGTACTTGAGCATCAAGAGTACAAGAGTACATTTTCTAAATATTGCATTACTACTGCCACGGTGCTTACATTTATGTACAGAAACTTCCTACATGTTAATACCTTGGAGAATGTAAAAGGAATTTAAAGTAAAATCAAGTAATTTCATCTTTTTACCATGTTGCTTTATTTAACATTTCTCACTTGCCAACAAGGCAATAGCACAATGGCAACGCGCTGACAAACCTCTGCTAGAGTTTTAATGGATTTTTTCACCCACATTTGAACCTGACCGTGTTAAACACACAGCATACTCAAGAACATCAAAGCAAATGCTCAGCTTACATTAATGTGTAATATTAGAAAATAAAATTCAGCTAACAATTGTGTGTACATGCGAGTTTCTCTGTTTTTTCATCAATCAGTGGTGGCGTTTCATCAAAACCTAGGGTATGGCGAAATTTCCTCAGACCACACAAAAACGAACCACAAAACAACACCAAATGATACCACATTAGTGATGCGCAGATGGCGGTTAAATCCGCGGGCGCTGCGGATGATCCGCGGGTCGGGTGGGTCGGATAATAAAAAAATACATTCTGATTAATTGCGGGTGGCTCGCGGGTGCATGAGATCAAATATATATATTAACTACATTTCTCTAAAAATACGAATGAGTCTTAAATGCATTTTTCATCAGGCAGACACTAATTTGCACTCATTTAAAAGAAATATGCGCGTGCCGGCGGAAGAGAGGGGGTCCATTTCTTAAAGCAGAAATGGAGGCGAAACAGATTCGGGAGGGTGGGAGAATTAAAAACAAAACAAAAGAAAGAAAGAAAAGTACCGTGTGGGAGCGTTTTAGCGAAGTGGTTAACGAGGATGAATCAAGTGCTGGGTATGTGATATGCAACGACTGTGAGGCACTGAGTGTGTGTATGAAAGCCACACAAGACCTTGAATATGGTACATCATGTGTGTGCTAAATCGAAAGATTAGTTTAAGCATTTGCAGACATAGACAGTGCTAGAAAATGTACCGTTATCCAGTCATTCGTGTGTGTTTGTGTGTTGAAGTGACAGAAACGGCGATATTCAAAGTCTGACGGGAGTAAAGCCTGTGTTTATTGTATTAAGAAAATGTAGGCTAATCTGGCCAAAGACAAACTTTTTTTTTTAAAGCATTTTACGATCATCGTATTATTTTACCATCAGAGATTGGCAGATTAGTTCTAACGTCACTGAATCTGATAACATCATGCTCAAAACAAAGAATTAGAGTAATTAAAGTGACGATCGGGTGCGGATATCTATATCAAAGAAAATTATGCGGGTGGCGGGTGGATAATTTATTTGAAACAGCGGTTGCGGGTGACATTTTAGCTCATCCGCGCATCTCTATACCACATATATATAACCTCAAAACTTAAAGAAAGTAGTAAAAAATAACCCGCAGCCAGATGTTGTCGTAACCACCACCAACGACTATGTTAATCGACTATGAGACTAAAATATAAACCAACCATTGATCAGATTCAGCAAACAAGATTAAATATAAAACATGTCTTACCTTGTCGCAGGATTGTTTAGCCTTGATTCTTTTCATTTTTAAGATAATCCGTGCATAGCTAGTGGCAAATCCCAAAATCGCGCAAAAATACATAAACAATAAACTGCGACTGCGCTACAATGTCTTTCCGTACAATATATATATTTTTTTTTTCACAGATAGCGTTTTACATTATAAATGAAATACAATAACAAATAGTGTAAATTATTCGATTTATTAAAATTATTAAATGGATGCCAACTAATTGGGAAAATAAAGACCTCCCCACTACCCCTAACCTCACCATGCACTTGATTCCAAAACCACTGTTAGCCATTTTGTAAGCAGTTTCTTTATTTTATTGAAAATAAATGCCTGTATATGATCTAAAATGTTTAAAATGCAGACAAATGAGTTCAGCCAAAAAGGGCTTCGAACCAACATTACGATGATGTCACGTCAAAACTACATATCATCGGTCTTACCGACTACGTCAATGAAGCTACTGGTGACTTAACGATGTTTATACATTCTCAAATACACATGCTTCCGACGCCTATGCTACATGTACACATCAATGTAAAGTAGTTTAATTATCTTTAATGAGTCTCATTATGAACGCTAGGGTATGGCAACTGCCGTACTCCGCCATACGCAAATGCCGCCCCTGAAATCAATAAACCTAAACCAGCAAAGAAGGCAATATAGCAATGTTCTGACACACCTCTGAACCTGACCGTGTTATACACGCAGCATAGAGCAAAGAAGAGAAAATAATAATGATTAAAGAAAATCAGCTGACCGGTCGCGATGTTTTCAAGTCAAAAAAAGTTATATTTAGCATTTTATATGACGCTATTGGCTATCCTTACCCTTACCTTTATTCTTTATTCATATAAAAATACCCCAAATCGCATGAAAATAACACACAAAACACATATTCTTCAATCGTGCATTTATTAGCTTCTTGTTTTGGTGAAGAATTGTCACTTTCGCTTTATCACGGATGTCCAGAATGAGGAAGTGTACACAGGTCGTGTCATGCAGACGAGGTCACGTATGACTACGTGAGATGATCAACAGCTGTACAGCAAATGATAGAGCTCTGAGGTCTGGGTGATTGGTTGCTGAAAGGCTGTCGCAATAAGTGGTGCCTGCACAATCCAATCACGTTTGAGAGGGAAAAAACAAATTGATGGTTTCCGAGATTTTTCTTTTTTCCTTTTTAGAAGTAACGGGTACTTACGGTTATGGATAGAAATGTAGCGGAGTAAAGAGTACAATATTTGCCTCTCAAATTTACTTGACTGCATCTACTCCTCCCAAAAATGATACTCAAGTAAAGTACAGATCCCTCAAAATTGTACTTAAGTACTGTACTCGAGTAAATGTACTCCGTTACTGTCCGGCTCTGCTTTCCACGGAGTGATCCACACGTTCCAGACGTTCTCCCAGAGATTCAAAGATTCCCAGTCCGGGTGGCTGGGTGGCGAGCCAACCGTGTTTGTGACCCTGACTTTAGATGGATAGCCAGGATCATCTTCATGGTGGTAGGACAAACACTATCACAAGTTAAACAAGGGCCCCAACGGTGAAACTGAACTCTTGTCAACCAAGGCAAGTCGAACCGAGGATGAACTGAGCTCAAAGATACTGAAAAGAGGGGGTTTTGTTTTGTTTACGTGCGCACTTTATTATTTTAGTTGTTATAAATGTGTTTTTTTCTTGTATGTATGTTCCACCCTGTGAAGTTAATACAGGTTGCCTAAACGTCATTCTGGTGTGGTATTTTTTTTGTTGTATTCAATTCTCAGGCTCTTAACAATTTACAGATTCTGGTCCAAATCGTATTTATGTAACCTCTACGACTACTTAGACTATTAAACCTATGTACATTATTACTACCTCGTAATAAGGGTTACAATTACATTCCATGACTTTTCCATGACTTAAAGGTAAATATTCATGACTTAATAAACAGTAGTTCTGAGGCACTCACAAGGAATAGAAGTTTAAAAAGCCTTTATCTAAAATGCTGTTAAATTTGCCCTGAAGAAGGCCACAGAGGCTGAAATATATATATATATATTTATTTATCTCTATGACAGAGTATTTAAAGTCATTTCTGCTGTTATAAGGGAAAAAGCGACAAAAAAAATTAACACTGCCAGTAGGTGTCGCTCAAGTAAAAAAAAAAAACTTCTAGACTTTGCGTTTAATTTATTCCATTGCCGCGTGTCTCGCATTTCGAAACACAACAACGCGCTATTCTTTTTTTAACCTACTTAAACTTATGCAATATCTTGCTCTAGATAAGTTGCAAAATGAAAAAAATGACAGAATAAATGTCATTTAATAGATTTGCGTGCATTTCTAATTACATGTGGCCAGAGCAGCAATCCTCTTTCTGACACATTCACATTTTCAATCCACCGATGCTTGCAAAACTTGAGCATGGGAGTGTCACATCCGGTTGCTGTCACAAAATCTTCGTGAGGAGCAGGGCAATCATGAAACAGCCAATACAGGCTAGAGCAGGGGTGTCAAACTCAGTTCCTGGAGGGCCGCAGTCTGCACAGTTTAGCTCCAACCAGCTGCTTGGAAGTTTCTAGTAATCCTGAAGATGTTGATTAGCTGAATCAGGTGTCTAAACTGTGCAGAGCTGCGGCCTCCTGAGTTTACACCTGTGGGCTAAGAGTCCGTGTTCGACTTCCCATCCAGCGGATTTACATCCATGTCTGAACGCATTGTGTAGTATGTGCAACCCGCACGAACCTATGTTGATAAGTGACTTTCCCACATCATTCTGCACTTGCTTCTGGAGAGATTTCAAATACTTTCCAATTAACGTTCGGCCCGTCCATTGAGATTTGGACAAGATTCTTGATTCCGATCTCAGAAAGCAAGTTGTTGATTTTTTCAACGATGTCTTGAGCTGATGAATGGCCCATAAACTCTGAGCCGATGTATTTAGTCTTCACCTCGGACCCGTCCCATAGCCTGACATGCATGTCTAACTGTTTAGCCTGTAAATAGTGATTCAGGCTTTCATCAAATAACATGACATATACTCGTTGCTTTGATACACTAGCCAAAGTCAGTTTCTTAAAATAAGGAGCCAGTCCAAAATTACACATATATGAGCACTTGCGTTCACCGCATGTAAATCTTGCAGCTATACAGGAACATGACCGGAAAAAGCTGGCTTATGTCTTCACAAGACTTGTAAAAATAGTGAGAATTAGCCACTTTTAGCGCCCACAGTACCTCTGCAGTGAGGGTTTCGTTTCTGGACACAGCACTCAAAATGGCCCCTTGCTTTGTGGTGGAGGAGAGGGAAGCACTGCAGCTGGCAGAGGGTGTCACGACGTTAGTCACCTGGGTGAAAAAGCCAGCGATCGGGTTGGAAGCTGACTGTTGCGCAGCTGCAGCGACAGACTGGTGCTTTGCACCTTTAGCATGAGGGACAGAACATGTCGGACAGAACAAAGTCTACATTTTGCTCGTCCCGGGTCCTGGTCTTTCTCAAGCCATGCATTATACTTTTCAGATTGAAGCCAAACATTATTAAAGCGACATTTTCCCGACATTGTTTATTTTTGCCCCACGCAGAGAACATGTCACGTGATGTGACTGATCACCCGAACAAAAAAAATATTGCAATTTGAAAACCAATATTATCAATTAAACAAATTCAAGTACACGGATATTTTGAAAACAAATTTCCATGACTTTTCCAAAACTTTCTGAGTTTATTCATTTTCCAAAACTTTTCCAGGCCTGGAAATTGCCATTTTAAAATTCCATGACTTTTCCAGGTTTTTCATGACCGTACGAACCCTGCACCATTGCAAACACCAAGTGTTAACACAATCGTAACTTAAAGACGTCTGCAGTAGTAGCCACAATAAAAGGAGCATTAGAGGCATTACATGAGAATGGGGGGAAGAATCCCGCAAGGGGGCACTAGAGAGCCGCAAGGCCAAACGTTAAAACAGGGTGTTGGGTGAGGGAGGGAGACAGGAGGAAGTGAGAGTGGCATAGAGTGAGAGTGGCATAGAGGGCGGAGTACTGGGAAGTGAAAAGGCAACGGTGAACAGATGTGTAAGATTTTACCAAGCTGTCGTGTCGGGGCTGTGGGGGAGACGCCATAACTTCCCTGCATATCTCTGCTGAACAAGTGCTTCCATAAGATGACGTCAAGCACGACGGTGTAAAAAATACAGGAATATCAGAAAAAGTAGGGTTGAAAGAAAGAGAGATACAGATCACATGACTGGCAAAATAATTTCCTTCATCATTAGTTTTTTTCTTCATCATTTCATCAATGGCAAAAGTAAATACATTGAAACGGAGGGGATTTTTGGGGATTGTGTGTTAGTTAAAGATGTACAGAGGAGGCATGAGAATTATATTATTCTGGACTAAAAAACATTACTGATTCATTGATCACATGACTGGGTCCCACCGATTGGCTAATCTGATTGGTAGTCTATTGTGTTTTACTGATCGGAGGGTAAAACAGAACGGCTGTGAAGGGCCCAGCCATGGAGGGAAGCTGATCTGTAGTCAGCACTGGGAAGTTGTCGGGTTTTTAAAGGATCTTTAAGGCGAAGCAAACAGCCACTATGTCACTACACAGCAGTCCAAAGGTGATTTCTGGCGTTTCTTAATCAAGCTTTATTTTCCCAAAGAGGAAAGAGAAATTTGTGTTTCTCTTTGGGATTTAGGAGTGGAAGAAGCTAATGGAACTGAATACACAGTACAATTCCTGACTTGGCTGTATCCATGTGGGTTAAGATACATCCAACTTTTCTCTGTAAAACAGCCTTAGCGGATGAGACAGAATGTATGGGTCTATGTGCACGTGTGCGTTTTCTGTAGGAGTGTACACTCCATAATGTAAAATGGAGGGTTTTAATTGGGTTATAGAAAGAGCAGTTTGTTATGACCCTGGCTGAAGTGATCAACGTGCCGAACCGTTCTTAGCACGGTTACATGTTTCCACGTGTTCCTGGTTCGACACAGCACGATTACAAACTGTTCTCGGCTCGGAATTCGGATGTCATGGATCGGAGCGATTCAGCAACGAGAACGTTTCAGCGTGATGGTGGACAAGCGCTCTAAGTCATTTTTCAAAATATATGAACTAGAAAAGCACCAGTTAAATAATAAATGTTGAAAATCTTAACAGATGACATGTTTACAATGTACTTGCTTATGCCAAAAGTCTTAATTTTTGATGATAGGAAACAAATGTTATGGTACAGTTTAGGACATTTTTAAATGCTGTTTTAAATGTATTCATCAGTATTCCCATTCTGTTTGAATTACGTAGCAACTGCCCGAATTGCCCGGAGGCGCGTTGCAAAGATGGCCGCCGAGTGGCCCGACTTCCCGAAACGGACTTTGATAAAACTTATTTTCTTAATGGCCAAGTTTTTTTATTTAGCTACTTGATCCGTTTGCTACAAATATGCACAATATAATATAAATAAAACATTTAAATATATCATAATATGATGTCTACAGTATATTCAAAAATAAATATAACTATATTTATAAATGAACAATATTTTCCATATCAGTGCATTTCTTGCATAAAACCAATGACATGAAATACAAGTTTGCTTCCCTCTACTCCAAATAAATGCTGGGTTACTTTTCAACCCAGCACTGAGTCGGGGGACAAAGGGACAGACTCAACCACTGGGTTAAATTAACCCACAAATCCCAACAATAGGATAAAACAAACTTCTTTTGGGTTCAATTAACCTGCATATGTTAAAGGTCCAGTGTATAATTTTTTGGAAGATCAATTGACAGAAATGCAATATAATATACATAACTATGTCTTCAGAGGTGTATAAAGACCTTACATAATGAACCGTTATGTATTTATTACCTTACAATGAGCTACTTCTATCTATATACACCACGGGTATGGAATTCGGCATGTTGTTTCTGCAGTAGTCCTAAGCGGACAAACTGCTCTACAGATCGCGTTTCGTAAATCTCCTTTGAAAATGAAGCCAAAACATGATGACATCTTAGTGCTGTGTCAGCCACCGTAGTGCTTCAAAGTGGAGGGGGAAGTGAGGTGTTGGTTGCAATTTGCAACCTCACCACTAGATGCCGCTAAATTTCATAAACTGGGCCTTTAATTTACAAACAAATGTTTGTGTTTGTCCCTTTTTAACCCATTACTGGGATTAAAAATTATTCAGAAATTTTTAGTGTATTTTTTGCCCAATCCTTCTGATAACAAATGTTACATTTCCTTAGTAATGGTCAAATATAATGGTCAACATGATGTCCACTTACCTCAATAAAGAAGGACACTAAAGCGTTACTCAGCACAATAGACAACATAGACAAGCGCCAGCTCAAAGGAACACACACCAGCTGAGGAGAATGCAAATACATCATTGTATTACAACCTTATCTGACAGAAGATGAAATGAGGAGAGCTCAGTATGTTACGTACCTCAAAAACATTATAAATGCCAGAAACGGGGAAGAACATGAGGAAAAAAAAGAAAATGACGAGAAGTACACACGAGAGGACGAACGGCCCTGTAAACTACATCTGCATCTCTTGCAAATAGCAGTGTTTGTGAGTCAATGATAAAGAATAGAAAGGATGTCTGCAAATATTAAAGTGTACTATGAATGAATCATATGAAATAATGAATCATAATAAATCTCTTACAGTTCTTATAGATGGGCTGGCGAAAAGGTTTTCCTTTAGAGAAAACAATGGCAAAGATGACGAACTGGAACGATGAGACGAAGAACAGCGTGGTGTTCACATCATTCATGATAAGCTTTTATGTGGGGATATTGAACCGTGTGATTGGGTACAGAGCAGTTGTAGATGCTGTTATAACAAACAAATAAACATTAGATATGTATTTAGATATAAGGTTTAAAAAAACAGTTGTGTTTGAATAAGCAATAAGTCTGAAAGTGACATGAAGTGCTGCCATCTCAAAGTGTTACAGCACCACTAATGGCCTGCAGGGTCAGACTGTGTCCTACTTACTCTGTCTTCAAGTACCAGTCCTTATTTTGGATCAAGAGGAAGGCCAAAACCTGGAAACCCAGGCAGATCAGAATCTGGGTCAGAAGTGAGAAGAGAAGAGGACCTGAGACGAGACCCGAAGGCGGCTGGTGGGCGACCAGCTCCTTCCACGCGGAGTTCAGACTCACTGGAAACAAGAAAAGAGAAGTTAAAGCATATTTGGTGTGGTCTACACCATCCACTTATGGGAACTATACATTAACACTGAATTATTCAAAATGTGTCACAATGAAAATAACTTGGCCCACACAAGCTGTAACGCTTCCTGTGTCTACCAGTTTGCTTGATTAATTTTATTTATTTAGGGGTGCCAGACAGAGTTACTGTCATTTAATCAAACAACTTTTAAACTCCCTCAAGAAACCTACAACGGCCTGGGTATAGAAATAACCACAGACCCTTCAGTTATGATTTAGCAAATTCAGATAAATTACAAAAACTATCCTTCACCTAGAGATAAAGCCACAAAGATGGAACGCAATAAATCACCTTATTCATTTTTCTACTATGTATATTTGTTACGTCTCTCGTTATTTAGCTGTTAATTAGTCTAGGATTTTTATTAGACATAACACAAAAGTATTATAGTTGTACATGCGTGCAATGGTGGTAACGGAAAGATTACCGAAAAAGACAGACAACCAGCCAGCAATTCAGTTATACAAATTTAATTATAACTCGTAAGATAAAGTAATAGAATGATAAAGTAGATATATACAATATATATACAGTAAAGAAGATTATGAAAATAATAAGTTTTAATCAATAAACAATCTGGTGGAGAGGAGAGAGTGGTGCTTAAATCAAAGAACAAAATATACCCAAAAGTAAGCTAACTAATATCAAGGATCTAACTGACTAACAACAGAAAATGTAGAAAGAAACATCTTCAGCGTACAAGACGCTATAACTAAATTAAACTCACTAACAAAACGAAACATACATTTTAGCACCACTCCTACTTCTAGTGTGTCTAATACATTGATGTTTAATCTACGTGCATAAATGTAGGTCGCGACCTGCTTACCTGACTCACAACCTCTCCAGCCAAGATAATTGATTGAAAACCAGTACAACGGCTGAAGCTTCCACGCGTATATCCATGGCGAAATGGTCAAGCACACAAACAAACACCAACACGAACAACGAAACGAGAGAACATTGATCCGGCTACAAACAGCAAAACACCTCAAAGCCCAAAGCACGGAAAAATCTCTCAGACTGGTCTCAAATGAGAAAACAGTCCGCAAAGAGCGTGCACTCTGCCCAAACCAGAGTCTCTTTAACTCTGCCGTCATCCCTATTTAAACCCCTCCGGAAGCCGCTCTGTAACTGGCAATTGGTGGAGCGATCTCTGACGTCAGAACCCCGAGCCCGCAGATTGACAGACGGATCAGCCAATAGATTCCCAAATCTGAAACAGAGTACAGACACACAAACGCAACTATACATTGCAAACAAAAGTACATATAAGAGCGTTCGTAACACTCTCCTTCTTAAAGACTTGACATAAAGCAGCTATTTAAGCTCTAGATAAGGTATCGGCAACTATGTTTTCAGAACCTTTCTTATGCTTTATGATCAAGTTATAATTTTGCACAATCAGCGTCCAACGCATAAGGCGTTGGTTGTGATTGTACATTCTGGACAAGAACACCAAAGGGTTGTGATCAGTGTAACAGTAACAGGCAAAACCGATGAAACCACATAAACCTCGAAAAACTGTAAAGCCAGAATCAAGCCTAAAGCTTCCTTCTCGATGGTAGAGTAATTTCGTTGATGTTTATTGAACTTTCGGGAAAAATAACAAATTGGATGCTCAAAACCCTCATCGTCTTCTTGAAGAAGAACAGCTCCCATACCTAAAGCACTAGCATCCACTTCCAATTGAAAAGAACGTGTAAAGTTTGGAGCAACAAGAACAGGTGCACTAGTCAGCAACAACTTCGCACCATCAAAGGCACGTTGACACGCTTCAGTCCAACAAAATACATTAGTTGGACTTAGTAAACTGGTCAAAGGATGCACTACAGTAGAGAAATTTCGGCAGAAACCTCTATAGTAACCAGCCATTCCTAAGAACCGACGTAATTCCCGTCGTGTCGTTGGAATAGGAAAGTTAACAATAGCAGATACTTTAGCGCTAACAGGACGAACTTGACCTTGACCTACTTCTTTGCCCAAGTAGGTAATCGTTGCCTTACCAAATTCACACTTAGCTAGATTAATCGTCAAAGAAGCGGTAGCTAACCTTTCAAAAACTGTCCGAAGAACAGTCAAATGCTCAGACCAGTCCGACGAATAAATCACCAGATCATCTAGGTATGCACTACAATTTTGAACTCCTGACAGTACAACATTTACAAGGCGTTGAAAAGTTGCCGGGGCATTGCGTAGCCCAAACGCCATAACATGGTATTGTAGGAAATTATCCGGAGTAACGAAAGCTGAAATTTCCGCAGCTCGATCCGTCAACGGCTCTTGCCAATAGCCTTTCAGCAAATCTAATTTCGTCACAAATTTAGCAGAACCCAAATTATCTATACAGTCTTCCATCCTAGGAAGAGGATAGCTATCAGGTACAGTCACAGAATTTACTTTTCGATAATCTGTGCAAAACCGAAATGTACCGTCAGATTTTGGAACAAGAAGACAAGGTGAACTCCATGGACTATAGCTAGGTTCAGCCAAATCATTTTTTAACAAATAATCCACCTCAGCCTTCATCATAGAACGCTTAATATGATTCACTCTATAAGCATGCTGTTTAATCGCTGAACTATACGTCACTTGAATATCGTGCTGTAATACATGAGTTTGAGTCGGCACATCACTAAACAACATAGGGAATTCCTGAATTAAATTCATAATATCCCGTTTCTGTGACTCAATCAAATTATCCAGATTTTCTGGCAAGCTTTTCAAAATTTCGGAATTCAAAAGTCTACCACACATTAATAAATCATTCCGCAGTAAAATACCATCATCCGTAGGACATTCACCAGATGTCAACAGCTCCTCATCATTTCCTGCAGTAAAGTCAGGCATATCACGAGCTACAGCAGCTAACATCCCAATAGGCGCAGCAACACGTTTTTCTTTTTCCTCCGAAATTTTTTCAGACACCTTCCGAGAACAATATGACTTCAACATGTTAATGTGGCATGTTCGAAACTTGCGTTTGCGATCAGGCGTGTTTATCACAAAATCAGTCTCACTCAATCTCTTAGATACCTGGTACGGACCAGAAAACCGAGCGGTCAACGCCGAACCAGGTACTGGTAACAGTACCAAAACCTCATCTCCAGGTTGAATATTACGCACCACAGCCTTCTTATCGTACCGTCTCTTCATGCCCACCTGAGCAATTGACAACGACTTCTGTGCAAATTTACACGCAGTATGCAATCGTTCCCGACACCGACTAACATAATCCAGCACATTTTGTTCAGTGGACTTGTTATCATTTAATAACCCGTCTTTCATTACTTTTAGCGGACCTCGTACAGTGTGACCAAATACTAAATCTGCAGGACTAAAACCCAGAGACTCTTGTGTCGCTTCTCGAACTGCAAATAGTACAAAGGGTACTCCCTCGTCCCATTCTTTCCCCAGAGCTTAGACAATACTTTCTCAGCATCGACTTTAACGTCTGATGAAAACGTTCAATAGCACCCTGACTTTCAGGATGATATGCGCTTGAGATTCTATGTGTTATACCCAAAGTTTTCAAGTCTTGTCTAAAAACATTAGAAAGAAAATTTGTTCCTTGATCTGTCTGCACGACTTTTGGCAATCCGAATGTAGAGAAAAATTTGAGCAAAGCCTTGATGATAACAGGCGCAGTTATTTTTCTCAATGGAACGGCTTCCGGAAAACGTGTCGCAGAACACATAATGGTTAACAAAAACTGATTACCTGCCTTTGATTTCGGCAAGGGACCAACACAATCCCAAGATTATGTGTTCAAAGGGTTCACAAATGACAGGAATCGGAATTAACGGAGCTGGAGGAATCTTTTGATTCGGCTTTCCCATCATCTGACATTGGTGACAAGTACGACAATACTGAGATACGTCTCTCTTCAAACCAGGCCAAAAGAAATGTTTGAGAATGCGATTGTAAGTTTTCGTCACACCCAAATGACCTGCTAACTCATGATCATGAGCCAAAATCAACACTTGTTTGCGGTAAGCAGTAGGCAAAACAATCTGGCAAACAACATCCCACTCATTAACCATATCTGATTTAGGACGCCATTTTCTTAATAACAGTCCGTTTTCAATCACATATTCCACAAGACTGGCTGAATCGGATTTTGTTCTTGTAACAGCAGAAAAACATTTAGTGAGTGACAAGTCTTCTTGTTGTGCGCTCCGAATCCGTTCATAGGAAACAGGTTCCGCTAACAATTCAGACCCTGCAACAACCTCAACAGAATGCTTGTTATGTACAACATCTTCCTCGCCCTTTTTATCTACCTCCGGATTTTCTTCAGTGAAGACAGATGATATAAAAGAGTCAGACAAACTAATGTCCTCTCCAATTCTGCATTTCTGAGCACGAGTAACTACACTAGCAACAAATACCTCTGGAAAATGTTCAGAGATATCATCCACATGAATAAAACAGTCAGGCTTATCAACAACTTCCGGCACAGGTGACACTTTACCACCCGCTAAATCATTTCCGAGAATAAATGCAACTCCTTTTACCGGAAAGGAAGAACGTATCCCCACCTTCACAAAACCTGAGACTAGGTCACATTGTAAGTGTATCCGATGCAACGGTACCGAGACTACACCCATTTCAATCCCTTGTACTAATACACTGGATCCACAAGATGTCTGCTCTGTCAGCGGAAGTGCATCAGCGATTACAAACGATTGACTTGCTCCCGTATCCCTCAGAATCTGTACCTTTCTCTGCTCTTCAGGTTTACCATTAACGGAGATGAACCCCTTTATCACGAATGGTTTAAACCCTGCATCCACTTCCTCTTTCTCGAAAACCGGTTTAGACACGGTCTTCACAAAACTAACAGATTTTACCTGTCCTGGTTGATTCTTACGTTTAAGCATCAGGCAATCAGAAATAACGTGTCCCACCTTGTGACAATAAAAACATTCTTGTGTTTCTTTATTCTGTGGTGTACTACTTCTACTACGGGTATTCGGATTGTATGAATGAGCAGCAGACAAATTCGGTACTTGTTCTGATCGGGCCGAAACAAACACATTCTTATGTGTCAACACGTACTCATCCGCAAGAATCGCGGCTTGGGATAACAACGTCACCTTTCGCTCATTCAGGTACGTGACTACTCGTTCTGGCAAACAATTCTTAAAATCCTCTAAAAGCATTAGCTCTCTCAATGACTTCAAATCTTGCACATTGTTAGTAGACAACCATTTATCATAAAGAATTCCCTTCTCCCGAGCAAATTCCACAAATGTTTGTTGAGCTACCTTCTTATGGTTCCTAAAACGTTGTCGATACGCTTCAGGTACCAACTCATATGCACGAAGAACTGCATTTTTTACCACGTCGTATTTCAAGCTTTCCTCTAAGGATAGCGCAGAGCAAACGTCCTGTGCTTTTCCCACTAAGCGACATTGCAATAAAAGACACCAAACCTCCTTTGGCCAACGAAGTGAAGCAGCCACACGCTCTAAAGCAGCAAAATACGTATCCACTTCGGATTCTCTGAAGTGAGGCACTAAAGTGATATGCTTACTAACATCAAATGTAGCGATCGAAACATCGCTCCCTGAATTTGCTGTAACAACGCCAGGGCTAACAGGATTAAACTGCGCATTTCGTTCAGAGACAACCTTCGCCGCCTCTAGCTCGAGCTGTCGCAGCTTTACCTGTTTCTCAGCCTCAATTTCCATTTTCCGGATCTCAAGCGTAACTGCATTTCGGCTTGGCGCGTCTCAACTCGCTCCTGTCCTTCCATTTGGAGTCGGGCGATGCAAACCTTTAGTCGTGCGTCACCCCCAGACTCCACAGAAGACGGAGAATGTGGAAAGAAGGGTGGTAGAACAGCTTTGGTCTCAGCCTCCGCCTCCACCTCGGCATTCTCACCTATTACCCCTTCCACATTCCCTGAGCTAATCAGACGTCTTTCCACAGCCGATATGTCAGCTTGCTCATCATCCGCATCTGGAAATACAAACACTTTTAACTCGATCAAATTTTTCAAAAGCTCACTCTTAACAATACCCTTTAGAGCCTGCCTCACCACAGGAATACCATAGTGGTCCGCTATCTGCAGCAACTCGTCTTTTTTACATCGCTCAAATACTTGTAAAGTTGGGTCAGCAATAAACAATTGCAAATCAAAAGTACTCATTGTCCAATCACCACTATAATTACACTTCACAATGCACAAAACAATTCCTTTTCATTGCAATTTTTCATCCCACTCAGAAACACACACATACAACTATCATCCGAGATAACATAGTAATCCATATATATTTAGATCCCTACCTCAAAAAGAGATAGAAGATCCCGGACGAGCCCCCAAATATGTTACGTCTCTCGTTATTTAGCTGTTAATTAGTCTAGGATTTTTATTAGACATAACACAAAAGTATTATAGTTGTACATGCGTGCAATGGTGGTAACGGAAAGATTACCGAAAAAGACAGACAACCAGCCAGCAATTCAGTTATACAAATTTAATTATAACTCGTAAGATAAAGTAATAGAATGATAAAGTAGATATATACAATATATATACAGTAAAGAAGATTATGAAAATAATAAGTTTTAATCAATAAACAATCTGGTGGAGAGGAGAGAGTGGTGCTTAAATCAAAGAACAAAATATACCCAAAAGTAAGCTAACTAATATCAAGGATCTAACTGACTAACAACAGAAAATGTAGAAAGAAACATCTTCAGCGTACAAGACGCTATAACTAAATTAAACTCACTAACAAAACGAAACATACATTTTAGCACCACTCCTACTTCTAGTGTGTCTAATACATTGATGTTTAATCTACGTGCATAAATGTAGGTCGCGACCTGCTTACCTGACTCACAACCTCTCCAGCCAAGATAATTGATTGAAAACCAGTACAACGGCTGAAGCTTCCACGCGTATATCCATGGCGAAAAGGTCAACCGCACAAGCACACAAACAAACACCAACACGAACAACGAAACGAGAGAGCACTGATCCGGCTACAAACAGCAAACACCTCAAAGCCCAAAGCACGGAAAAAAATCTCTCAGACTGGTCTCAAATGAGAAAACAGTCCGCAAAGAGAGTGCACTCTGCCCAAACCAGAGTCTCTTTAACTCTGCCGTCATCCATATTTAAACCCCTCCGGAAGCCGCTCTGTAACTGGCAATTGGTGGAGCGATCTCTGACGTCAGAACCCCGAGCCCGCAGATTGACAGACGGATCAGCCAATAGATTCCCAAATCTGAAACAGAGTACAGACACACAAACGCAACTATACTTGCAAACAAAAGTACATATAAGAGCGTTCGTAACAATATTCAAAATCCAAGATCATCAAATATAAACATACTAAATTCATAGAAAAGTTGAGAAATCATCATTAGATCAAAAAAAATCATAAACATAATACATTCATAGAAAAATCATAAGTAGATCAACAAATCATAAACATAAATTCATAGAAAATTTGAGAAATCATCAATAGATCAAAAAAATATAAACATAGTAAATCATAAACAAAAAAAAACATCAGTCATTAGAATTTCTCCCTTTTAACAAGATAATCCCGCCAGGGAACATAGAGCAGTTCATGAGAATCTAATCCAGCCAATGAATAAAATTCAGTTCAATGGAAGGTAATCCCGCCAAGGAAACAGAGTAGTTCAGTAGAAGATAATCCAAAACATTCAGTTCCTTGCATCAAGAGAAAAAAACTCTCCCACAAAAACATCGCATAGTCACATAATACGATCACGCATCCGCAACGGTATCCACAGCCCTGGTAATTTACTCACAACCTCGTTTTCATGCAGTCAAACCCCATTCCATGACTCGACAATTCCGTGAGGAGTTAATTCAATAGCGTTAGTTCTCAGACCTGCTTCCGTCCGAACACACCTTTGCCAAACGGTATCCTTACAGAGTATAAAAACGATCTGTCTGTTATTCCGTGCGAAAGGGTAAATACTCGATAATCCCGGAAAGGAACAGTCTCTAGATCACTATACTGACATACTTTGCGGAAAAAACAATAAAACATCGCAAGAGTCAACAAAGGAACCTCCACGAGATACTGTTTGCCGCCGAGCAGACGCCATCTTGATCACCGAAGTACTTCCTAATAAAGGCATCTATACGGCTTGGATGGTTACCAAACCAATCAAATCACAGGAACCGTTACATAATAATTTCACTAAGGCTGTGTGCATTTAACATAAGATTGAGTTCGATAGCAATGCGAATGAAGAGTGTTTCATATTTTAATTAACATATAATTATGTCTGAACTACGTTTCTAATAATGAAGAGTAAAAAATAAAAAACGGAATAAATGCTGGTTTACATATGTTTCCAAGAGGACATCGTCACAAAGCGAACAGTTCAGACAACACTTGAGGATATTTACGTTGCCCAAAAATCCATTCCAGTACTCAAGTTTCTTATATTGCAGACTTTATAAAATGTACAAAGATGCATCGAAACAGACTAATACAATAGAGTGCAATAGAGTGTTCAGGAGACAATTCCAAAGACATGATACTTACTGGTCAAATATATATTTTTTTTCAGACTTTCTGCATCAGGTCTTGAAATGCTTGGTAATCACACCAAAAGATTTTCCACTGATGGCAAAGTGATGCTGTTCGTGAGGTCTCTGCTCATCCACACTGTGTCCGTCTTCCATTATGATCTCCATCTCCTGTGACCACACAAACACCAAACCACATTACAGTGAACGCCCAGCCACTATTAAACTAGATGAGTCTAGTTATGCCCATTTTAGATAGAGTTAATTATTCAATTTAACAAAGTGCATGAGTCAATCGTGAATTGATTGCATTAGATACTGGATAAGCAACCACCACAAGTATCCACATACATAATAGACCTTATGAAATGTGCTGCAGTAACAAGGTTTGGCCCCTAGAGGACACACTGACCTCTAGTTCTGTAGGCTTATTAGAGGGTTTGCTGGGTTGGTCGACATAGCGCCAGGTGATCTTGGCAGCCTGGTCGTCTTTAGGAGGCAGAGCGTCAGCAATGATGATGCGGTCTTGTGGCTGAATCATGCCACAGTCTTGTGCCACAGAAATGGCCGTCAGCATGTTGTCACCTGCCACAAAAAAAGGAGATAATAAGATGCATAATAATAATAATAATTAAATCTTCTTTTAGGAATGCCCCCAGAAATACAGTTAGAAACACTACAAGCATTTATTTATCATAATAAAGAACAACATTTATTATTTATGCATGATACATGCATATTTAAACAAAGGGAAATTTCTGAGAATATTCAGAAAATGATCACAATTCATTTCATGAGTTTTAAAGAGTAACTATTACAATGTCCTTAAAATAACATTTCATGCAGTGTGTAATGTTGCTGTGTGTAAATAGAAAGCAGTTTGCCAAGTTGTTAAGAATAACAAAGTTATTGGCTTGGGAGTCGACTCTGAATCACGCAAACGAGTCATCTGTCGTTCAAATTTCCATACGGCATCGGATTTGCGGCACTCCGTGTACACTGCACGCGGTAGACCAATCACAGCAGACTAGACCATCTAACCAATCAGATCAGAGTTGGCTGACAGAAAGGAGGGGATTAGAGAGATGAATCGCCACACGAATCATTTGAGAGTCAGTCAAGAAGCAAGGTAATAATGAAATGAAAGTGTTTTTACACCATGTATGTACATACACTTGTTGTTGGACACTCCATAAACCAAAGAATGACCTTAAAAAACACAAAATATTTACTCTTCCAACATTAGATTAGAATTTTTTTATTTCTTTACCTGTGACCATAACCTCCAGCACCACAGGAGTCTCAGTTTTCAGCTTGTTTTGCATAATAAACGAGCCCAGGAAATCCATATTTTTCTCTGTTTGATCCACAAGGAGCAATAATTGGACACATTATTACACATAAGACAATTATAACTATTAATAAAAAAAACCTGTAAAAAATTTGTAATAAAGTAAATAAAATCTCTAAAACAGTATACCTGTTGATGTTCTGCACTTTGCGAAATGTGAGTTCGGACTCCGGCCGTCTGTGTGCTAGAGCGATGACCCTAAAACCCTGCTTGGTGTAGTCCTCCAGAACTTCAGCAAAATCCTCAGGTACTGTGATGCATTGTGGGTTAAAAAAAATGATGTATGAATAATGCAACTCCCGTCCAATATTGAATGTAAAATCAAAAAAGAAGAAATATTCATAATCGATGGATGACACACTGACCTGTCTCTTTTTTGCACAAGCTTGCCACGACCTCCGGCGCTCCTTTCATGTAAGCATCCCACCGGCTTTCTCCAATTTGATGGACTACCACGCTCATTCTCTGCAGGGCGGAGGAGAAGGAGAGCTGGCGCACAATACCGATCATGTATGACGCCTGCAGCACGAGATACAACACATGGCATGTAAAGATCTCAAACGTGTCCTCAATAAAAACAAATTCATAAAAAGCTTTTATTAAAAGCTCATTCAGTTCCTGAAATCAAAAAACCATAAACACATTAGAACATTCACTCTAAAAAATAATTCATGGCATCTGTCGGCACAACTTAATTTAATTAATATAATAGTATAATTAAATATCATTAATTAAATATAATTAATATAAAAGTATAATTTAAACTTTTAAGTGTGAAACTCTATTTTGACGAGTTGTGCTGACTTAATAATGTTGATAATTACTTTTGTTCTTTATATTGTGTGTAAGTTTAACCTAAATATCTTTGTTTATGTGTTTACGACCAGTGATGCCGGTAACGCGTTAGTCTAATTTGACCACATTTTTCAGTAAAGAGTAATCTAACGCGTTACTTTTTCCAAACCATCAATCAGATTAAAGTTATTTATCCAAGTCACTGTGCGTTACTATTTTTGTCATTTTCACTAGTAAAATATATTTTTTGCTTCTTGCGTCTCAGGGAGTGTAGTCACGCACGTGTAATTTAGCCCCTACCACGCAGCGACTGAAATGTAAACTACAATGGAGGGAGGAGAGAGATGCGCGTTCCTATGTACTCTCTGTGCTGGTGACAAAGTGCTATCTAGCTACAAAAACACTACGTCAAATTTGAAGAAACAATTGGAGTCGATGCACTGCACAGTCCAATTTACAGAGCAAGTCCCGCCAGGTGTTGCGAAGCAGAGAGCAGCAGGTCCCCCACCACCCAAACAACAAATGCTGGACTTTGGTGCAAAACCAGTAAGTGGGGGAGAGTTGAAGAAGTTGGTCGGGCAGTAGTGATGCGCGGATGGCGGTTAAATCCGCGGGGCGCTGCGGATGATCCGCGGGTCGGGGGGTCGGTTAATAAAAAAATACAATCAGATTAAGTGCGGGTGGGTCGCGGGTGGATGGATATATATATACATATTAACAACATTTCTCAAAAAATACGAATGTGTTTGTGTGCATTTTTCATCAGGCGCTAATTTGCAGTCATTTAAAAGAAATGCGGTAGAGGAAGGTCTATATTTCTTAAAGCAAAAATGGAGGCAAACAGATCCGAGAGAAATGTAAAAAGGGAGAATTAAAAAGAAAAATAAAGATAGAAAAGAAAAGTACCGTGTGGGAGCGTTTTAGCGAAGTGGTTAACGTATTAACAGTTAAATATGTCAGGTCAAGTAAGACTGATTTGACCGTTAAGTGAAATCAAGAAAATCAGTCTTTATATTATTTTTAACATTTTTAAGGAAATAGTCTTTAAATTCAACTTAAAATGTCAGGAGATACATTGTTGACATTATGTTGAGGCAGCGGGGGTATTGGCGGCAGCTGCTGAATGTAACTGATAAAGTAACGAGTAATCTAACTTAGTTACTTTTAAAATCCAGTAATCTGTACAGTAACTAAGTTACTTTTTAGAGGTATAATCAGTAATCAGTAATCAGATTACTTCTTCAAAGCAACTGTGGCAACACTGTTTACGACAATATTTAAGTTGCAGTAACTCAAAGTAATTGGCTAGATAATTTAATCTTTCAACACCAATTGAGTTCCGGATTTCAACACTCCTCCCAAACCATGTAACATACGTAAACAAGTGCAAACTCTACGCTTTTCAAACACCTGACACATAAAGTAAATGTGTTCATGTTCAATCTTTTAACTTAATCTATTATAGTTGATGTTACACAACTGATGCTTGTTGTATCAAACTATAGCATTGCTGTGGATCTCCATTTCCCATCATGCTTTGCATGTTGCTTGATAATGAGAGGTAATGTAGAAATACAGTGTTATTGTATCGATTTTTATCAAGATGAGAACCGTATGAGACTTCATAATGTTTAATATTCTTGTCTCTTGGCATTTAAAAGGGTTTTGGTTATGTTAGTGGTTTTAAGAGGTAACTTTGTCCTGAAGGATAGAGCATTTGCTTAGGGTGTGGTAAGGATGAAACACAATAAGTATGAATGCTGTTTTACTCAAAAGGCATCTCATAGGAATTGCTATAGACATTTACGCATTTGGCAGGCGCTTTTATCCAAAGCGACTTACTGCATTGTCCTATACATTTGTATAAGCAATCCCCTGGGATCAAACCCACAACCTTGCGTTGTTAACACATTGCTCTTACCACTGAGCTACAGGAAAGCTAGATAAAATAAAAAAGTGTTTTTACAACAAGTGTCTCCGATTAAATCAGTATTAAAAAGGTTGGAACAACTTTTGATAAAGAGCAACAATTTTTTAAGTTGGTGTTACATAAAAATAAATTTCATCTAAGATAAAAAAGTAGTCTGTCTGACACCATGTAGTTTGTTGGATGAACTTAATTTTGTTAGAAGTTGTCACAACTCAAAAAATATGATGCAAACTGTTGTGTTAATTTTTTGTTGTTTGTTTTGAGTGATTCTTTCAAAATAAAAAACACTTTCGATTACAACTTTAAAGGTAAAGAAAGGATTTCATTGGACAGGACGGAGGTTGTCACTCACCATCTCCTGGTCAGGTGATATGACCGGTGGAGGAAGAAGCTGATTGGGCGGTTTGACCAGGTGAGTTCAATGAGATTGTGTTAAGCCGTCTCTTCTTCTGTGGCTTCAACAAGGATCTAAATTACACAGACACACACAATCACTCAAACAGGCGGTCTCGTGGGAGAATTAAACTATACCACTTTTATACCTCAGAGGGTAGAGAACATAAACATAAAAACACTGACCCAGCCTGAGGCCTCGAACATCTTAAGGTCGAGTGGATCTCCAGAGAGCTGACCCTCGATCTTCGTGAGGGAGTGACAGGTGGCCATGCAGGATACAAACTCTGTCGTCACCAAGCTTTTTACATCAGCTTATTCATCAGGAAGGTGGAATCTAAGGCAGAGAGATTTTTGGTCACCAAGAGAGCGTTCACTTTGCTAGAGTCAAATAAAATCTTATTTTTAAACGATTGTACCTGCCGTCTTCAACTCGTTGAATTCCCCACATGTCCAGACTGTCTTCTGTAAGAGTTCCTGTATGAAATGATGATGAATAATAAAATCAATTTAAAGTCAAAATTCAGTCAGATTTTCACATGGTGTTCCAAAGGATTTTTTTATTTTCATTGTATAGATCCTTAAAGGAACATTCCACTTTTTTGGGGAAATATGCTAATTTTCCAACTCCACAAGAGTTAATAAATTGAGTTTTACCATTTTGGAATGTGTTCTGCCGATCTCCGGTTAGCACTTTTAGCATAGCTTAGCATAGATCATTGAATCCAATTAGACCAGAAGCATCGCGTTCAAAAACGAACAAAGACTTTTGATATTTTTCCTATTTAAAACTTGACACCTATCTGTAGTTATATCGTGTACTAAGACAGGCTAAAAATTAAAAGTTACGATTTTCTAGGACGATTTGATTAAACTAAACTCCCATTCCCGCGTACCACACCGGTTTCCCCCGGGGCCTTTCGCGAAGCCCCTCCGGTCCCTGTTGGTCCGGTCACGACCGCATTCGGGATTGAGAACCGCGTCGCGTGTTTACAAACCATACACACAGTTTTCTGAAGTGAAGATACTCAAGACAAACGCATCGCTATTTCTCTAAGTCAAATTAACATTACACAGGACAATCCCGTCGCATGTTTACAAGCCACAGACATTGCTTTCTAATAGTGAACGGACAAACCTGTCACAGTGACATTTTATCTACTTTTAAGTTGCCACAGGTCCCTGGGGTCTTATGTAAAAAAATACCGGTACTTACAATGTCTTTATTTGCAGCTTTGCCTCGTTCAGTGTGGATGATTTCCATTGAAAACTAAACAAATCCATCACTCTCTTGTCTCCCATGAGGCTGGGAACATTGGCTGCTTACGTCTTTAAGAGAGCGATTTCTGAAGCGCTCGTATTCTCACAGGCTTGCAGAGATAGGCTCACATAAAAAAAGTTAATGATTTGTCTTTTTTCACGTTTTCTAAGTTGTCAGATAAACAAGAGACCCGATTTTAGCATTTAAACATGGAAAAAGTCTGTTTTTCATGAAATCACCCATTTAAACGCATCATAAAATGACATTAAAACTTGTGAGGTTTTATCAACAAAAAAGTTTCTCCATATTGTACTTTGTCCAAGCACACCAGGTTGAGCTGGCCACAGATGTTGATTCTCTGTGGACTGAAGGAGAATATTCCCACTTTCCTGAGGCGGCTTTGAGCGTAGACGATACCAGCTGTCATGACTGCCGGGAGGTAAGGAGGCACTGTGATGGAAATGATGTGCAGAGACATCAAGATGATTTCCTTCACCGGTTTCTGCCAGGACAAATATCTTCATTCAAATTTTGCTTAAAACAAAGTGCTACAGTTTCTTTAAAAGGTAGATAATAACCTGTTTGAGGATTTTTATGACCAATGAATGGAGGAAGACAATGCTGGCCACGCCCACCAGGCACAGCAAGAACATGTAGGCGTCTCTGTACAGCTTAAAGTCAGTAGGTTTGGGGTACATGATCGAACAGATGAGCTGTCCTTTAGCAGTGCTGAAACCTGAAAATAAAACATGAATGAGCTGAAAAGTGCACACACAGGCTCCATTCCATAACCTAGTGAGCTGCCTACATGACACTTACAAAATAGACTGATACCATATCGCTCTTTACACACCTACACAAAACTGTGTCATAAACTGTCTCATTGAGTTAACTGCTGCATAATTAACAATAAATAATCAATTACATTCTGGCTCATACCGGTTCTGATCACCACGGCTTTGACCATTTCTCCTGTGTAATAGCGGGTCAGAATGACATTTGTGTCAGAAGAGCGTGTGCCCCTTGTGACTCTCTGTGCTGTAGATGACACAACCCTCTCCACTCCTCTTGTCCAGCGGAGGGTTCGGAAGGTCCGTCTTCATGACTGGAAAACTCTCACCTACAAACAGGACGAGAGGGAACAGAAATATCTGTGAGATATACTTCAGTGATCGTTTAATATAAAAAAAACGAGTCAGTTATCATACAAGTAACATAAATTTTAATGAAATCAACTAAAAACAGAAAAATTAAAAAGATTAAACTAATGGGAATATGCTATTGCTGGCAAACAAAAGTTAATTATCGTGTAATACGTCCGCCAACGTTCGATTTTGCGTGCATATGATACGCCAATGTTTGCATGCACCTGGGGGGAGAGCAGCCATTTTGAAACGTACATGAAGAGGAAACACTGAAATAATTAAAATAATACTGTTAGGTTTAGGGTTTGGGTTAGAGTAGAGGTTATAATGTGCACGCACGCTATCATTAGGTTTAGGGTTTGGGGACAGGTTAATGAGACAAATTGCTGATTAATATGCACACACGCTAAATTGCCGTATCAACTTTGGCGTACGTATTGCACGATATTGCACAGCGCGTGTTTATACGCAATTCATGAGATAGGTATGTAGACAGACAGATACATAAATACAGAGACAGACAGAAAAACAAACTGCTGATGAAAAGACGTTTAGTGGTGACAGAGTTGAGTGTTTGTTTCATACCTTTGTGCGAACAACAGTTTTCTGCTCGTTAACGTGGAAAATCTGCAGGTCCTGCACCCATCCATTAGTCATTTGCAGGTGGGCCTCGAGAGATTTATCATTTTGAAATTGTTCAGATGCGTACGCACTGACACCACAAGCAAGGTAGGAAAACACATCTGGGATGGTTACGTGCAGTAATAAACATAACATAACTCATTTAGATCGTCCGACCAACTCTTATGCTCGTACGGATCGAGCCCGTTGATTATTTTTTGTTTTTCTAAATATCTCAGCTTTGACACTTCATTAAGCTTTTCTCGGTATGGAAGATTTTGCTTTTCCTTGGATCGGTGCATTGCTTTTTTCTTTTTAATATTACTATCTTGTAATACTGACGGCAGACGACCGTAACCTAAAACAAGGCGGCGACTACCCATAATTCAATGCGCAGTGCCGTAGTTTGCCAAGATCTATATGATGCTGTAATACTTGTGATACTGACTTAGGGCACAGTAGGGAATTTACATTTAATGATGGGAATCTCGGATCATTTTATGTACTTCGATCTTGAATCTCGTTAATCAAAATGAACGAATCTTTTTCATTTCAGCAGAATATAAATACAATTTATGTAAATATAGCCCAGTGATGAAGTTATGATGCTTAATCGTCATCACTGCGTTGGACGCGCAATATGCACGTTTCATACGTAATATAATCTGAGAATAGTTGTTTTCTATTTGAACTGGTTTCATTATTTTACAGCACAAAACGTTTTGTTGTTATTGTGAGTTTTCACAAAAAAAATGTAGACACTTATAAGTTTCGAATGATGAAATTGTTCTTGTCAGTATTACCGAAAAGGTTTTAAAGAGTTTGTTAAGTACAAGTGATCGCAGCGGCGCGTCCATCAGCCTGTCATACAAGCGAGCAGCTGTTCAGCTTCCACACGCACTCCACACAAACACTTGAAAATGCGCACATTTAATATAGACATTAGCCTACATGTAATATACAGAAGCCCCTTCATTTTTAAATGCCCCGCAACATTAAAATTCGGGCTACGCCACTGTTACAGCCAAATTCCCCAATACATCTATGAGACGAGACGTAGAACTATCAGTGAAATCGATGATCACATTTCTAATAATAATTAAAAAAAACAACCAAGGCCAAATTATGACAAACAGAAACGATTAATTCATTACATTAGTAATCGTTTTATTACACTGACTATAAAGAAATTACTTTCTTACCTTTCCTTGTGGTTCTTGGTTGTCCGGTCAGATATTCTTGCGTTGCATACTTTGCATGTGGCAAATCTTTTTTTATTGGTAGGGAGTGGGACCAGTTCGAAGTCCTTATAGCCAAACGTGACTATTCGTGGAGCTCGACTGCTGTCATGTTTGGCGCGGTTTGAGTTGTGCAGCGTTAAAGGCACAGGTATGGGATCAGAATCCCGCCAAAAGTATTACAAAAGTACAAGTGTACAAAAGTACATATTTGAAAATATAATAAGCGTAAATAAATAAAAAATTAAACCGTGAGTCAGAACTTTAAACGCATTTAAAATGATATTGCACAAAATTAATACTTAAAGACAAAGTTGTCCAAATCTTACACAAAATAATGTTTTCCTTGGTTGTTTTACTCATTTTTTTGTGTTCTCTGATATTTTCTGCTCATATTTTCATTTTTTTCTACGCATGCGTTATTTTTTCCCTCGCTTGCTTTTCCAAATGCTGCAGTTCGAGTTTCATGGTTATTAGTGCGGGCTTTAGCGTCACCATTGGTCCACTAGTTCTAAATTGACAGCTCCTCCTCTAGCCAATCAGGCGAAGAGGGTGTTGACGTCACTTCAAACGCGACTCGCAGCATATCCTTGAAGGTGGATTATAGTCGTCATACATAATTCAACATAATTATATCGTTACTGAGTGTCAGATACACTCCTTATATCTTTTATGAGTACGCTCTGTCAGGTTTATTAAGTAATTTGTTGTCCGATTCCACCATTAAGTTTACATGTGTCCTGTTATCTGATTTTAGTCAGCAGTGCTATAGTTTACAGTTACTCTTTAAATTATTTAAGATTATTGGCTGTGTATTTAGAAATAAAGACCATATTGATGTAAATGTGTGATGTTGCTATGACAATGATTATGCCATGCAACTCAATTAGAGGAGCACATCATGCAGTCTTTTCTTACAGTAGGGAATTAAAGCAGTAATAAGTGCTAATTGAACAGATGCGTTTTGTCAGTTTTGGGAATTTTGCTCGAATGCAATGAATTACATCAAAGAGCATGAGATTACACTCGTGTGTATATAGGAAGCGGTTTAAACATTTGAAATGTACTGTCTTAATGTACAAAATATGTCAAAAAGATGGACGTTGTTTAAAGCAGAATCTTACCCCAATCAGCTTTGAAACCAGATGTCCAAGTTATGATTAAAAACGCACAGAACGATGCATACTTCAGCTTGCATATTTATTTTATCCTAGGACCTTTTGGAGCAAGACAGCGCTTGAGGTCTTATTGGAGGAGCAAAACACTGGAGAAACAGTCCCTCATGTGAATGGAGTGTATGCTTTCATGACATGGCTCACTTCAGGACAACCAATAAGCAAATCTCATAATACAGAGATATTTACTTAGTGTTCAATTTTGTGACGCAGCCTGTTGCTACTTGAAACTTAAAGCATCAGACTATAATTGATGTTATTGTTGTGTCATTTAACACCATTATAATACAGTTATAAAGAGGATTATGCTTAGCACAGAGAAAATAAAAGCTGTATTGTACATTTTTTGTATACTCAACTTTTCCATAAATAATAGTAAGTGATGTATAAATGAACACCTTTTGCCTGAAAATAAAATAAAAGCAGTCACTTTTAGAAGGCTTTATATTTAAAGAGTGACCAGTAATAATAATGGAAAAAAAAATGTATGAGATTGATATCTATCTTAAATCAAAAGTAACTCCGAAATAAAATGGAGCATTAATAATATAATGCAAATATCAAAGACTTTAAGAGAGTGAGGTGAGATGACCTAGTTTCTACTTCTGCTGCATCTTCTCGGAGTAAAAAAAGCGAACATCACTACAGGAACGAAATGAGACTGGTTTAATAGAGTACTCCGATACAATATACTAAAAAAAAGAGAGAAAAGTATAACATCTACAAGAGAATTGTCTTTTTCAGTGATTCAAAAGTTCACATTTGTCCATTCAAGTTACAAGTCTAATCAATCATTGTTTGTAATAAAGTTTCAACTTTATCTGTTAGCTTTCTGAAACTGTTGGTCATGACACAACAACATTGATCCGAAAATGAAATTACGCTTTAGATGAAATTCACTGATCCACTGCACTCAATAAATGCTTAAATATGTTTTTGACAATCTTAAAATGATGGCAATGCACTTGTATTAGATGGAGCCATTCGTTGCTGTTCTGATGAGGAAAGTCATATCTTGGATAGCCTTTGAGTTAGCAAATTTTAGATGCAGTATACAATGGAAAGCCCACCTCCACGTTTCTTTAATAAGTAGCTTATGATCTTCCACTTTACCAAAGCTGTGGAACTCTCTCTTGCACTAATTTCAGGAGAAACGTGGTTGATGATGTAGTCAACATCGTGCCGGACAAAATGAATGTCGACAGACAAACGTGTTAAAAAAAAAAATGCTGGTAAAGAAATTAACTTAGTGTGTTGTCTCTTACAGAGATCCTTTCCCTAAGCATGTCCAGTAATCCATACAGTTGGATGTCTTGATGCAAGAGGCCAATCACTGATACAAATCCAAATGTTGCATGGGGAACAACTGGTTTCCTAAAGAAAAACAAGTGACATGTAATATACATAGCAAAACTACTAATCAATATCTTTTGAATGTGTTTTAGTTGTAACAATTGTTGTAAACAATTTTATGAAAGACTGCCACGTAAATTAAAATGGGTCTACTTATGAAACAATTGCAATAACATTTAAGGTTATCGGACTCATGATCTATTTATCTAGAGTCTTTATCTGGTTTACGTAATCAGCCCTTGTCTCTGTGTAGAGCTTACAGAGCTTTCTTAGTAATTATTTGAAATCATTACATCTAGTAAAAAAATCTATAAAAGTTAGAAGTTAGCCCATCAGGACCAGGTGATTTATTTAGATTATTTACAGCTAAATCTGTTTCCTCTATTTGCAAATCTTTGTTACAAAGTTTTTTCAATTCACTGTCAGTTACAATCTGCTTGCAAAAATTGGAAAAATGCAAATTCTTATAAAAGATTTCATTACTTATTAATCTATAAATCTTTAAACATTTCATTTCTGTTTTCAGCCCACATAACCAAGTAACCAGGAGGAGGTGAGGACCATGCATGTGGAGGAGACAAGGATGCTGATGGAGAAGGAGAGCGCAACAGTTGGGCAGCAGAAAGAGGAGAGCAATTCGGAAAGGCAAGGGAATTAGGACAGATTTAAGAGTTAAAGCTTGTATTTGTAAAGGCTTGAAGTGTTTGACCAATGGGTTACCTTGAAGGAATACTTCACCCAAAACTAAAAATTCTGTCATTCACTCACCTTTGAGTTGTTCCAAATCTGTATAACTATCTTTGTTCTGATGAACACAGAGTAAGATGTTTGAAAAAATAATTATAACCAGACAGATTTTGGCTCCCAATGACTCCCATAGGAAAAATAACTTAATTTTTGTTGTTCTGTTGAGCACAAAAGAAGACATTTTGAAGAATGTAGGGCAGCAAACAGTTCTGGGGCACTTTTGAGTACAATTGTTTTTTTCCTACGATGAGAGTCAATGGGGGACTGGTTATAGGCATTCTTACAGATATCTTTCTCTGTGTCCATCAGAACAAAAAAATATACAGATTTGGAACAACTCGAAGGTGAGTAAATGATGACAGAATTTTCATTTTTGGGTTAAGCGTCCCTTTAATTTAACTTGACAGCTTTTGGCAGGTTAGAGCTGAATGAAATGTTTTTTCTGCATACATCAACAATGCAATGTGAAATAGTCACTTAGGAAGACACATGGGATCATGTAGTGGAAATTAGCACTGTTTCCAGTTGATAGCTTGTTGGTTTATTGTATGGTGGAACAGGCTGCTGTCAGGCAGTTCAGTTTTTTTTGTTTCATCCAGACCAAATGGATGTAACCAGCAAGAGGTCCGTGCCGGCCACACCCTCTACATCTGCGTCGAATCCCGGATTACCACACTCACGTTCACCAGACTATTAGTGTCTGATTCTTTGATTACATGTCACAGCTGCAACCCATCACTTGGACTACATTTAAACTCACTGGGTTTTCTTTGTCGGTTGTTAAAGTTGTTTGATGTATGTCGGTGTTTATGCCATCCTCTGGAATATATCTTTTTACTTTGTTTTTTGTTATCAGTTGGTTACCTTTTTCCAGGATTGGGAATCCCTTTTTTGTTCATGATATTGTACCTGGAGTTATTCTTTTGGATTGTCTGTATTCGAGGAGTGGATTATTTGCATTAAACCTTTAACCCGATCTATGGTGTGAGATTTTTTTTTTCCGTCCTCAAGTAACGGAATTATCTAATAAATCTGTAAAAGTAAACCTTTGTTGAACTGATCACTTAAATTTAGTTTTTGAGTTTTTAAATGATTCATTTCCACATGCTTCCAGGGCCTGTCTGTGAAAGTTGGACAACAATGTGGAGTTTAGTATGTTTTTAATACGGCTAGTGGAAGTTCTCGGAGAGTATGGGGCATCTTCTTAATTGCGGCACGAATTTCCCTTTTTGTATTGCTATGCATCTTGAAAAAGACAGAGCCCAATTGATCCAAACTTGTGTAGTTTCATTATACAAATAAACAAAGAGGCAGGAGACAGGATGTTTGAGTGCCTTTAAGACTTGGACAAGTACTGAACATACTTGCTAACCGATCTTATATTAGTGTTGAAGGAAGTTAAGCCATCCTCTGTGACACTTTGTTGGTGGCACTGTGACTTAAAAACTATAGGGTCCTAAAATAACAAAGATTAAACGGAGACACTTTTGACCATTACTTCATTTTGTATGCTGTCATAGATGTTCAAATATGTTAATTCTTAAAACATCTTTTTTGGATAACAGTCTTGATTTCTATCATCTCTCAATCAACTGGAAAGAGAACAATGACATGCATTCAGAGATTTTAACATTTCAAACCTTGCTCAGACCTTTTATATGACATGTAAATTAAATCCACAGGACATATTTTATAAATATGAATGAGGTTCATAACTAATTTCAGACGAGTGCACGAAAGGTCTTAAAAGTACAAATGTTGAATTAACATACAGGGCCACTAGGGGTCAGTGTCGTACCACACTTTATATACCAGATCTACAGAATTCAGTCCGTAATCTGTACGCAATTTAAAAAGATTTTCTTAGTGTCGTTTTATCGTTTCTTTTACTCGATTTGTATTTGTAATATAAACACTACAACTTTATGAAACGCCACTGATAGTTACAAATAAACACCACACAAGCATTAAACTGCTCTGTATATGATATAATTGTGTATATTTATTTGTGCATATTTAATATTTATTTATGTAGGCTACCAATCGACTGATCCGCTTTCTATCTATCTGACTGTCTGTATGTCTGTGGTTGTTCGTTGAGCAGTTCATCGCGTGACTCTCACTGTCGGTCTCGTGCTTAAATCTCTTGCAGGAATCAATCACCTGTCGCTCGCGCACTGAGCATCTTCAGCACTGATAGTGACAGCACAGGAAAACATGATCGACAAAATGTGTCGGAGAAACTAACTTAATCATGAAAAGACCTTCCAGACGTTGTTTTATCATGTCATTTTGTTTATCTCAGCGGCTTTTCTCTCGACAGTTTCAGTGAGACGCTGCGCGTTCACAGGTGGAAAAGCATCATTGATGCGCTTTACGGGAAATGTGCTTTTTTAGTATCTAGCCCACTGTTTAGGGTTCATCAACGTTGGACTGGAAGCAAGGTTAATGGGACATATCAGAGACAACCCCTGTTGCCAAAATGAGCGTCTATTCTCACAAATGGAGGATTTTGCAGATATTCTTGACAACTGTACTCACGACTGTAGTCACGCAAGGTATGTAGACTTTCATTCTTGAATCGACGTGTGATCAACTGCGAACAGGTTTACAGTGCTGAGGTCAAAAAGTTAGCAAAATACCTGATCAAGCCAATAAAGATAAATATGGTCTTTAAAGCAATTAAATGGCAGCTTCTGTCCATGTTGAGAATGTGAAATGTAAGGTCGACTCTACAAACAGTAGCCTGTATTCAGCTAAAAGGATTTAGCTTGAATTTTATATTTAATTCAACTGAAGTAATGCAGAATTTGTTCTTCTGAATGAAGTCAAATAGCTTCTCATTATGAAGTAAAAGATGACACATTAAGATAATGGATTTATTATGGATTTAGCATAATACCAACAATCATGAATTGTGATCTAACTGCAGTTGAAATCTTATTTCTTTGTAAGATTATTTTCTTATACGTGTTAGTTTGAAGGTCCATCATTTGTTTTAAACTTTAAAAAATGATGAACAGTGCATTATACAATATAATATAATCATACAAACAGGACAAAAATGCACATGTACTCGACAGCTGTCATTGTGAAGCTGTGCAAGTGTATGGAAAAGAGCAGCTTTGATATCTAACACACATGTGTTTCATTACAGTAAAAAGATATGTGAAGTTGCATTTGAGAATGGTAAACTAGACTCATTGTAAAGGAAAGTTTACCCGTTCTATGGTTGTGTTTCATAGAGGGTGAACTATTTCTTCATCACTTTCATGATCATTTTAATAACTTAAATTTAAAAATCACAACAAAACCATGTAGAAACGTCCCATTTAAAAGCATTCAATTCTTTAAATATAAAACCGTTTTTGATGCAATATTGGTTAAAAAGGATTTGTTCAATACTTTCTGCATCTCTGGCCTGTCTCAATCCTTTCTGAGGATTGAGACGTGGTCTAAATGTTATTAGTGTTGATTCTTCCCTACAAAAGTGTTCATGTAGTACAGTTTCACTCACGCATTTGGTCGGATCACTGATGTCTATTTTAATGTTGTTTGAAGAACATTCGAGATCACTTCTGTGTTGTTGCACAATGTGTATATTGAATCAAGAAGCAGCAGTGCCGTTATACTGAATACAATGTTTTTTTTTATAGGTAATTAAAGGTGCTGCTGATATTCAGAACAACAGCATATATGCATGTGTCATATTTCTCTTATGCAACGTTTGATAAACAGGAAGTTACATTTAAATAACAAATGTTATTTACCTGATAAAATTGGTCAATTTTACCAATGTAATTTATTACAAGATTCTGTCCCGAATTATCAGGAAAGAACCCAAATGCAGGCAACGACACGGACGAAGGGGTTAAACATTAAGACTTTAATAACAATACGAAAAGGCTAAACAAAACACCCACGATGGGGGAAAACTAGACAGAGGAAATAGTAAAGCATAAACACATGGGCTAACTAAGCTAGGGGAAACAAACACTCAATACAAACACTAGACTACACTTACTTGGATATGAACACCAAGGATATAACAAGACTAAGATCGTAACACGTTAAACAAGGTCAAAGAACACGGCACACAATACAATTCACCAAAACGAACCAGCACAGGACAATGAACACAAGGGTATAATATAGGGAGACAAACAAAGGATAATTAACAAGGGAACAGGTGTAGTAGATGAGACACTAATGGGAAGGTAACAAGGAAACGAGATGGCGGGAAACACAGACCAGACTCGGAGAGAGAGTATGATGATCCCTAAGGCACAACCTCTCTCTCCACGTAAAACCTAAGGCTATGTCATGGCTACGCCCCAAGGCCAAGCATAGGCAATACATAAGGGCGGAACCATGACAGATTCAGAAAAATATATATATCCCTTCCTATTTTGCAATGCCCTGCCATGGCCTTAAATTACATTTCAGCACAGCCTATTTTAGTTTTAACAGTACAAAGTATGTGTGAAGCACAGTTGTACAATGTTGTGCTAATGATGTTTTTTATGAAGCAGCGTAATGTCTCTTAGTAGCCTAGTTATTTTTAACCATGCCTCAGTAGACTTCATAAAGCATCTGTTATGATGTTATCACATGTTTAAAGAATGTACATCTTGGTGTTTTGCTGATATGGAGCTTAACAATGCATACCTGTATTACTCGTGGAAATGGTTTTCATTAATAGATTTTAATGGATGTTTTGGAGCTTAGCACCCCATGGTCCCAATAAACTAAAAGAAAAGATTAAAACATATAGGTTTGTAGAAAGTGTGAAGGAATCAAACCATTTTGATTTTAGATGAACTTTCCTAAAACTTTCACCAAACAGGTCTCATCCCCCTTTGGCTCCAAAAGTATCTATTTTCTGTACAATAGTGGTTACAATACAAGTGGTTACTGACATTCTTCCAAATATCTCGAAAAAAATTCCATTTTTGGGTGGACTTTCCCTTAAATGTTTGTTAACTTTGTTGTAACACATCATAAAACATCCCAAAATAAATGGATTACAGTGCGTTTTTGTTTACTTTTATTTCATGTGTGTTTTTGTTCATCAGCAGATCTGGACAGCCAGGAGATCTCTGACCCTACCAAATCCTCCACGCCGTATCCCACGTTCCTTCCTGTAAATTACCAGGTGTTGGATGGTGAATACTTCCTGTTAAAAGAGGCAGGACAGGACATCATGAGGAATTCCAGCATGCAGAGTAGCACACAGCCCATTGTCGTTCTCCGGCCGGAGCGTCTCCCGGTGATCAATGCCAGCTACGGTCCCTTCTCCACCAAACAGGAGATCCCCTTCGACTTACTGCAGTCAGTGGAGATATTTCGACCTTCACCGGCAGTTTTCGCCCTCAACTGGAGAGTAGAGTCTTTTGTGTTGACCCGCTGGGTCTATTCGTCTGCTCCCAAATTGCGAGTTCTCTTCTATGTGGCTGGGAGAGACTGGGACAGGGAAGAGAAGGTGAAAGGGTGTAAAGATGAGCTGCCGTGTGTGACTGTTTACTCCTTCTGGCAGACACAGGAAGTCCGCGGTTCCTGCGTCATTGGGAACAAGCGTGGGACCTGTATGGCCGAGGTGGACCTTCCCGCGGGCTGGTTCAGCCGAGCTGAGGGCAGATCCAGTCGGGAAAGACTTGGGCCGACCCAGGGGAACCCTGTGGAGCTTTACTACCAGGCCCGACCCAGCGCCTATGGGCCATGTACCGGGAGTGGGGAAGAAGGGAATAGGTGGGACGTTGATAATTCCAGGCAGCCCCAAGCTGAGTACATACCTGTGACCCCATGCTAAGAATCGGGAGTGTGCGCCTCCTGCAGGTCAAACCAGGAGCCACACCAATGTCTGTGCTCAGACTAGAGGACACCGTGGTTATCCAGACCTCCTCCAAACCGCTAAAGAGAAACGATATTGCATCTTTTAGCGTTTATATGAGGAGCTCGGCCAACTTAGATGCCTTCTCCCTCAGGTGAGTCTTACCTGGAGAGAGATGCTGTGACATTTGTGAAATGCTTTGCTTCAATGCTTCAAATATGTAAATATAATGCCATATATGTTTTTAAAATATATATTTACATTTAATTTGTCGAAAATCTGTCAATATGATTTGCTGCATCCGGGTTACCGTGTGTTTATATCCCAACTGGCCAATCAGAATCAAGCATTTCAATGAGGTGTGTAATAATGGTTCTTAATGGAACCATTTAAACAAAAAAGGTTCTTCTATGGCATCGTGAAGCACTTTTTTTAAAGAGTGTACGTGTACAGTATAAGGAGCTGATGACTCAAATGTCAGATGGTGTGACCATAAACAATCAAGTAATAGTGATGTCTACAGAATAAACCTTTTAGTTTTGATTATCTCTTTTTGTGATACACCATTTCTTTTGTTTAAAATGTCTTCGTCATCATTTACTTCACTCAAACAAAGTAAACCATTGGATTAAACTATTTCAATAATTTCCTTTGATTACCAAAACTTAGGCCAGTTCTTTTGTTTCAGTGTATGCTACTTCAGTCTTTCAGATTTATTTTTCTCAGTGTCTTTTATGGGTCTGTTTGTCACTGTCACCTTAAATCTGTCTCTGGCCAACCACACCAGATCTCCTTTAAGCTGCACACATCAGTCACTGCAAACCTAGTCTCGCGTAGCCGGTCTGGAACTTATCACCGCTTTTTTTGGAAAGGCCCGCCCAAGAGGCCATATGACTGACAGGTAAAGCAACCAATCACGTTTGGTTTTGTGCCCCGTCATGTTTAGAGGCGTGGAAATATCCCTGCAGTAACATTCACCAACCTGTCAAAAGTTAACAGAAACAACAAGGATTATTCATTTTTTGCCATGAACTTCGCATACTTTTAAGATTTGAGCTTTTAGTGATGTAAAGAGTAAATCTCTGCAGATGTAAATCTGTCAGTTAGGAGTCGCCATGATGGAATCACGGTCATATTTATCACACAGGAAGTGACACGTCTCAGAGTTGAATAACGACTGGTCATAAATTATGAGGACAGAAAAATTGCTCAGCCAGATGATTGAATGTTCATCATTTAAATTGATCTCTTCATAATTTATACCTTATGTTACTCTCTTCCTGATGTTAAGGTGGTCTTGTTATTTTCAGGGTTTGCTGATAGAAAATGGCTGGTATGCCTTAAGAAATGGCAGTAGGCGCATGTCAACTTTAAAAAGGTACCTTTTAAAGTGACAGTTCCCCCAAAAATAAATATTCTGTTAGCATTAACTCAACCCTCCTTTCAAACTGTACGACTTTCTTTCTTCTGCAGAACACAATGGAAGATGTTTTGAAGAATATTTTTAACGGGCCCCCATTTGGCTTGCATTGGTTTTGTGTCCATACAATAGAAGTGAAAATGGGCCAGTTCTGTTTTGTTACCAACTTTCTTCAAAATGTCTTCTTTTGTGTTTTGCAGAAGAAAGAAAGTTATAAAGGTTTGATATGAAAAGAGGGTGAGTAAATGATGACATCATTTTCGTTTTTGGGTGAACTATCACTTTAAGAAATGTTTTGAAATGACATTTGAATGGTCAGAGGGCAGAACCATTATTTTATGGGGGATATGTGACTGAATGGATACATTCTTCAAAAAGTCAATGAAGTGTTTATTTGAATGCAGTCTGAGTCTTTTTAACTTAGTATTTGGCCCATGGACTGTTTATGTCTGTTTCTCCCTACAAGCGTATCTCCAATAGCCTACTTGGCCATTTCATATTCTCAATTTAAAGCTCTGGCATTCTGTTTGTATGCGTGTGCGTATGTGCATGACATTTCAAAGCCCACGTTCATTATATGAAATGTCAGCGATTTTTGACGGATAATTGAAAAACGGGCTTGTGAGTGGACTGGTGATATCAGCCGTTGAGCTCGCTCTGATACTCTCTCTACAGAAGCAGTATGAAGTTCTGAACAGTGACAGACGGGAGATGATTTAAAATGGATGTCCTGAAAGTTGTAGGTCTCAGTAGGTCAAAAGCAAAGACGTCTCTGCCATGGTTTGATTCTGTTTGCAGTGTTAAAAGTCGGTGTTGGACAAATGATTCTTGGGATTGTGGAGATGCTAGTGTCAGAGCGGGATAAGTGTATGTGTGTTTGTGTGTGTGTGTGTATGTGTGTCTTTCTTGCACAACCCTAAATCAGCCTGAGAGTGAGAAAGTACAGTTATGACTAGATTTACTCCCCTGAAAATACATACAATTGTATTGTAATATTCAGTTGTTGTTGTTGTTAGATTCCCTTAAAATGACTTTTTTACACCGTGTCTAGACAGGACAAAAGACAATAGAATGGATTAGAACCCATTATAATTTTACATTTTGTCCGCACTGGATGCGGATCCCATTGGAACAAGCCGTGTCGCGTCGTGCCGGTCGCGTCCGGTGTAGACACGGTGTTAGAGTAACCTTCAAGTTGATTCAGCCAAAAAAAGAGGTAACACGCTCTCTTAGAGTGAAAATGCACTCAGTCACCCGATAAACGTGAGGTATAATAAGAAAGATGCCCAGACGACTGTGCAAGAAAAGGAAAGATCAAAGAGTCGAACCATCTTATGACACAGCAGTCCCAGAATCCTCTGTGCCAATGCCAAGATTAGAGCTGCTTTGAGCCCTTTACTAGAAACAGATTACATCTTACAAAGCAGTACAGATGGTCTTACACGCACATGTATGAGCACTCACACATACACAGTTTGATGCTTGAAAACATCACATTTTCTGAAACAACAAATACACAACATAAACCCTGTATTACATGAACAAAACATGCACATTTATAGTTTTCATTGATGAATTTAAAATGTTCCCTCTGTTTAATCTCTGTCTCAAGCTCCATCACAAGCAGTCAATCAGACTGTCAGCCTAATAATATCTAATTCTATAGCCATTTATATATAGCATATATGAATAAATGTATTAACACATACACAGACACAGAAAAAATTAAGAGACCATTGCAAATTTTCATTTCAAATCAGCATCTAGATGAATTGTGGGCATTCCAGTCCAGTGTTTGTTGTATTTCAATAAAATCAAACCTCAGGAGTGACTTAAAGTCATCCAACAGCAATGTGAAAGACTGACATCATGACAAGACGCATGAAAACTGTTATAAAAATCCAGATTATAAAAAAATAATCATTTTTAAAATTCCTAAATATCTCTGTTGTATTGCTTAAAAGTATGAACTTGTTTTCTTTGGCAGTAGTTGAGGTCTGAAATACAGAGCGTTTGTTATTTTGATCTGTTTCTCCAGTTTTCTTTTTCTGCAAATAAATGCAAATAGAAACAATATTTGTATTTGAAATTTGGGATCAATTTTGTTCACAGAATGAAACAAAAATGATTTACCCATAACACATACCTAAAAATAGACCATTTTAAAATCAGAAAAACGATATCTAATTATTTTTCGGCGGCTGTATGTGTACACTTTAAATGCTTTTTATCATTTCACTTATGTTGACTCTGTTAGTCTCTATGGCACACTGGGTGTTTGAACTGGTTTGGGGAAGCTTTTAGAACGTAGTCCCACATCTCTAATGGTCCCTTTGGCTGAACAGCTTTGTTGCACTATATATTGAGTTTTGGGAACATAATGGTGATGTTTTATGATCAATATTACATTATTATATTGATAATGTGCTATGATTATGCTTTAATATGGGGCCAATGTGACAGTTTATAAAAGTTAAGGCTGTAAAAATTTGACTCGAATGTCCTCAGAGAACCTTCAAGACACATGAGGTTCTAACATCACGTCCGTATGTGCTGATTGAGCATTTCATTTCAAAGCATTAAAAGGAACTTTTGCTCCTATAAGCTTCCACTCTTCTGGGAAAACCCTTCAGATTTAAGAGCATCAGTGAGATCAGACACCGATGTTGGATATTTGATTGACATGTGCTGTAAGCAGTAGGTATAGGCTTTTTTATAGATTCAAGCATAGTGAAATTGAGCATATAGTTTTATAGTTCTGTAGATGGGGTTGATGTGACAGTTCAGATTTGGCCAGCTGAGTCTAATGTGGAGGTCATTGATTTTCTGTCCACTGAAAGGAAACAGAGACAAACATACCTTTCTTTAGCCTTGTGTTAAAACCGCACTGTCAGGCTCAACTTTACACTCTTTGAGCAGACTATCCTTACATTATCTCACCCTGCCACACACCCACTCAATAATATTCAAAAATATCCACTTACTCAAATTTAATGTCAGTCAACTAGCTCAAAAGTATATCTGCTATAGCTGTGTAGATACGCTTCTCTGTTTTTATTTTGTGTTTTGAGCATTTTATTTGGAGAGGATTGTTAGGGGCGATTCACATTTCGCGTCTAAAACCCCGCGGAAAACTCGAGCGTCTCACCGCTTTCTCTCTTCAAATGACACGCGGAAAATGTTCGCCCCTACCTATTTGCACGTGCCTACATTTAAAAAACTGTGAATTGGGCCATTTTGATCTTTCAGATCAGTTCCAAAATATTCTTCTTTAGAACTTTAAGAACCTACCACTCAGTCCGTGGGGCCATGATGCTTACATTTAATTTTCCTAACAGGGCCATGGTAAAAAAGGGTGTGTCTTTTCGCAAAGCTACACCTAGCAACATCTTGCTGTGGGACGTCACCCCGGATACAGGCCCGGATGGAAGCGTTGGAGTAATCTGTCAGAGAAAGTCAAATGCAACTGGAAAACGGTGAGTGTTTTGAGTATGTTTGATGAATTGCTTTTACTCTTTCACCGCCATTGACGAGTTATCTCGTTTTTAAAAAAAAAACGGTTCCCCGCCAAAGATGAGTTATTACGGCAATCAGTGTTAGTACTGTTGTACAGCAGGTGACGCTGTTACACACCTTTGGGAAAAAGTACAGAAACCCAGAACCTAGAACATATATTTCTTATTGGTTTTTAATGATTGTTCTGAATGTAATCTGGGTGGATTCTTTGACAAAAACATTAATTATCTCAGCTGTTTAATCAAGGTGATGCATTTTTTAAGAAACCTAATGAAGATAGAAGAATACGGTTTCTTTGTTTTAAAAGCAGAGACTCTGTTCTTTCATTGGACATACTGTTTGTCCATATATTCTTTTTAGAAAATGTACTGTGAGCCATTCAACTTTGGTGAAAATGTAAAAAAACGCTGGCGTAGGTTGGCAACTTAAAAAAAAAGGCTGGCGGGGAAAGAGTTAAATCAGACGATAAGACTTAATACTCTCTGGTGTCTCTGTATAAACATTATCAGCAAAGATTTAGGGACGGTTTCCCGGACAAGGATTAGCTTAAGCCAGGACTATGCCTTAGTTAAATTACAATATTTAAGTCGATTTAAAAAACTTTACTAAAAACATTACTGGTGTGCATCTTGAGACAACACAATCACACTGAAAAATTTTAAGATATGTCAATGTAAGTTGTTTTCAATCAAGACACCTCTAAAATTTAAGTTAGACTGGAACTAAGCTTAAGCCCTGTCAGGGAAAACGCCTCCTTGCATGAAAACATTGGTCTTAAAGGGATAGTTCACCTAAAAATATAAATGTTGTCATCATCTACTCACCACAAAAGAAGATATTGTGAAGAATGTTGGTAACTGAACAACGGCGGTACCCATTCACTTCTATTGCTTTTGTAGAGGGGTCCATATTGGACTACTCCCGACAGTTACAGACCTGTCTCTCTCCTCCCATTTATTGCAAAAACACTTGAAAGCGCAGCTTTCAATCACGTGTCATCCTACCTATCCCGGAACAAACTACTGGATGACAAGCAGTCTGGCTTCAAAACAAACCACTCCACTGAGACTGCACTGCTATCGGTCACAGAAGCACTGTGGCTAGCCAAGGCGGAATATAAATTCTGATTTGGTCCTGATTCTGCTAGACCTATCTGCAGCATTTGACACTGTCAATCACCAGATACTTCTAGCAACCCTGTCATCGCTAGGAATCTCAGGATCTCCCCTCCGCTGGTTCAAATCCTACCTCTCCAGCAGATCCTTCAGGGTGTCATGGAGGGGCTCGCTGTCCACTGCTCACCACATGATCACTGGGGTCCCTCAGGTATCGGTGCTTGGACCGCTGCTTTTTTCCATCTACACGACATCCTTGGGACCCATCATACAGGCACATGGCTTCTCGTATCACTGTAATCCTGACGACACTCAGATCTAAATCTCGTTTCACCCAGACGATACCACTGTAGCAGCTCGCATTACAGCCTGCCTAGAGGACTTCTCACCTTGGATGAAAGAGCATCAGCTCCAGCTGGACCCAGCCACACCCCATAGTGCAACACGATCTTACCATCCAACTTGGCAATACCACAATCACTCCTTCGAAAACAGCCAGGAACCTTGGAGTCATATTTGATGAACAGCTGCCCTTCAATGATCACATTGCAAAGACAACACGGTCATGCCGATACGCCTTATTCAACATTAGAAAGGTTAGACCCTATCTCACTGAGCACGCAGCACAACTCCTTGTCCAGGCCCTGGTAATCTCAAGGTTGGACTACTGCAATGCTCTCCTTGCTGGTCTTCCTGCAAAGGCTATCAAACCACTCCAACTGGTTCAGAGCCCAGCAGCACGCCTTGTCTTCCAACAGGCCATAGGGCTCATGTGACTCCCCTTTTCATCTCTCTCCACTGGCTACCGTTTGAAAAGTATCAGATTCAAGTCACTAATGCTTGCCTACAGGACTATCACTGGATCTGTACCGCTTACTTTCACACCCTCCTACACTCCTACACCCCATCAAGAACCCTGCGTTCAGAAAACCAGTGGCGTCTTGTATTGCCTTCTCTTAAGGGCAGTAAAACGCTTTCCCGCTCATTCACAACTCCTTCCTGGTGGAACATTCTTCCTAACTCGGTCCGGTCAACCACATCTCTCACAACAAAATCCTCCAAAAAAACTACTTAAAACCCATCTCTTCTGTGAATACATGACAGACAAATGAATAAAAAAAAAACGAACCCTCTCTCTTTCTCTCAACAGGTAGTGGTCTAGCTTTTGTTGAAACCAGTAACTTTGTATTGACACCTATTGTATTATTGCTCCTGTATGACATATTGCTTATTGCTCCTTAAACTCTTTGTAAGTCGCTTTGGATAAAAGCGTCTGCTAAATGACTAAATGTAAATGTGTCCATACAACAGAAGTGAATGGGAAATGCCTTTCTTCAGTTACCAACATTCTTCACAATATCTTTGTAATAAGGTTCCATAAAAGGAAGGAAGGAGGCGGGAACCGGTAAACATTTAAACATTTAATTTAAAAAAATAACAAAGTAAATAAACAGCCGGCAGCCCCTCACGGACGACTGCCGGCAACACAAACATAAATCAACTTAACATGTGTCCGGGCCCTGTCCTCTCTCATTGACGGTCCGGTCGCTCGTTCTCTTATGCTCCCGCTCTCCTTCGTGATACGAGACCTCATTAACGCTCACTCACCGGCCTCGACTCACGGTCTCGCCCCGCCTACTCCACTACAATCTTATTTTGTGTTCTGCAGAAGAAAGTCATAAAGGTTTGAAATGACAAGAGGGTGAGCAAATGATGACAAATTTTCAGTTTTGGGTGAACCATCACTTTAAATGTTTTGTTCATATTTGTTTTTAGTCAGTTTATTAGTCGTAATGTTCTCACAATGCTCTGAATTTCAAGCAACACATCTGGTTAAATTGTTTAAAGTTCAATCGTGTCGACACATAGGACATAAATTGTTTCTGTAATTTGCCTATGAATTGATATCAGCAATGATTTGTCCTCTACTTATGAGTTGATAGGCTCTTGACATGTAATATGTCAGCCAATGAGAATACAGTATGTGTTCATTGTTTACAGTATAAACACCACTAGTCAGCGAAGACCAAATACACAAACTTCTTATATCTGTTAGCACTGTTAGCACAATGTTTATTCAAAGAGTTTTTATGACCTAACCTCACAAATGTTCATGTGTATGTATGGGATTGAGCTCCGCATGTATGTGCGTGCCGGGGTCATACAGCAGTTCCGCGTGTCAGTTGAGGCTTATAAGGAAGAGTTCAGCACATTTATTCTTTGGTAATATTTAATTGAAAAAATGTTGTTGGTAATTAGTTTTGTTTGTACGCCACACTGTACAGAGATTTGTAAAATTGTTTGTGAAATAATATTGCTGTGCCAGAGTCATTATAGATTTGTTTTTTATATTTTACATTAGAGATGTGATACCTTTTTCCCTTTCTGATACCGACTACTGATCTGATACCTGGGTGTGTATCTGTCTGTATACAGCTGTATATACTACTAGCCCTGTACGAATTGAGGGAACTATTTTATGGTGTGCTTCAGACTATCCCTTAATAAAACATGAACAAATACATAAAGTAAACTAGAGTATTTTTATTATCTGATAGACATTTGATAGTAATAATGTTTATTTTTCTTTCAGTCGCAGTTTTACTGGCTTGTTGGTCCACTCTGAAATACTGCCAAACAGTGGACATACTGCCAGCACGTTTTCATTTCTTCTTGGTTGCTTTAAACAGTGATTGCTTGTGACGACACAGCAGAACTTCCTGTGTTTGAATTCTGAGCAGGGAAGAAGAAGTGATTTTCCATTTGCAATGTTAAGCAAAGCTAGCTGGCATAACTAGGTCTGGTTTAAGAAAATGATTTCGGATAGGTACATGGATTCAAGTACTTGCCGATACCATTACCAGAATTGTATGTGGTATCGATGACATTTCCAATACTAGAATTGGTATCAGTCAGAACAACCCTTTTTTATATTAGCTTTTATTTTGAGATAGTTAGTCTAAAAGCAAGTCTAAGCAGTTTTGGTATATACTTTTGTCATTTTATTATTTATTTGTTTATTTTTATGTTACTATAAGATTACATTGGTTAATTCATTTTATTTTAATCTTATTTTAGTTTTTGTTGATTATTATAATTTCTAAGGCATTTCATAAAATTAAATTTTTTCGTTTAGTGAAAGTTAAACAATAATTTTGTCAATATTTTATTAGTTTTAGTAAACTAAAATAACCTTGTGCAGTGCATTTGTGTGCATTAAAGCTTGATCTGAGGTTTTGCAAAAAATGCGGTCAATCCATTGTTGCCTAAGCTACAGAAATGTACTATTTATTTGATAAACTGGATCTGAGAATGACACAGATGGCTTTTCTCCAACATCTTGCTATGCATGTTGTCAGCAAATGTTTTATATTTGACCCGGCAGTTGGGTTTTTGACCCAGCATTGTGCAGTTTATAAAATAATTGTCTTTTGGCTACACAAATATATCATTGCAAAATACACATTTAGCCTCCTCTTAAAATTCATCCATAAAGCTGTGGATTTTAAAGCTGTAAGATTTGAGACAGATGCTTCAGATTAATGGGGTCATGTATTCTGTTAAATGTCATATAGTGGAATCTTTTAATGGGATTGCGTGTTCATATTGGATTTCCGATATCACACAAGCTCAGATCTGTTTATTTTCTTGTAATGCACACTACTAGTCTTAATCTGAACCGTTCATCAGTGAAGGTTATTTGAAAGAATGTGTTAAAATACAGGAACACTAGTAAGATTTTAAAGGCGTTTTTTTTTTACAGATTAGGAAAACTACAAGCAATTCTACAGATGGATTTTGAAGTGGAGGACGTCAGCAGTCAGTCTGAGATTCAGGTGATAAAGTGGGAGTTGACGCTCCCCGATGATGTTACAAAGATGGGCTTGTCAGAGGGCATCATGCGGGTCTACACCACTCAGAGGGACTTCGTAGGCTTGGCTCCTCTAGTTATGGTATGTAATTCTTTGAATATATAAAAAAACACTTTACTTCCATGAAAAGAACAGGGAAAGTAATCTGGAAACTCTGAAATAAATAATTTGTTATGGTGCAAATGTGTAGATCATCACAAATCCTACATAAATCATTGTTTATTTAAATCACGGTAGTAATTTTTCTTTTACTGCTTTTGCTGCAAACAGTTGCGACCATTTCATCGGACTTGTGTGCCTGGACTGCAGTTAACTTCCGGTCTGTGTTTGGCTAGTGTCTGATAATATAACTATTTACAATTGATCTAATTTATGTTCATATTAATGTATATTTTTATTTTATTGTATAATAATTGTATTAAATAAACGAAAATTTCTGCCATTAGTTACTCACCCTTAAGTAGTTTAACATGTGTATGACCTCGATTTTTCCCAACAACGCAAATTAAGGTAGTTTTGGAAGCTTTCTGACTCCTCCTTAGATTGCAACGCAACCAATCTTCAAAGCGTTGAAAGTGCGTACAGACATCGTAAAATTGTCAACGCGACTCCGGTGGTTCAGTGTAAATTAACATAATGCGACGAGGATTAACAAGGTTGGGAGGAGATGTACAGATAACTGACTTGGCTGGCTTTCGATTACCAATCACAGCAATCATCCTATAAACCCTATAAATAGTCAAGCTGTCTTGCCTCCATTCTCCCAAATGTCTCGCAACATTGTTGCTCATAGACGCACACGCAAACACAGCAACTTGTTTGCTTTACACTGTTGTTTTTTTCGATAAACTATTCCTAAATGAGAACTAAAGGATTTTATCAGCACAGGGCGGAGGAAGGGTATTTAAGGCATCCTACGGAGTTTAAAAGTGCTGCAGCCGCGCAGCATGCCCGCAGGCCCGATACGTAAAAGCAATTTTTCCCCATGTATTTTCCCCACACATTCAGGAAGTGCTTCCGTATACACGCTTGTTTACGTTTGCGCTCATCACCTCGTTCGTTCCCAGTTGCAATTGCTGCCAGCACGTTAGCTCACTGCTAGCGCTAGCTCGCTGCTACCGGGGACACAAGTGTTCAGACGCCGGCATCTGTAAACATATGCTAGTCATGTCTGCAAGATCGCTGTATTACATTCTATCATTCCATGCAGTCGCTCTAAATCAACCCGAATTCCATGAAAAACTGCATCTTAGACTCATGACCCCAGCCACTCATGTTAACTCTGGTATCATTAATTGTGATCGACTCATACAGATGCGCACAGCAATGTGAAGATATAACAACATTTCAATGAGAATGTTTGTATGATGGTAATATGCTCACTCTCCGCGTCTCTCTGCTCGCGCATACAGCTAGGCATCATGCAAACGCTGGCTATACTCCATCTGCAAGCACAGGTGACACCTACACAAGACTTCATCACGGTTTAGGTAAACTCGTAATGGTCGTTTTAACCTTTTCAAAACAGACCTTATGCTTTTCACTGAAGTTTCAACGAAACTAAACATCATCACATACCTATCAGTCATTTGGGCTGTTTTGGCCAGAAAGCTAACAAGTCTCCAGATTGTCAGAATCAGGCTCCATTAAAGGGTACCTAAGCGGCAATACAAATTTCACAAACTCATCTATGGCTCAGCCTCACCAGCAATAGCCAGCTCTCAGACATTGATTATCATCAAAGGCATTGAAGAGCCAAGCCCAGACTGCAGCAAACCAATCACTCTGGAGTCATTTACTAAAATGATTGGGTGCTCCCAGCCATTGGGAAGTGGACGGTCGGGAGCTTACGACAAGCATTGTCCGATCAGGACGTCAACCTCAGCAGGCGGATGAGCAAGGCAGAGCTGTACAGCCTCTACGTCTCCCTGCAAACAGAGGCCCCACCTTGGATCTCCGCTTCACAGGCGAAAGCTGCAGATGAGCTGAACCTGGCTTCTGGATTTTCTCGAGCCCAGTCAGGGCCTTCCACCTCCGGGCCAAGGCAAGGCTTTCCAACTCCAGCCCGCCGCAGTGGGCCGTCGGTAAGTCTGGGCTGCTTTCCATTACCTTCAACCGCCAGTAGAACACGAGCTGGCCTACACTGGTGGTTCCAGAACACATCCACTCATTACCCTTCACTACGCCAAGCTCATGGCCAGTGGCACAACCGTCGACTAACGTATGGCTGCCTCCGTTAAACATCACAGGCCCTGGCTTCCAGCTTCCCTCCCCTAGGCCCACAGCCTATCCTCCCTCCCTCAAGCCAAGCTTGTGGCCAGCACCACCACTGTTGACAACTAATGCGAGGCTGCCTCAGTTAAACATCTCAGGCCCTGTTCCCTTCCCTCCTCCCTCCCTCAATCCCCCGCCCTGGTTGTCGGCTTTAGCGTGAGGCCGCCTCCATTAGCCGCTCCAGCGGCCACCATTCCCTCCTCTCTCTGACACAGGACCACCCTCTTTTTTAATTGGTTTCAGCAGCTCCCATGCCGGTGCCCATCAACGCCCAGGTTCTGGAACTGCCCCCCATCTCCAGCAATATAAGGACAGAGATTTTGGCAGGTGCGGACATTCCACAAGTACAGCAAGACCAATTAAAGAAAAGAAGACACTACATCTAATTCAACCTACAGTCTCCCATCCAACCATATCCCAACCTTCTCAGCCTGCCTGCATTTCCAACGCCTACAGGTTAAGATACTCGGAACTCTCCACCACTTCCAGCTTCAACCCAAAAAATCATTTCAGATCTTTCAATTTTATATACCAAAACGATACCCGACTATATACTAAACGAACCCACGCTCTGTCCCAAACACACTCTCTGTCCCAAGCCCACGCTCTGTCCCAAGCCACGCTCTGTCCAAGCCCATGCTCTGCTGCAGCAGACACTAGCCCACGCTCTGCCGCAGCAGACACTTACCCAAGCCCATGCTCTGCGCAGCAGACACTGCCCTGTCCCAAGCCCTTGCCTTGTCCAAAGCCCATGCTCTGCCGCAGCAGATATTCCCTCCTCCCCCACCACTTCCCTCACTTCTACACTCCAACCACTCAGTAAGCACCAATTCAGCAGGACCTACACCCCAGCAGGAACCAGCAGCTTCATCAACACAGCTCAATCTGCTCCAGCAAAAGCTCATGATCTCTCTCCGTTGCCGCAGCAACCATGCTCCAGCAGGAGCTTGCATCTCCATCACCACAGCCTCAGCCAAGCTGGGCCAGCACCTCGTAAACTCAAGCCAGCCTCATTTGGGGATAAGTTGCTCAGGCCGCTTTCCTGCACCAGTTGCATTTTTGGAGGTATGATCCGGGTTCTGGCACACACCGGGCCCGGGGCCCTCTCCCAGGCCGGAGGCAGGTGCTCCGAGATTGGGGAGAATCACCGAGCTTGGAGCCCTTGCCCCAGGACAGCACGCCAAATATGCATACTATCCGTCACAACTTATTATCTGTGAGGCGAACTAGTGAAACGGATTTTCATGTTCGAAAAAAACTTTCCGAAACCAATGCAAACGCTGTGGGAGTGTATTGCGCACAGAAATGCTACATCATACGTCCAACTCGTTCTTTGACAAGTTGACCATGTCAAGCATGAGAAGACACCACGTTTAACATTGTTAATAAGTAAAAATGCATGAAACACCGTTGCACATTCCCTTTAATTAAGATGGCGGATGCGGGTTTGTCGTCGAATTTAACATCACCTTCACATAAAAGGCATGAAATGTTGTGAAATGTTGTTTGCTATACTGGATCTTAAATGTAAAATAACCTGATAGGTTTGATCAAGGTAAGCGACTGCTCTGTTTCAATATACCCAAGTGTGTTTAAAGTTTAATATACAGGTTTGTGGCTCTTCATTTCATTCTTTAATTCACCACTGTAATGTGATGTTTACTGATCTTTTTTAGAAATATCTAGGATTTGTATTAAATTAATTAATTAATTGACTTGAATCTTAATCGAATTGGAACATCAGAATTGATACCCAACCCTAGTGCAGACTGATAGTTGAAGGGGAGTTAGTTATGGATGCTCTGCCCAAGTCGTCTAATTTATGTCATTTGAGATGGATAACCACTATAAAGTGGAGGTGAATTTTCATATTTTTATTCAAGATTATGAGAGCACATGAAGAATAATAAGAGAATGACCCACACTGATAAGCTATTTACAGTAAACACTGTAATAATTCATGAAAAAATAGCAATTTCACTGGTACTTTAAACAAACATCTTTTCTTGTAAGGTGAGCTGGGAGCTGGTTTGGCCATGTACTGCTTTAATTTAGACACAACTGTTACCACTAAAAGTTCCTTCCTTCAGGCTCTGAGACTGAGCTAGTAAATGTGACAAGCTTCTTCTGCAGGACCTGTAACTTTGAGCAGATTTAGGCTCTATTAATCAGATGTGTTGTAAACCAGCTCTAATATACAGCTGGACTCCATCCCAGAGAAGAGGAATGCAGCACATGATAGTGAATGGCCAAACCTCTGAGAAGAATCGGGCCTTGTTAATCCAGAGAGCATTTTATTGAATATAACCCATAATATGTTTTGGATCCATTTTCCTTCCTCTTAATTTAGATTTGATGTGCTTTTTGGTGTCTGCTATCACATACTACTATTATTGAAAGTGCTACTGTACTTCATAATGAAAGAAAAATACAGATTCAACTAAAAGTTTTTATCAGTGAACAAAGCATTACATTAGTTTGATCCAACCAACATTAACGATAAATGTCTTCTTATTTTAATAATACAAAATTTATATAGTTTACAGTATGCTTATTATTTTAATGCATTGCCTGATGTTAAATTTAGTGACATTTAATCCTGAAAACCAGTTTCAATTATTTCAGCTGCCATTGTGCATCTGTCAGGAGCTTTAAAGATCAAAGGGTTTCACCATTATTTTGGATCCTCATATTTCACTGTAGGCAATATTGGAAAATAAGGTTTTCAGTTTTCACCCACTAGATAATCCTTTTTCCATTCCATTTGTTCTCATCACAAATTACTTTTGATTACATAAATGTCTATCAGCGCTGTTACCACATTATGAGTCTGTAGCCCAGATTATCTAAAGATCTAAAGATAATCTGGTCTAAAAATCTGTACTTTATATTACGTGTTGTATTAATTCATGCCAATCGTTCTGAAAAAGGCACAGATATTGGGACTAAATTCATCACATGTTTTCATAACTTACCCTCTATTTTTGGAGCTATTGAAGTTTAATTTTAGCACAGTTTTATGACCCAACCTTTTATTTTAATCTCTGTTTCTGTGTAGGACACTGAGCTGTTGAACACTGCTGTGCTGACCGGTAAGAGAGTTACGGTGGGAGTGAGAACCATTGCTGTGGAACAGGACGGTTCTGTGATGGACGTCTCTGACATTACTGACTGCAGCTCCACAGATGAAGATGTACTGAAGGTGTGTATGTGCATGTCCGTGTTTCATTAACCATGCAAGTGGGTATAAAATACAAAACTAATATTTTTTTAGAGATGCTTATCGGACAATAATCGGAATTGGTTGATAAAAGCAAAATTTCGCCGATAGTTTAAAACCAGTCATTGATCAGGGCAGATATATCCTGTCAATCAAAAGAGGACAGGAAAATGCAATGAATTTGTGCTTTGTATAGAGAAAATGTTAATAAAACATCACCAGTTTGATGTTCAATATTAATATTAGGGATGTAATAATTCACTCAGCTCACGATAAGGTTTATTTACAGTTTATTTTTACAAAATGAATTGACACAAATTAGAAAAGAACAACTACCCTTTTATTATTTCTCGAATGCTGCACATTTCTTTGTATAATCATTTTTTTATGTCAAAAATCAAAACTACACTCCAATTTTAAAACAAATTCCAAATCAAATTAAAAAGAATACAATACAAGTCACTTTAATACATAAAAACTAAGACTTTGTCTGTACTTTTCTAGGATTTTTTAAATTTAAGAAATCTCCACATATTCGTGTTTACCAAGTTTGCAGTAAACACAGCGGCCCCTGCTGATCAAAACATGCATTGCGATTCCTTTAACATCTCAACTGACTTGAATCGTCAATAGGATCATAGTGAATCGTTACATCCCTAATTAAAAGTCATTATATAAATTAATAGCAATCAGAAAATTAAGAAATATTAATTAAATCATCAGCATCGGCAGACATCACTCTGGATAATCGGCTGTTGGTATCGGTGGAGAAATGTAGTGTCAGTACAACTCTATTTAAAAGACTTTCCTAATCAACAAACAGGAAATATGTATTTCACTTTTAAATTGAAGAAAATTTTAAATTAAACATCGTTCTTGAACAGATTTAGCATGAGTAGTTATGAGGTTAAAAAACAATGTATTGATATAAATGCGCTTACAATAGAAGTATATGAGACTGTAACAAGAACATTTTGCTTCATAAAGTAATTTCTATGTCAAACTCTGTGCGTGTTTGAGACTGTAGGACAGTGAGAGGAAGATTGAATAACTGCGTATGGATGTCATTGTCGGAGACTAAGGACTCAAAAGATCATCTCAAAGTCATCTCAGCCTCCGCCGCTCTGACAGTTCCACTCTTGTACTGAGTGAGAAAGGATAGGAAGGTCCTCGGAAAGTCATTAAGTCTCAGAAGGGTTGTTTTCTTTTGGTGAGAAGTTAATGGGAAGGACAGCTCAGGACCGAACTGTTACTATTACCAAACTGAGGGACTTAATAGAAGTTCAGCTGTGGCTTATTCAATGACATCATGCATTTCTGGCATCATTAGAAGTAGATAACATACAACAACAGTTATTTAATCATCCATTACTGCATCTGTTCAGCAATATCTCCTGATGATCACAGAGCACACAATCTGATCACAGAACCATATGGCTATTTGGACTGATGTATTAGACATCATGTATTCTGTTGTGCATCATTTTGAGTATTGTATGGAGTACAAGCTCAATGAGGTTACAATCTTCATTTATTTGTCATTTAAATCAGCCTGTGATATTCTCACAGAGTAAGCCCCAAAGTCTATATTGTGACTTTAACTCTGTTTTAACACCCAATGCAATAAACAATGCAAATCAGGTAAAACAAAATGAGTCTTGCCAATTTTCTTGCTAAGACTTTACAGAATTACATCACCACTGCGATCCGTAAGTCTTCAGGCTTTTTCAGATTCAGCGCTTCGACACACAAAACATTTAACACATCAATATCGATTGCTATTTTTTTTGATGATTCAGTGTTTAAGGGGTCCTATTTTTGCCTTTAAATCTTTATTATGAAATCTGTAAATGCTGAAATCTGTAGTTGTGCACTTGTAAATGCTGATATAAACTAAAATTATTCTTGTTCCCAAAATGCGTTTTTGCACCTATGCTAAGCACCACCAAATCCTCTTTAACAAAATTCTATACAAATCCAGCACAACATGGAAACCACCTCACTTGGTGATAATAATAACAGCGTTTTTGATTTCCTCAGGTGTCAGACAGATGTGACTTTGTCTATGTGAATGGAAAAGAAACCCAGGGGCGACTGAGGGCGCTGGTGAACTTCACCTACAGTTACCTGAGTGCTCAACTGGAGATGAAGGTTTGGTTTCCACGTCTTCCGCTGGATATAGAAGTGTCTGATACAGAGCTCAGTCAGATCAAGAGCTGGAGAATCCCTATCATCTCTACAAAGAGGTACATACACACAGTTTAACCAAAAGTGTGGACCAACTAGTGTTGTAATCGAGACCACCAAAACCGAGTTCAAGACAAGACCTAGACCAGAGGGTGTTTCGAGACCAAGACTTTGAGGGGCTGAGACCAAGACAAGACCGAGGCAGGCCGAGACCCAGTCGAGACGAAGACCAGCACTCCCAAAATTCATTCAAAAGATCCACAAACACTAAAAAGTCATAATATAATAATAACAGAAGTAACTTATTTTTTATTAATTTATTGTGCAGAAATGTATGTGTAGGATGTTTAATGTTCCATGTTTTATCACCCACCTACTGTAACATATTAACATTTTTGTTCAAGTAAAAATTCCAACAACTAAACATAAAAAAAGATAAGTTTAAGTCTGTGACCTTTAACAAAACAAATCATTCAATGACTTCATTAGTTTCATTGCTTTTTATCTAATCAATAGCAAATAGCTGTGTGTTGCTCAAAATGCACAAACGTTCAGATTTGTTTGGGACTAGCCAAAATAGTGTTTAAAATGTGTTTAATTGTGTCTAAAACTTTAGTCACTAATCAAACTCAAGGTTTATTAATTAATTATACAAAAAGACAGATCAGATCTCATACAAGTACCTTGGTTGCAATCACATCTCGGTCTGAGACCAAGCCAAGACAGAGACCAAAGACAGTCGAGACTGAGACAAGACCAAGATCATCAAAAAAATTGTCTTCAGACTAATCTCTAGACCAAGACCCATCTCGAGTACTACAACACTATGATTAACATTTGCCTGCCATTTTCTTGAGGTAAAGAATGAGAGTAAATGTGTCTCTAAATGGCATATTATGTGTCAAAAAGTGTGCATTGCATCTCGAAAAATATTTTTTAACGTTAGTATGGTTTGCACATAATGACAGGATGACACTGCCATTGTAGGTCTACTCTCAGACCGGGGCAAGTGGATTATGTATTATGAAAAACATTTTGCAAGATTTTGCAAGGTTATGGGATGCTTATAGGTTAAATATGATTGCATAATGGATTACATGAGACAAAAACATCCTCTCATTATTTTACACTCTGATCCAATCAAGCGCTTCAGTGATTTATGTGTTTATAGAATTTCCTCTAAAGTTATTTGAACTGTGTCCAACAACTCATCCTTAAATTGTTTCTAACCTGTATAAAATTATTGCTAACACTTCAGTATAGGGGGAAGTTCTCACTTTTAACTAATTGTTATTAGCATGCAAATTATTGGCACATTGGCTGTTTATTAGTACTTATAAAGCACATATTCTGCATGACCATACTCCACATCCCCTAATCCTACCCAATACCTAAACTACCTTACTAACTATTAATAAGCAACAAATTAAGAGTTTATTGGAGAGAAAGTCGTAGTTAATGGTTTGTTAATAGCGAGTACTGCCCCCTATACTGAAGTGTGACTAAATTATTTGTTCTGTTGAAGTCAAAGAAAGATATTTGAAAGAATGTTAGCAACTGCGATTTCTGGGGCACAGTTGACTACCATAGTAGAAAGAATTGTTGTATTTTTTTGTGTCCTGTAGAAAACAAAAAATGAAATGAAAATTGAAAATTTTGTCCTGAATTTCTCACCCTCAAGGTCTTCAAAAACCTTTTACATTTCGTTGTTCTGTTGAACACAAAGAAAGATATTTGGAAGAATGTCAGCGACTGAAATTTCTGGTGCACCGTTGACTACCATAGTAGAAAGAATTATTGTAGCTTGTGTTGAACACAAAATTAAATATTTTGAAGAACAAACAAACAAATAAACAGTTTTGACCTTTGACAACCATTTTAAAAGTAGTCAATGGTGCCCCAGAAATGTCAGTTGTCATCTTCCTAAAGTGAACAGATTTGGAACAACTTGAGGATGAGTAATTCATGACAGGATTTTCCTTTTTGGGTAAACTTTGCCTTTAAATTTAATTTAAGTATACTGTGCATGCACACAGCATCACTCTCATATATACTAGTATGAAGACAGTAAAAGCATGATATTATATAACTAGTTATCATTTACATGTACACTGTATGTGCCTCACAGTAAAGCAGGCTGGAGCAGTGAGGAGGAGCGTAAGGGCAGAGGATGTATGCTGCAGTTCCAGCACGCTCTGGTTCGAGTCTTCACTCACTTTGTGGCGAAGCAGTTGGACCCTCGGGAGCCCCAAGCCTTCTTCCTTGGCTCTGACTGGCAGGTGGATGTGACCAAGCTGGTGCGGTACTTTTTAAAGGTGGAGGACCCTAATATTGCCAACCTGCAAGCAGGCAGGGTTCTGTCTGGACAAGATGTGGGCACCACTTCTTTAAAGGTGAAAGGTCGACAGGATGTTTACATTTACATTTAGACATTTAGCAGACACTTTAATCCAAAGCGATTTACAAAGAGTTTAGGGAGCAATACGCGATATGTCATACAGGAGCCATAATACATTAAGTGCCAATACAAAGTTACTGGTTTCAACAAAAGCTAGACCACTACCTGTTGAGAGAAGGGTTTTTATTTTATTTTTTTCATTTGTCTGTCATGTATTCACAGAAGAGATGGGTTTTAAGTAGTTTTTAAATGTTGTGAGAGATGTGGTTGAACGGACAGAGTTAGGAAGAATGTTCCACCAGGAAGGAGTTGTGAATGAGAATGAGCGGGAGAGCGATTTACTGCTCTTATGGGAAGGCAATATAAGACGCCGCTGGTTTGCTGAACGCAGGATCTTGATGGGGTGTAGGAGTGCATGAGGGTGTGAAAGTAAGCCGGTGCAGATCCAGTGATAGTCCTGTAGGGAAGCATTAGTAACTTGAATCTGATACGGGCTTCAACCGGTAGCCAGTAGAGAGAGATGAAAAGGGGAGTCACGTGAGCCCTTTTGGGCTGTTGGAAGACGAGGCGTGCTGCTGCGTTCTGAACCAGCTGGAGCGGTTTGATAGCCTTTGCAGGAAGACCAGCAAGGAGAGCGTTGCAGTAGCCCAACCTTGAGATTACCAGGGCCTGGACAAGGAGTTGTGCCGCATGCTCAGTGAGATAGGGATGTTACATCATCAATGTTGATCTTGTACACTGATTCCTATTAACCATGTGTTTGTTTGTTTGTTTAGGTTCTGTCTCCGCTGTCTGACTCTATACTGGCAGAGAAGACGGTGAGGGTTGTGGATGATCGAGTGACCATCACTGAACTGGGCCTGCAGCTGGTCAGCGGTCTCACGCTCAGTCTGCAGCTCAGCACAGGAAGCAACAGAGCCATCAGCGCCACCACAACCATACGGGAAGTGCTCAGCAATCCCAAACAGGTACCTCATATGAAAATAGTGGGCTGTATAATGATACAGATACCACTGTTTAAGTGTGCTAAGATAAGCACAAAACAAACTCCAGCTTTATTAAACGTTGACTTTTTTGTTACAGGATGCAGTACTGAGCTCCTGGCTTCAGTTTAGCGATGGCTCCCTCACCCCACTGGATATTTATGATCCTACTCACTTCCGCCTAACTGTGACATCACTGGATGTGGGCGTAATCTCTGTCAAGGACTCACCCTTGACTGTTGTGGCAGAAGGTGAAGGTCAAGGAATGCTGGTGAGAGAGCCGAGATGACCATTTGTGAGGTGTGTCAAAAATCCAAACGCAAAAGCACTCTAGCTGTGGGCACCGGCAGCGTTACCGTAAAGTTCCAGACGAACAGTGAACGTCCTGAAAACGGCAGCATTAACAATAACATCATCAGCAATGTTAAAAAAGCCACGGGAGGCAGTGTAGGACCATCTCCTGGTGGGATTGTGATCAGAAGTGAAAGTGGAAAAGGAGAGATGGTAGACACTGAGAAGAAGAAAGAGCAGCCTGAACAAGTTCCAAGCAGAAGTTCAGAGTCCGAGCGAGAGGAAAGCGCTTTGACTACAGCGCAAGACTCGACTGCGGGGAGTATTGCAAATGATCTGGGAATGGGGCGAGCTGATGATGCCTCGGCCGGAGTGAGCAAACCTGGGAATAATGTGAACAGCGGCGATCTCTCGAGTGGGGGAAAAGCAGACGCTGATGGCCGTGCAAGAACTTCTTGGAATACTAATGACATTCAGGAGATCTCAATGGTAAGCACTGGAAAAGCTTCTGGGAACTTGGTGAATTTTCATCCAAAGGAGGAAACACCTTATCAGAAACCCCCAAACAATGACTATGGAGACGATGAGGATGATGGTATTGATGGACCAGTCTTAAACCGTCCTCTTTACAGACCTCGAGATTGGGATGTACGCTCTACTCGCCGTCTTCTGCCTGGCCATCGTAGTATTCCTGATAAACTGCGTGTCATATCTGGTCAAGTTTCGGCACAAGCACACACCCCCTCAGGTTTCCGAGCACCCTGGCCATCGGCATGACTGGATATGGTTGGGAACAGATGCCGAGCTTGTAATGAATGTCACCGGAAGCCCAGTGCAGCAGGACACTCAAGACACGGCTGTGATCGACATCGCACCGAGTACTGAACCGGTGGGCACTCTTACACGAAGGACCTCCTGTCAGGTATCTTCAGTGTCCAATGACTCTGGTGTTGGGAGCGTTGGATCGCTTAGAGCAAAACCAATAAGAAGAGAGTCCCTACACTCACCCACTAGCAAGAGGAAGAGGGTCCAGTTTACCACCTTTACATCCCTAGAAAGACAAAATTCACCCAATACATCACCTCTAGAGAATGGACATGGCATTACCTGGGTGGGCAAAAAGGAGCATTGTAGCCCACCTGAGATGTCAGCTGTTGACTCCTTCGAACAGTTGTGATTGTCGACTCACACGCAACTTGATATTTGTACACATGGTGTCTCTTTGGTCACCTCAATGCCTTCTGGGATAAAGTTGCTAAGGGCGTAATGTTTATTTGTGATCAGGCTTATAAGGTGATGTATTATGTATTGCAAAAGGGGGAAACACAGTCATCTTGAGATGACCGGACAAGTTTGTCTTCCTCAACAGGTTATATTGAAGGACTCAAAGAATAAATTGTCAGTTTGACACTTGGATGACACAAACTAAAATCCACTGTAAAAAGTCATAATCTACAGTTTATTACATAATCCTTCCATTTTTTTAATACAAAAGCACATGGGATGAACAGATTAAAATTCACTTTGTATGATATTTTGCCATATTTTTTGTCTGTTTTGAATTTTGTTTTCCATTAAAAAGCCACAAAACATTATAAGGCCACGTTGTTTGTGCTGTTAGATCAATTATTGATCAATGTTTAAACTGTGCCTACTGTATGGATGCACGCACCCGCCCCGAAGTTAACTTCCGGTCTATGTTTGGTTATAATTTAATTTATGTTCATATTAATTTGTATTAATATTTTATTATATATGAATTGTATTAAATTAAATTGAAACTACTCAACAGTTATTGATTCTTTGCGGAGGTCTACCGGAAGTTAAATTTGGGCCACATAACGGTAGTTTACAGCTAACCTTAACCTTAGGTCAAAAGAGCCCAGTCACTTTCAACACACACTTGTTAGTGAAGGGATGACAATTTTCATTTACAAAAACAACAAAATATGAATGCACATCTGTATAATGCATTGCATCTATAGTAAACAAAAATGCAGGATGAGTTGCAGTTTACACTTTTATTATGTACTGTATTCTTAAAGAGTAAATATTTTGTGATTTTTAAGGCCCTGCTTTGGTTTATGGAGTGTCCAACAACAAGTTTAAGTACATACACAGTGTACAAACACATTTATTTTTTAATAATAGGCAGTTATTATTACCTTACTTCTTGACTGACTCGGCGATTCATCTGTCTGATCTCTTTCTTTCTGTCAGCCTACTCTGACCTGATTGGTCTGATGGTCTAGTCTGCTGTGATTGGTCTACCGCACACAGCGTTGCAAATGGAATGTAGGCGGGCATTGCACAGAGTGACCCAAATCTGACACTAAACTGAAATAAGAACGACAGACTCTTCGTGTCATTCGGACTCGACTCCTTTTTTCCCCAAGCCAATATAACTTTGTTATTCGTTCACTTTCAGCTTTACAAATTGGCAGACTGGTTACATTCACACACATTAACATTACCCACTACATGAAATGCAATTTCAAGGATATTTTAATAGTTACCCTTTAACGCTCAGTATGGGAAATAACAATTGCAACACATGGCAAATTTGTATACAAAAGTTTATATTTCATTGCATTGTGCAGTATAAGAAATAAAACCGAGATACAGTAAGGGTCAGAAATTCTTGCTTAAGATAAAGACATACAGTCTTAGCTACATGTAACAATTAACAGAATAAATACTTTTAACACAAACTTATCTTTTGACCTCAATCCCTAAACATACACATAAAATGTGTTCAGCAAAGTAATCAAATGTCTTTATTTACAGAAAACTAAATTAGAACATATTAATAATCGGTTTTCAGAGGTTCCGTCTGTACTTAAGAAAAGGTCAATATTGATAACCATAACATGTACTGCATTTATATAAGAAGATTAAAATAGTACTGAAAGTACCAGGTTTTGGCAACTGAATCAACTGACATAAAAGACCAGCAATACTTCCCTTTGTTTCTCTGGTCTGACCTTAAAACTGCCACTGACAATATCCTATTTCTAAATATCCAATTTTACTACAGTAAATGTACAGTAACAGTTTTGTCATTTCTGATGCAGCATAAATAATACAAACCTATACAATCATTCCTATAAACCACATTTTTCCCTCCGTTTATCCTATTCCAGTGGATAAAGACCACTGATGTCCTGGCCCTCTTAAGGTTTGTATTTCAACTACAAGAACGCATTTGTCCATTCATGATCTCTGAATGAAGAGTTCTCAAAGTTGCAAAAGACCTGAGACAAACATTGATCCCATCGTGCCGTCAATGAAGAGACTCCACCAGCTGCTGATAGGTCGTTCTCTCCTCCATCAGGTTGTGACGTGTTTTAATGTAATTCTTTCCATTTCTTACCACTCGTTCCTGGAGCTCAAGATCTTCCAGAAGATTTTTGGACATGCTTACAAATTCCTGTGAAAGCAAGAACAAGAACTGTGTTTTAAGGGTGATAACCATTTCATTCGTACGTTTACCCACAAATGAAAATTCTGTCATTATTTACTCACACTTGTCATTTCGAACCTGTATGACTTTCTTTCTTTCGCAGAACATAAAAGAAGATATTTTAAAGAATGTTGTTAACCGAACAACGGTGGCACCAATTCACTTGCAGTGGTTTTGTGTCCATACAATAGAAGTAAATGGGTCTTGCCGTTGTTTGATTACCAACATTTTTCAAAATATCTTATTTTGTGTTCTGCAGAAGAAAGTTAGTTGACATATCAATAAATATCTAAAACATTTCATATCGTTCCCCCGATGTTATTTTTTCCAAACTGTTGTATAATTTTAAATACATTTCTAACATTGATGAGATGCAAACACCATGCATCTCATAATCCATTTTTTAAGCATGTGTGATTTTTCTCCTTTTAATCTGACTTAAAACACCATCAGCTGCCAGGTTTCCCTCTGATGTGATAGACAGGGTATCAGTTTTGCTTTCAGCTCAGCAGGGGAACAGAAACCAGAAGAAAAAAATCAGGTGATGCGGCTCGTGTGTCATATAAAAGTGTCGTCCACAACATGGAGCCTCTGACCTCGATCCAATAGTATGATGACACCAGAGTCTAAATGACATGTGGAGATGAGGCCTGGTGGGTAGGAGTGTGCCTTCCTAAAGCAGATTCCTACACATTTTGTGCCTGCAATTTTCAGTTGAAATCCAACACAGTGACTTAAAATAACAAATAATTATTATAATATTATCATTGCAAATCAAGGTAAAGTGGGGATAAAATTTGGAACACTGATCATTTATGTACATGCTCAAACATGACTCTCAGAAATACTTGATTCTGATTTGTTAACTGCCACTATATTTAAACAATCATTTCAATACAAATTTCACGTCATATCACACCGTGTATTTTAATTTGTATTATTTGAACTATACTTCATATGTTGTTCTTCTATCTCTTTGCACATTATTTTTAAGTAGCTGTGTAGTACTTTCAAAAAAACAGTTCAAAACATAAATGTTCCACATTTAATTGACTAACAAGAAACTGTCTGTCTTGTGTCTAAAAAAAATTAGACTCCTACTTGTAAGTCGCTTTGGATAAAAGCGTCTGCCAAATGTAAGAGGGTTAATGCAATGCAATGTAGTTGGTCATTAACTGCAAAATAAGCTCTTCAGGGTCATATAGTGCCAGTCTGGTTATACATTATCCCTTAATTATATATAATCATGTAATATTTTAAATGAAAAACAGCGAATTAGACTTTTCCTGTTTTAGTTGTATCAACCACATAACTAATCATCATGTTTTTTGGATGTTATATGGTGGTAGAGCTCTAAAGCTCTAACTTAGCCACTTATAAAATGAAGTGAAAGTGACCTATTTGTCAGGTATGGTGACCCTTACCCGAAATGTGACCTCTGCGTTCCCCCGAATACTCAGATCACCTCAAAGTCTTCAGTAAGGCCCAAGCTGCCAGACTACCTCCACATAGAACATATGACTGCGTCATTGAGCTTATGCAAGGAATTTACCCATCCCGTGGAAGACTCTACTCCCTCTCTGGTCCCGAGAGGACAGCCATGGACAAGTATCTCAAGGAGGCCCTGGATATTGGGTTTATTCCCCCCTCCAGGTCTCCGACCTTGTATCGACTATCAGAACCTTAACAGCATCACCATCAAGAATCGCTACCCTCTCCCAGCCATTGAGGTCCAGCAGGGTGCCACCATCTTTACCAAGATGGACCTCCGGAATGCCAATCATCTGGTCAGAATCCGAGAGGGGGACGAATGGAAGACGGTGTTCAACATCCCCAATGGTCACTATGAGTACCAGGTTATGCCGTTTGGTTTGGTGAACGCTCCAGCTTTCTTTCAGTGCTTTATTAATGATGTTCTCAGGGAGATGGTTAACGTTTCAGTTTTCGGATGACATTCTAGATGACATTTTGATTTTCTCCCGGAACAACGAGGAACATGTGCAACATGTCAGACAGGTCCTTACCCAACTGTTGAAGAACAAACTCTTCGTTAAGCACGAAAAGAGCGAATTGCATGTTCCTTCTGTCTCATTTCTCGGCTTCTGGGCTTCCAAGGGGAGTCTTCAGATGGATCCCGGCAAGATCAAGGCAGTATTGGATTGTCCCAACTCAATCAAACAGGTACAACGCTTTCTGGGATTTTTTAATTTCTACAGGAGATTTATTCGAAATTTTAGTTCTGTTGCAGAGCCTCTAACTACTTTGACCAAGAAGTCTAACGGGCCATTCAAATGGACCAACAGAGCCAATCAGGAATTCAACTCATTGAAGCAGCACTTCACATCGGCTCCTATACTGGTGCTCCATAACCCAGAATTACCCTTGGTTCTGGAGGTGGACGCCACAGACTTGGGCGTAGGAGCTGTCTTGTCACAGAGGAGTAAAAACACTCACAAACTTCACCCTTGTGCATTTTTTTCTCATCGACTCGGTCCAACTCAGAGAAATTACGACATTGGGATACCGGGAGCTGCTTACCGTTAAGATGGCATTGGAGGAGTGGAGGCATTGTCTGGAGGGGGCCAAACACCCGTTACTCAGCAGGACGGACCATCGTAATGTCACCTACATCCGAGACGTCAAGAGGTTCAATTCACGACAAGCCTGTTGGGCCCTCTTTTTTAACAGATTCAATTTCACTCTCTCCTATCGCCTAGGTTTGAAGATTCTCAAGCCAGATGGCCCGTCAAAACAGTTTGACCGACCCGAGAAAGAGACTCAGCCAGAAACCATCCTCCCCACTTCCAGGGTGCTAGCCTCCATCCAGTGGGATCCTGGTGGCCCAGGATACAGGCGGCTGTTCTGACCTTTGTCTCCGCCTGCTGGGTATGCGCTCAGAACAAGGAGCCGTCCTCAAGCCCTGCTGCACCCACTGCCCATTCCGAGATGTCCCTTATGTCTCTGGACTTCGTCGCTGGTTTGCCTAAGTCTCAAGGTAACACTGTTATCCTAGTGGTGGTGGACTGCTGAAATTATGATGAGACATGTCTTTAGAATCCATGGCTTTCCGCAGGATATGGTCTCGGATCGTGGGCCACAGTTTACCTCCCGGTTCAGGAAGGCATCGGTCAGCTCATAGGATCCTCTGTTAGTTTGTCATTCGGGTTTCACCCCCAATCTAATGGCCAGACCGAGAGAGTAAATCAGGACATTGAAAAGACACTGAGGTGTCTCGTGTCCAACAATCAGACCACCTGGACTCCTCGACTCATGGCCTTGTCCTTCTCTTTGGACTCTCCCCGTCCAATTTAAGGTGGCATTCAAATATAAAAGTATAAACAGTATATATAAACTAATATATATATATATATATATATATAATCTTTCATATGAATACAATTCACATGTTATGTTGTAGTATGGGATATTACAAACATATTGGCGGTACCAGTAAATGTAATCAAATACAATCAGTTTCTTCAAATTTCTTTATTTTTATTTTTGTTTATATACAATTACTAAGTAGTTTTGCTTGTGGGTAGAAAGCACAGGCACATGTAAATAAACATCAAGTCAAGTCACCTAATGTTAGGCGTGAAATGTATTCTCCATCAGCGCCATCTACCGTGCAGGGGTCAAATAGAAGAAAGTGAACATTCATTTCGGCGTTGATATGAAAGCTTGGTTCGTCAAGTATTCGTTTAGCTTTTTCGCATCTCCCGCAATCTGAACGGGCCTAAGGAGGGTCATAGGACAAGCCATATAAAGGAACAATCACTTTATTTTCTAAATTACTTTTCAATGAGATTAAATGGAAAACAAATGGCTAACTAACTTAACAAAATGTCTCCTCCAGAGATTCAGAAGAGATCTCAACAATGCCACGAACTGATCTCAGACCTGCCAATATTATAGAAGATGTCAACATTAAAGGCGGGGTGTCTGATTTCTCTTAGCAGTTGTTGATGTTCATATCACCAAAACAGACACACCCCTACCCCCATCTTTCGCTTTCTTCGACTAATGTCCATCCTGTGCACTGTGCACCTTACTGCTGATTGGCTACAAGGTTGTTTTGGTACCCGGCCCAACTTTGTCTAAACAAGCGTAATTCGAAGTTCGGACACCCCGCCTTTAACATCAACTAAAACACTTTTAATTTGCCCTAATCCAGATTACAGTATTTACCTAAGCAATCGACATTAATTTGATAGCTCTCCATTTAATGTTTTTACTGTATATGACAGAGCAACTTCTTGCAGATATGATAGATTTTCTTGGTTCCCTTATAGACAGATCTGCTATTGCTTTTAAAGCCTATGAGATAAGCATATTAAAAAGATGGTTGAAATTGTTCAGAAGAGCAGATTGGTTTAGGGATAGAAGTTCTGCTCTTTGACCTCTTCAGCTGCTATGGGCTTATCTAAGCTGTAAGGTGAATGCCAATGATCACCATAAAGACCCACAACAGGCTAAAGCTGTAGTCGTCAGACGAGAAAGTGGTATGAAGTGTTAGTTTAAAGTCAACATTATTCTCTCTTGCCTTTTCATTTAATCCATTTTGGAGAAAGAAAAAATAGCAAAAACATCTAGTGCTGTGGCGGGTTTTAGAGTACAATTTAGTTATAAAACCCAAATGGTTAAAACCAGAGGTGTTTATTGACTTTATTGAAATATGTAGTAGATTTTTATGTTCAAGGACCAGTGTGTAAGATTAAGGAGGATCCATTGACAGAAATGCAATATAACATAAATAAATATGCGTTCAGAGGTGTTATGTATTTATTACTTTAGAATTGGCTATTTCGATCTACATACACCTTTCTGTCATGATTCTGCCTCATTTTGTCAAGCTTTTCGAGTCTTGTGGCAGGATCATTACAGTCACACGTGTTTTGTGAGGAAGTGCATGTGCATCGCTTGTTTTGGCATGCCATGCGCTCTCCGGTCTCGTCTATGTCCCCGCCCTCTCGTTTCCTCATTAACTATCTAGTTGTGGTTTTATGCCCTTCACCTGTTCCCTTCTTGATTTTATCCTCTATTTAATGCCCTTGTGCTTTCTGTCTTGTGCTTTTCGTTTTGCCTGATACCCTGCTCATGTTCTTGGAAGGTCAAGTTGAGTCTAGTCAGTGTCTTAGTCAAGTGTTTAGTTGTAGTCAAGTCTAGTCAGTGTTTTGTTTTTGCCAAGGTTATTTTGTTTGTGTCTATGGTTTTGCCCCTCGTGGGTTTTGTTTTGTGTTTGTTTATATTAAAAGTACTTTTGTTAACCTTACCTGTCTGCACTTGGGTTCTGACCACACAAACCGTGACACCTTTCATGAAATTCACCTTGTGTATTTATCCCTAATCGGACAAACTGCTCTACAGAGCACGTTTTGTAAAAAAATGATCTCCTTTGTAGCGATTTTAGCTGTATGTTAAAATAAGGATGAGTTAAGCTCACCAAATATGATTCTCCACCAGATCTTTCAAGATCACATTCATGAAATTAGTTATTTCAAACATCAATTTCAGTCAAGGAATTAGTTTAGCTCAAAGGAAAATACGTATAATAATTGTTATTATATATACATATTTTACGTTGTCTGATTTGCAATATAAAGTATAACAATATTTGTATGCATTCGTCCAGCGATTGCATCAATGATATTATAAACTTTACGTTATCTCATGGCCATAAGTAACGTTACTTTCTCAAACGGAATTTAGAGCAAAGGTAGCCTAGATCGACACACAGTTTAAGTTACCAAGTTTGTGAGCGTGAGCACAGAAAACCCATCACAAATGAATATATGTCTGTTTATTAAAACACTACTCTACATGGATAATGACGACACAAACAAATACATGAAACACATATGCTTTCGGGAGCGTGGAGAGAGAGAGAAAGAGAGAGAGGGTGTGGCATGGCAACAATTTCTGAACATCATTAAAATCATCATAAAACAAAGAGGCACAAACTTAACGCAGCTATTCTATAAAAACGGAATACTTGCAAAGCTCTGTGCTGGATGTACTCGTATGCGCTTGGAGTGATGGAAATGTTCAGATGATTTCAGAATGTGCCTTGTTGCCTCGGTCCTCGTGACCGGCCGCATGGCTCGAAAGGGGGAGGTGAGAGGAAAGGTCTAACAATTCAGGAAGAGGAGGTCAACCGAAGAGAGGAGACTGTGTCCTTGGTCGGTATTTATTTATCTTTATGAAGGGCATGCCCTCAGAGTTTGAGTTGGCCAATCATAGTTGAGTGGGGGAAGAGATTCTTTGTCCGCTAAACAGCTAATTTGCACCTGTATGTAACTTTACAAGATACCAGTCCAAATTATAACATAATGAGTGTAATGTGTTCTATGGTCACACAATTTGTATAAACAATGAGGAATTGTAAAGAGAAACATTTAGATATCAAGAGGGACAGGTTTGAATTCTATCAAGTTGTGATTCATTCCGATGTACGAATACAAACCACGCCTGAATTAAACTTGTATATCTAACAGTTATAGACTCTTTAAAATGGCGTGAGCGCCAACATGTAACCTAGACATTTAGATACATTTATAGGAAGGACAGTTTGATCACATAAGTTCCTATTTGTCAGAGAAGTTTCTCTGGTTAGCCACAGATGTTAAGTTAGAAGTGAGACACAGAGACTTCACACCTATGCTTTGAAGCTTAGGAGTCATAAAATATCCCACGTGGTAACCAAAGGGTTATCAAGACTCTCAGTGAGATAGCAAAACCTACAACCAGACCACTGGAGCCTGGTTTTGCTATGGTCTTTTGAAGATGGATCAAGAAACCAGGACAAAAGGGAGTGGGAGGAGGTTTTATGGCTTTGCTCTCAATGATCTAGTCCCTACACCTTTGCCAAAGAAGCGAAACAGTGACATCTTAGTTCTGTGTCAGTGCTTCCAAAGGCATTTGCTACCTCCCACTAGATGCCGCTAAATTTCACAGACTGGTCCTTTAAGAGAAACCTTCATATTAACCTTAGGAGCTGTATTTCCTGTCCTAGTATGCAATGTTATGTTCTCTTGGAGACATCTTTATACAAGTGTTTTATAAAAAGCACTGTGATATGATTTCAATATAAAGAATTAAGCTGTGTTCAATAATCCAAACAGTTAAAAATATTACCTGAGGGGTGTTGTACAGCAGACCTGTGACCTCATGCTTGATTATTGCACCGTTTCCTGGAATATCCCTCGCTAAAACAGGCAAACCTAAATCCATTGCCTAAAGACGACAGATTCAAATACATTAACATTATTTGGTCTTGTGGACATTGTATTAACATGTACTCAATTTGACAAATGCTTCCTTCAATGCTAAAGTGCATTCAAAGTATTTCATCAGTATGTGTGTTCCCTGGAGTATAAACCCATGAATTTAGCATTGCGTGTACAAAAGTACAATTGTTGAAATGTTGAAAACAACAGTAGCTCACAGTGCTTTTACTTTGGATTGACCTTATTATTTTTATTTTTAATCTTTCTAGATACAAGTGTAATCTAGGTTTGGTCACATATTTGACAAAGAGAATATGTGAATCTATCAATGAAATTATGATAACAGCCATTTAGCACTTTAATCCCACTGTGGGTTGAACTAATCTGGTCAGTGTGAGGACAGATTAACTAGATCTGAATCTGTCCAACAATAATATTGTGACCATGATATAATATCCAGTAATTGGCACTGCACAAAGAGATTTAGTCATTATTTAAGGGATAGTTCCCCCTAAAGTGAAAATTATGTAATAATTTACTCGCCCTCAAGTTGTTCCAAACCTGTATACATTTCTGTTCTGCTGAGCAGTAACCAAGCAGATCTCAACCCCATTGACTCCCTCAGAATTCCCTACTATGGCAGTAAATGGGGAATGAGATCTGTTTGGTTACTGACATTCTTCTAAATATCTTCTTTTGTGTTCAGCAAAACAACGAAATGTTCAATTTCTTTATGTCAACCATTTGCTCAGTTTACTATGATAAGACAAAACAAATGGGAAAAAATATTAAATTGAAAACAAATAGAAAAAAATGCATTTACACAAATTATTACTGACTTTTAAACCACACTGTTTCAAAAATAAATAACTGCATAATAGCTGGAACCTAGCACATAAATTGATAGGATTATAAATAAAAAAACGTTTATAGTGTTACAAACCTCTAAGATAGCAGCAGACATTCCCTCTGAGAGAGAGGAGTTTACCAGAGTAAATGATTTCTGCATAGCAGCATGCAGCTCCTCCTTACTCAATTCATCTGCTAGAAACACTCCAGCAGATCTATACACACACACAAATACACGAATTACATAAAACCAGAGAAACGTGAGCATGTGCGAGTCTGTGGTGGCAGTAATAAAGAACTGAGATTTGAAGATTAGAGTTCCTGAGAGTGAAAGATGGAGATCAAAGCAGAAACAGATCAGATGTAATGAAGATGATGTTTACCTCTTAACACGTTCCTCAACCTCTGCAGTAAACACCGGATCTATCTGAAATGACAAAAAAATCAACCATTTAACTAAAACATTTACAAAGAGGATTTTTTTTTTTAAAGAAAAATCACAAACAGTGAATAGGTTTAGTGTAAAAAAAAGAAAGCTTAAAAAGCAAACTCAAAAAGTAACAAATGGCATTGTGCCATCTTGAACATAAGTAAAATCTATTATTATTATCTATTCTTGTTTTGCTTGATTTGAGTGCAGCCTTTGATACCACTTCACACTCTATTTTGCTGCACCGGTTATCTACTATTGGTATCTCTGGTATTCCTTCCTGGTTCACTTCTTACAGCATCTCTATAACCGTACACAGTTTGTACAACTAAAACATTTCCATTCCCAAGCCTCTTCAGTTAGCTGTGGCGTTCCTCAAGGTTCTGTCCTAGGTCCTTTATTGTTTCTAATCTCCCACTTCTTAATATTTTTTCCAAATTTCGTATTAAATGTCACTGTTATGCTGATGACACAACTTTATGTATCTGCAATACCTGACTCCATTCTTCCACCTGTCTGTCTTACTAACTGACTACATGAAATAAACATTTGGTTCTCTGCTAACTTTCTTAAGCTTAATGGTAGCAAGGCTGAAATAGTATTCATAGGCACTCTTCAACAGCTTCATGGCAATACTATCAAATATCGCATTGAATTTAAAATTCTTCTTCTCACGTATAAAAGTCTCCATAACCTCGCTCCACTTTACCTCTCAGATCTCATTTACCCCAACGTTCCTTCTCGAACTCTCCGTTCTTCCTGACTGGGTCCTCTTCATACACCTACAGCCCAATTAACCACCATGGGTCACAGAGCCCTTAGCTGGGCTGCTCCTCTCTTTTGGAATTCTCTACCCGCCAGCATCCGTAATTTAGACTCGATATCTCAATTTAAAGCAAAACTCACTTATTCAGAATATTTATTCTACATGATTACTGTCTGCACTTTTTTTTCGTAACTACTGTTTTTCTTCGTGTTTTATTGATATTGATACTTGTTGTTGTCTTCTCTATTACTTCAGATGTACGTGACCTTGAGTTGTTTGAAAGGCACCTTAAATAAAATGTACTATAATTATTATTAAAATAAAATATTATTTTTTACATTTGTAACACGCATTTTAAATATGTTTTTTACACAAAAGTTTATAATAAATGTAAAAATTAATGTAAAGCATGCCAAGGTTTGCGTTTAATGCACTTCAAATGTTTTGGGACACAAACAGTATGTTGTTCATGTAATGACCAACAAAATGCCAACGCAAATTGGTCAAGCAAGATACTAATAGTAAAAAACTATATAGTAAAATACTTCTTTTTGCTTTTATACTGTATTTTATTTTAAAAACTTCACTGTAAAATACTACTTAAGTATTTACTTTTTTTGGGGGGTAGAGTTTTGCACATAGTTTTTTAAATTAAATTTTACAGATTTCATTTTGTCATTTTTTACACAGTTTTTTAAAAGTAATTTATACTTAATTTTTACTTAATTAAAATAAGTGCAAAGTTTGCGCAAATTTACACAAAAAAGTAAATCTAAATAGCTATTTTTTACAGTGTTCTTTGAACATTTGTCTTTAATTATGAAACTACTCAATTTGATAATCATGTGTATGAAATCTGGCCAATATTGCAGCTAAACCTTTAAATCTCATTCAGTCAAACACAACAATGAGTCAATGCAACCAAGTTTCAGCTCACATGTTTTCACACGGGACTCGCACGTGCTGTTAAAGAAATATGAAACTGCCATTGAATCAGAAAAGTAACATCAGGTCACGCCGTGATGAGAAATGAGAATTTGTGTTATTATGCAGAAGTTCCTATGGCTTATCTTTGCTTATAAGCAGTAAAGAACACAAATCCCAAGTTGCTATTTTTTCTCTTGCTTGTTTTATTCCAGCCTCTCATCTACTTTGTGAAATACTGTCAATAATACCAAATCATGGCGCGTGGACAAGACAACGTTTCATACTGATCATAATTTCCTACATGGCCAGTTGTCCTAGGGTGGAAAAAACGGCATTTGAAATCCCATAGATTTTGTGAGATTAGGGTCAGGACGGGGTTGTTGCTCAATCTGATTCATTACGATGAGGGCTTTGCGTGTATTGGCTGGCCGCGGCGGCCGCAGCACATGCAATTTAGGTCAAAGATGATATGAGAGCGGTTCGTTTTTATTCCGCTATCTGCCTTTACATTTTTCCTGTGTGTAATGTGATATTTGATGCACATTTGAATTCAATACAAGAGAAAAAATATGGGATTGCTGGTTAACTAAAGCTACTGGCTATAAGGGAAAACTCAGTGAGCAGATCTTGCCACGGTAACTCCTGTTTAATTGCACTTCAATAAGAAAAGCCTACATCGTGTAACGTCAAACACATTTTGTCATAATGTCAACATTTTTATAACATTTAATACGGTCAACTTATAAAAAAAGATGAACAATTTGTTTGCAAACTTATCTCCCAACAAGTTAATTTCCCTTTTGAAACCAAAACTCACCAAAAGTTCAAGATGCTGATTAGACTGCATGATTATTGCACAGGTGTGCCTTAGGCTGGCCACAATAAAAGGCCACTCTAAATGTGCAGTTGTACTGTATTGGGGGGTCTGAAAACCAGTCAGTATCTGGTGTGACCATCATTTTCCTCACGCAGTGCAAAATATCTCATTTGCATAGTGTTGATCAGGCTGTTGATTTTGGCCTGTGGAATGTTGGTCCACTCCTCTTCAATGGCTGTGTGAAGTTGCTGGATATTGGCAGGAACTGGAACACGCTGTGGTATACGCCGATCCAGAGCATCCCAAACATGCTCAATGGGTGACATGTCCGGTGAGTATGCTGGCCAAACAAGAACTGGGATGTTTTCAGCTTCCAGGTATTGTGTTCAGATCCTTGCAACATGGGGCCGTGCATTATCATGCTGCAACATGAGGTGATGGTCGTGGATGAATGGCACAACAATGGGCTCAAGATCTTGTCACGGTATCTCTGTGTATTCAAAATGCCATCAATAAAATGCAACTGTGTTCGTTGTCGATGACATACGCCTGCACATATCACTGCAGAAAATGACTTTCTTACTTAATCTTTTTTTCTTGTTTTCCAGTAAAAATGTCAAACATTCTTGAATCAAGAAGCATTTCTTGATGAGCAAACTGACCAAAGAAAATAAATCTTGTTTTTAGTCAAAAAATATGACATTTCAGTAAGTTTGTGCTTAAAACAAGCAAAAAATCTGCCAATGGGGTAAGAAAAATAATCTTGAATTGAGTGACTAAGAAAAAGGTAAACCTTAATTCAAGATTATTTTTTTTGCTTGTTTTAGGCACAAATCCACTGAAATTTCATATTTTTTTACTTAAAACAAGACTTATTTTCTTAGGTAATTTTGCTCATCAAGAAAATCCATCTTGATTCAAGAATTTGTAGACAATTTTACTGGAAAACAAGAAAAAAAGACTAAGTAAGAAAGTCATTTTTTGCAGTGTACCATAACCCCACTGCCACCACGGGTCACTCGATTCACAAAGTTGACATCAGCAAACCGCTCACCCACACAACGCTATACACACTGTCTGCCATCTGCCCTGTACAGTGAAAACCAGAATTCATCCATGAGGAGAACACCTCTCCAAAGTGCCAGACGCCATCGACAGCTGCACGCTCCCTCAAAACTTGCGACATCGGTGGCATTGTGCTGTGTGATAAAACTGCACATTTTAGAGTGGCCTTTTATTGTGGCCAGCCTAAGGCACACCTGTGCAATAATCATGCAGTCTACTCAGCATCTTGATATGCCACACCTGTGAGGTGGAGGGATTATCTCGGCAAAGGAGAAGTGCTCACTAACACAGATTTAGACAGATTTGTGAGCAATATTAGAGAGAAATAGGCCTTTTGTGTACATAGAAAAAGTCTTAGATCTTTGAGTTCAGCTCATGAGAAATGGAGGCAAAAACAAAAGTGTTGCGTTTATAATTTTGGTCAGAGTATATGATCAATTAAAAGCATCTGAGGAATGCAGGTAGATGCTTTGCTTCAGTGGAATGCAGCTCTACATTTTTTTTTCAAATGAAACCAAAAACAGAGCAAGAAAGGAAAAACAAAAGACATGAGTTATCAGTTTGATGTCATCAACATAAGCTCCACCCCCAGCAAAACAATGATTCTTACAGCACTCTCCAAATATTCTTATCAAACAAAAACACACCGCATCTTTTACAACAGCACACAAGGTGATGGCAGTATTGTCGGTTTGCCCCAAGCAAACCCCACTCACACGAGAAAACCTTTGAACATCACTGGAAACACAAATAGACAGGAAAAGGAAAATGTGCCTCCACCTGATGTGCGGAACTCAAAGAAACATCACAGAAACATCACTTCGTGGCAGGAGGAATAACTGCATGTCTGTGGTAAAGTCACAGATGGGAGCGAGGCTGCAAAAATAAGATAGAACAAAACACTAAAGGTATGTATGAGAAACTGAAGAACCAGTGAAGCCAGTATATCAGCAGACCTGATCTGTTGTAAAGGTTCTGAGAGTAAAGGAAAGGTTTAATCTCAGAAAAATGAAAATTCTTTCATCATTTACTCACCCTCAGTTTGTTTCAAACCTGTATAATGTCTTTGTTCTGCTGAACACAAATTAAGATATTTGGCAGAATGTCAGAAACCAAACAGATCCCATTTACTGTCATACTAGGGAAGATAAATACTACGGGAGTCGATGGGGGATGATAACTGTTTGGCTACTGACATTCTCCAAATATTTTCCTTCATGTTAAGCAAAACAAAGATATTAATACAGGTTTGAAACAACCTGAGGGTGAGTAAATGATGAAAGAATTTACATTTTTGGGTGAACTGTCCCTTTAATGAGCAGAATTAAAGTTTAAAGGGAAGTTATGGTAACTTCTAAAGTTGATGGTACAGATGTTAAAATCATAAGAAACAGTTCAGATGACCATTCAGACCCAACTGTGTTCCAACAACAACTTTCACAACTTTGTGGTTAGAAAGCTGCCACAGACTTTCAGTCAGAAGAAGAAAAAATGTAACTTGCCTATGATGCCCCAAGTGTATTAAAACAATTAAAACGGAAAAGTGTTCAGAGGAGAGGAAACAATATAGGCTCGAGGTCTTAAATATGCTCTGCTACTCTTCTGACTCATTCCCCAGACACACTTAGAGACAGAAACATGTCTATCTTTTTGGAATAGCTCTTTATTTTCCCATCTTCTGAAATCTCTTTTCTCTAAAATAGATTTGAGCGTGTCTGTGACTAGTCTGGTGAAAGAGGGAGGGTGACCTCACTGCAGGGTTGGCAGAATGGCAGCACCCGGGCTTGGCACATAATCTGGACTGGCAGATGTTCTGCCACGGGCTAGCCATTAGCTCCTATAGCTAACGCCGTCCCCTAGCACTGTAAATCACCCAGGCCCGCACGCAGCATCCGAGCTTATCCCAAACCTCCGTCACAACTCCTCCCAGCCCCAATCCTCCCATGATTCCATTGCTCTAGCTCTGTTGAGCCTCTAAATACCTTTGATAAATCCAGCTTAAAAGAGGCTAATGTTGTTATCATTGCTACATCCAATTAGCGCTCCCTTGGAGTCAGTAGAAGCATGTTGCCTTAAGTGTGCCAAAACTGACACAGCTGCTTTACATAGGATGTGTTTTGGGACAGAGTGTTAAATGGAGTGATTAGTTTAGGGCTCTCAAACTACTTTATTTTGAGGGACAGATTATCCAGAGAGTCCCGCTTTAAAACGTTTCACAGACAAGTGAAATTTTGAGCTGTTCAAAAGAATCTAATCATTTAATGTAAGATTTTTCCCACCCAAAATCATTCATCTGAGTTTATGTGCTTTTTTCAATGGGCACTAGGGCTGTCAAACGATTAATCGCATCCAGAATGAAAGATTGTGTATACATATGTATGTGAACTGTGGATTGTCACAGCAATGCTGCCCACAGACCACAGATATAGAGAGATTCCCAAATAATACTTTAATAGCATAAACAAGAGATACAAACGGGAGTTACATAATACACACAATAGCTAAGACGAGACCAGACAACAATAGGCCAAACAGAGTGAGTTCTTATAGTCCATAGGTAATGAGGGGATTGCTGACAAGTGCGGTCATTACTGAAGAGTGACCGGTGAGGGAGTGTGGAGGATGCTGGGAAGTGAAGTCCATGGGGAAGAACGGGGAAACAGGGAGGGGAACAGACAAGACCATGACATGCATATTCATTTCGTATTTATGAACACATACACATCAGTAATTATAGTTTTGATTTTAGTTTTGTTTCACGTTTATTAACATTTTAAATGAGCATTTATTTCAGATTTTAAGTTTAATTTTAGTTCAATATTTAGCAACTTTGTTATATGCTTTTGTAATTGTATCATTTATTAAGTTTATTTTTTATGTTGTTATATAAGATTAATTAATTTTGTTTATTATTATATTGTTAGTACTTTAAACTTAATTCAGTTTATTTCTGAGGCAACATTTAATTTTTTTTGCTAGTTTATTTTTTCCCAATTATTTTTGGCCCAATATTTGATTTGATTTCAATAAACAAAAACTAAAATAAACTTTATACACATACATGCAAACTCATTTAGGATATATTTACATGTATTTATTTATATTTACTGATATATGTTTTCTAGTTGATAATGTTTCTTTTTGTCTTTGCATATGTAGTGTGGTAATCCACTGGTAAGACTGGATATGGACTGAGGTCAGCTAACTAAATAAAAAAAATCAATGAAGTCAATGAAAGAGAATCTGCCAATTAATGATAGGCCAGATTTGGCAATTCAATCTTTCTAGCCTTTTCATTTCTCACTCACCTTTGGACCGATGATGATGAGGATCACCAGAGGGTTTTGTATGTGCCATTCTGTAAGAATAAGACCAAAAAATATGATTAGACACACACACACATGTACCACTTAATGTACCTATAGGTCAGACATCATATGCTGTTTGGACAGAGACGAAATCTTGACTCTAGAAATCATGAGGATTTTAGTCAGGATCATTTTTAAATCAGAATTTGTCAGATATATACTTAAGACAGTATATTTTTGTAATACAGTCACAGCGTCCTAACAGTTCAATACATGAAGAATCCTCCCACAGGAAACAGATCATGAGAAACCTGTCATGGTGTTGTTTTTCATGATGAATAGTTGATTCAAGCTGAACTGCATTTCTTCTTTTTTACAGAACACCAGCAACATACCTGAAAAAGCTTCAAGTAGATACAGAGGATCCTTAACTCGCCGGAGTCCACAAACCAACAGGAACACACGTAGATCGTCCACCTTCTCAGTACACACACCTGAAACAAAACAAATCCTAAAATAAATCTTTATGGCGAGAAACTGTTGATGCCTAAATTGGATGTTTAGACATCAGGTCTGCGAGCATGGAAATGTAAAGCTGAACCTCATCATGCAATGAGGCTAATCCATCAAACAAGGTCATAAAAATGTGACGGATGCAACAGGCATTAAACAGAGGCACATGCCTCAGTACTTCATCAATATTAGAGTGTATATACATTATATTCATAATTTATGTCAGTTTATAAAGAGTGCATCACGGCATGGACAAGAAACAAAATCTAGATGAGATAATATGTTCATTGGTTTAATCCGGATCTTTGGGAAGCATGGGTGAGAATGGCTTGAAAAACCATACAGGATGCAGAGCTGCATATAAGCATAACGATGATGTCATCATAACCTCAGTCCTCGCTTGCCTTTTTTTGTCACTAACTGATATCTGTTCCGCCCAAATCTGTGCTTTACCACAGATCATCCCTCTTTAAATCCCGCCTATTCCAGATTATCCACAAAAATACCAGTGCTGTATATATATGTGTGTGCATCTGCGTCATATGCAGCATTTGGTCAGTGTCAGCTCAGGCTATGAACAGTGTTGACTAGAATATATTCCTTGTCATAAATTGCCTACTTCAATGATTTTTGCAGAAATCCATCAATTAAAGTTGACAACATTGACAAATGTATAAAATAGTAACAGTTAACCCTTGTGTCTGTAGCACCCGTTTTCAATACTTAACAAAAAATGTACAAAAAAAGATTGTAATATATTTATTCAAGATATAGATTCCACTCATCATACTTTCTTTATTTTTAACAAAAACAAAGAGCTCCTATTTACATATACACTTACAGTATTTGTGATTTAGAATATGTAAATGACAAATATGTCTCATATTTAATGTCTGGTGCCTCTAATAATGATCAAGTAAACATATGTAAAGTATCTTTTTTTAGGACTGGTAAATGATTAAGATCCGTTAATTGAATCCAGAATAAAAGTTTGTGTATACATAATATATGTCTGTATACTGCACATATTAGTTTTGTATTTATAAACACAAACACATACATATTTAGAAAATATATACCAATAATTTAAATTATACATAAATGTATCTTTTTCTTAATTATATGCGTGTATGTTTTTATAAATACTTCTGTATGCGATTAATCGTTTGACAGCCCTTATTTTGTAGTTATTTTTGGCCTTGTGGCTTTATTTAGATAGGACTGTGGAGAGAGAGGCAGGAAGTTGAGGGAAAGGACCACAAGCCAGGACTCGATGCTGCTGCACAACATGTCAGCACTCAGCAAAGTCGACATCCGTAAAGTATTTTTAAAACAACTTTTACAGCTGTATTGATTTAAAAACAGATTAATGCTTTGGGTCCACTTGACATCGAATGAGTACAAAAACTTAATCATTTATGCAGAACCAATTTGACCAAATAGAATTGGAGATTTCCTGAAAAGGTCAGGATGACCATGTTTGGCTGGGCAGGATGTTTAAATAAGCAACATTATTTGACAGCACTACAGAACCATAATGTTTATGCTTTCTAGGAAAATCAGAATACAAACGGCTTATACTGTAGTTCTCTTTGTACATTAATCTGGGATATAAGAAAGTATTTCAATTTACAAAGAGCTTTAAGAACCTTTCACATTACTCACATTAGACCTTCAATACAAATCTTAATACAAGTGTGCCACTTTAACCACTACATTACAAATATTACCCACAGCATCACTGAGGATGATTTTACCAATCATAAACTCTTTAAGATGTATAAGAATGGCAATGTATGCCTTCCATGTGCTGTTGATATCAAGATAAGCACAGGATCAGCACATCCTGCATAATAGTACATAATGTACTGAAATTGTCTGGTATTGACTGTGCTTTGACTGGCCAACAGGGTCAAAGTTGAGGGTCAAAGATGAAATTGTTCAAACTTTGCGAGCCGCATTATAATGATCAATGTGGCGCCTGGGGTAACACCGCGACGTGCCGCTTCACCAGTGGCTTTCCATTTCTGTTTTGGCAAGAGTCATAAATGAAATGAACTGTAAACCCTTGTAGATAAGAGCTACTTGTTTTGGCTATATACAATCCACACAAGCCGCTTAATGTAGTGCACTGCTGCTTTTAGCCAAAATTGCTCCCGTCTGATCTGGAATCAGTTTTGTTTCATCAACAAGGATAGTTTAGACAAGGTTGAGTCCGGTCAGAGGTAAGTATGAGGTCAGAATCCATTCTTAGAAACAGCGGAAGAGGTCACAGCGAGATATGTGATGTGAGGTAAAGCTGATGGATTAGACAACTGATCTAGGGGAGCACGCTAACAACTTTCTAACTGTCACACAACAGCTTTAAGTCCATTGTTTCACATGGACAGTAAAATGCATTGTCGCTCTTAAATTATTGCCCACAGAATGATTAACCTACTATTTATACAGACCTATACATCTGTTTCCATAAGTAATTGTTTTATGAAAAAAAATCTCTTTCTCATTCCCTTATTTTCTTTAAGAAAATTGTTCCTGAAGTTCAGTTGGTAGAGACCTGGATTAGCAGTGCAAATATCCTGGTTAGAATCTCGGGGAGCACACACAGCGCTAAAAAAATGCATACGTTCAATGTTCTTTGTCGTTTTGGATTAAAAAAAAAATCACCTTCTTTAAAGTTCATTATAGTGTTTTTTTTTTTAATTAGATACATGATCATTTTAAATCAGCTTTTATTTTTAGATTTTTAGTTTTTATGTCAATTTTAGTATTTTTAGTATTGTGCCTTTGTCATTTTATAGTTTTTGTTTATTTTTATGTTGCCATATAAGATTAATTAATGTTCAGTTTTTGTTTATTATTATAGTTTTAGTGCTTTAAACTTATTTTCAGAGCCAAAAAAGTTTTTCCCAAATTTTGGGCTAATATTTTTTTATTTCAATGGACAGAAATGTTTTCAAAGTTTTCATTTTAGTAAACTAAAATAACATTGCCAAGAAGAATAATGTTAATAAGTCAGTGTTTCTGTGTTTCTGTTTTGAAACATTTAAAACAAATTTGTTTAGCAGATACTTTACTCCAACGCGACTTAAAAATGAGAGAGCATTAACCATTTTGTCAATGGGCTAAAAAATAATTGTACATTACTGCTAAGTATCATAAAGCCTAAAACAAACACTTAGCATTGCAATATAGTCTACCAGATGGCATAACCAACATAAATTGATAGTTTTTTAACATAAAGCCTCTTAGAAAATGAAAAATGCATAAGATGGGTAAAAATGTTTATTTAACTGTTATTTTAAGGTTCTGCTTGTCTGCAGTATTCTAAACCTAAATCCATTCTGGTTCCATAAAACCCAACTTTATTTTATGCTCTTTACAATGGGGTTAAATCTCACTACTAACATATCTACTAAGATAATAAACAAAACATTTTACAGTAAATAATATAAAAGGAGACAAGAAATCCCTTTTTCTGTACCATAAACATACGCTAGTGCAGCAAAACAAACCAAACAAGGAGAAAATTATTATTAAAAAACATTTATCTCAATTGGTAATATGCCGATTTTTTACTTAGGTCAGTGCTTGATTACATACCATAATCTCATGTCATTTGAGAATTGGGATAAAGGTCCAACATCCTGTAAGCAGTTGGCATACTGTACCATATCGGGAACCAGGCCAGTCCGGCCTATGGTACATTTTCTACACATTTATTTTATGTGTCTTAAGAGTGCATTTAAGATTTGATCAATACTGTACAAACACGCCCCTGGTATCTAACCCACCATGTAAGTGTTGCATGCAGCGCGCTCATCCAGTTACCAGCAACCCTTTAAAGACATTTATTTTTTTGTTTTGCTTTGAATTCATTTGTGAGGCAACATAAAAGTTTTGAGGCACAAACATGCTTTATTATGCATATAAAGGAGCAGCACACAGTATATCAGTCTGAACCAGAGCACTACTGTCACTACAATAGTGTGAACAGATGATCAAACAGCAGTAACTCAAGCTGATGACTGACTTTGATTTCAAAGGCTTTGCTACACTGGGATGAAGTCTAAACCTAAAGAAAGCAACAGCAGGTCTAATGATCAAGCTGAAAGTGGTTTAGCAGAAATAAGCCTTCGCCACCACAGACTAATACAACACTCCACCCAGTGGAAAAATGGGAAAATGTGTTTTACAGTGTTTGAGAAACGCCGAATTTTAAAAACAATGCATTAAATAAGACATTTTATCAATACATAATAATACATGTAATACATAATATTTACATAGCCTTACATATGTTTGTGTGCCACTAAATAAAGAAGTAATAAAATATATTGGATTAAGACCTTAATTAAAAAGTTTGAGATATTTTGTTTGTAATTAGATTTTTCTTCTGACTTATAGAAAAATAATAATACCATTTTTTTATATAATATTTGGATATATTACCATTATATTTTTTGGAGATACTGTATTTAACCCCCACATTCAATTGTCATAATTTACTCTCTATGATCTTTAACACATTATGATTTTGTAGATTCTGTACAAACCCAACAAAATGCTTTTCTAGAAAATACTTTGCCTCTCTTTTGCATACCATAATAGTGAATGAGCACTGGGGCAGTCAGGCTCAACAATGATGGCCCATGGACCCCCCCGAAAAATATAAATGGCCAGATTTACTAACCGCTTGCCGCATCGCAAACAACTTTATTTACTCTTTGTATTTACTAAAGACACGCAGTGAAAATTAGCGCTGAAAAGGCGTGGACACAGATGTTTTTGCGACTGACCTTATATGCATTTGTAGGAGTTTCTTCTTTAGACGTAAACTTTATGGGAGGAGAGTATTTAAATGAATCACACAAGGCAATTTATTAAGGTATGTGCTTGTCATTGTACTTTATTTAATGCCCAAGAAAAGCAGGTCTTAAACCCTGCGCTAGTGATGCATGGATGAGCTCTAACGTCACCTGAATCCGCTAAAAATAAATCACCCATCTCTCCATCTGAGCTGCTGAGATGGAAAGATGGGGATCTGCGGCGCGTGTCAGTTTGCATTCTGTTATTAGTAGATTAATGAGCAAAACCTCTTCAAGAAGCTTATTTAGATTTTTGAGCATACAACTTCCACATTGTTTTGGGTTGCGTTTTGGACAGTTTATATTGTGCGTTATAGACACACCTGTCAACATTCCCGTTTTCCAGTCATTTCTCCCAGTAAACTCAGAGAATGCGGGTGCGCAGGGACAGACCCTCTCTGGGGCTCTCCCACCCAGAGACCGAGCGATTGCAAGCAAACAAACGCGTTTGAGAACAAACGGACGGGGACTCCCTCGGAATGGGCGCAAGGTCTCCCAGATTCTGTAAACCAAATGTTGACAGGTGTGGTTAAAAACTGATAAACAGCCATTGCGCTTTAACCTGAAAAAAGGATTTGTTCATTCAGTGCAGGGGAGAGTGACAGCGTGATGCCATTCCCCTCACAACATACAGTTTGACCAGAGACTGTACAGTGCCTGGTTAAAATTAGGTTTTAAACACGTTTCCATTTTAGATAGTGTTGATTTTTCATCATTAATAATTTATTTTATCCGCCCACAACTAATCTCAATGTTTATTTATATCACAATGTTATATTTATATTGAGTCGCCCGACACGCAGACTATCAGCATCACTTCCCTGCGCTAAATTGCGCAACTTTAGTAGATTGCGTTGGTCATCCTGGGAATGAGATATTCTGCCTGTGTTTTTTAATGTAGTTAGTAAATCACCCACAGAAATGTCTGCCTTTTGAAATTAATTTTCAAATATTTTGCCCTGTTTAGTAAATCTGGCCCACATAATATAAAACTATAAAAGCAGAGATACAAGCAAGAAAGTCATTCAGGTTTGATATCACTGTTAAAGTGATAGAATTTATTAAAATTCTCATCATTTACTCACCCTCTTGTCATTTCAAATATGTATGGCTTTCTTTCGTTCGCAGAACACAAAAGAAGATGTTTTGAAGAAAGTTGATAACCGAAAAGTGCCAGGAACCCATTCGCTTCTACTACATGAACACAAAACCAATGCAAGTGAATGGGTGCCAGTTACCAACATTCTTCAAAATATCTTCTTTTGTGTTCTGCAGAGAAAAGAAAGTTGTGCACGTTTGAAGAGGGTGAGTAAATGATGACAGAATTTTCATTTGTGGGTAAACAAATGAATGGTTATCACCCTTAACACACAGTTCTTGTTCTTGCTTTCACAGGAATTTGTAAGCATGTCCAAAAAACTTCTGAAGGATCTTGAGCACTAGGATCGAGTGGTGAGAAATGGAAAGAATTACATTAAAACATGTCACAACCTGAACTGTCATGATTCTGCCACATCATGTCATGTTTTTCTTGGTCTTGTGGCAGAGTCATGGCAAAGCCATGTGGGGAGAGACATATTATATCATGACATAATATGCGCTCTCTCCAGTCTCATCTTTAGCCCGCCCCCCTTGTATCTCCGACAGCTACCATAAGTGTTCATCCCTCTCACCTGTCCCATCATCTTCCCGCCAGTTCCCATTAGTGTTTTATACTTGTCACCTGCCCGTTTAGTTTTGATTCTTGTTTTGTTCATCGTGTTTTCCCCCATTGTAGGGTTTTGTATTGTTTAATAAAGTTTAGCGAGCGGAGATGAAGGCGCTGAGACCGCTGGACTTTAACGCCGTGTGGCGGTACGCCACTAACCGTTCGGAGACCAGGGTCTCAGCCCAACCCAGTTACAAGTCTCCGTGGCAGGCGTGGACGGAGGAGTCGCCGGACTTCCCGGTGCTTCTCTGCAACAAAGAAGAAAAAGCCGAGGAGGGGGGCACTGCCAGTATCCAGTCCAGCAGCCGGCGTCCAGTCCTGCCCAGCAGCCGGCGGTCAAGCCGGTGATGACACTGAATGACACTGAACTAACACTTTAATACACTGGTAACATATTTAAACGTAGTACACTAAAATGATGTTTCTTTCAATGTGGTCACTTTGAATGTAAATGTGCAAACTCTCTCTCACACCAATCTTAGCTTTGAAAGAAGTCCAAGCATGCCTTCAGTCCCATGCCATAATCTAGTGTTAGAGGATTTGTGTGTCAAGTAGTTTACGGTGGATTACAGCCATCCTTAGACCATACAGCAGAGAGATAACGTGTTCTTCACTTTACCGAAGTAGCAACACTAGTTTCCTTCCTTCATTCATGCGTTGCACGTCCTTTATATCTGCTGTGCATCGCTTCAGACTCGCAACGGCTGGATTTGTGGATGGATGGTTGTCTTCACACATCTGATCATCCTGTCAATTGCATCTATTCTTTTATCTTCCCTTCATCTTCAAGCACTGACTGCACTTAAGACAGACATGGTTAAAAATGCCCTGACAACTCTCTGATACAACCGAGAGGGAAATATAATTATAGCTGGCTGAATTACACCTCAAAGGGTCGGGGAAAGACAGCAGTACGTGTTCGCCCGTATGTGCGAATGCAGCGGTAAACAAGTGTCGTTCCTACGGTTCAGTTAGATCTAAGCGTTCACATGAAAGTAAAAGGGGAGGATGGTAACAAACAGACCTGTCACAGAAGGAAGGGAATATGGTACAGTAAATAAAAGCGCAGCACTCTCGCTTATGGGAGGAGGTTATTTATCACAGTGTGCCAGGAACTTATTTGGACGAACCGTTTGTTGTGCTCGCTGTGCTTTTCTCTCACCTGTCTATCTCGTCCCTGTACCATGTAAGAGATTTAATTTGTCTGTTACAAAGTTACAAAGCCTTTTTGATCATAAGGAGGGACTTATGTTTGCGTGTACATGTTTACTAGGTGGTAAAGACTGGCATGTCGGTGGCACATTTTATGTAGTGTGTCTTGTTCTAAAAGTGCACTCAGGTTAATCTGAGTGTGATTCATTTGCCAAAAATGAGAATGCACAAAACAAACAAAATTAATGATGATTGCATCATTGTTTCGGCCAAGAAAATTGTGTCATGAAAATCTTGTAGCGCAATGGAACGCAGCTCACCCAATCAGAATTCAGGGTTTGAACTGTTTCATAACGCAAAAGAATCATCGCTTTAAAAACGTCAGCCCTACATATCTGACTCATGAGGAGCTCAACGGCCTAGTCAAAATACACTCCTCAAAGTTCCATGTTTTCCAACAACTGTCAACCCCTGTAGCTACACTTACACCTCCAGACGTCTCAAAGCCTCCAAGAGAAATAAAAGGAATGAAACTTCAGTCTTGCCACTCACACTAAATCATCTCTGCATCAGGACCCCATTTCCCATGACGCCCTGCAGCAGTGACTCTAATCATCGAGTGATAGGAGGGGGTCTATAGCACATTCCCACAGGACCACCCAGATCTTCTCTGTCATGTGCCAACTTGCTCCCGCTAAAAACTTATACGGCCCAACTTCTACACAACTGCAGACCTCCCACCTCTGTTCCCCCCAAACCCCGCTGTGATCCAGAGCTGACATCTCAGCTATCCCATCATCCACCACAGCATACACTCGACATGGCAGGAGGTCAGACTACCTGCTTTGATAGAGCTGCCGAGGCTTGGGCTGACTGATCTCAGAGCAGTGTCTGAAGCCCCAGGGGCATCCACAAACAAGCACAGGCTTATGCAGAGAGATCAATCTTGAATGAAGAGCAGCAGGCGCGCTGGAGTAGATTACTCCGACACTGTGGCCGGTACATGCCCAGGAGAATGGATTAGATATTCTGGGCCGAGAGATTGAATCGCTCTGGTTGCATTTGGTTTTATATATGGTGTGTTTTTTCTTCAGGGATGAGAATTCTGGTCATTTTGACTACTTGACAAAAAAACTCACGCGAGGACTCAAGGGGACATGTGGCAGATATCTTTTCATAGATTGTTATGTCACGTCTGCTGTTCTTTCAGTGTTTTTAGAACCAAATTGCATTTTTAAGATGTCTTTAAATATAACTCAACTTCGAATGTCTCTGCATTTCATTTTATTTGCTTGTGATAGCCGTTTTTAAAAGTAAAAAATGGGCTCTGGTGTTGGCACAACTATAAATAACTGGACGTCAAAATCCCACTCAAAAAGGTGCCTTAACCAAAATAAAACAAAATTAAAATAGAAAAGCCCATTTTGACACATTTCTGATTATATTTTAAATGTTTTTATTCAAAATAAAAAACTGTCCCCCTATGTTCATGTCTATCAGTAGTTTGAGTAAGATGAAATTTGATTTAGTTGTGTAAATTATTCATTTAAGAAAGTTGTATTTAAGAAATACATGTGACGATTCATGTTCATGGACTTTGCAGGAAACAAAAAACTGCTGTTTAGGACAAAACACTTTACATGGTAACGACATACAAGGTTGTATTTGTTAACATTAGCTAATATGAACTAACAATAAACAATGTTGTTTTTCTGAATTAATTTAATGCCAATACAACTGTTCATGTTAGTTCACTGAGCATAAACTAATGTTAACTTTTGATTTTAAATATATAAGTAAATAATGAAATAATCAGGATACAATTTTTTAAAGACAAGAGTACGAGTGCCGATATTTATTCCTACTCGCCGTTACCGATGCCCGTACCTTTTCACAACACAGTGAGACTAATAAAAGTTGAATAGCTTCATAATTACAAACAACTCCAACTTAAACACATAATGGAAAAAAATATAATTTGATGTGCTTTTCAACCAGTTTTCAGTCAGTACTGTAAGTTATGTATCAGTGTATTTTTTACAAGTACGAGTAAATGAACGTAGTATCGGGCCCGATACCCATACTGGTGTCAGTCTTTGTGCATCCCTAGAAATAACCATGAAATAGCATTAAAACATGCTGTTGTAGAGTTGTGTATTGTCATTTTATGTTAGCAAATGCATTAACTAATATTAACAAATACAACCTTATTATACATTTTTACTTAAATCTCTTAAATATAAATGATAAAAACAAAAAATTGCTGATTGTGTTATAAATAGAATCACTAAAGAAAGGGGTTTTAAACAATGCCACTCTGTCGATAGTTGGAAATAAGTTTGTTCTTTTATATGCATGTTTTCTTTCATTTCGTTCATAAACTTGCATCATCTCTTCACCTCTGTCAGGTTTCCTCTAATCAGGGTTGAGTCGAGTTGTTTATAAGCTTGAGTTCAAGAGCACTGAGTGCAGCGCTCACATGTATGTTTAATAGGGTGTCTAGATTGAAAATCATCACGGCATGTTCTAGAAGGATGAAAATGAATGCACATGTTTAGTTTTGAATCAAACTTCTCCGAACAACTGCTTTCTCCATGTGCATGTATGGAAATCCACCTGCAGTAATATATATACACAAAACGTAAAACGTCTATGTGATGATGTAGTCCAAGGCGAGGTTGGGGCGAAGAAAAATGAGAGCTTAACTCTTTCAACGCCATTGACGAGTTATCTTGTCATTTAAAAAAAAACGCTTCCCTGCCAAAGACGAGTTATTAGAGCAATCAGTGTTTTTACTGTTGTACAGCAGGTGGCGCTGTTACACATCTTTGGGAAAAAGTACAGAATCCCAGAACCTAGAACGTATATTTCTTATCGGTTTTTAATCATTGTTCTGAGTGTAATCTGGGCGGAATCTTTGACAAAAAAATATCTCAGCTGTTTTATCAAAGTGAGGCATTTTTGAAGAAACCTACCCACATCTGAGGGGTGATAAAAAAAGAACAAATGAAGATAGAAGAATACTTTCTTATTTGTTTAAAAGCTGAGACTCTGTTCTTTTATTTGACATATTATTTGTCCATATATTCTTTACAGAAAATGCACTGTGAGCCATTAAAATTTGGTGAATATGTTAAAAAAGGCTGGCGTAGGCTGGCAACTTTTTTTTAAAAGGCTTTCGTGGAAAGAGTTAAGAATTTAGCTGAACAATTGAGCGTAGAAAACTTGTATCTGTATTGTCAAATTGATGTATGTCTCTCATTTGACTCAACAGAGAACATTAAGACAAGCTGGAGAGATCCATTATAGACATTCTGGATAGTAAATGATGGACTTGTGTCATATATACCAAGATTGAGTGTTTGAGGAACAAAGAATCAGCACTTTAGAATGACAAATCCACCCAAAGAAATGTTTTAAAGTGTGTCAAAAAGATAAAGAACAAATCAATTTTCTAGAACTCCATTAATCATATAATAGAGCTTTAGATGTCACATGCTGTGCCAGTCAAACGTTTGGGCATCTGCTTATTGTTTATCACTATATCCACATTTTAGAATAATTTAGTAATTGAAATGCAATGAAATAATAATGCAAGTAAGGGAGATCATAAAAACATACCTGTATATATTTGGTCAAGTGTGTATATAAACTTTGACTGTTACTGAATATCTCATTCTGTCTTACCATCACAAAAGATTACATTGAAAGTTGTACCTGTACTGTGTAAAAAGTCTCTCCAGCTGAAATGTGACGCCACTCTGGTCTCAATCCCTAAAAACGCAAGCAAAGGGAGGAATTTCAAAAACATAGTTTTGTCGCCCTCATGCTCTAATGTAGTGCCATTAGAGAGACTGATGTGCTTTTAAAAATTACCTTGAGGCTGGACATGGATCTTCTTGCTTTCACATACCTGGTGAAAACAGAAATGAAATGGATATTAGATTAGAGTTCACACACTTTTTGGAGAAAAATCATTTCATAGAAAAGGCCCTTACTTAAAAAGAATGAGTTTGTAGCAGATTTAATATTTAAAGGGATAGTTCACCAAAAATGTTTAATTCTGTCATCATTTACTCACGCTCAGTTTGTTCCAAACCTATGCACATTTCTGTGTTCTGCTGAACACAAAGGAAGATATTTGAAAGAATGGCCCTAAACAAACAAATCTCATCCTCCATTCATGCCATAGTAGAGAAAATAAATACTATGGGAGTCAATGTGGTATGAGATCTCTTCGATTACGGACATTTTTCCAAATATCTTCCTATGGTTCAGCAGAAAACAGAAATGTGCATAGGTTTGGAACAATGTGAGGTTGAGTAAATGATGAGAGAGTTAAAATGTTTGGATGAACTTTAAAGCCGAGCACAACAAGAAAAATGTAAATTCACAAAAGAACTATCCATGACATTTCCAGGCCTGAAACCACAGTTTTATAAGGTTCTGTGACCACGACTCTGCAGATAGTTCAATAAAACTAAATGTCAGCCATTAGAATGGTGCCATTTATGATTTATAAATTATACATATGTATTTAGAAAACAAATCCTTGGCCAATGTATTAACAAATTCTGTAGGAATCTTTATGAAATATAAGAACACACCTGCGAATTATATACAGTATAAAGCAGGTAAAAAATCACTACAGATTTTTTAAACCATATAAATTACAATTCTATTTATTCCTAATGGTAAAGGAAGTCTTATCAAAGACCAAGAAATAAAAACTAAATGTCAGCCATTAGAATTCCCTTTTTTTATGGTGATTTATGCATGTTCTTTCAGACATGTCCTTGGCTAATGTACTGTAATAACAGAAAATCTCAGCGTGAAAATCTGGAATCTGCCGAATTAACACATCTGGGATTCGCCTAAATCAATACCAACACCGAAAAAACAATAAAGCAGCTGGAAGGTAATAAAAGGATAATATGTAAATTGTAGGCTGAGATAAAGCGGATAATTTCACACAGACGGAGGGGAAATTGGCTGGATGTTATCAGTCCTGTGGGAGGGAGACCCCTGGTGTGTTTCTATACCATTGAACTGAATTCTGCATAAACTGAATAACAGACGCACAGACATGCAGCTTGCCTCAGCTTATACATTTGTGTAATGTCTGTCTGGGGTTTTATTTGAGGATAAAACGGGGAAATATAGATTTTGATGCTATGCTATAATAGGATACAGGGCAGGATATTGCAGTTTTGGCGGTTTAATCCTTCCTCTGTTGTATTTATAGCATCAGCTAGAACAGTATATGTGTCTCTGGCTCATCGCTCTTACTAAGCAATGACACTTTTATTGACCTATTTACACTCAATAACCTTTCAAACAGCCTTCAGTGTAACTGGGCCATTTACATGTTATTTATAACAAGAAATTATCCGAATGTATCGAAAATACGACACCATGACCCTTTCTTTAAATTAGACATGGTACCTTGATAATACCTTGATTACGTCATTTCAGGTGATAAAAAAATATTATTTTTTATTTTAATAAAAAAATTACAAACATTATCCGCAAGTACTACTGTGTCCTGCACAATAACACCAGGAACGTGCAAAAAGAAAACATGGGTCATGTTAACTTTAGGCAAGTTGTCAAGCCTTGTTCACTGCAGAGAAGTTCACATGTAGATAAGAAGGTCTCAGAGGTTCTGGCTGAATACAGTTATAAACACAACGTCTCTTACCAAAAGCGTTTCAGCCTGTTCTTTCAATCTGTCAGTGAATGCCACAGCAAACCTGCATGTGAAAGGGAGAAAAAGAGAGCAGGATGACATGATAACATGTAAAATTACATGAAAAGTCAGATTTGCGCTTTGGGTTCTGACGGAGAGAAACGTCCGCATGCAACCGCTTTCATCTCGCCGGCAATTTCGCTACACTTTCCCATCATAAGACATCAAAGCTGTCAGTGCCTGCCAAAAATCTGCAATCACACAAGTCAAGCCATGCAAATAAAAGCGTGGCAATGCGATCGCTGGGTAGCTCTTATAGTAAAGATGAGTAGAGACAGATGAGGCTACAGAGAGCTCCGAAAGTATGAGGCAACTAGTGAAAATACTACTCTGTCCTCTGTCTGCAGGTGAATATACTGTAGTCTGTTTTTCATTGCATCTTAGCAGTGAACTTGAGTGAAATGGACTCAAACGTCTTTACAAACTAGGTCTGTAAACGATTAATCGCATCCAGAATAAAAGTTTGTGTATACATAATTCATGTCTGTGTACTGTGCATGGTCATTATTTATTTATATACACATACATGTACAGTGTTCATATTTAGGAAACATTTTCATGTATTTTTTTATATTTACCAATCATTGTAATTATATAGAAATGTTTAGTAATTTTTATAATTGTCTTAAATAAATGCAGGTATGTGTATGTTTTTATAAATACAAAATGAATATGCACAATACACAGACATATATTATGTAAACAAAAACGTATTATGGATGCAACTCTACTATGAATAGCGCAGAATCTGTTCTCATACAAAACCATAAACTTTCTGTTTATTTCGGAGTTTCCCTTTTTTTTTGTGGTCCTAGATATTTTGACTGCGAGTTGTATATTTTTTAAGAAAAAAAGGTTGAAGCTTTGCCTTGTCTTTCTGTCATCCTACAGCTCTCTTTATTCAAACTCACACAAATACACACATGCACATACATCAGGTCTCCTTCATCACACTTTGATTTTTTCTGGTGTGCGGGCAAACTTCAGTCGCACTGCTGCGAATAAAAAGTGTGTTATTTTTCCAAATGATTGCAGCTAAACCCCACGGGTTTCCTACACCTCGCTTTCTATTCTTTAATCGCTGTCCTTCATCTCTCTCTTTCAGGGGATGTGAAGGTTGAGTTGGCAACGACAGCAGCAGGGGGTCTGCTTCAGAAGATGTGTTTGAAATGGAGGGGCTCATGTTCCCCGGTGATCATTTCCTTAAAACTGCTACGAGGGAGTGAATCTGCCTGTACTAATCATAAAGATTATATAAATCTACACCTGGCCAATAAAGAAAAACCATAGCCGGCACACTTTGGGTAAATATTAAGACTGTTGCGGACTTATATAACAAATTTTCTTGCTAAAATTTGTTTAACATCAAACAACAACAATTTTGTTAACTATTCCGTTATCCATGAATATCAAACACACAGCCTGTGGAACAAATAACAATAAACTTAACAATAAACTATTTTCCTAAAGTTCATTCATAAAACCACATGTTTAATTACGACCCACTGGAACATTAGAGTTAATCTGACCTGGCTTTGTGCAAAACTCCCTCCATCACGGCTCGCTTGTGCTCATCCTTCACGTCCTCATTGACGTCTGTCCCTCCAAACACCACACCGAACGGCACTCCGGTATCTGCAGAGGAATGCAAAACCACGAAAGAGAAGAAAATCCCTTGTTTAGCTTATTTACATCCACAGAAGTTCAACTTTTAAATCCTTACAGTGACGAAAACCCATTGAGGCGTGAAACAGTGTGTTTATCTTGCCGGATGGGAGAAAGCAGTCATCCTTATCGTGCTCACTCCACTCTTCAGGTTGTTAAAAAATGCAAGCAGTGGCCTTTACTCTAAACAAGACATTCTGCCTTTCAATCAGTGTTTTTTTCTACACCAGGGTTATAAAAACATAAAATACAAATATGAAACCAGAAGTGCTTCTGGACCGTTCTTTACGACATACGAAGTGGTCTATAGTAAACAGCTGCTTCCCCATAATTATGAGGACATCCTAAAATGATAGATAGCTGCACCATTTGTGTGTGTCTGCGTGTGTGTTTGTGTTTGAGAGGCTTTAGGATGTGTCACCTAAAAGAAGCCTGCCTCCTTTGAAAAGATGAATGGCCAAAGCAGCCTCGAACCCTGGCGCTGTCGTCATCAGGGACGTCACGTCGGAGGCAGAGCCTAACTCCCTTGTATCACAAAGAACACAACTGTGTCCTGCAGCAATAATGTGATCCCTGCAAACCAAACAAACGCACACGCGTTATTAAAAACAAAATTCTCTGTAATACAATAAGCGAGATATGCGATGTATGTTCATAATGCATTATAAAACTACATTTAGAATGCATTTCATTCACGTGCAATACGTGGCATAACGTTACTGTATGGATGTGCAATGTAGCCTACTACAAGGCATCTGATCGACATATCCCGTGATCGTCTTACAAGACGCATGCCACTTAAGTAAGCCTGTTTTGTGACATCTAAAAATAAACTGAGGTCTGTGATACTTCCTGGTTTCAGAATGAAAACAGCGATACTGTACCTTATTCTTTCGGCAGTGGTACAGTTCCCTGTTTTTGGACTTAAGCAGGCTAGGAAGAGCACGCGCATGCCAGCATCTGGTGGGGAAACAATAGCAAGAGGTGAGAGCTGACGGACAGTGTTTTACTTTCTTAACCTGACAGTGTAATGAGCTCATACTGTCACGTCAGAGCACCAGCCTCCCTGACCGACACGCGTGCAGCTTGTTTGAACACAGGTCCGCGTAGAATTAAGACCCCCGGAAACACACGGAACTATAATGCGTGCGCAATTTAAAACTGCTAAATGTACCACTAAAATGTATTTAAGATACTCGACAAACACATAACGTTATGAAAAAATGCATCATACACAAGTTAGGTTTACCGACCTAAAACTGGACCTTTAACAAGACTTTGATAAAACTGTACATAGCATTATAATTATAAAATAAACAATAATTACAAAAAAACATCATACATTTTCTAAAACGACAAGAAAAAATGAGATAATTAATAATAAAATAAAAAATATATATAAGTCCACTACACTGATCAACTATTGACTTAAACACTTGACTCAACCAACCTCTGTTTAAATTCAAGTTCAAAATGACCTTCATTGTCATCACCTACATGTACAACAGTGCAACAGTGGAGTAAAACAAGAATAAACCCATACACAGACTAACCTACTAGTTTAATGAAAGAGTGACTATAAATATAATACAGTCTATATGTGAATGCTACAATTAAATATTGTACATGTGTAAGGAGAACATTGGAAGTCAGGCAGCTGGGGAACAGTGAAAGAGGATTTGTAGTGCAAGCATGTAAATAAACATAGTACAAGTCTTTTTGTGAGATTATGTATTCACACAGCCGTGTGTGTGTGTGTGTGTGTGTGTGTGTGTGTGTGTGTGCGTGTGCGTGTGCGTGTGCGTGTGAATAAAGTATAGTGCACATAGAGGAGAGGACATAAAATAGAGCACATGAAAGAGGAGCTGTGAATAAAAAACGTCCGGTGTTATCATGCCACAGCAAATTGCCAATGGCTCTTCCTTAGTACAGACCGTTTAAAATTGAGTTCATGAATTTCATACATTTTAATAGACCTGAATGAGGTAAGATGACTTAAGTTGGCAAAGTGTTCACCTCTTTGACATCAATATGATCTCTGTCTCCTACACTGAGTCATAGATAGGAATCTGATTTCTCAGTCTGTATGATGTCACAGATTCATAATTTTTTTTAAATAAATGTATTTGTTATAATATTCTAAAAAACTGTAATATCTAATAATTTGGTTTATTTAAGATTATATATCGATTTCTATTCTGTCACGTATTTTTTTTTTTAAAATAATTTTTCACATCAGGGCAGTGTTAGCTTGCTCACCGGGAGACTGCATTTATTTATTTGTTTATGAGATATTATCTATTAGAATGATCTTGCTTGTCCTATAAACACTATGCACTGTGCTGTGTTTTACCTCTGTGTTTTCTTATTTGCTCCTGTAAAGCTGCTTTGGAACAATGCACCTTGTGAAAAGCGCTATATAAATAAATAAACTTGAACTTGAACTTGTAATTGTTTAACTTACGACAAAAAAATGTATTTCCTTATTTCTTTGTTTCCCCACTGCCCTATTTTTTTCTGCTGTATATGCTTCAACAATATTGTAAGTGTTAATTAAATATGTTTAGTTAAATATTGTAATTTAGGGAAAATCACATAATCATATTGAGATTTGCTTAATAGAACGAGGTGTACCAAATTAGGTATAATTATGTATTTATAAAACCATTGCCAATGCAAATAAAATGCAAAATAGCAAAAGCAATATAGGCACCACCCAGTATATGTATCTGCAGAATAAACCTCATCTCTTCCTTTTATCTCGATTGGTTGCTAACCCGGAGCTAAAATATGTGATTTGCAAATAATAAAGATTAGCATATAGCTCACAGAATTCATGATAAATACATCCAGATTTTGTACAGATCTGATGGCTGCGCTGCATGCGCGCCACCGTGACGCAGATGTGTGTACGCGCGCTGTCACGCGGTGGTATTGTGACTGGCTGTTTTTGACTCGAGCTTACTCGCTCTGTGGCTAAACTTCATGTTTTCGCGTTTTTTTATGTTAACTTCTAAACAAAATGTAAACCGGGGACAGGTATAAACGTCGCGGTCTAAACAGCTAAATGTGGAGTACTGTTAACTGTGAAGAAAAGGTATGTTTACCCTCGTTTATACGAATATGTTGTTAGCTTGTTTAATAATTGAAATACTTCAGTGGTTTAAATGTCAGCGGCCGGTCGTGTTTTGTTATGGCTGTTTAAAGTGTCAAAACAAGTTTTGCACGACAGAAATATTTACAAAAACAGAGCAATGCATTTGACCATCTGTTTTGAACATAAGTATTACGCCACATGAAGTGTTTTGGTATCACGTGTTATTAACGTAACTGATTAAAACGATTAATGCCACGTTGTTTTTTTATGTCTTGTAGGGTTGGATCTTGGTCATTTGACCCCCTTGAATGAAACGCTTATAATGGCGGGCAGAGATATAAATGAGGGCACTCCTCTTTTGGACACTTCTTCACCCAGATCAGATTCAGTGTTTCATGGCAGGAGACTGGCATGTGCCGCCGTGCTCCTGGCAGAGTCTTTAGAGAGAATGGCCTTTTACGGCATCACCTCAAACCTGGTCCTCTTCCTCAACAGTAGCCCCTTCTATTGGGATGGCACTTTGGCCAGCCAAGCCCCCTTGATCTTCATGGGGGTCACTTATTTGATTTCACCCTTTGGTGGATGGCTGGCGGATGCGTGCCTCGGCAAGTTTTTAACTATAGCTTTGAGTTTAGTCCTGTACCTGATAGGACTGGTGCTTTTCCCATTAGTGGCAAGTGAGAACACCAGGAATTACCTGTGTGGGGAAGAGATGGCGTTCCCAGTGCAGCCGGCCGAGTGTTTTCCTGTTAACGGGACGGCGCCTGCCAACGTCACCTGCATCAATCGGAAGCCGTACTGTGGGCCAGCGGTGTACAGCGGCCTCGTGCTGGTGGCGCTTGGCGTGGGGGCCGTGAAATCAAACATCACCCCTTTCGGGGCAGATCAGGTAATAATAAAACTCACCACAACTTTGGTAGAGTCAAATCTCAGGGGGGCCCAACCTGGTTCTCCAAGCTATATTTGTTTCTCTATTGTCTGCGATGCTCTTATGAAACTCACCTTGGCATCATGTAGCTTCAATAACATTGATTCACATCTTTCAGGTGAACCCTGGCAGGTCCTGTCTGCTAGATATCACTAGTTTTCGAGTGTAATTTAAGATCTTGTATTGTTATACCAGTAATACTCAGATTTTAAACTTGTGCAAGACAGACTTCTATATTAGTGGTTTCCCGTTTTCACAATATTGTTACCTTAGTAAAAGCAAGCGTGTGCATTAATCAACCAGTCACTCAGAACCATTCAGAATGAGTCAATATCTTGGATCTGAGTTGCTTTCTCAATCTGTAAAATTTGATTTGATTTTTGCCGATTTTTACTTGCCTACATAATCAATGGCCAAAAAGAAAGTATATACATTTTTATAGCAACAGTTTGTATAACATGCAAACCCTTGATCAAGAATTGTAATGTTTAGGGAAAATAAATATTTAACATTTTTACATTACATTACTTCAACATTTCCACATTCTCATGCCTGTAAGGAGTTTTTTTGCATGAATTCTTGCGGGTCCATTTGCATACACCTCTTGATACTTTCACTTCACTTATTAAATGACAACGTGCACATACCACATTTCTGAGTTACTTTGTCACAAGATCGAAATTTTGGAATATGTTGATGTGACTGGCTTCCAATTGCTTCCAATTAGCTGAAGTATTTCGGTTACAATCAAATTGATTGTATCGGTAGTATGGAGAAAAAATGCAGTTATGCACATCAGGTTGAGTCACATCAGGGACAACCAAACATTTCTTATGGAGTGGTTGTATTTCATAACATTTTAACGAATCCTTCCATTGAAATGCTGGGAATGGCCCTTCCAGGTTAAACGTCTACCACTTTCACTTCATTTCGAGGCTTCTCAGTCATATAAAAACTTTACAGTAGCCCAAAACTGTGTAGTTACAAGTTTGTCTAATGGGGATATCCCTGTTAAAAATAAAGCATGCACTAAATGACTAAACTACAACCCACGTGATAATGAGCAATATTCTTTTTTCTGTGGCAGTTGAGATGGAAACAAAATTATACAATTCAACTTAACCTCAAAACTAAGGAAGCAAAACTGACAACTGTCTTCATTCATGTCTATTTCTGTTGCAAGTTTCTTGGAACTGCTAGATTATTTAACAAGCTGTGCTGAATAAATGAATTATTGTTATTGAAACATCTGTACTGTTTGGGCATTTTTTAATGTATTTAAAAAATGTCTTCAGAGGTGTATTAAGACCATGCATAAATGAAGCGTTATGTTTTTATTATCTTGGAATGAGCTATTTCTATTTTACACTGTGGGTCCTTTGTATGGAATTCACCCTAAACGGACAAATTTTGCCCTAAACGGACAGACTGCTCTACACAACGCATTTCACAAATACATTATCTCCTGCGGCAAAGAAACAAAATCGTGATAAAATGCTTCAGTGGGGTGGGGCGGAGTGAGCCGTTGGTTGCAATTTGCCAACCTGGCTGCTAAATTTCATACACTGGACCTTTAAGGGTAAGGTGACATTTTTTTATTTACAATATAGATTGTCATATTAAGAAGTTGGTTAGTCTATGACAAAATTATAAGAATTTTTCGAGGGGAATCGTATTCTGTTCTACGCAATAGAATGTAATTCCCCTAGTAATTATTGCGTTTAGTACATTGCACCACCACACTTTAATTAAATGAAGAACCACAAACAAATCAAATATATGAGACGTGTTCTTTATGGCAGTGATGTTGACTTTGCTGCTGCCCTTGTATAATTCAGTTTAAGGACTGGTCAATATGAATTTAAAGGTGCTGTGTGTAATTGTTTAGCGGCATCTAGTGGTGAGGTTGCGAATTGCAGCCAACCGCTCACTCCACCCCTCCCTTTAGAAGAACAATGTAGGTCGAGAGATGATTGAGTGTCGTCACATTTTCGCTTCTTTCCCGATAGACATTTTTTTTACTAGAATGTTTTTACTAATCGCATTCTGTAGAGCAGTTTGTCTATTTAGGGCTACTGTAGAAACAACATGGTGAATTCCATGTAAGGTGACCCGCAGTGTAGAATAGTAGAAACAACTAATTCTAAAGTAATAAAAACATAACACTTCATTATGTAAGGTCTTTATACACCTCTGAACACATAGTTATGTATATAATATTCCATTTCTGTCAATAAATACTCAAAAAAACTGGTCTTTTAAGCCTGATAGAATTAGCAATTTATTTAGATTTGAGTACATTTTTTAAAACTTAAAAGTACTATATACCTATTTATAATTTGGTTCTTTGAAAAATGTATTTGTTAAAGCGGATGTAAAAGACGCAGTTTCTGTCAATCTCATATTAATCTTGAGTAGCTATAGAGTACGATAGCATACTTCATTATCTTCTAGAGCGTGCGCATGCTTTTTCTCCCGCTCTCCCTGGTTGACGCGTGGACGTGCTTTTTCTCCCGTCGGTGGTGCTTTTCCGGGAGAATTGTCCAATTATTGAAAAGTAGGACTAAGAAAAGTAGTTACGTAAGGTAATTTCATGTTCTAAAAAAACTTTCCGAAACCTATACGGACCTTGGGGAGCACAGAAATACTACGTTATACATCCAACTCGTTTTTTGGAAAAGTTGACCATGTCAAGCATGAGAAGCCAGCACGTTTAACATTGTGAAGAAGTCAGAATGCATGAAACACCATAGCACAACTATAAAAAAATAATGATTGTCTTGTCAATACATTAAATGTATATTTTTGATGTGTGTGTACCCTTACAGGTGAAAGACCGAGGTCCAGAGGCAACAAGGCGGTTCTTTAACTGGTTTTACTGGTGCATTAATCTGGGAGCGATCTTATCACTGGGTGGAATAGCCTACATTCAGCAGAACATTAGTTTTACCATCGGCTACACCATTCCGGCAGTTTGTCTCGGGGTCTCCCTCATTGTATTCGTTCTGGGGTACACGGTTTTCATCACCAAGCCTGCAGATGGCAGTGCCTTCAGTGGCATGTTCAGGATCCTGGGCTCGGCCCTCTGTGGACGTGGCCCAAAAGAGCCTTGTCTGCTCAGGTGAGGGCTAGATTCACTCTACTGAGAAACACTACAGTTCATAAAGGAAGCTCCATTTAGACTGTAACAAGCAAATTAATGTTTATCTGCTAATTAAAAGGTCCAGTGTGTTGCTTAAAGGTGTGTAATTATTTGGAGGATCTATTGACAGAAATGCAATATAATATACATAAGTGTACATATACGTACAGACCCTGTTTTTTAAATATGTTATCTCCTTCGGCAAAGATGTTACAACATCTTAGTGTCAGCCACCGTAGTGCTTCGAAAGGGAGAAGTGGAGTGAGCCGTTGGTTGCAATTTGCCACCTCACCACTAGATGTCGCTAAAATGATACAGTAATAAATGAATGCATCTGTTTTTAAGCATGATTTTGATCACAGAAGAACCAGCTATATACAGGTTTTAAACGACATGAGGGTGAATAAATAATAACAGAATTGTAACATATGGTTATAGGAAAACAGCTCAGTGTGAACTTATTTTACATCTTTCTCTTTGAAGCTCCACTCCTGCATGTCTTTTATGTGACTTGTCTCTCCACGGCATAATTTTATGTCAAGTGGCTTACGCTCTCTAAATCAAAGCTTCACAAAAAATCAGACTTGACATTTCTAACTTGGCCAAATCTTGGAGATTGTTAAGAATTTCTTACGCTGCAGAGATTTTTGTATGTCTTTACACTTACATTGAAAGGCTGGGGGCAAGGCTGTGAACCAGAATAAATGTTAAAAATGCACTTTTAATAATATTGACGTTTTATTAACATTATTGACTCTCTTTTGACATTGTGTTAACATGAGACGGGTGGGATCACAATGTTTTATCCAATATTTCAACTTCACTTAAAGCCGATGAACCCTGTAACTTTTCCACACACTAGGGTTCTTGAAAGTGTCCGTTTAAAACTTTAACAAAGAAGCAAATTTCTACTTATAAGCTGATTGATAAAGTTTTATTAAACTTGGAACGCATGCCTTTAATGATCCTGTGAAGACAGAAAGGCATTTAAACCCATTTTATTTCCCCACCTTCAACTCTAGGCCAAAGCCAACTCTACTGGACAGTGCCAAGGTGACTTACGGTGGGCGATTTCCAGAAGAGAAGGTGGAGGAAGTGAAATCTCTGGTTAAGATACTTCCTGTTTTTCTGGCCCTTATTCCATACTGGACCGTGTACTTCCAGGTATGTTTTTTATCATTGGATTTCCTCCCGCGACTTTCAGATCTGTCGTGTCAGATGTTCTCCCTGCAAAATTGTGGAGGATTATATAGTCAATGTATTTTCGACATTTATTCAGTCTTGACATAAGATAAATAGGGAATTGCATAGATATTTTATTAGCTTGAAGTCTCAAGGTTTCTGGCAGAAGGAGAGATGCTGTTTGATGCGAGGTGGGATGAACAGAGCTGTTGGGATGACAAATAGAAGTGATTGACGCTTAGAGGCGAAGATTCTGTCTGTGACATATGAAGGGCTTGTGCCATTTGGAGCCTTTTATAGGACGGGGTGGATTTTAAGTCCTTGAAGCAGACAGGAACTACCTTGAAGAACGTTATGTGTGCATTGCTCCCGGGAATAAGTAGAGAAAGGACAAGCAATAAAATTTGGGAAACCTCTGCGGCACATAATGACAGCCTTCTGATCACCAGCATGGGCCTCTTAACAGCAGAATTAATGTTGTACTAAAACGGCAACACAAAGTTTAGGTTAAACCAGTTTTCAAGATGGGTTCTTTTCTCACTGTTTTCGTGTTGTAGGTGTTCAATTGTTGGTGAACTGAATGTCAGATGTGTCAAACAAGCAGTTTTGGCCTTAACATTGAGTTTCGCGATGCAGTTTAATTCCACTTTGCTACACCATCATTTTTAAGGTTTTATATTTTAGCACTTTACAACAATGAAGAAACTATTTTTTCTGTTATTTCTGTCATTCTGGCCCATGACACATTTAGTTTTTCATTTAAAGATTGTTGTAAGCCACTGATTGAACTTGCATTAAAGCTTTCAAGTTTCAAAACCACGGCATCCAGGCTGTGATCTGTGATTTGTATTGTTAATAAACACTCATCTTCTTAAAGTTAAAATTTCACTGTAATTTCTTGCACTAAAAGCTGCTTCTTTATGAATATTAAATTAGTTTGGGTCTGTTAGAATCGTTGTCTTGCCCATCACATGTAGGAAACAAGATCCTCTTCTTCCAATTATGTGGAAAGGTCACATTTTCTTAGGACCCTGTCATCCTGTGTGTTTTGTCTGCCGAGACTCTTGCTATCATTAAAAAGGTTACTGGGCTTTTTTAGTCCTAAGGGCCTGACTGAAGGTTTAAGTTAAAGATGTCATCTCTGACTTAGAGGAAAAATGCATAATGACTATCTGCATGAAGAGATATCGGAAAACATTCCCGCAAAGTCGTTGTTTAGGGTTTGAAATATTGCTACCGCTTTCGCCTGCTGACTTGTTTCAAGTTGTAATCAATAGCAATATTCTGTACAGTGTCTTTACAAGCGCTAAATGGATCATAGCAGTCTGTTCATTACCGCTGAATGAGACGTGAACATAGCCAGCGTGTTTATGTGCGCTATTCTCTTTGCTTGCAGATGCAGACCACTTATTATCTCCAGAGCCTCCATTTGAGGATTCCTGGAGCGTATCCCAACTCCTCAGACTATCACCCGGTAAGAGCAGAGCCATCTCTGTGCCATTTCTTTCAGATCCTTTCCAGATTAGCCCGAAAGAATAAAATAATTGCTTTGTTAATGAGGATTTCAATTATTAATGGTTTTGGCCTCCTTTTCTGCCATTCGCTCTGGTCACTTTTCTCATTAGTTTTCCAAGTCGTTTTTCTGTCACTGATGTTTCTGTTCAGATTCCGCTTAATGCATCAGTTTTTTAAAGGGAGAGTTCACCCAAAAATAACAAAAATCTCATGACACTGTTTCTTCTGTGGAACATTTAAAGAGGGGCAAACTGAGTTTTAAGCATAAACAAGCATAAAACCAAGTCGAGCTGTGTGTTCAAAATGATAGAATATAGCACCTTCAAATAAGTGTCTTATTCTGTTTAAATGTGGAACAGATGCATGAGGTTATTGCAGGTGCTTGTGATGTTTGTGGACAGTGATCTGTTCGGGACACTCTGGGTACTCTGGCACACAGCACCTAGAGAAATCCTTTGAAAGCAGGGTATTAACTTCACAACCACACTAATCACAGATTAGCACCCTGTGTCCGCTTTCTCATCTGAAGGCGCTGTTTATTTGTTTTTGTCTGCGCGTGCGTGCTTGTATGCATGTGCGTCGTGCTAGGTAAGTGTGTCAGAACGGATGTGCCACCGCCTTAAATCCCCTCAAAATTGTTTCACGGTGACTAATCCAAAAGCACGACTCCTGGTCCGTCTAATCAACAATTACATTGCAGTCACATGATGCTCTGTCACACAGATGTAACCAAGCAGCTTGTTTGTAGGATGTTTTGTGTGTGGTTTAAACTGTTAGATTGCAGTGAAATGTTTTTCAGAAGAGTGTTTCAGGGAGTCACATGGTAAAGACAGAGGAAGTGCGAAGCGACAATAGGGAAGTGAAAAAGACGTAATTGCCAGGGTTATAACATGGGGTATTTGAGTGTGCCTGGGTCATATTAAAGAGATAGTCAGATGTAAAGTACCGGTTGCTTTTTTATAGGGTCCTGGTTTCAAACTTTACACTGCATGAATATGGGACGGTTGGTGAATATGTGACAAGCATATTAAATAGCCAGATTAAACTCGTAATGCAAATAAGAAATGAAGTGAAAAATTTAGCTCCACCTGACGGATCAAATTTTCAAAATTTGTAGATTTAAACTTCCTCTGTGATTAAGCAATCAACAGAAGTCTAAAGATGTAGTATAGTAATATTAATAATATTATATTATTAGTAATTGAGAAAGATGTATCAATCAAAGGAGAAGTGGCCTTCCACTGTTAGTCTTGTGCAGGAAAAAGAAAACCGTTTTGGTTAATGAAGAGAAGTGAAAACACCTTTATGTTCTGTTATTTGTAAAATCAACATTTACTGTAACTAAGTTAAATTAGAATTTTGACATTTGCTTTTGCTTTTGCCTGCAGAAAACACTTCACCAAATGCGTGAAAACCAAAAGTGGTTTCCAGAGCATTGCTTTGCTTTGCTAAAGGGATATTTCACCCAAAAATGTAAATTCTGTCATCATTTACTCACCCTCAAGTTGATCCAAACCTGTATACATTTCTTTGCTCTGATAAACACAATGAAAGATATTTGTAAGAAGGTCAGTACCCAAACAGATCTCACCCTCCCATTGACTCCCAAAGTATTTATTCTGCCCCATTGGCAGTCAATGGGAGGGGGGGAGATATGTTCGGTTACAAAGTTCAGAACAAAGAAATGTATACAGATTTGGAACAATCTGCGGGTGAATTTTTGGGTGAACTATACCTTAAAGTGTGGTCGCTAAGGTGTTACAAAGGTTTTCCTGGTGGTTAAACCTTACTTACTGCCCAAAAGTTTCTATCTTGTGTTGTCTTTGATATTGTGGCACAAAAAGATATGACTCCCCCTTCATTTTTTTTTAAAGATTTCATGTTTATTTCAATTTGAGTTATATGTTGTTGTCATTTTATATTAGTTTATTTTGTATATTGCTAAATAGGTTTATTTTTTGTTAAGGTTTTATGTAATTTCAGTTTATAATTTTAGTGCCTCGCCTTATTTTAATTGATTCCAAACACTTTTCTGGATTGCTCTGGAAGAACATCTATAATTTTTTTATTAAATAAAAAATGTACCAGAAAAGTTTGAAGGCTAGAGAATACTTAACTAGCGTAAAGTGGCTTGGTCCATGATTTTCAGGGGGATAAATTTAACTAAAGGTTACCTTGTTTTCTGCAGTAAATGTTTTCAAACAATTTGTCCACTTTTGCCTTTTGTTTCAGTCTTATGAAATTTTTTATTTATATTTAGATAATGTATATCGCACGCAAACACACACACACTCGCACACATACTCATGAGACGCGAGCACACACTCGCGTTTCATTGAGTGATGCCTGTCTGTGAGGCGGCCAATGCGTGTGAGAAGAATAGGGAATGGCCACTGTAAGTGGCTAAAATGTGTGGAGGGGGAGGGGCCTAGAGATATCGAGCGCGCGTAAACATCTGTGGGAAGGAAACGGAGACAAATATCATCACAACCTGATATGTGCGTGCGTCTGAGCTATGAGCAAGCGAACTATTGATTCGTTCTTCCGACCTGCGGCTAGTGTACCAGTGCCAGAGTCTACAGTGTCACCATCGGATGATGATGCAGAGTCAGAGGTTGGTGTGGCGAAAAAAGCCCGCACTCACCATTTTCGAGAAGACTGGCTGAAAGAATTCAGCTGGCTGAGGTACTATAAGCAGTCGAACTATATGAACTGCGAATACTGCGCAGCAGCTACCCCAGAAACTGCGGGGAACACAAAGTTTGCCGATAGTACAGGCACTTCGCAGTTTAAACACAATACACTGATTAAACACAATCTCAGCCTGAAACATCGAGTATGTCGTGACATGTTTATAAATCAGAAAGCAACGCCACTGCCGGTTGCTTATAAAAGACAAATGACTGTAAATCAGAGCGCAGATGAGGCAGAGGTGATGTTGAAATTTAACACGGCCTACTTCGTTGCTAAAGAGGAACTACCCTTCACCAAATACAAAAGCCAGCTCGACCTTCAAAGGAAGAATGGCTTAAAACTTAACGAAACATACAACAACGATACAGCATGCGCACAATTCGTTGGAGTAATTGCGGATACTTTGAAGGTGAAGACTTACACGAAAATCAAGGATGCTCCGTATTTATCAATTATGATCGATGGGGACACCGACGTTTCAACAAAGGAATGCGAAATCATATACGCAAGGATCCTAAACAAAGGGAAACCAATGAATATTTTGATTGGCCACATCGAAGTGAAACATGCACATGCTCAAGGTAAGTTTAATTCAAATTATGTTTAGACCTATATCACTAACTTATTTAGCTGTCTTTACTTTGAATATTTATAAGTTTAAATAATCACTTAAGGTGCCATAATACTTCAGCTGTGAGGTGTGTTTACTATTTGTACTGTCATGACAGCGATGGTGCTGTCAGTTTACCTTGTTGTTGCATCTTCAAAAGTGCAGAATAAAATGTGACACTGAATTTGAAACAGCACATTGTAATTTCTGCATCTATTATTAAAGTATTTATTAGTAATACAGTGGAAATTAGTAGATTTGGTTAGCATGTTGATTTACGGTATGCGCCCCTAAATTTTCTGGTTGTGCCCCTAAAATTTTAAGTTGGGGGCCACTGTGCTCCTAGTGAAAAAAGTTAGTCTGGAGCCCTGACTTAGAATTGTTTTGGAGAAACCCAAGGCAGATGCTACTGCAGGGAAAATAGTTTTTCTGCTGAAGTTTAATATACAGTATATGTTAAAATATTTGAATTCAGACAATTTGGCAATAAGTATTAAATGTGTATTCCCACATGTTACTTTTTCTTTCTTATGGAAGGTTGCAAATGATTTGTATGGTGTAGAGGTGGAGCATGGTGGTAGGAGGGCAGAGCCATTGGGGGGTGACAATGGGAATCTCGCCTAGGGTTCCAAAAAGGCTAGAAACGGCCCCAATGCTACGCAGACCGATCGGCCCGCAACATCACAATATCACGAGTGACTCTCGCGGCACTGTCATGTGGTCCGCGTGGCACAGCAGGAGGTCAAACTACAAGCGCAAGCACGTGTATAGCGCTTATAGCGTCTGTAAAAATAAATCTGCATGGCTCCTTGGTGATAAAACTCATGCATTCAGACAAACATAAATTCACGGTGTAGGCCTGAGTTTGTAATCCTACAAACCCGAAAAATGCACTTCTCACGTGCTCAGTCACATGACAATTCGCTCGTATTTAATCATTATAATGGAATAAAATTTATATTTTAAAATGTTTTCATGTTTTTTCTAGTCTTCTTTCTGTTCTCATCATCTCCCTCTCTGTGTAGTGAAGCAGCGATGCTGATCTATCGGTCAAACTAGCTAGAATTTACGTGAACTCTTGTGTGTGGGTAGATGTTGTGTGTGCATATGTGTTATGTGTGCTCGCGTGATGCATCTATGTGATCACGTTAACAGCGGAAACTTATTACACTCTGAATCATCTTATAGGGTCATGGTACAGACACATGAAATGGTTGACATTTATTTGCATGGATCCACATTAACCGCAAAACATTGTGCTTTTGTAGAAAGCGAAAAGGATGCACTTTCTGCCATCTGTGAACTGTTTCTAGCCGTTCACAGAAGTGATTCAGGTGCGCGTGTGATGTTACATTAGGTGAGTCATGTTGTGCTTTTTATGGTGCAATTTACGGTATTATCAATGCATCAGACACTATAATCCCTGAACCTCCTGAAGAGCAACACACGATGCTTTTAAGTGGTAAGATAGTATTAGAGATGTGGATTCGGATGGCAATTAAATTACCACATGATAATTGTCAAAAAAAGGGTAATTCGGCCGGGAATTTTTCCGCAGGTGGTGGGAGAAAAACACTGACATTCTGGATTCGGACGGCAATAAAATCACCATTTACCCCACGTAATACGTCCCGATGAGAAACAATAACCCTCCGAAGACATTTTTTTTTACATTTACATTTATGCATTTGACAGAAACTTCTATCCAAAGTGATTTACATTGCATTATCTTATACATTTATACTTGGGTATGTGCAATCCCCTGGGATCACATCCACAACCTTGTTTTGTTAACACAATGCTCTTACCACTGAGCTACAGGAAAGCTATACACTGTAAGTTTATCTGATAATTTATAGGCTTGCAGTGGTTAGTTGTTTGCAAATATAAATATCAGCGTTTCAGATTTTTGCATCCTCCAGAGGTCGCATATATGGGCCACATTGCTGTCTCGTTTAAATAACCATAATAAGATTAAATATTACTCCTCGTAAATTGTAAAATAATATAGTAATTCTTTCTAAGTTTGCACCGTAATAGTACAGGAAAGGGTGGAATCTGCTCTGACCCAGATCGTTTGTTTGCTGCATATGCTCTGATTGTCGCCAACTGGCAACCAAGCTGTCGAAATACACTAGTGGGTAAATCATCAATGGGCGGGGTCACACGAACGTAAACAAAAAACAGACATTCCGGCACACACGTTTCAGAGTGGAATAACTGGCTATAGCATTGTTTTTTTGGACATACCAATATATGAACTTGGCATGTTTCCTAAATGTCTACGAACATATTAAGGTATTGTTTTGATTTAATTCAGTAACATTTTACATACAGCTCCTTTAAACCAAGGGCCTGATTTACTAACATCTTGCGGCAGCCCAAATGCCTTTTTTGCTGTAAAAAAACCCCTACTGTCGCTATTTACTAAAGACACGCGGTGAAAATTGGCGCTGAAAGGGAGTGGACACAGATGTTTTTGCGACTGACCTTATTGCACATGCATTTGTATGAGTTTCCTCTTCAGACGCAAACTTTATGGTAGGAGAGTATTTAAATGAATCACACGAGGTGATTTACTGAGGTTTGCCCTTGTCATTGTACTGGTATTTGCGGCTTTATTTAAAGCCCCAGCAAAGTACGTCTCAAACCCTGCGCTAGTGATGGGTTGATGAGCTCTAACATCAGCTAAATCCGCTTTTAAAAATAAATCACCCATCTCTCCATCTGAGCTGCTGAGATGGAGAGATTCGGGATCTGCGGCGCGTGTCAGTTTGCATTCTGTTATTAGTAGATTAATGAGCAAAACCTCTTCAAGAAGCTTATTTTGCTTTGAGCATACAACTTAAACATTGTTTTTTGTTGCTTTTTGGTCAATTTATATTGTGCGTTACATAAACAGATAAACAGCCATTGCTCTTTATTTACCCTGAAAAGAGGATTCATTCAGTGCAGGGGAGAGTGACAGCGTGATGCCATTCCCCTCACAACACACAGTTTGTATAGATAGTGTTGATATTTTCATCATTAATAATTGATCATATCCACCCGCGACACATCCGCAAAAAATCACAATGTTCCTTTATATCAATGGATCCTTCCGACCCGCGGATTATCAGCATCACTACCCTGCGCTAATTTACGCAACATTTAATAGATTGCGTTGGTCATTATGGGAATGAGATGTTGCGCCTGTGTTTTTTAATGTGCGTCTTGTTAGTAAATCACCCACAGAAATTTCCACTCCCATCTGTACTTTTTTTAAATTGCGCAATTGTGCTATTTTGCCCTGTTTAGTAAGTCTGGCCCTAAATGTTTTCCACGATTAGAATGAAATGTGAAAATGAACGAAAAGTGTTGCTTACAGTCTAACATTCAGATCTCCGGGGTAGGAAAGAGCAACTTCCACTCCCCTCAGCATTGAAACAACTATAGATTATGGCAGTAACTGTGGTGACAATAAAGCTTATTCTTTAATTGGACAAATAAGTGTTTTTGTTCTAAACTAGAATTTAAGGACAACTGTTGTAAACCTTTTATTTTACAAATAAATGAAAAGCTTGTTTAAATTAACAACATCTCCCCTCTTGCTGTATCATAATCTCACCTATAGGTTTAATTTATGATTGTCAGTGTCACAATGAGTCTATGCCTAAAATCTTTATTTTTTTCAGTTTTTTGATTACATGACATGACCTTAAGAATAACTTCTTTTTAAATAGCTTGTTTATTAAAACTGTAAATGATAGATGATAATGTCATATATTTTGTGCTGATGTATGGTATTTCTGGAGGGTTAAAAGACAAAAAACATGAATGTATACCGAATCAAACCGAAAAGCGTGACCACAGAACCATAATTTGAATTGAACTGATTTTGGAAACCGTTCCACCCCACGGTGCTCTGGAATCAGGGGTGTAATTTCCACTGGGGACAGGGGGAACATGTCCCCCTCACTTTTCAAATTCCTGTGTCCTCCTCACTTTCAAATTTGTTTGTAATTATTTTTTTACCACACATCGTCATCGCCACGGAGAAGTCGCGTGCACACTCTAAAAATAGATAATTGAAAGATTGTTTTTAATTAAAATGGTTTTAATTACAATTTAATAGAAAGTTGATATTACGTGGTCGTTGTTTCGGTAAGCTATGTTAAAGCGGCCCTGCAACGGTGTTTCATGCATTCTGACTTCTTAACAAATGTTAAACGTGCTGTCTTCTCATGCTTAACATGGTCAACTTGTCAAAAAACGAGTTTGGTGTATTGCGTAGTATTTCTGTGCTCGATACACTCCCCCAGTTATCGTACAGGTTTCGTAACAATTTTTTCTTAGTCCCTAAGAAAATTGTATTGGACAATTCTCCAGAAAAGCACACAGCCGCAGAGCAGGAGAAGGAGCATGCTTAGACGTCACTTGTAAGCAGGAGAGAGAGAGAGAGCATACGTTCGCGAAGTTCAGGTGTTTGTTTGTTCACTGCATTTGGGTGATGAATTTTATATAAACTGTGGATATAACGCTGGATTTGGAGATCGTTTGAAACTGATATATGGAGCCGTCCCAGCGCTAAAAGATGCTGGACATGAACCGCATGCGGTGAGTGAAACTGATGTCTGTGTTTTGTTGACAATGGGTGAACGCGTGCTTTGGATCAGCCTGCCCCTCCCCCCGCACGTGCCGTATGTTTTGGGAAACAATCGTAAAGGTGTTTACAAGCCATGTTTTCGTCGGTTTCTCAGTCAATACTCGCATTTTCCCCCTTCATGGGCAACAACTTTTGCTACACAATAAAAACACATTTTGGCTTCATGGTTTGATCGATTAAAACAATCAAAAACAATACAAAACCTAGGTATTTAGAATTTGTGATAGGATTCAAATCAAAAACATTTTCCCCCATTTTGTGTCCCCCCACTTCTCAAACCAAAGTTACACCCTTGTCTGGAATACTTGATTCTGATTGGCCATTCCTTACATTCCAAGGTCTGATACTCCCAGACTGCTCAAACAACCACTCAAAACTAATAACACATGGTAACCCGGATGCTGTAAATCATTTGGACAGGTACAGTTTACTATTACACAAAAATGTTATATAAATATGTCTTTTTATGACACGAAAAAATATTAAAATAAATTGCCTGTTCCTGCCATTTGAACGTTGTAAACAGGTTATCCCCGTGGAAGGTCTGCAATCGGTAAAAATGAGCTACAAAAATATTTCATGTTAGATAACTAACTTAAAGTCAATTTTTGTCTGTGTTTAAGTGCTATATCGGGTCTCCAGTGCATCTAGCAACCCAGAAAACGTGAAAACAAGATCCCAGTAACTTTGTTTTGGTAAGCCTTTCTCTGCAAGCATGTGAGAAATCGAGCCGTTCAGATTTCGCTCCTGATGTGACATAGACGCAGACTGTTAATATAATATTACCGCCCCTTAATCTACACAATGCCACCCACGGCGCTGCCGCCATTGTTGTTTTCACAACAAGCGACAGCGGTGTACGTGACGCCATGGCTAAAGTTCATAGACAACATGCAATGTAGTCGCTGCAAAGAGTCCTAACCTCGGAAGAGACAGGAGTGGAGTTATTTAATTTTTAGTGGAAATCTCTCAGAAACCTTTAAGTAAAAACCTGCTTGTTTGCGTAAAGGGCCGAAAACTGCTGTTAGTTTCGTTTTAAACGTCTAACTCTTCTCAAGAGAAAAAATTTGTCACAGCATTATAAGTTATAACTTGTCAACGACAAGCTTTAAAATCCATGTAATTCTGCTGAGATCTAGGCAAGCATACACGCACAACGTGAGCACATTACAATGCGCTGTTTGCTGTGACGGATTTTTTAGTCTCTGGACGAATGATTTGAGACGTTTAAAACGAAACTAACCGCAGAGGAGTTCAGGAAACATAATTTAGCTAAACCATTGCCATGGCATTATTACACGTGTGTAGTGTTTACTCGATGGACGGAAGGGACCTGGGGTGCGCTGTAACTCATTATCATTTAAAGAGACATCCACCAAAACGGGTTGCTGTGAGCATAGCAAAAAGGGTTTTGTTTACACAGACATTGACTTTTTTTAGGCAAAATACATGCAGACATTTCATGAAGACCCTAATAAATCATACCAACTTGTTGAAAGTGCTCATTTAATGAGTCCTTTAACAACTGGCTGCTAGTAGATTTACATTTAGTCAGTATGCAGACGCTTTTATCCTAAAAACTTACAAAGAGTTTAGGGAACAGTAAGCGATATGTCATACAGGAGCAATAATACAATAGGTGCCAATACAAAGTTACTGGTTTCAACAAAAGCTAGACCACGGGGTTTTTTTTTTGTACATTATCACTTACTTAACAATGTTTTAATAGTTACCCCTCCTTAGAATTATTTCAGGACTTTCTTTCCTGCAAAGAAGGAGAAGTAATCAGGCAGAATGTCCAAACTTCCTTATTTTTATAAGTTTTATAAGTTCATGACTGTCGCTGTTCTCCGTCCTCCTACATTGTTTTGGCTGCTGTTTCCCCAATGTTCTGCTGCATTCTGTTCGGCAAAAGTGTATCATGGGTTCGAATTTACATTAGGGAGAATAATTTCTCCATGTCGTTTCTGAAATAATTTCTCTGTAAACCCTCGCTTTAACCTTAATAGCAATTTGCAGTGTAACAAAAAACTAAATGAAGTGATATCCTTCGTTTTATGATAATAGTCAAGAACCACATGACATTTGGAGCACGTTTAGATGACACATGATTTTTTCCTTGTAGACTTTCATCGCAGCACACGTTCGTGTACAGTAATATGTTGTGTAGTGCATTGCTGAGGTGTGCACATTTTCTGGTGTGGTAGAACGGGACAGTCTTTCACATTTCCAGACACACATACTGTACTCTGAGGGTTTTCCCTTCTAAATGAACATGTGCTGCTGTGAATTGGTCGTCTCAGTGGGATGCACAGCCTAAAGGGAATTTAGTGTGCAGTCTTAACAAGGCCAAACTGTGAGCTCTTAATTAAGAGATACCCATAGAGAGTTAGTAATGTAGGTGAAAATTATATGATGATGGAATGATGCAAACTGGCGATTTTAAAAGGAGAAGGAAGTATCTGAAAGTGTGTTGAGAGAGCTCAGAGGGACGTGTATAAATTAGTCGGTGCTTAGTCAAAGAAATGTTAATGTAATGAGGGAGTAAGCTGGAAAATTAAAAGTATTAAAAGTAGTTTTGGGACTGACTTAAATTACAAATTCAAACAACGTGCTCTCCACTTAACCGTCTAATGTTCTTCCTGAGATGTACAAGGTGTATAATGCACAATTGCATGCAGGGATATATAATAAACCTCTTTTGAGCTCAGGGCGTTTTTTCTTCTGCTAAATTACGGTATGATTATTGTCAAATGCAAAAATGTTGCACAGGGTGTTTGATTTCTTTTGATCCAATCAGGTCCTTCGTACAAGAGAACCACGAATTTGGCTGTTTTTCACAGCAACGAATAGCCGCATCAAGCCATGCTTCTACAGGTAATCATAATGACAAATGATTTCCTGAAGAACCGAAGCAAACCTGCCAAAATTTGATCTACTTTGCAGAAACAGCTTTAAGCATTACAATTTATGTAAAGGGCATTATAAATAAAATGTATTAGTATTAAAAGATATCAAAGTGCTAACAATTAGGGATGTTTGGGCAAGCATAGTAAATAATAGAAAGCCTCCCCTAACTCTGTCTATCAACTTTTTCCACACAACTCCTGCAACAAGTAGGAAATGGATATGATATGACACCCTATATCATAAAGCTTGTTGATAACAGATGTGATATTACTTCTCCAGGTGTTCTGTTTACTTTTTGCTGGACAGAAGACATAGTAAAATAAGTACAGAATGTTCTAGCATTTAGGGGGGGGCTTGACTTGGCCTAAAAAGCAACCAACCCGAACACTAATTACCCATAATGACCTGACATAGTGGTAGTGATTTGTGCAAAGGAAAAAACCAAAATACCAGTTTCTAATGCTTACAATTGCTCATTTTCTTTCCTCAAGAACTCCTTCAGTTTCAAATCCGCAAATATTTCCTAACCGATGGGCAGTTCCAGCGCAATGGATGTGACATTTCTCAAAGAATGTATTTACCAATATATTGAACCATCTGTTTATATAATTCCCTTAACCTATGAAGATAGAGTCCAGACATCAGCAAAAGTATCATGTTTTATTTTTAAAGAGGGAATAATGTATTGTGTTATGGATGTGACAAAATGTTTGATTTGACTTTGTAGAATTTCTGTGAATTCGAACGTACAAACCAAAAGCCCATTTATGAGAAATATGGGCTGTAATGGATGTGACTATTCTGTAACAGTATGGATGTGAAAATTCACTTACCCGAGTATTTAAAACAATGCTTAAACAAAAATTGAGGGATTTGAAATGGGTATTTAAACCACCAGATATTGACATCTGACCTATCATCATGGTGAGAACCTTTATTTTTTCCACCTTAAGGTTTTCATTGCATGGATTTGCTTAGTTTAAAACTGCGCACATTTACCTTTTAAAAATATTTTCAAGACCTTTTTACTGCATTTACTGAAATGCTGCAGTTTTTTTCTGACACGTGACTGTTGCAAGCAGCCGTTCATCACCAAACAGGTGCTCTGCCTCGTGATGGTTAATCCCTGTGTGATATTAAAGTACTTAGCCAGTGATTAATGATTTTATGGGCTATTAAGAGACCTGTCCCTCTATCTGTGGCAGCACAGGAGGCTGCAGATGCTGGAAGAGGTGCAGCAGTAATCTAGCAGTGACCACATGAGGGCGCTATGGTTTTTCTGGAATAATGTGATTCTCTGCAGTCTCTTTCTTTCTAACTCGCATGCTCTGCCAGCATTTATGTTTAATACCTACTTTCTCAATGGAAGGACAGATTGAGAAGAGTGATAAAACAGAGTATTATAAGTGACCTGTATGTAAACCCACAGCCTGTCAACCAGCTGTTCTCTGCTCCCTGTTTTCTTTCCTCTCTGTTTCCTGTACATGATGCATTTTTCACTCTCTTGTTCACAGACCACCTTTCGTTTCCCAGCGGCTTGGCTAACAATGTTTGACGCCGTGCTGATCCTGATGTTGATCCCCCTGAAGGATAAAGTGGTAGACCCCATCCTGAAACGCAAGGGCATGCTTCCCTCCCCTCTGAAGAGAATTGCTGTGGGCATGTTCTTTGTGATGTGCTCAGCTGTGGCAGCTGGTGAGTCAACACACACACACAGAGTCATTTTTTTACAGATATTGAGAATATTATCAAAGCTTTGGACCAAAGGCTTGTGCCTGTATGTCATGTCACCGGTAATGCTAAAGTTTGTTGCAAGTATCCCAGGATCCCCTGGAGCCCACGTCCACCTCATTTGTGGTTTGGGTGAGATTTTGTGAGGAGTGGGTGTAGTGCAAGCTCACATTTACCCACTTCAGGTACAGCAAGCCCGAGTCCTGTGGGGGAGGGGCGGGGGGTGCTGGGAGCAGATTTAAGTGTAATAGTCGTAACTGTCCATGGAGCACGATTTTTATTTAAACTGATAGTTCCCCCCCAAAATGATCATTTACTCACCCTCAGGTTGTTTCAAAGCCGTATAAATTGCTTTGTTCTGCTAAACACAAAGGAAGATATTTGGAAGAATGTCAGTAACCGAGCAGATTATATTGGAGTCAATGGGGACGAGTTACTGATATCTGCTCAGTTACTGATATTCTTACAAATATCTTCCTTTGTGTTTAGCAGAACAAAGAAATGTATACAGGTTAGGAACAATGAGGTTAAGTAAATGATGTCAGAATTTTTATTTTTAGGTGACCTGTGCCTCTAATGTGTGTTTATTTTTGTTTGAAATTAAAGTTCACTACTGTGACAGGCCTTTGAAAGTTCAAAGGTTTGTTCGGTTTCTGTGAATAACATGCACGTACACCCGTCACTTCCCTTCAGAACATTTTAAAACGCCAAGACTGGCATCACACGTGTTTTTGTATTGTAGTGAAGGCATGTGTATCGCGCAATTGCATCATTGTACAACGGTCGCCATGATTTAATGATTCAATACTTGATATGAATCTGGAGGAAACATGCAAGAGAGATCAAACATTTTTTGCAAGAGTGAATCTTTGCAGAGGTGGTTTGCATGGATTGAGGCCCTGAGAAATGCCATTTTGTAGAGATTGAGCAGTGCAATTTTTGTTTGTTTGAGAAATGACAATACTGATTATTTAGGTGTCTAATAATCCTAAATTGTCTAATAAATTATATGCTGATTATTAATAATTGCATTTACTTGTCTACAGCAGATAGTGAAGTAAACATTACACTATAACAAATAACAAGATCAATAGTCTATTTTATTGATTTTACTTTAAAATATTTCAACATGCATTTCTGAAACCCAAAACACCATTTTAAGTAAAAAACAACTCATTTTAAGAGTTGTTTTTTAACTCGCAGTGTAAAACACATTCCTAAGTGCTATTCTTTACTGCCCCACCAGATGGCATTTATTGCTATATTAGATTTTTTGACGATAACCAATTATGTAGAAAAGTGAAAATACCTGTAACAAATCTGTCTATTTTATTTAATATTTTGTCTACTTTAGATTTTGAGGTTGTATAGATCAGTGGTTTTCTAACTTTAAGATGCAAGGGACCCCCAAATATGTTGAATCTTTTGTGAGGACCCATCCTAAAATTCATTACATCAAGACTACTTACAAAGCCCAGTTTGTTAAATAAATGGAACTGTAGGGAAAACATTGTACTATAAAGATAAAAACAAGTTCAGGAAAGTATTCATGCAGCAAGAAAAAAAGAGATAATCCCCCTGATTCTTCTGGAGGCCCCTTAAAATGACTATTGTCTAGATGACTGCCATATATGAAAAGTATCAATGTCAGCACAGTCTGTTCTTAATTATATGGATTACCTATTGGTAACTCTGATTATCTTAAATTGATGACTGTATTTATCCAAGAGATGCTAGAAAATGCCTTTCATTGTCAGATAAGGCACAGCGATCGGTCATGTGTAGGGTCTATTCGCAGAGATTGGATGTAGGGCACATACAGTACATTCACACACACACTTGCTTTTGACACCTTCACACAGGCCACTGGTCTCTCCTTCTGAATTCTGTCACTCCTGTCCAACCTTGAGCCGGCTCTATTGAACCCTGCAGAAGGCGGATCGATATTCCCGCTTGTTCTGACAGTTAATATTCATGCAGCCCACCTTCCTTGAAAATACCAACACGAGTCAGCACTTTTTCACTTTTCATTATTCTCTTGTTCCCTTTTACAAATTTTTCCAGTGGAGCTTACGAAAAAAAAGTTAGAGGACTTAGTGGGTTGTCTAATTTGACAGCATTTTAGCCATTTACGATTGATAAACTGTTACCTTATTTTGTTCACAAAATCGTGTATCTTTGGGATTTAGCAATAAGAATGACCATAAGTATGTGTACAGTGAGCCTCATTCATGAAACAAATATTTGTGCAAATCGTTCGTAAAGTCGTTCTGACGTTAATTTTCGGATTGATAAACATCAAAATGTTCGTTTGTACGAATTTTTTTTACACCTTCTCCCTCCACGTGTAAATGGTGCATAAAACATTAAAATGTTTGTTTATGTATCATGATGATATTTCACAAGTTCCTTTGCTTTTTTTTTTTGTTTTTTACTCTTTAACTTTGGGTAAACGCAGACCTCGTCACCGTCACTTGTAACACAGCTATCCAATCACAGTGGAGGAGAGGCGGGACAAACAGTACATTTACCGACCATCACACTTATACAACAATGGAGAAGTTAACATTGCTGGTTATTGCATTTTTCTGGAACGTGTCTCTGGAAAAACGCGCAATGCATCCAAAGCGTTCTCAAGCGCCACCAGCTGGTTATTTTCAGAAGAGCATCAGGCATTATTTCAGCTGGCTAAAAATGCTTTGGTGGACACACGTTAATTTATTAAATTATTGTTAGGCCTTTAGCCTGAGAATGGAATCCAGAGGATTCCACAGCATTCCTAGATACGTAATTTGCGTAGCTGTAATTTATAGGATTATGCTAACTATGAATGAGCGTGCATGCACAGGAATTCATGAACATACACGCATTTCACTATTAAATCTGATGTTTACGAAGTATTTGTGAATCCGAAGGAGAGTTTTCGGGAAGGTCCGTTGTACGCGCGAATCACTTATATCTTTACGAATGTTCCATGAATGAGACCCAGTGTGTTAGAATTTCAGTCCAGTTGACAAGTTCATTTTTTGTGTATTTGTTTTATTAAAGAAAAGATAAAGGGATAGTTCGTCAAAAATGTAATGTTTATACACCCACATCGCTTATATTGGCCCACCCGGGTCAACATGTAAATGAAGCACTGATCTTAAATGATACCACAGTTTGAGATGGACCTCACACTATGGGCATGCTTGTGATGCACAAAATAACCCGCTAGAAAGACACCTCGCAAGGTTTTGAGGGACATCCTTACCTCTCAAAAACTTGAGTATATTATTTTCAAGAGTTTTTCTCATGTGTCCCTCTGAAGAAGAGTCTGTTCACTGTTCACTGTCAATGCGAAAAGTCACATTTTGCGATTGTGTCCACGCACACACAAAAGTTTGAGGCAAACGTTGAGAAAGAGTGCTTGTATAGAGGTTGTAGAAGACGACACTGCTGACAGGTCGGCAGCATCTCATTGTTCAGTGTGACTTCACCCAGCATTCCAGTCAGTCCCCAGTCCAATTCCAGCTCAGCCCAGTGGATTAAACCGAGCTTAGTCAGCCTGACAGTGTGCAGTGCGTCCAGACACTGACATATTTCAGACTAAAGCGCTTTTTTGAGTGAGATGAGTTTTGGGAGATGCGCCGTGGAGTGTGAGAGCGTATGAATATTTTTCTTTCCCTACCGTCTCTCTTTCACTCGCTCTGACTCTTTCAAACCGCTGTCAGGCTCGGCACGGCGAGGGAGAGGGAGCTTTAGACGTTTTTAAATTCCTCTTCTGTCTCGGCTGCCATCAAACCCGAGTGAATGTGGGTTTGTAGTCATCATGAGGGATTCTTTAAGCAGTAAACACCACAAAATTCTGAAAAACTCCAGACAGTCAAAACAACCTCAGATTGACGTCAAATGATTTGGAGGATGATGGCCTTTTTTCTGTTTTCTTCTGCTGATTGGCTTCCCCTTTAATTCGATGGGTCCTGTTAACAGAATGAGTTAAATTTGGGTAAAGGTCTTGTGTTGCCACACGTTTTACTAGCAGGATTGCGGTTGATATTGACACTTATTCTTATTGTGTTAATAAACAACCCTTGTTTTTTATGTGATTTTTAGGGCTTTGTAAATATAAAGTCTTCTATAAAGCTATGTTTACACTGACACATTTTTAATTGGTGGCGGTCACTAGCCGGGTGCGAATTCAGATTATGCGCAAAATAGGAATATGCAGCGTTTGCATCCAACGAGTCAAAGAGAAGAAAATCATCACTTCCTATAAATGGCACTAAATATAATCATTTTCATATATAATAATTACTTGCGCACCAAGAAAGCAGACAAAACACAATAAATGCATTGCTTTCATGGATACCTGCTGTTTGGGAAAGCAGTCGTGACAGTTCTGAGAGGCAGTTACAGAAATACTTTGACGACTTTGCTCAGGCATTTATGAATGACCATAACAATACTTCAGATGCTTTGCAACAAGATCAACTCTGGTTAGTTAAGTTACATTTTTGTAACTTGTAAAGAAAAGTTTGAACTTTTTGGAGGAATTTATTCAGCAAATGCATTTTAATCTCCCATTATTTGCATTAACCCTTTTTCGGAAAAAGAAAAAACACCAAGTGAGCTTAGTCATAAAACGTATTTTACATTTTATATATTTTTTTTACATTTATTCTGGGACAAAGCAACTCAAAACAGATAGGGTCACAAATATTATGACTAATGTTAGTTAACATTTTAGCTAACATGTGTTTGTTAATGCTGTTAAAGACATCACACGCCACAAAGTTTATTAGATAGATAAATGTACTGTTACCTCACAAGCAGGCGAGTATAATCATCGAAAATATTTAAAAGATATTAATTAATGTTCGAGAATTGCATTTAGGAACATTCTTAAGAACCTCCTATAATTTATCCTAATAACAATCTTATATTTTGTCCTTATATTTAGAGAATCTGGCCCCTGATGCCAGAACTTGACTTCTTAAAGCTAATGATCTAAAACCTTAAAGAATTATAATATGTATATATCTATATATTTTAAATTTTAAGTAATTTGTAGTCTATTGCTGTAGTCTTTCAGCATCTTTTTTTACACCAGCATGCAGATATTCTCAAAGTTTGCTTAAAGAGTAAGTAACATATGATTTTTAAGGTCCTACTTTGGTTTATGGAGTGTCCAACAACAAGTTTATGTACATAGAATGAGTAAAGACACTATTAAGTCGTAATAATAGGCACTTATTCTTGCCTTACTTCTTGACTGACTCTCAAATGATTCGTTCGTCGATTCATCTGTCTAATCCCCTCCTATCCGTTAGCCTAGTGTCATGTGATTGGCCAAATGGTGTAGTCTGTTGTGATTGGTCAAACGCGTTCATCATATGTGGCAAATATAATGCCTACCATCATTACTGGATTACGGTTTACAGGTGGTTGGATATTATATACAGTGTATAGATAGAGATGGCGGGGATTTTATCTTACCAGTTTGAGCTCCAGTCTGACGAAGAAACATCCGAAGACGATAGTAGATAGACATCACGAATGAGCGACAGTGTTTGGAGGAGGAGAGTGAAGTTTTTGCGGCAGTTCCAGCAAAACGTAGTCGGGGATTATTTCTAGTGACGTAGATACGCAGCGGTTAGAGACTCGGACTAGGTCACGTTTTGTTTGCGTGATTCAGAGTCGACTCCCTTTTTTACAAGCCAATAACATTGTTATTCATTCACCTTCGGACTTACAACTTGGCAGACTGCTTACTTTCAAACACGACAACATAACACACTGCATCAAATGTCATTTTCATGATCTTATATTACTCACTCTTTAAGTAACAACATGAACTTTTAACACGTATATGCACTTAAAAAATATATATTGTTTCTCTTCTGGGAAAATGGGACGAACATTTTCAGGACTCATCAAAAATGAGAATGTCCGCTTCCCCTGCTTTCAGGCTAGCAAGAGCAAGTAGCGAATCTCTGGGTTGTGATGTAAACTAAACACTGTTGGCTAATATATTAACAAATTTCATATGATTCCCAACTAACTGTTTCAATAGGAAATACACCAAACAGGGCTGAACTTCAATTTATCAAACCATTTCATGGTACAATTTGAACCGTGTGACGACCACTACTGTTCACTTGGTAATATGAAGATGCATATGACCTTGGTATCGCATAACACAGCTTGAACACGTAGGAAGTCTATATTCAGCACACAATGCAGATGTTATCTAATAATAACCATTGCTTTGATGTAGCCAAGAGTGAGTAGGGAAATCGCCGGTGCGCCCTTACAGAATTAATGTATGCAAGCCACATTCACTTTGTATTGTGTGTGTGTTCTAGAGATCAGACTAATGAGAACCTTTGGGACTCTTGCTTTCTTTCTCAAAAGAGGGACATCCTCTGTGCTCCCACTCAATGACATGCACTGACTCATTAATACACTACTACCTGATACAATCGCTGTTTAAGAATGCTTATTGGGTGTTAATATATTTAATAGAAGTACATGTAAGGGAGGACCATTGTAGATGCAACACGTGTGTATATATTAAGATGCATGGAGTGGTAAGAGCCGTGTGTCAGACATAATGAGGCCAACTAATGGGGCTTATTATATAGATGAGATATCTTGGGATAAGAGTCTTTTAGTGCCCCTCATTAATATCAAACCTATAGTATTCCCACAGTTCGTTCTTTTCCCAGTCCCTTCCCTCTTATTTTTTCTTTTCTCAGCTCGACCGTGTCTCATACCCCCGAGTTCATTAATATACACGCACGCACTCAAATGCCACCTGCAGACGCACACAGCGTATAGTGTAGGATGTGTATGAAATATCTTCAAATTATGATAAATAATTGCAGCTTTTGGCGGAGTCTGTGAAAGGCAGCTTATCGCTTTAAATGTGGCGACCCCAAAGCAGTGAGAATGACAAAAAAGAGATGCGCACAAGCTATTAAAAATCAACATGAAAATAAAATAATTGACCCTATTTACTTTAATGCAAATTATAGGTCTTACTTGGAACCATCGAAATGTAATTGTGATGCACTTCTAGTTTTTTCACCTGACGTCTCCAAGGTCACTTATGTTTCTATCCGTATGTGCCAGCATAATTGGTTTTAAACTGCAGTTCAGACCTGGTTCTTTTTTTGATATGGCAAGCTGACTTCTTACAGTCCGGTTACTACCAACTTGATAGTTTTCAACTTTCAAATGTGCTTTTCCTATCTGAAATGGAAATGCAGTGCACACCAACAGACCACAAGGGCTCAGGTGCAATACAAAAATAAAGTCAATCTAAATTGTTTAAATTTGTAATGAATGAAATAAATGAAATACATATATTTTTTTAGTATACATTTTGATTATTCGGTTTAGATTTTCTATCTGAAATGTGCCACAGTATGGCGGAACTGTGTTGGATATGGGTGTTAGGCCATTAGACAGTAGGTCAAAATTGGAAGTATTACAACATTTTATGTCATTATACTGTATGAATATTGTCACATTAATATTTTTGGGAAAAAGCAGATTGACCAACATTCAGAACTTCTGATTTGGCCAGAACTAAAAGTGCAAAGGAGAGATGAACCGATACTAAATTTCTTCACCGATACAGATTCTGAAGATTTAATGAATTTCTCTTAACTTTCTAAATGTTATTTATTCATTTAACATCTATTAATATTGAACATCTAATTGGTGATGTTTATTAACATTTTCTATATACAGAGCACAAATTCATTGCATCCTGTCCTGTTTTGATTGACAGGATATATCGGCCCTGATCATTGACTGGTTTTAAACTATCAACCGATAGTACCAATATCGATTATTGGCTGATATATCGGTGCATCTCTAGTGCAAAGCAGTGGTCCAATGTACATCACAGTGAGTTTTTTGTTTATACAGTGTAGGTTTATTTCTAGTGTTGCCAACACACATATAGTTGTGTGTTCCTGTGTGTATTGGACCTCTTGTACTGGAACACGTTTAATCCTCACATGAATCCAGCCAGGGCTGATGGGTTTTAAAATACTCACAACACTTCCAGACCCTCCCAACAACATTTACACAACATTGCCCAAACAGATGGGTGTTTGGCAGTGGCACAACCCTAAACTCAAAGCTGCCCGCAGGCACAGATGATGCCCACACACCTGGACACACTTGTTGTTCTGCTCTCGGGAAGCGGGCATTTTCAGGACAAGCCGCTCTGACAACAAAGCTGCTAACACACAAACGACCGCCACATGGCAGACGAGGCCTGGGGGCATTTCCACTTCCAATGAATTTTCACTAGAAATAAATGTTTTAGGTTTAGAATCTCTTGGAAGTGCAGAAGTGAGGTCTTTAATCTGCGGCAGGTCACACTTTCAGCCAAAGACTGTTTTATTCCAGGGATCATTTGTATTCCAGTCTAAATTGGACACACCATAGCTGCAGATCAGAGCAAGGTGTTTGGGTGGGGAGACGAAAGATGAGAAAGTGTTTTGTTAACGGAACACTTTGAGTTAGCGGCGCTGTATAGGTGTTATAGTTTGAACACATGAAGTGCAAAATCTTATCCTAGATCAGTTTCTTTCTATAGATCACCACTTTTAGTTTTTAATTACACAAAAATCAGACTGATACTATTTTTGTAACAGGTTTCAACTGTAGTAATTTTAAAACTTGCTCGATAAATTATCGTCCATATCTGTATCGGACGATAAATGTTATAAATGCGATATGTATTATTGCCGATAAGTAATAAATGATTTCCTCTGGTTAAACCACTTTAGCTGCACACCGCTCACAGTTAAAATACAGCACAGTCTGTATTAATCATCCACTTACTGCTATTAGCAAAGCATTGTTGATGTAGATATTTATGAATGTGTAAATTGAATGAATACATGGTTAAAAAGACATGTTGAATGGCCACATTTCACATTGCGTGATCTTGCGTGAAAATTCAGAAGTTTAACGTTAAACTTAAATGCAGGGTGCAGGTGGATGCTGTCGTGGATAATGACATCCGTTAATCATCCGTTAACCATATTTCAGCAGTTCTTCTGTGTCTCTTCGCAGCTTTTGTCCAACAACAAATATCTCTCTCTGAAGGGTCCATCATGACAAGTTCCCTTCAATATATGATGCCAAACATGCGACGCGAATAAATATACGCGGAATATTTGACAATTAACAGATTAACGAAACGAAAGGGAAAAAAGGAAGGAGATGACAGAGCGCATCCTGTAAGTTTTCTTTATTTTACAGAAGCACATTATACTGCTTTTAGTGCAAGTGTGCACGACTTGAAGTTGCTAACTTTGCATTATCTAATGATGTAGTCATAGTCATATCTGTTTGACCATAAATCATCACAGAGTTTTTTAAGTATTTATAAGTAACATCTAAAATGATTGCGTCGACGCATGGTGTACACACAATTTTCCAGCATCTCAAACTTGACAGCCTGTTCATTACCAAAATAAAATGGTTATTGCCATTATAATTATTATACGAGCTTTTTAATAAAATATATGCACGCAACAGGTCAGCACGAACGTTTGCCATTAGCGCTTGAAATTAAGCCCTGCTTTTGCAGCTGTAGATTCAGTCAATAGTGCTGCAGAAAAAAACACTGCATATATCAAATATGCAGTTATGAAAGCTAAGCGACGGAAGGTTTCCAAGATTTCACAATAGGTTATCTGAATGAAGGCCTGCAATGTTGTTATTATCAGATCAAGCTGTTAGATAGAGCAATTCTGCAATCTCTGCTTCTGTCACCTTCTCTGATTACCTGCTAAACCCAAGCTGATGTAATTGCGTGTGTATGTGTGTGAGGTAAACTCTTTCAGACCTGCATGAAGCGCCGCTATTGACCTGACATTTAATCCATTAATGGACTGGTCAAACGTTTTTTCATCCACTGTTACATGAACTTTCTCTCCAGACGTGCATACACACATCTGTCGCTTGGACACACTGAGCCAGAAACATGCCCACTACAGATTCACACTGTAATAGGTTTTTTTTAGCTGATGCCTATATTTAGAAAGGAGACAAGGTGATGGTGGAAATGAGAACAAATAATAGGTGTGCATGAAATGAAATTGAATTTATTTTTTCACAACATTTACTTTCAATTCACCTTAAAACAATGTCAATAATCTCAAAATGGACCAAAAGTGAGCGATTCATCAAACTGGTCAATTCTTTATGACCATCTTTTATATTCCAACAAATGTGACCATGGGCCACAAAACCAGTCATAAGAGAAAATAAAAAACGTTTATGCATCGTCAAAAAGCTGAATAAATAAGCGTTCTATTGATGTATGGTTTGTTAGGATATGGCAATATTTGTCTGAAATACAACTGTTTGGAAATCTGGTATCTGATAAATATTGAGAAAATAAAAAAGTTGTCCTTGAGGCGCTGTAGCAGGCCTTTGCTAAGAAGAAACAGGTTTGTTTTAACGCTCTCTATTAGCTTACCACTGTAAAGACATTGTGGAGTGTGGGAGAAATTCTGAGCTTTACAAAGATACCAAACATGGGGGGTAATTCCCAAAGAGCGGGCAGCAGCGAGTGAACTTTGTAGGCGTGCTGCATCCACTTACAAAAAATATTTTTTTTTAAATATATTTACGGTAGGAAATTTACAAAATATCTACATGTAACATGATCTTTACTTAATATTGTAATGGTTTTTGGCATAAAATAAATAATTTTGATCATTTTGACCCAAACAATGGATTGTTGGCTATTGCTACAAATATACCCGTGATACTTATGACTGGTTCTGTGGTCCAGGGTGTTTTTGCATTCAGTTATGAGATATGTATTAGTGATGCATCTCATTGTTTGTCCTTCCTGCCCCTTACAGGCATTTTAGAAACAAAGCGTCTGGAGATCATCCACACCCGAGATCCCATCCAGCAGTCACTCGGTGGCGCCACCTACTATGCAGCAGATCTGCCCATATGGTGGCAGGTGCCTCAATACATCCTCATTGGCGTCAGTGAAATCTTCGCAAGTATCGCAGGTAGGTGGTCCTGAAGTTTTGACATCTGACACTTAACTTTCCAAAAACCTTCTGAACGACTTGCGCACCTTCACACTCAGATCTTCTAATAGGCTTTTCACACCGTGCTTAATGCTGGTTTTATATGTCATTTAACCCTTTGTTAAGGTCTTTTGTAACGCAGGGTTAAACTGGTATTTTCCCATTAGCAAAAGTGTATTTTTCATATCTTGCCTGTTTGAATGCGTATTTCTTTGAACGCACAACAAATACAAATTGTTGGATACTTATGCCTCTAATGATTTGCCGACCTGCTCATGTAATTCTAGATTAGTTTGTCAGGCCGGGTCAAGCAATACTGAATAGGTGGTGATATGTAAATGTTGTATGGGAATGTTTTCATGGTTCTCGTGTGAATACCATATGATTTCTGAACGACCTGTTTTTGCAGCTTTGCTTCCAATAATGGTCTGGGTGAAGCAGAGAGAGAGAGTGTGTGTGTGTGAATATTAAAGGGGGTATTGGTTTATTAATCTTTTAAAACCAATGTGCAAATCCATTTTTTTAGGAGGACTTTTTATTTTACGACAGTAATGATAATCTGCTCATGTTTTTGTTTCTTATATATAGAAATGCTTACAAGCAAGATGTCTATGCATAAATGAACTGGTCATTGTGTTGTCCTCCAGCTCTCGGTCTCTTCCGTGTACTGTAGAGTTTTTTCCGTAGGGTCATTCATCTGTCCTAATGACCGCGCTAATCAATGCATGTCCTTTAAAAACTGCAGTCAACTCCTCTCCGCCTTGCCTTTGTGTAGCAGCTCTTGTCCAAACCGTGGCTGAAATTGCTTGGTAAGGAATCCGTGGCCGTATCAATCAGCGCCGATCGATCAGCACTTGGCGATACATTATTCCAGTTGCGCATTTAAGATGGCCGGGGAAAAACATCTCGCTCCTGCTGGAATACAAGAAAGTCTAAGAAAGCTAGTGGGCTAGAGATGAATAAGGAAGAAGATGAAAGGAACGAAATCCCTTAACGCAAAGTTTGGTAGAAACATTGCACATAATGCAGTATGGACCCACTCCTATTACCTGTGTCTGCGACTGCTGCTGAGATCTGCAGTAGTTGCATTAATTCATGTCATGATGAGAATTGCAGGAAACTTTCCAGATGCACCAAATAATTGGTACTTACTATTAGGATGCATACTGTACTTTATTGCAGTTTCACAGACAAGGCTAGTCCCGGACTAAAATGAATGTTTGAGCTGTCTCAACAAAAAATAACTAGGTCGACGTCTTAAAATACAGATGTGGAGAAAATTAAGAGAGCGTTCCAAATTTTCATTTAATCACCATTTCAAGATGTATTGTGACCATTCTAGTCCAGTGTTTGTTGAGTTTTAGTCTCAGCCTCGGACGTCATGCCTACGGACCAGTTGGCTAAACGTCTTAACTTAATAATCATTGTTGTTTCTATTAACTTTTGACACGTTCATGGATTTACACCGGTCTGTTGCTGCGGGGACATTTCCACACAAAAACGAAACGGGATCGGTTGCTTTACCTGTCTGTCATATGGCCTCTCGGGCGGGCCTTGGCCAAAGAAAGCGGCGATAAGTTCCAAAACCTCAGTATGAAGGTCTGGCTACACGAGACTAGTTGAATTTCAACACAATCAAACCTCATGAGTGACTTATCCAACAGCAATGTGAAAGACTGACAGCATGACAAGACACATTAAAACTGTGATCAAAATCAAGGTATCACACAAATATTTTTTTTAACTTTTCTTTAATACATATACAAATATGACTGTTGCATTGCTTAAAAGTGAATATGAACTTGTTTTCTTTTTAGTATTCGAGGTCTGAAAAAACACAGAGCCTCTTTTCTGTTATTTCCACCTGTTTTTATTGTCTGCAAATAAATGCAAATAGAAAGTGGGAGAAATAGTGTTAGTAGTTCACAGAATGAAACAAAAATGATCATTTTATAAAAATAAATAGTCAACTCTAAGTCAATTTTAATAAAATCATTTTATAAATTCAACTCAAACATCCTAAATGAACTAAGGCTTAAGGTAAACCTTCTCTGGGAAACCGGCCTTAAATGTACGACACAATACATTAAATATTTCAAATATGCAATGTATTATAACAAAACTTGTAATATACATTAAGTTCAATAATAGAGATTTTCTCGGTATAGAGAATTAGCATTTTCATGCCTTTGATTCCCTTTGGAATTTCCTATGGGTAGTAAAATAAGGTCCACGTGACATGACTTTACTTCTTTATTTCTAAAGTAAATTACACAGTCAATTCACCCGAAATGTGAATTTCCTGTAAGTGATCTCATGACTGAACGATATTATTACATTGATTGAGGTCTTGTACTGATTGAAGACTTGTACGACTCACAGTTCAGATAACTGAATCAGAAAGCCGCTCTGAAAAATTCAACATTGACTCCAAATTATTCAGCAAACAAATGAGCATTTGCTGGTTTTGCGGATCGTTCATGACCATCCGTTTAAAAGAACCACCTCTTTGTTCTCTGAACAAGCGAACAGCACTGAGCCCAGGTTTACTTGTGTTAGTGTGCACCGATCTCTTTGTGTTTACCTCCCCAAGAACACAATTGCGTCCATTTACAACCCCAGCTTCAAGGTTGTGGTTGAATATTCCTGTTTTCTTTTTAAGTACACACACCACACCAGCAATTTCACACCCATTTCTGCACACAGAGTAAATCAAAGCCTGTGCCGTCCCCCCTCTTAGCCTTTAAGAACCAGCAAGACTAAGAAGTAGCATTTGGCCAAGGCAGGAAAAACACTCTCACCTCATACTGAATTGTAAAGAATATACCTGTAGTAGTAATGATTACTGGATTTCTCCTCGGGCCCTTAAGAACGGGTGTTTAAGATTAAATTGTTACCCAAGGCTTTTGATCCTTCAAATAACAAGACCAAAACCTGTCAAGGTCTTTTATAAGAACATTAAAGCCAACGAAAAAGGAGTTCGCTCTATAAAAAACACTTTTGTTTTTTCCTTTAAGGGATAGATTGCCCCAAAAATTCTGTCATCATTTGTTTGTTTAAAGAGCCAGTCTTTTGCTGTTTTTGAAGCTTTGATTATTTTTTGGGGTGTTTAAAAATGGATGTTCATGTTTCTAGTTTAAAAAAACGCTTTATATTTCACATATTTCAAGTCTATTGTTCACCGCTGTCACTCTTCTAACAAAACGACTGGATTTCTTCCGGTCTATATAAAATCCCTCCTTCCGAAACGCTCTGATTGGTAAAGGTGACCAGGTCTGTCGTGATTGGTTCCCCGCTTACAGCGTGTGTGTGAAGATGTCCCAGCCAAACCATATCAGCGAGCTTCCGCTTCTCAGGCTGTTGTGATTGGTTCCCCGCTTACAGTGTGTGTGTGAAGATGTCCCAGCCAAACCATATCAGCGAGCTTCCGCTTCTCAGGCTGTTGTGATTGGTCGGTCCCCCTCTCAGTGCACGTGTATTCATGAACTTTGGCTTTTAGCAATAAACTGTAACAATGGCGTCAACTTCACTTCATCAGTTAAACACATGCGGATCCATCGAAGTGTAATGAAGGTCTGCTAGTTCATGTGCAAACGTCAATCTTTGTTAGAGATCGCAATTTTTCCCCTACTATGGGGAGAGAAATTACACCATACCGATTGGGTCAGACCGGTTATATTAATTAACACTAATAACAGAAGCGTTAGTTTTGCCTTTTTATTAGGGCTGTCAAAAGATTAATCGCGATTAATCGCATCCAGAACATAAAATATGTCTATGTTCTGTGCATATTAATTATGTTTTTATAAATACAAACACATACACATGTATACATTTACATGTGTATGTAAATGCACATGTACATTTATTTACATGTAGAAATTATATATAAATGTTTAATCATTTTTAGATTTTTCTTAAATATATGCATGGACCAAAATTATTCTGCACAGCACACAGCACAAATGGATGCGATTAATCGCGATTAATCGCGATTAATCTTTAGACAGCCCTACTTTTTATATTGACCTAAGTTAGATAATAAAACAAGCAGATTGACTAGGAGACATTTGCAAGCAAGACTTCAAATGACATTTCATAGAAGTATTTTAGAGGCAGTACCGAACCCTCAGGGCCCTTTAGGCCCTCTGTGATGACCTAAACTATCTTAAAAAACTATATTTGAAAACTTTAAAATATTATTTTCAATAAAAGTCGTCCGATTTTCCCTATTAGATATGTATATTTGCGACACGTGAGATTTCCAAGTCTCACGAGAGTAATTCAAGATCACGGAGCAGTCGCAGTTCTGCAATGTCATACGCTGTCTGCGCAGCCTGTGCATGCTGACAAAAGTCGAACGTGTGCTTACGTCGTGCGCCTCAATTAGCACAGAGCTGGCTGACACTACAGTTAAACAATGAGATTAATTTGAGTGACAGTAAAACTGACCAATCATATCATCTTTCTAAACGGGCGCGCTTTGTTTTTGCTAACTTTCCGCCATCTGGGGGGTTGTTCACCAGTAATCTCGTAAAGCGGAAGAAGCACATGAAGCAGGTTCACCAAGAAGTGTTCCAATGTGGAAAACCTCTTTTAAAAGTGTATGAACTTTGTCATCAAGTCTCAGAAAAAGGAGAAAAGCTGATAAACGTTGTTCAAAACAAGTAATTTGAACATCAAATTGTTATTTATGATTTATCAGCCCGCCGTGTCTCAATTCATTCTGGTTGCTCATGTGAGCTTAATTTGAGACGAGTGATTTTGACTGGTCAGTCTTAAATTTAACATTGTGCATATTTGCTGTTATTCTGCATAACAGTGACATTTTATCAGATAAATGTTAAATTGACTTCGGTCAGTTTCATACGTTTAGTTCACTCTAACTTAACGTTACTAGTTTAATATTAAGATTTATTATAATCAAAGTTTATTCGCTGGTGAATCTCTGTCTACTAGAGTAGGTTTTCTTTGCTGAGAGCACTCTCATGAGGAAACGCTTTTTAAACTGGTATTGTGTACGTTAGTCTGTGATGGTTTTACGATCAGATTGGGAGGCAGTGTCGGTCATGTGTGTGTGCAACCTGGTCCATTATTCCGTTGAAGAGCACATGCGGCACGCTGATCATAATGCATATGTGTTATAATGATTTGTATTGCGTGTTATTTTGGTGATAACTGTCTTGCCGTGCTGTTCGGCGTTCCAAGTCTGGAGTAGCTTTATAAGTGTATTATGTGGTAATTGTGATGGTATAATGGTGTATGCGCACTTCTATAGGAAAGCACAGTAAGATAAAATAAGGTTAAGTGTGTTGATTTAGACACACACAATATCAGTGTATTACACAGAACAGCTTTCACAGCCGATGTTAAAGTCATGGAAGCTGTTATTTGACCGTTATCTTAGAATGTGTGATGCTGAATTCTTATTACCAGCTGTAGGACTGTGATGAAAGTAAAAGCGCGAAGCTCAGTCAAATGTTTACAATCTCTGATAACCAAACGCTACTCCAGCGGCTCTTCCTCTTCTCGTGGAGATGGTGGTCTAGTGGGTTAAACCACTGAACTGGTAAATCAAAAGGTTGCTGGTTCGATCCCAGCAGCCACCACCAGTGTATCCTTGAGCAAGACACTTTACTCCACGTTGCTCCAGGGGGATTGTCCCTGTAATAAGTGCACTGTAAGTCGCTTTGGATAAAAGCGTCTGCCAAATGCCTAAATGTAAATGTAATGTAATGTTCTCTAAGGAAGACCACGCCCCTTTTTGGCATATTCCTTTGAGCGGAGGTTTTTCAAAAACTCAGAATAGACATCATGTACCCGGCAAGTAGAGGGCTGTAGTCCGATTCCAGCCGTTCTCTGTAGTCCTTAAAAGCGTATTCTGTTAAAGACAATATCTCGCTTGGCACTGAACTTTGAGCTTTATCATTTTGCAGATATTGTTTATGCTCTAACAGCAACATTACACACTAACTAAAGGTTGAAAATTGGAATCACGGGGAATAGCCGTTTTAAAACCTGTACAGTATATGACTGTTTTTCTGTGGAACACAAAACATATTTTGAGAAATGTATTAGTGGTTTTGTGTACATGCAATGGGGTCCTGTGTTATTTGGTTGCCAACGTTCTTCAAAATATCTTCTTTTGTTCAATGAGGTTGAATAAATGATTTTTAATGATTAAAGATTTTTTTTGTGTGAATCCCTTTAATAATGGTCTGAGGTGCTTCTATTTCCCCTGAAACCCTTTCTCCTCTTGGAAACATTTAGCAAGACACGCCTCACGTTTGTGCTTCTCAGCCAGAGACGTCCTAACACACTTTTTCTGTTCATACAGCGGCTCGCTCTAAAAGCTCGCTCTACTTCTGTCTTTTTCTTCTTTCTTGTGGGGATAGTGGCTGTCCCTAACAGTTAACATCTTCATTTCATTTTTTATCTCCGGACCCAAAAAAATTGAAAGGAAAAGGCACAGCGCTGTTGCAATAATATGTCCACAGTGGACGTAGCGGCCCCTGATTGAATTTCCAGAATGGGGAGATGGGGAAGGCTGAGTGTAATCTTTCCGCTCTTCCATCACGTCTCCAGGGGTTGGAGTATTGTGAAAAGATATAAGACGCTATCTGCACAGGCACTTTTTAAACCTGAAGAGAGCCATCAAGCTATGAGAATCAATACCAGAGGCAGCCTGACGCTTCCTGATCACAGCCAGCTGTGAAATGATAGAGAAATTGGAGAGGTGCGAAGACGGCATCACAAATATTAAGATTAAAGACGCTGAATAGGATGTCACCCAGTGGAATGATGAAGACGAGTTTTGTGTGCCACATTTGTTCTCATTTTCTTGCATAAGCCACGTTACTTGAGCACGAATTGGTTTGGAAGACAGACGAGGCCAGTGATCAGCCTGAAGCAGTGCTGCTCTAACAGCAAAATTGTGTAAAATACAAAACCTGTGACATTTTAGTTTTGCATACCATTTTGTCACGTTAAAGGGATAGTTTATAAATGTCTTTATTCTGTTGAACACGAAGGAAGATATGAAGGATTTCAGTAGTTCTGGAGCACTACTGACCACCATAGTAGTTTTCTTTCCTACTATGGAAGTCAATAGTGCACAAAACAGTTTTATCACAAACATCTTTCCAAGTATCTTTCTTTGTTCAGCAGATTGCACCGATGAGCTTTAGCGACGCCAGGGTCGGCAGACTAATTCCCGGTCGTGGTGTTTTGGCTTAACAAAGGGCTCAGCAATGTAAAAAGGATCTGTCATATCGCTGATATATTACTTCTTTTTTTATTTAAAAAACACCCAAATTTGCCAGCCAAAAATCTTTTTCCCTTGCAATGTTATACGATCGGAATTTAGTCTCCTGACTCTGCGGTCCCAAAAGCTCACCGGCGCCATCCTGTGCAACTAGCAAATTGTCATTGATTTTTAATTACAATTTTATGAAATGAATTTTTGTGTTATAAATTTTGGTGCACCTCTTTCCTTAACAGTGGTTCAAGGCACATAATAAACGACGGTTTATTATAAATTATTTATCCATGCAGGTAATTTTTTATTTATGTGCTCTTATAATCTTTCATTAAAAGCATTAATATACCTCTCTCTCCAATATCTGGCACAATCTACTGAATGAAAAAGGGTCCAAGAGCACTACAAAGATATCATTAATAACTGTCCACTTCATTTTGTGTCTTACAAATACATTTGATAGCTTTTTGGGAGGAGTTAAACTTATTTCATACTTGTTCATGAAAGAATTGTTTCCAATTTGGTGCTTTGTGTTTTTTTGTGTAGTCCCCACTAACCGTTATTGCATCAAAATGACCGCACAATGGAAATTTCTCCTTTTGTGTAGAAAGTCATTGCAGTTTGGGATGAGTATAAGTAAACAATGACAGCATTTCATTTTAATGAACTACTGATGTGTTCTGCTTTAAGAGTGATGCTAGCATGCTAATTCAGAAGATTATCCGGAAGCTCGCCCACAGGACAATCATCCATTTTACGAAACGAAATATCTTGGCAGAAGCTTGTTTTGGGGTAAAAGAACTCTTCAACTCCTTTAGGCAACCAGACTAAGATTTAATGTGACTTCAGCAGCAGCTAAACACGGGTTTATCTTGAAGAACTTCACGTCTGTGCGGCAGTGTGCTGACACACTTTCATAGTCTACCAACTCTCCATCTCACCCCAGGTCTCCAATGTCCCCGTCCTCCATGAAATGCAAATGTCTCCCGATAGCACGGAGAACCCTTAAAAATTAAGCCTAGACGCTCCGTCTCAACCTCTGGGGAACCTACGGGAAATCGGATGACGAGAATTTGACAAATGTCTCTGGAAATTTCCCTCCTTTGGCCCTATTCTTTTTGAATAAATCCTCTTTAATGGAGTTCACTGCCAGCTCGCTTTGTCGCGGGCCGTCCGGCGACAGCGGAAGGCGAGAGTTGATTCAGGAGTCTGATTTTTCACACTTTTGTGAAGGCAGGCTTGCGTGCGCACACGTGCCACCTGCAGAGATTAGATGTGTGTACTTTGGTTGGGGGGACAGACCTAAAACCAGACAGAGCTTTTTCTCCGCTGGGAAGTTTAATTATATATGTCTGTCTCCAAAACATGTTAAAGGCTAATGTTGTTTTCCAAGAAAGAAATATCGACCACTGCTTAACTCGGCGAGGGAAAAAAAAAAAACGTTGTATTGCAAATGAAAGTTGCTTTTGAGTGTTTGAATAATTTAGCTCTGAAGCTAGAAAAGGTCAGCTTTTATTTTTTAGTTTTTGCTTCTTTTGTGTGATATTGCGCGAGGCCGTGTCATTAGACTCTTGTTGCTATGCTCACAGCATTAAGATTTACGTTTTTTTCATTCCTCTTTTAACCCGCGTGTTCTTACTGCTGCTTAAAGAATAAAACAACGCCCGTGGAGCAGTGGTCAGTTATTTTTCAAGCCTATTAAGATCTCTTTCCGTGACTCGCGTCAGGGCTTCAATGGAGGCGTCATGCACCGTTCTGACCTCCACAAGAAAAGTCTCACGGATAGCTTCACAGAAGGGTGGTTTTATGAGGCTGCAGCGTACAAAGAAAGAGTACACATGCGGAACACAACAGGAGATCATTTAATTAATTTCTGCTTGGTTGAAGTCAGTACAATGGCATTACATTATGACTCACTTTAATGCTTAATAAAGCACCCACGAGTGTCAGCAAGAAACTACGGTGCGGCTCACCAATCATTTTTTCGAATGCTAACATCGGTTTTGGTGAACACTTGTAGTTACACACATACATACTGAGACTCTTGGGTGCTTTATAGAGGGTTAAAGAGAGTCATAATGTACCTCTGTTGTATTTAATTCACCCAACTATATATTTAATTCAAATCACTTCAATTCAATTTCATTATTTTCATAATTTTGCAGTGTTGGCAGGCAGCTTTATATCAATATAGATCATTGGTTCTCAAATGGGGGTACTGCAGGGGGTACGTGAGAGAAACTGACATTTAGGATTAAATAATGAAAATCAATCAATTATGATAATATTATTTTTATATGAAATGAGGACTACACAAAGATGCATAAAAAATGAATTAATTCGTTTAGATATAATAACTGTTTGACTCTCATTTCACTGAATTTTAAGGTAAAATGTTGTTGTCTGGTCAAGGGGTACTTGGCTTGAAAAAATCGTAAAAAGGGGTACTTAAGTAAAAACATTTTGAGAACCACTGATATAGATTGTAGTAAAAGAAATGTATTAAGCCTTAAAGGTCCAGTGTATGAAATTTAGTGGCATGTAGTGGTGAAGTTTGCGAATTGCAACCAACGGCTCACTCCACCACTCCACACAGAACTAAGATATCGTCATGTTTTTCTTTGCTAAAGGAGATCATGTATTTATGAAACGCGCTCTGTAGAGCAGTTTGTCTATTTAGGGCTACTGTAGAAAAAACATGCAGGTAAGGGTATCTGTGGTGTATGTAGATAGAAATAGCTCATTACAGGGAAATAAAAACATAACACTTCATTATGTAAAGTCTCTATATACACCTATGAACGTGTATTAAGTTGCATTTCTCTCAATCGATCCTTCAAAAACCTCCACACAGCACCTTTAAGTATAGTTCAGCCTTGCAATGAATACTTTGTCTTATTTGTAAGCGCACACAGGTGTTCAACGCATATACATTGTCCTAGTCTAAAATTAATGTGAGAGCTGTCTAAACTGAAAACCACTTGCACTGACAAATCTTTAAATTCTTTTGTCTCAAAAGGCACACAAGTAATGCTTATTTGTAAGGCGTGTTTGTAAAACTTAAATTGAACCAATAAAGCACATCCCTCTCTGGTAAACCGCCCCATTGTGACAATTGCAGTACCTGTCCTGGCCTACAGGGTTCTCCAAGGAGCAGTATAGATGACAGAAACATCAAGAAATGGACAGACTTCAGCAATGCTTTGCCTTTTTTAGCTGATGGCGGATACTTGCATCAATACGTAATGAAAAGAAAATATATAAAAATGATTTATAGTATATACAGTCATTTTAAAATGAGATATTTAGTCAATTAGCATTAGTAGATTTATTGAACAAATTGTTATTGGTCAATGACATTTTTTTCATGTTGTGTTTCTCTTTTTGGGCATTGAATAATTATGTATTAATCTCCTTTTGTGTTTCGATGTTAAAAGTCAGTCTTACCAGTACATCATCGCACAGTATGCACTCTATAAATGCTGAGTTGTTATAACTCACAGATGGGTACATTGACATATTCTAGGTTAATTTAACAGTTTGGATTGTCTATATTTTACCCAACCATTGGTTGAAACAAGCCAGCATTTGTTAGATTGTCTAGTTTTACCTTTAAACCCTTCGTGACCTGGCCGCAATGTGGCACCTGGATATCCTTAGAGTTCACCATGATGGGTCACCTGTTTTTCGTTTTTGCAAAAGAAAGAAAAGCCAAAATAAGAGGTTTCACTATGTTTACAGTGCGTATTGATTTTTAATGGATGGGGTTGTTTTAATAGCCTTTCTTCAGCCCTTTGAGAAGCCTCCCTGACACAAACAACACTTGGAAAAGGTCAGGCGAACCTGTAGACAGCTGTAAACACTGTAATAGAGCAGCCACGTTCCTCCATATCTCTATCGAGTCGATTCTTTTTCCTCCGCCCCTTTCCTTCTCACGTCTCCTAATGATGCGTGTTGCTTTCAGAGAAGGTTCTTGTGAGGGCGTGAGCGTGGGATTTTGGGACGGGATTAGACGCTTGCTCTCTTGCAATGTTTGCCGTGTCCCTCTTCTTCTAAACTGTTTTAATGCTGCTCTCTCTCTTTCTCTTCTCTCTCTCGGTATCTATCCATCTATCACAGAGAAGATTCATGGCCTAACCGCACTCGGTAAACGAGTCTGACAGTTGTGCCCACAAGCCATAATTTTAAAAATGACAAGTTTGAGGCGCCATGAAATTATCAATGTCAGCCAGCAGGCAGCCACCACTCGGGGTCAAAGAAAGCGATTTGATCTCCTCTTCTTCTTCAGCATCCTCTGTGTTTCCTCAACTACTTTATCTTTTATTTCTCACACTCAGCACCCTCTCTCTCTCTCGCTCTGTATTTCTCTCTCAATGAATATTTAGAGATGTGTGCTGATTTTGGCACTTGAGTAGGTGTTTCAGAATCGTGTTCGCTGCCAGGCCTTCAGCTGAGTGTTACGGGTGTATGGACACACACCTTCAGACATAGCGGTTTAATCCCACTTTTTGGCTGATGTCTATGAAGCGGTTTTGTTGTCTGCTGTGTAGAGATGTGTTACACAGTGTAACGAATTTAATCAGTTTCAACGCAAATTCGATGCCTTTTTTTGCTAACCGACTGCAGTTTAACTTTACCAGATATACATGGTGAATCAGTTCTGGGCTAGTTAAGTCATTGTCATTCTTTTTGATTCAAACATCTCCTTATATGCACACGGCTTATTATAAATGTACTCTTTATTTAACAAACATCACTATCTGTCTGACACAATTAACATTGTTAGAGGAAAGTGGGTGGTAAAAATGTTTGTGTACATTTTTATTTATTATTGTAGCAATTCATCGAATGATGAAGAACAGTTTTCCAGCCGGGCATATCAAATTCCAAATTTTTAAGAAAAGTCAGGTTACTGTAGTTATATGGGTTTTATTTCAACAAAGTTGTTACATTGCAAATTTTAAAACGGTCAAAATGACTGCCTTGGTAGTTCTAGTGTTAAAGGATTTGAATCATGTATTTAAGATGTTGTTTATTGATCTGTGCATCTGTTTGTGTTTGTAGGTCTGGAGTTTGCGTACTCTGCAGCCCCACGCTCGATGCAGAGTGCTATAATGGGCCTGTTCTTCTTCTTCTCTGGCATCGGCTCATTTGTGGGATATGGACTTCTTGCTATTGTCTCTCTTAAAGGCATCGGCTGGATGTCCTCACACACTGACTTCGGTAAGTCTTGTGTTTTATTGTTTGCAATACAATGTGTCCTCAGAGGTTGAATAGGGTTATACTTCACTTGTGGGAGATTTGTGGACGTCCTCATTTAAATGAATAAGGATAGGAAATATTTAAATGTGTACTACACATTTTAAAAATACTTTACAATTTTAAGTAGTTTTTTACTATGAATTACTATTATATATTTTTCCTGATTTGTGGCTTTAAAGAATAAGACCCTTAAAACCATAATAACATCTTTGATCTTTGAAACCAATGCTTCAATGCAAACAAGCTCAATGAAGTTAAAATAACCCCATAATCGACCAGTTTCACATTCCGTCTTGATGAAAAAATCAATGATGAAAGATGGTCCTGATCAGCATTCTGTTTAAGTGTGATTTATTGAAATTATTGCGAGCTGAAGAGTGGTCACAGCTCTAAAGCTCCTGTGTGGAGCGCATGTTTGCGCGGGGCACGTGTTGATGTGTGTATTGCGTGTGCGTGTGCACGCACAGAGGCTTGAGCGTGGTCATCTGTAACTAAACCTGTGAGGTGAGTGTCCATTCAGCCATTGTTTGCCTCAGTGTATTTGTTTATTTGTTGGTCCACTGAGTGATTTATGACGAGTATTATGTCTGTTGCCGTACGATACTTCTATACAAGCACTACAAGATACAAGCACGGTTATACAAAACTGTGCAGTATTGCTGCATTTATTGTGACTATAGATCTACTGCACTAGTGCAACAGTTTGCAAGTATACATCAAGACATGAACATTATTGCATTCTAAAAATGTTTCATCCAGTACATATAATTGCAGGTTTTAAACAAGCACAGAAAGTACTCTTGTTGGATCTTTTATGCTTGAAGATAACAATCAAAACAAATGATGTTTACGTGTCGGTTTTATTGTGCACAATTCTTCAGTGCACATTATCTTCTATAGACCGTTTCATCGGACGCGCGCGCGACCGACCCGCTGTTAACTTTCTGTTTGTGTTTGGCTAGTGTCTAATAAAATAACTATTTATTATTATTTTACTACTGTATAATAATTGTATTAAATAAATGATTTGTAAAATTTTGTAGTATGTTCATTTTATTAAATAAACAATTCGTAGAATGGCACCTGTAGTTTTGACGCTTTTAAAGAAACTGTATGGGAGATTGACATCTAGCGGTTGAACTTGGTATCACAGTCTAAATTCAAATTATTGGAGAGGCAAGATTAGCCAAGTAATGTTCTACTCGATTTCTTTTGATTGTTATCAGAAATAATCTACAGACACTCTTTTGTTTATGAATGTGTGCCGGAAGTTCAGTTGGGGTCACAAAAGAGTGCATGCGTAGTAATGTTTGTTTATGTTGTCAAGATGAAACCGTCTATAGGAAAATTGCTTGTTTTCAAAGTCTTTCGACATCTTTCGGCTGACGTTGTCAAACCCCCACAGGCAGAGAAAAATATTAACCAATAATCACGTAGCATGTTTCACCCCCTGCCACTTTTAATGATTATATTAAATTCAGAAAAGAAACGAAAAGACCACCCTACATTTCTGTTCCGTTTCAGTGAGGGAAAAATATGACAAGTATAGTTTTGTGTTTTATAGCACATTGCGTTTTTACATACTTTGCTTGTGATTAAAGTGCAAGGAAAAGGTAACCTGAGTGCCAGATCGTGTTTTAAGAATGTGTATGCAAATGAATGGCCGTGTCAGGCTAACAGCAGAAAGGGTTTGTAAATCTGTCTCTGCGGAGACAATAAATAGCACAGAGGAGACAATAGATGGATGCGATCTCCAGCGCAATGGCAGTTCAATGGTCCAGATGTACACCCACCCATTCTTTGTATCTGAGGTAAATGAACAGTTTACCCACAAACTGCCTCGGCGGCCATTAATACAGCGGCCTCAGACAGGTGCGAGGCATTTCTGCTAATGGCATCGGCGCGAGAGTGCGTGCGCATGTAAATCTGTCCTTTCATGCACGATTTGTTTGGCAAGCGTCATTGGGATATTAGAGTGGGTCTTAATTTGAATTATATGACACGTTTTTATTTTCTTTTTTTCTTTGTGCCACTTTTATTGGTAAGGTTAGAAAGGACTGAAAATGAGGGGAGGAGAGGGGAGGATGTCGAACTCAAGACGCCTCATTTATCTCCTCTTCTTTTAATAAAGAGAAAAGTCAAAGAGACAAACACGGGAACTCTTCGAATCCGAGTTAGATGCTCAGGTGTGTCCATTAATGACTTTGTGTTCAACAACAGGAACAAAGAGGTCTGGTTTTGTGGTGTTGTTCTGTAAAAAAAAATGTAACTTATACAATTAAGGTACCTGGCTGCTTTACTTAATTCAATATTACTAAACATAACAATTTTGCAATAAATAAATGTAATAACTAATATGTTTACGTTGAATTAACACAAAATTTCAAGGCAGCCGGGTAACGTTTAAACAACTTTTCAATTTTTACAGTCATATTCTTCAGCTACCAGCATAATGTTATTCTTTATCTCTGCTGGTTACTCTAAAACTGCTCTCTGTCCTTGTTTCCTATGCTGTTCCTCTGCAGGAAATGTAGAGAGAGAGAGAGAATTTATGCAGTATTGAGCCTAAAACACAGACACTATCCAAGCCTGTGGCGTGCCTGCGGATGCACAAACAGACTCCGGCTTATACGGGCTCAAGCGCCCAGGTATTAATCACTAGCCACAGGGTCTGATTACACAGCATTCAGCTCCATAAAACACACTCACTCGCACTTATTTTCCCAAATTTGATCACCCCCCGGGAAACAGTTTAGCTAATCAAACTTACCTCTCTGGTTGTGTGCGAGGATGAGTTAGAGAGACGCTCCGTTCGAAACCTGCAACGCTTGATGAAGGTCTTTAAAGCTGGAGGCCATCGGCAACAGTCAGTGCATCCTCGCTGGATCAGATCCTGATCGCTTATCAGCACAAAGACACCGCAGAGCTTCTGCTGCCCCCACAGGCGAGCAGGTGTAGTTCCGCGCTAATCCTTTGCTGCATTTGGCATGCTTAAAGGCAGAAGACAGATAGAAGGTACCTCAAAGAGACTTATTACCTTCCGCTTGCTTAGATCTTCTCAGTCTATTTCCGTTGAATCGGAGAGCGTTCAAGACTGAAGCTCGTCGGCCTGCACATGTTTAATGTTTACTGTTGACCTCTCCAACTGTAGTTGCAACCCAGAATACGTTTTTTCACGATCTTTGCACAAATTGCACTATAAAATTTAGATCTTGACATGTTAGCAAGCAGCGTTTTTGTGTGTCATGCGATGCTTGGAGAGAAATGGGCAGCACTGTGGTGTTGTTTTGCAAATTTCCTCTCCGTTGACCTTGTTGATGTTCACAACAAAATATTTGTTGTTTTTGTTGTTTCAGCCTAAAAAAAGTTACCCGGTTGCCTTAAAATGTTTAGTTGATTTAACTTGTATTCCCTGTATAAGCCTGGGAAATGTGCTTTCCTGTAGCTCAGTGGCGTGGCGCTAGCAATACCAAGGTACGAACCCAGGGATTGAACATACTTAGAAACAAATGTATAGTATAATGCAATAATATAAAAATATTTCAGTGGGCTGCTCAAAATTGAGAAAAAAAGATTTTTTTTATAAATATGCTATAAAATTAATTTAAATCACAGTGTTCAGCGTAAATGTGTACACCCCCTTTGAAAAGTAACATTTTAAACAATATCTCAATGAACACAAAAACAATTTCCATGATGTTGACAAGACTAAGTTTTATATAACATCTGTTTAACTTATAACATGAAAGTAAGGTTAATAATATAACTTGGAGAAAATACATTTTCAGTCTAACTCAAATTAGGGTGATGCAAAAATGAGTACACCCCACTGAAAGTCTCTGAAGCAAAGCTACATTTTAGACTACATATGTCTAATTTAACAAGAATTCAACCACAGGTGAGTCTAATTATTCATTACACAGGTGTCCAGCAGACAGTTGAATATAAAAGGCCCTGGTAATCTCAAGGTTGGACTACTGCAATGCTCTCCTTGCTGGTCTTCCTGCAAAGGCTGAGAAGCAGCAGCACGCCTCGTCTTCCAATAGCCCCCAGGCTCGTGAAGCAAAGCTACATTTAGACTACATATGTCTAATTTAACAAGAATTCAACCACAGGTGAGTCTAATTATTCATTACACAGGTGTCCAGCAGACAGTTGAATATAAAAGGCCCTGGTAATCTCAAGGTTGGACTACTGCAATGCTCTCCTTGCTGGTCTTCCTGCAAAGGCTATCAAACCACTCCAGCTGGTTTAGAAAGCAGCAGCACGCCTCGTCTTCCAATAGCCCAAAAGGGCTCACGTGACTCCCCTTTTCATCTCTCTCCACTGGCTACCGGTTGAAGCCCGTATCAGATTCAAGTCACTAATCTTCGCCTACAGGACTATCACTGGATCTGCACCGGCTTACTTTCACACCCTCCTGCACTCCTACACCCCATCAAGAACCCTGCGTTCAGCAAACCAGCAGCGTCTTGTATTGCCTTCTCATAAGGGCATTAAATCGCTCTCCCGCTCATTCTCATTCACAACTCCTTCCTGGTGGAACATTCTTCCTAACTCTGTCCGGTCACCACATCTCTCTCAACATTCAAAAACTACTTAAAACCCATCTCTTCTGTGAATACTTGACAGACAAATGAAAAACCAACAAAAAAGAAACACTAACCCTTTCTCTCAACAGGAAACTCAGCAAAGCTTTCTCTAGCTTTTCTTGAAACCAGTAACCTTGTAATAGCACATTTTGTATTATTGCTCCTGTATGACATATCGCTTATTGCTCCCTAAACTCTTTGTAAGTCGCTTTGGATAAAAGCGTCTGCTTACTGACTAAATGTAAATGTAAAAGGGTGTTAAACCCCTTCCCATTTCATGCTGTCAGCAGTTGCACCACATGGAAGAGAAATGTCACAAGACCTGAGAAAGAAAATAATTTCTTTACACCAAAAAGGTGAAGGCTACAAGAAGATCAGCAAAGCTTTAAATACAGTCAGAATACTGTAGCAAAAGTGATACAAAAATTTAAAAAGATGGAACTGCAACCATCACAGGAGTTAACACCTCGACAGGAGCGTCTTCTGATGAGAAGGGTTGAAGAAAAGCGGCATGCAAGTTCACTGCAGTTATCTAAAGTAGAAATCCAAGCCGAACTCGGATGACTATTTCCCGTGACACAATGCGGCATACACTGCAGAGAAATGGCATGGATGGCTGCCGTCCACAAAAGAAGCCTCTCTTAAAGCCCAGGCGCAAAAAAGCCCGCCTAGAGTTTGCCAGGGCCCATGCTGACAAAGATGAAGACTCCTGGGACTCTGTACTCTGGAGTGATGAGACCAAGATTAATGTATTTGGAACGCATGGCTTCAAAACTGTATGGCGTCGCAAAGGTGAGGAATACAAAGAAAAATGCATGATGCCTACAGTGAAACATGTGGGCAGTGTCCTTATGTGGGGCTGCATGAGTGCTGGTGGTGTGGAGCTCGGGGAGCTGCATTTCATTGATTGCATCATGAATTCACAGATGTACTGCTCTATACTGAAAGAGAAGATGCCACCCTCACTCTGTGCCCTTGGTCATTGTGCACTTTTACAACATGTCAATGATCCTAAACACACATCTAAGGCCACTGTTGGATTTCTGAAGAAGAACGGGGTGAAAGTGATTCAGTGGCCAATTATGTCTCCTGATCTGAACCCAATAGAACACCTTTGGGAATTCTGAAGTTGAGCATCACTCTCCATCCAGCAGGTAGTCTCTAAAAGAAGTCATTCTTGAAGAATGGAAAAAGATAGATGTTGCAAAATGTCGCCAACTTGTTCATTCCATGCCTAGAAGACTTGGTGCTGTCATTAAAAATCATGGAGGCCATTCAAAGTACTAGATGTAGTAGTTTTTGTTGTGGGGTGTACTCATTTTTGCATCACCCTAGCTTGAGTACAACTGAAAAATGTGTAATCTAAGTTCAATTATTAACCTTAGTTGCTTAGTCTTGTCAACATTTTGGATTTTTTTTGTGTTCATTGAGATATTGTTTAAAATGTTACTTTTAAAAGGGGTGTACTCATTTATGCTGAGGATTGTCCATTAAACGATATCTAAAAACTGAAACTATTCAATGTTTTTAATAATGTATTTCAAATATTTGACATTTTTAAGTAATGTGTATAATAGAGCTTCTATTAATATTATTAATTTTGTATTAAGAATTTAGTTTTCTCTTTATTGTATTTTTCTGTTACTATTATGCACAAGTACTCTAAGGGTGTGTTCATATATGCCATGTTTGGTTCGATTAAAATGAACTCTGGTGCGTTTGCTCTGTTAGTGTGGTTTATTTGTGTCAGTGTGAACGCTGCCACCCAAACCCTGGTGCGCACCAAACAAGCAGACCGAGATCGCTGAAAAGATCCACTTTCAAACGAACTCTGTCACGGTTCATTTGAAATGTGAACGCAACACGGACCAAAGGCAACGAACCGAACCAAACACAGGAAGTGACAACAATATACGACCCAAAAATCAAGTGATTTGGTAATATAAAAGGGGTGATTATTAGACATGTGCTTGCCCATGTAACGGAGGAATTCCTGCTGCCGTTTTGACTGCTTTAAACACTTCATTAGGTCTTCGCGAGTTACCGGCTTTCTGAAAAATACCCTCATATGCGCAGGCATACACTGAACATGCATAGCCCATGCAGCACTGTGCACTAGCGATGTGCGAGACTAATCGACTATTATCGACTATACCATAATGCTCGCATTTCCTCAACAAAGAACATGGAAAATAATATTAACATCATAATCACATGCGTTCTTAAGTGTTTAGACTACGTATATTCTATAAATGAGCTAATATAGGCAGTAGCAATATGCTTTATTAGCAGGTAATTTCATTCGCTCTGCGCGAGATCCAATGCGTTCTGTAGCTTGTTCTGTACTTTTTGTCAATTGCTTTCTATTCGCTTTTTTGTTTACACACATTGTTTTGCTTTATAAATAATAAAAACATTATATAGGTTATTGTGTTTGTTGATAGGCTATAGGCTACCCTAATTATAACTTGTAGGCTACTTAAATTGCGACATAATTAAAAAAGTAATGTTTTTTCATTCAACATCATTTAAATAAACAAATAATTAAACATTGTTTATAAGCTTTTAATCAATTGTTATTAAATATTTTAAGTTTCATAATTTCAGTTTAATAGACACACTTTTAATCAAATGTAATTTCATTTGATTACAAAAATTTTATTGAACTTTTAGAGTCCGAAAAGACAGACTAAGGAGGAAATAAAATGGATTTTGTATATGCTACATATTTTTAGCACAGACACAGACCAGCCAAAGCAAACAAATGCTCATCACGTCAATTCTTGCAGCTGCTAAAACGATCCAGTCAGGGTTGGCGCATTAGCAAATGCAGAATTATTAATGATTATAACGTAAGGAAAGTGGAACACATATGCCTGTTTTAACTACCTAAAATATTGTATGTGAACAGTTTGATTAATAGTATACATTCGTTAGTCTTTAAAATGTATTACATAGGCCCTACGCAAAGTTTTTGGACGCCTTCTGGGCCATCTTTGGTTCACTTTTAAAATGCCAGTGTGAACGCTAAGTGAACCAGGATTTTTTTGTTTGTGTGGTCCGGACCAAAAGTACCAAGCGAACCGAACTACAAGTATGAACACGCCCCAAGGCAAATTCTTTGTACATGGAAACCTAATTATATAATCAACATTTCATTCTTTTTGAGGGAAAAACATTTACTCTCTGGTATCTACATCGAGCTAAAACGTATTTTAACAGTATTAAAATCATTCGGTTATTGCAAACCATTGCATTTGACCTATTGTGATATGCACATCTGATATTTTTATATATCTTGTAGCCCTCTTGTTAGTTTTAAACCAGCTTCTGTGACTTGTTGCAGTCCCTCTCACACAAATGTGAATTTTCAAAAAGCATCAGCAAACTTTAGTTTCTCTACTATGGTGTTTGCTTTAGTAACACAGAGTCAACAGAGGTGCTATCTGTGTGATTTCTAATCCGGTTTGAGTGCAAAAGTGGATGTTATGTGCGTGTTGTAAACGTACCCTTTATAACAAACTTCCTTCAGCTCTGCTTCACAGAACTTTTATTACTTTTGGCCAACTTGTGATGTAGACTTTGATAAGTACCTGCAGAGATGTATTCTCCCGTCTTTTATTTTATCTGCAGGACTGGAGGTGACAAAAGGCTCAGTTTTGGCTCACGGTGTTGGTCGAATAAATTCTTTCAAATCCTTTCTCTGCCCTCTCGGGGAGCTCCTCCGTTTTTCCGAAGTCTGTCTGATCACAGGTCAGCTTAAACCGCGCGCAGAACCACAGGGCCTGCAGACGTGACCCTCGCTTCCTGGCCCAGAATCAGTATCTGCCACTTACAGAAATGTCAGTGTTTTAATCAAGGGCAAGAGTCTCAGGAAAGTATGTTCACTGAATATGACAAAAGCAAAGAAAGATGTCTTTCAAAGGAGTGCCAACAAAAGAATATGGGTGGAAACTAGAAGATGATAGCGGACCGAGACAAAAGAATGAAAACGCTCTATTATAAAAGTCTTTGTGGAAGCCTTATGCTCATCCTGCCTTTGATTCCTCGAACAAGACTTTAATGTTGACTATTTGATTCATTTTCTGTTAATCTTGCCTGCAGTGGATTATGTGAGACAAGTTTCATCCAAAAAGCGGTGAAGATAAAGTGTGTGTTTTATTTCATGTTTTGAGTGGAGCTTACAGACCTCTGGCAGTGATTCTCAGAGATGATGATGTTGACTAGTTTGAGGTAGTTCTTCTCTGTTGTGTCTCTGGTTGATCCTTGTGTTTTTACACATGTAAAGAGACCCTCAAATGTTTAGCAAGAACAAATGGTGATGATCAAGAACTTAATGTGTTTATGCATGTGCAGCACTTGTGCTAATTGATATGATATCTGTAGTCTCCCATCCTCTTAACAATGTACTACAAGTTAAAGGTTTTCAACACAACAGATTTAAGCTTAGCATGATATGGACATTTTTCTCAACTTCACCAGATGCATCTTGGGATGCCTTTTAAACCATATTGAGGGAGTACCTGTGTAAGCCAATTACTCAAATAAAACTTAAAAAATTGAAATGTTTGAAAATTGAAATAAGTTTAAGGCACTAAAATTATAATAAACGTTATAAATAATAAAGTAATAAATAAAAACAAAATACAAATAAACCTCATATAGCTGCATAAAGAATTAACACAAAAATAATGCGTATAACAAAACTGTAAGATTTAAATAAAAACTAAATATCTAAGAATTAAAGCTCATTTCAAATATTAATAAAATAAAAAACAAAACTATAATAAGCGCAACACTTGACTTCTCTTTTCATCCTAAATTCATCTTTTAAAGTATAAACTTTAATTTTATTAAACGTTATTGATAGTGTTTGTTAACATAAAAAGCCTAAAATGTTAACGTGAACTAACAAAGACTATAAATGCGGATAAACTAAATTGCCCTTTATTAATGTACCACTTATTTGTGTAACACTTGAAGTTCATGGTTCACCAGCTAATGTTAACAGTTACATCTTTTAATTTAAAATATATTTTAGTAAATGATAAAATTAACATGAACTAAGATTAATAAATGGTGTAGATGTAGAGTTTATTGTTATGTTAGTTAAAATAACTAACTTAACTAATGTTAACGAATACAATCTTATTGTGAAGTGTAATCAAGAGAATTTATGGGGTTACACAAAAACATACAATTTATGAGCAATTACTGGTTATTGTGAAAAGTATATTTCGGCATGTTATTTATTAACATGCATACTTTAATGTAAAGTGACGGGATGTGACAGCATTTATTCACAGTTTCGACACTGTTGCTCAGAGAGATCGTCCCTCGGACAAGCAAGCCATAAAATATGAACATCTCTGCCTTCGCAGACCCTGACAAATGGCATTGAACTCTGTGTGCTGACTCGTGTAATCTCCTGTAGAAAAGCTGTCAAGGCATCGGGACAAGTGCTGCTGAAATATTGTTGTTGGCTTCAGCACGCACAGATAGAGCTGAGAGGGGAAATAGGTGATGTGTTGTGAGCAACATTATTATTTGTTAGGTCGTGTTTCTGAGTGTCGAGGGGGAAGCCGTTCTGACCTCTCTCTCTCTCTTTCTGTTGTGATTTGTTCTTGTCATAGAGACACTTAGCACCCGGGGGGAAAAAGTTAAAAAGATAATGAGTGTCAGAGACTGTAGAAGAGAGGAAGAGGAAATTTAAAGTACTGTATTGTCTTCGTCTCCTGCGGTGCATTCTTGCATACTTTCAGCTAAATAAATCAAGCTGTACTTTTTCACTCTCTGCATTCAGCCTGCCAAGTGTTTATGGGGCTGCTTAATGTCCTTTATGGGCAGCTCTTGTTTTGTCTTTTGTGGATGTAATTGAAAAGCGTTTGGCAGCCTGTTAAGTCTCTAATAAGAAGCGTGTGGCCAGCAAAAGCATTGAAAAATAAATGAAGATAAAGCTAACAAAAACAGCACTTCCTTCACTCGGGTTTCTGAAGGCTCTTGTCCATTTTATTTGTTTCAGTAAGTTTAGTTGCTCTTTGTATGATAATATGTTATTATGATGTGTGTCCCTTCGTAAAGAGCTTTTTTAATTGTATTTTAACATGAGGAAACCAGGGCTGTCAATTGAATTAACAAATGATGCCGTAAAAATGCAAAATTATAGTAAATGGAACAGTTATTTCCTCCTGATTTCTTTGTAAAATCAGGATTTTCATTGAAACAGTTCAAGCTTAAAATCTAAAGCTTACAAACTGCAGGCACAGCAGTTCACACAGGGTTTGTTCTTGCGTTCCAAAACAGATGTACTAAGATGGAAATCATGGAACTCATGTTGTAATTTTGACCAAATTTTATGTTTTTTTGGTCTTTAAAAAGCTTTGTCTTTAAAAGCGCTGGAAAACAACGGCGAGATGTAACTTGGTGGTCTGTGGTACATCGGAAACAAACTATTAAAAAAAGTATGACAGAGATACAAGATTGTAATTGACTAGACCATTTGTAACACTGTCTTTCTTAATCTATTCTTTCTCCCACAAAAAACAAACAAAAAGAAAATAGTGAATAATATGTTGGTAATGTGGGTGTTGTGGGTTAACAACCAATTCTCCTTTGCATTGTTTTGCGTCCATACAATAGAAGTTAATTGGGTTCTGCTGTTGTTCGGTGGGTAACTAAATGATGACAGCATTTTCAATTTGGGTCAACTATTCCTTTAGTTGGTGCACAACTAGGGATTTGTAGGGTCCTACTTTGGTTTATGGAGTGTCCAACAATAAGTTAATGTACATAGAAGGTGTAAAATCACTATTATTTCCTTATAATAGGCAGTTATTCTTACCTTACTTCTTGACTGACTCTCAAATGATTCGTTTCACGATTCATCTGTCTAATCCACTACTTTCCAGACTAGTCTGATGTGATTGGTAAGATGGTCTAGTCTGCTGTGATTGGTCTACCTCGAATGAGGCTCACGAGCTACAGTGTTTGGGGGAGAAGAGTGACGTTTTGTGTGCAGTCCTAGCAAAACGTGGGCGGGGCTATATGTAGGGATGTACATCCGCAGCGGTTCGTGAATCGGACTAGGGACGACTCGTTTGCTTTATTCGGAGTCGGCTCCCTTTTTTCCAAGCATATAACTTTGTTATTCATTCACCTTCGGATTTACAACTTAGCATAATGCTTACTTTCAAACACGGCAATATTACACACTGCATGAAATGTAATTTTCATGATCTCATGTTATGTACTCTTTAATGTCATGCAGAAAATAAATGTTAGGTCTTTGAATCATGATGATTTTTTTCAGTAGATGGGATTTAATTTGATTGTCAGATCGTAATTAGTTTGATTAAAATGGATTGGCAGCCTAAATTAGAAGAACTTAATTTAAGCAATATCTATCACCTCAGTCCGCTGTATAGTGATGTGTTTAGAGGGGTTTATTGATCATTTGACTCACTTCGTCCTACACGTGGCCAACCTGCTGAGCTCATTGTTTTACTTTTTCAGCACTGATTATTGTATTATCCAAGAGAGTGAGAAGAGCGAACATACAGTAGCAGACACTCCCTGAACCCTCAGATCACATGCACAGTGTGTGTGATTATGTGTTTTAGTGTTAGGGTAAACATATATTTAACTGAGATTCATAACTTCGCGTTCACAGAAAAATCTCCATCATTGACAATTTTTTTTACCAGTGACAAAAATCTGAAGGCTGTCCGTCATTTTGACGGATTACAATAAAGGCCATTTGTAACTCCCTGTTTTGTCGTTTCCCTTCATTAGAGCGTGATCGTAGGCTACTACCCCTGCCCTGAAACACGGTCGAGAAGGGACGTGTGTTTTTCCATTCATTAGCTTACTTACGCATACACACAAAGGCGTGCAGTGGTGTGGTGTTTACAGATTACAGTCTTTTTGGATAAACCTTAACTGTCAGTGAGTGGAAAAAAAATTATCTTGGCGTCTTCTCTGTTCAGTGAGTGGCAGAAGCAGCACATTCATGACCAAACCGCAGCTGAAGTTACTTGTGAGTGAGTACAAAACACCAATTACAAGGACCTGTCATTGTTACTGACTAGACATATGAACATTTACATTTGTCTGTAATAATTATTTTATGTCTGTTAACAGAAACAGTAAATATATAAAGGAATTAGGGCTGTCGAAAGATTAATCGCATCCAGACATAAATATATATCTGTGTGCCGAGCATAATCATTTTGTATTTATTAACACATACACATCCATACATATATTTAATATGCACAGTACATAGACATATATTATGTAAACACAAACTTTTGGATGCGATTAATCGCGATTAATCTTTTGACAGCCCTAAAATGAATAAAACAACAACGGCTTTTTTGGGCATTCAGTTGTATTAAAATACAGCACGTTCCAAGAGTAAACGCAAGTACAGCGTGATGACGTCACAAACATGCTAATTACCACGTGACGCCACCTTGCACCATAGTGACGGGTAGTAATAGATTATGACGGATTTTCTCAAAATGACGGACAATAAAAAAGTCTAGCGCAACCTCTGGCTGTATGTAATGATCAATCTCGACTTTATTATTAATCAAATGTAGACTTATGTTGATAAGAACGAACGTTGGCGACCACGGGTATATGAAGAAGGAGGAGTTGGATCTGGATCCATCCCTGGCTCCTGGATCTCATGTTCTTCATGTCTCGTGTTCTGCAACTTGATATTGGAGGTAGTGTGGTGGCTTACATGTAGTTTAAATCTTGTTTGCCTCATTTATAAATTTACATTGGGCTTTACAGTGGCTCATTCCAGGGGTGGGCGATCTGACGATCTTAAATCGTGATCGATCTTGAAGGCATCCTCAATCGTGATCTTGTCTGTCGTCTAAAACAAGAGGTTTGTTCGACATCATTCAGCACTGCACAGACCCATTGGTTTATGACAAGCAGAGAGCACTGTATGCTTTCGGATCACTCTCGCCGTGCTGCGAGGTCTCATGCGTGCGATACAGTTTTGCAAGTGCATTAGACACAGAGCGGCTTGTTTGCGTGAAGGGTGTTTGTTCTTGTGCTTGTTTGTGTGTAATGTTAATCGATTTTTACAAACTGTAGCTTTAACTGTCGTCGACTGAAACTCAAGTGTCTATTCTGGGAGCGTGTCATGACGACCCGTCAAAATAGAACACAGGTTAAACTAAATGCTCAAATAAAAAAATACTGTAGTTTTCTAGTATTTGATAAAGCAAATTGTGGTATTATTGTTGTAAATGGATCAACTGTTGTATACTTTATTATTTACTATAGTAAGGTTCAGATATTATCTAGGAATTTTACTGCGGTTTACTATAGGCCTAGTAAATACTATAGTATAGGCTACTACAGTATTTATTATATGGAAAATATATTGCTATTGTATAGTAAAAAATGGACAACACAGAACAATAAAACAATGGTTAAACTAAAAATTGTATAAAACATGAATGTCCTTTGTTGCTAACCATTCTATTTATGTCATGAACTGCATTTGTGTTTTTTAAAGATGATAACAGTCTTTTATATTGTGCCACCTGTAAAACTGTTTGGCCTGTGCTACAAAACTTTAAACCTCTGTAGCACCAGTGCTATGTGCAAAAAAAGGATAATGTACAGCCAAGTTTTCAATTTAGATCGTGGATTGAGATTCTTTGTTATGAAGATCGTGATATGCTTTTTGGGAAGATCGCCCAGCCCTAGCTCATTCATTGAGATGTTAGAGCCAGAACTGTCCAGGTGTGATTTTGATTCCATTTTTTCGTCTGTGACCTTGTTGACAGTGCGTTTAATATAACTGAAAGTAGACAGATCTTATTGATTACTTTTTACTTTTACAGATGCAAGCGCACTCAAGGTTCTTCAAAGACAGGCCATAGTGTTTGAGAACCATTTTTATGTTGGCTTGACAAAGCCAACATACTGATCTTGTTGGTTCTTGTAACAGTTTCTTTCTTTTTTTATAATGTAAAGAACCTTTTTCCTGTACAGAGAACCTTTTTATAAAACCAAGGTTCGTCGGATGTTAACAGGATCCTCTGGCAGAAAAAACAATTCTGTCATGAATTACTTACCCTCAAGTCGTTCGTCAACCCTAGGACCTCCGTTTATCTTCAGGCACATGCATCGCGCAGTGTTGACCCCGGATGCTCTCATGAATGTGCGTTGGAAACTAACACAGAAGTCAGGAAATTGTTGAAAATAGTCTGTTTTTGTTTGTGTGCGCACAAAAGGGATCCTCGTGCTTTATATAATTTAAGCTGAACCACTGGAGTGACATGGACTATTTATACAATGTCACTTTGAAGTTTGTTTGCATTCCAGTCTAAAATGCACAGAAAAACACAAAGCTCACAGGAAATAAAGCATTTATTAACTACAATTGTATCAGTTATTAATATTTGCAGATTCTTTCGTCTAGCAGTATTTTGTTGTCATTCTGCTGCTTCGGCAGTTTTTTTTTTTTTTGCCAAGCCTCCTTACATTCTTCTCAAAGCTGAGCTTCAAGATATTTCAAAGAAAAAGTGGAGGTGTCAATTTGTGGCATTACTTTTAGCTTTATGTCTCTTTTGCCTTTCCACGTCCTTTAACATAATCTCTCTTTCTCTCTGAATCCTGCTCTTTCAGGAGTGGATTAAAGGTGTCGGATTTTCATTTGCATAGCCGGTTACGCCCGATGACACGTAAGCCACCTTTAATGGGCCAAATGAATTCCCTTACATCCCCCTTCAGTTCTCCATCTTTAATTTCCCACCACCTCCAAATTAGGCCAGATAAGCCCTCACGCCTGACAGGTATACCCTTTTGAAGCACACGTGATAAATACAGATACAGAATGTTAAATGACCAAAAGAGCAGCGTGCGTGTCATACGGGACGACATGCCAAGGAAAGGTTAATAAAATCGCTACATGATGGACTGCGGAGGGCCCGCAGCAAGACAAATGCAGTCATCGGCCCCTGTAGAGTGAGACCTCCAGGTGCCTTATGTTATCTGCGTTAGCTGCCTTTATAATACACTGACGCTACCCTCCAGAACCCAGAGCAATGTATCGTGAAATGAGGGCATGTGAAAATATATATACACTACCACTCCAAAGTTTATTTTTTGTGCATTTGGAATAAATTAAAGTCAACAGAACTACACTGTAAAAAATGAATTCCTTACTTAGTATTCTTGTTTTGAAGTACAAATAGACATTTGTTAATGCATTTCCTCGGAAACCGAATAAGAGGTTAACTCTTGTTTTCTGATAGAAAAGTAAGTTTATGCATGAATTAAGTACAAATATTTATTGATATTTAAAAAAAATTATATATCATAAAAAATTAAAATATTTAAGTTAGTTTTTATTATAAAGTGTTTACTTTATTATAACTTAAGTGAACTGAAAAAACATCTAGTAGAATTAACTTATTTTTCTGTGTTTAAAACAAATTTTTTTACAAAACATTTACTAAAAAAAGTAAATCCTACTAGTTGTTATTTCAGTGTAAGTTAAGTATTTCAAGTTTATTTTTCTTATCCCATTGGTAAATATTTTTGCTAGTTTTAAGTTTTTCCTTTCATAACATGTATTTGTACTGTGTATAATAATTATGTATATATAAATACACACACATGCATGTATAATTTTAAGAAAAAGTTGTATATTAAATATTAATATGTAACAAATTATATAAAAATATTCCAATAAACATGTAAATATATATATATACATCCATGTGTGTGTATTTGTGTGTAATTATTATGTAAACAAAAACGTTTATTTTGCCCATCGATTAGTTGCGACTAATCGTTGTGTAGCCCTAATTTTCTTTCAGAGAACAATGGCCACATACACACTGTAAGCTTTCGGGAGTGACAACCGCATTTAATGCGGGAGTGAATTCACTAAACGATCATTCCATGTGTGTAACCAAAGCGACGTTCTAATGTCTCGCAGCTATGAATAGCCTAGAACCCGTTTGGTATCTGATATTTTTCGGCTAAAGACTCGTTTTGTCCATTATTTTAAACCATACCGCTGACAGTCACTATGTTTTGTTTGTGCTCGGAAGGCTACCCCACAGAGCGCTCTTTTGCAGTGTTGCCATGTTTGGATATTTTAAACCACCTTTATGTTTGTTCTTAGATCATAAAGCTCAGCACTTTTGGTGTTAAAATTGTTTTATTAGCAGATTTTTTTTTGTTCTAATAAAATATAAACTATTCAGATTTTTATGGTTTATTTTCGGCTTGTCCCCATTCAAAAGTAGACTTCTTTCACTGTTATTTTCTTGCATTTCACAAAAACAGACTTAGACACATCTCTGGTTCGCATTTAAATACATCATTAACAACAAGTTGTGCAGTTCAGTTCTGTAAAGACTACGTCGAGTTTTAAAAAACTGTTTTTTGGGAGTTAATTCGGTTGTAGAATGCGATTGCGGTGAGCTGTGTGTGTACAACACAGGATTAAGCACTTAAAGTTGAAGTGACAACCAAATGTATGTGCAATAGTTTCTCTATCAAGTAAATATATTTTGAATGTTTAGATATTTGTACTGGAAAACAAGACAAAAATTTTTTTTTTTGCAGTGACCAGGAACAAAAAGTCCATTTGACTTTTTGCATCATAAAACTTTCTCTCGACTCTACTTTTTCCCCTCCGGTCTCTCTTTTTCCGAATCTTGACTTAACATTTCAGTGTGGTGTTGCTTCTGTTCGCATTAGCTCTCGTACTACACACCCTGTTTGAGATTCGCGTCAGGCTCATGCAGTTGTGCTCCAGTAATGTTTATTTTTCCATTACAGCCCAAACGCCGCAAAGCCGCGACAGCTGCCACTTTCCTAAGGGAAGCGCGAGCAATTTCCTTGGAGCGTGTCGCCGTGATATATCTCTCTCTACGTTCTTTGACTGAATGTTCTTAACGGTCTTGCCTTTCAGCGAGGCGACCGGAACCTCCATATCCTGCCAAGCGCTGCCGTTAAATCATGTCAGCTTGTCAGAGGCATGGGAAGAACAGCCTTGTCACTTCCCAGCACAAAGAAACGTGGGTGGCTCGTAACAAACTAAAAACAACAGCATGTAATATTTTATTCTGCTTATTTCCATCACTTTGTGTCGCCCCGTGGCGTGAATGTTACCCGTTTGTGGGTATTGATCGTCGTTTTGCTCTTAGCTGTACTGTGGCATGTCGGTATTGTAAATGCAGCGTTTTTCGCAGACATGGGCATTTGTTTTCTCTTGCCGGAGGGCGGCGAGATCCCAAGCTCTATTGCTCTCTCAGTCAAACTGTCCACCTGCTTGTAACACTTGTTGTCATTGGGGAGCGCCTGCTGTTACAGACAGAGTATGAACACGGCTAAGAAATTGATCCTGAGGTTCTCGTAGTCACAACAGGTTATTGGATGGATACAGCAGAAGGAGGCAGGAAATGATTGGGGAGTGAAAGTGGAATTGGATCGGGACATCAAGTACGTCGGGTTCAAAACTGCACCTCTCTTGTGAGCTCTTCATGTGGAGCCTTTAGACTGCCAAACACCTTCCTCTCCGATAGCACCAGACCAGGATCCCATCCCAAATGTCTACAAACCCCCTTCAGACGTTACACTTGCTAAAATCGCTTTCTGAATCATAAAATGACAAATGCTACACTCTTCGTCCTCGTGGGCTGTACATCACAGACGTGCATATCAGGTATGGAAGACGTTTCTGAGTATGTGCAATCTTGTAGTCCTTGCTTCATACAAGGCCCTTCATTTAGGCAGTAAATGCTGTTTTTCAGATGTCTCTTATTACAGATGTGCCTATGGTGAAGGAAACACGTTCATATAGTATCTAATGGGCTTGCCACTCGCTCATTCACAGTGTTTGGTCTTTGATCTTCATGGCATTTCATGTTTCATGTCTTTAATCAACGTCTATTGTAAAGTACTTATCTTCTGGCTGTTATGCTCCTCGAGACTGTGGACAATAAAGCTTCATGAACTTCCAGACCCATCAGCTGTTAGACAACAAATCTTTTTGCGGTCTGTAGATGCTGTTTTAAGTTTTCAAGCGATTTACATCATCATTGTATGTTCCTCTAAGGTGCAATGCATTTTAAGCAAGGTGTGTACCTCTAAAAATGTATAACGTATTATATATAAACACAAAGGCACTAAGCAGGTAAACCTTCTGGAGTATTGATAATTTCTTACCAATTACATTTCTTGATGCTCCTTAAAGGGACTCCACCCAAAATGAAAATTCTGTAATCTTTTTTCTCACCCTCAACTTGTTCAAAACTTGTATCAATTTCTTTGTTCTGTTGAACACAAATAAATATATTTAGACACATGCTTGTTACCAAACAGTTCTTGGACACCATTGACAACAATAGTAGGAAAAATTGAATGGTAGTCAGAGGTGCCCCAGAACTGTTTGCTTCCCTATATTTATCAACATATCTTATTTTGTGTTTAACAGAACAAACAAAATCCTACTATGGTAGTCAATGATGTCCCATAAATCTCAGTTGCTAACATTCTTCCAAATATATATTTTTTATATTTAAATGTATACAGGTTTTGAACAACTTGAGGGTGAGTAAATGATGACAGAAGTTTCATTTTTGGGTGGAGTATCCCTTTAAGGTATGACCACATTTAAAAAAAGATCAGAAGTGTCAATCAACTTTTCATATCTGAAAGAGAGAGGTTCATTTTTTTATACAGGAAAATGTGTGAGCTGGTTCTCCGCATTTGTGTTCTGAATTCAGCTTAATGTACTACAGCTCAAAGTCATCATCCAGGACTGAGTCAGACTCTTAAACAACAGAAGTTAGTTTTGGACGAGGCACACAAAATGCCAACTGATTCAGTGTACTCTGCTCAAAGGGATAGTTCACCCAAAAATGTAAATTGTTGTCATCATTTACTCGCCCTCTTGTCATTTCACACCTGTATGACTTTCTTTCTTCTGCGGAACACAAAAGAAGATATTTTTTAGAGGACGGTGGTAACCAAACAACAGCGTTTACTAAACAACCCATTCACTTCTATTGTAAGGACACAAAACCAATGCAAGTGAATGGGTGTCACCGTTGTTCAATTAACATCATTCTTCAAAATAGGTTTTTTTGTGTTCGGTGGAAAAACGAAAGCTACACAGGTTTGAAATGACAACAGGTTGAATAAATTATGACAGAATTTTCATTTTGGGTTGAACTCCGTTTAAGCTCCCAACAATGTGAATCCATTCTCAGCTCTTTCTCCATCATGAAAAGATGTAGCTTTTTGTTTACGGTTCCTCTGTAACTATTGATGTTCACTCTCGACTGCTCTGAAGCTCTATATACTGCTCATAGAGGGGGAAATAAGAGAGATTTAATGCCGAAGGGATACTGGTTAGGTTTTGCTTGAATAAACCAGGGAGTCGATGGGTTTGCAGATTGCCAGTGGGTGCTTAGAACAGACACGCTTATAGAAGTAGAGTTAGGGTAGTATGAGCAGAGCAGATTGGCCTTTTTGCTCTATTGCTTTTGGAAATACAGTTTTGTTCTTTCTTTGGGTTGACACATGAATGCGGCACATATACACACAGATGTTCAGATTCACGCCATCTACCTGTACACACTTAGAATAGCGGACTCACAGATGCTTAAAGGTGAGAGTGGGTGATGAAAGCAAGAAGTCTGTTATAAATACTTATTAAAGTGGGATAACGCTATATTTTATTATATAATTTAGCTAGAGCGGCCATATTGAACGTTGCATTCCTCGCCATTCATTGTAACGGCAGTGGCGCATCTTGTTAATATTAATATCTTTGACTGTTTTCACTCCAATGCGCTACTTTTCCATCGTTTTTCTACTTTTCCATTGAAAACACAAGCTTGACGGACGTGTTTGACCGAAGAAATTCAATACCTGCGCATTGTACTCTGCACATTTTTTTCTTAAACGCTGCGTCTTGCGTTTTAGACATTTTTCAAAAGAGTGTGTTCAATGCAAGTACTATCGATTTTTTTCCCTGCGATCTGTTGTATCGTTTATTTTGCTAAACATTCATTGTCTTTCTTTCTCTATATCTCCTTCTGTAGGAAACATCAACGATTGCACACTGAATTATTACTTCTTCCTGCTGGCAGCCATACAGGGAGTCACCCTCCTCATCTTCCTCATTGTGTCTGTGAAATATGACAAACAGAAAACAAGAGCAAGCAGCCAAAGAGCCTCTCTGACCAACTCCTGACCCCATCATGAGCCTTAAACCGACGTATTGACACCCTCACCACTCCTCCACCTCCAAAACATGTGCCTGAAACTTTTACAGGTCTTTTAAAAAATGCTACCTGTTTTTAAGCAATTGACTTAACTAAAAAAAACGTGTTTACTTGAACTGTCAAATATCAGATTTTTAACTATTTATAATTTGGCAGAAATCAAAACTTAAGTCATAGTTAATAAGTAGCTCATGAAGTTTTATATAAAGTCATGTTGGTTCACTCCAATAGCAAACTGAAATATGAAGTGTGCGGGGTAAAGTTGGGGTGATAAGATAAGGATAAGAATAAGAACATTTATACAATTTGTTTAAAACCTTAACAAATGTTCTTTACATTGTTACCATTCATAAAGAAATGAGTTTATAGTGTGTGTTGTAAAATTAAATTTTAATTTTATTAAATAGTTGGATTTAAATATTTTAAGAGTTTTGGCACTGTGGTTTGCACTCAATAACTTAAGGCTATACTGTTGTTTTGACACATCTTGATGTATTAAAAATGTCTTTTTGGGCATGTTGCGGTACTTTTTAAACCGTTTTTAAGATACTTTTTGATGATTAATACTAGTGTGTTTGTGTTTTTCTTCTCCATGTATGTAGTTCAGAAGCTATTTGCACTGTATAATGTATCTTTTATCACTTATTAATTGATACTAATATCTAAAACAGCAATATGGTTGGCTATTCAATATTTGAAATGAGTATCCAATGACGTCATTTGAGCACAGTGGGAGTATTTTACAAACATCAGTGAAGTAATGTTGAAACTGAAAATTGCCGTTTTAAAACTAAACTGTATTGCAAAAGCAATTTTAATGTTTAATGCTGTCATGATATAGTTTGAAACTGTGGTACCTGACCTATGGCATTACATGAGTTTGTCTCACTTTGTACATTTTTAGGTATTCATTTTCTAGCAGCTTTTATTTTATGATTTAGCATCAAATGCTAACCACTTCTGCGTTCTTTATAATGCTTTTGATATTGAGTATACCAGAGAAATAATGAATTTGCTGTTATTAATGTTCACAGCTCAGTTGATTTCTTCTACAACTGAAATATCTCTGTGGAGGGTTTTTGAAAAAAAAAAACTGCTGCTTATTTTTAATGGTTTGTGACTTTTATAGGATTATACTGTACAATGTATTTTAATAAACAACAAACATCAGGGTGAAGTTATGACGTGAAATCATATTTGTACTAATCTCTAGGAAAACATATTTGTTATCGCTTATTTAAAATGAAATCATGAATTGTACATGCTGGCTTAGTTTCACATTCATAACGTGTGAACCTCAGCTTCATAATGATGCTGCAGAGCGCCTGTTGCTTGAAATTGAATGATCATTTTGCAATAACTAAACCTGTTTGGCTGCTATTTTTGTTAGTTTTCTGTCTGTACCGTGACAGCGTTAACACAGAATAGTAACAACACTCCCATTTTACTTCTGTGTTGTCGTGTTTGGAATAAACGTGTGGTGTTTTTTGATTATGTTTTTCTGCAGTTACAGATTGTGCCTTCAATACTAAAGTTGCTCTTCGTGAATGTTGTGACTGATGCATTTTCTTACATTCTTGTTAATGTTAACCTGGGGAATTACCCGATTGTAATAATGAAAATCCTTTGGGTCACTTTGACAGACAGTCAATATGCAGTATTTTAAAAGCTTTGTTTAAATATTTTGGTAAGCAAAGCTATTTTTTTGAGCGTCTTTAATGAAGCTAATGTCAATTCAGTTATTTTTCTTTCAATTCAGTTTTTGCTTGAAAGGAAATAAAGGATCTTCAGTTTATCTTAATAAGAGAGTTGGTGTTTGTGTGTCTCTATATACTGTATATATAGAGTGAGCTGCTCATATATACTGTAGTTACATTTTCTTAGCTTACGGAAACCCTTTAATCTCTGACACTCAATTGCATTTGGGCGTGAAATCAGAACATCACTCTCCACTCAAGCATATCAGGACACACGAGTCATTTCCTGCCGAGAGTGTGACCGTCAGTGTCATGTTAAGCTGCACTATCTCGTTTTTTCTCCATCATTTTTCCTGATTCAGAGTCACACTGTTGACACAGCTTATAGATCCCTGCTGTCTCTGAGTTTTGAGTGTTTTGCTCTATTTATAGGAAAGTAGAAGATTTGAAAATGTAAATGCTATATTTATATAAAAATGATTTATTTGAGCTAGTTACCAGATAAAACAGGCTCAGGATTTTGCTAACATGACTCTTATCTTAAAATTAATAATTTGAGAGTTTTTCTTTTAAAATAATTAAATATATAATTAAATAATTAAAAATATATATATATTTTAAAATAAACTAGTTTTTAAATTATTTATGTGTTTGGAATACACTGGGAACGAACTGATAAAAAATGTCAATGTAATGATAAATGTGTGTAGTTTAGATGCACTGTATTTGGATTTTGAAATAAAAGTATCGGTCAAATGCATAAATGGAAAGATAAACTGTGTCTAAGTTCTCACTGTTAAAATCTTTTTTAACAGGACTTTGCACAGAGCAAATGATGACCGTATTGAAATGTAATTCACTTACTTTTCAAGATCCACTTTTGGGGGCAAGTCCAGTCACTCTGAGGCCATCTTGGAAACATAAACCTACAAGGTTGTTCAGTCACACAAATACAGATCCTATCTAGTTGAACTGTAAATATAGAACTCTCAGACTGCTTGCCAAATTCATGTTTTCTTAGCACGTTTCAAATCGGCAATAGAATTGAGCATAAGTGGATGAACATGTAAAGGCTGATTTGGTACAAACAATGAGCAATTCAGCATGTATGAATCCTTGTTAATATCAGGAGAATCATTCATGTTAGTTGCATGTACCTTTGTAACGTTTTACAAACTTTGGATTGTAAAATGTTGCAGTATATGCTGAAATGAACATTAACTAAGATTAAGAAATGCTGTATACGTGTTGATCATTGTTAGTTCACGTGAGCTAATGCATTAACTGATGTTAACAAATACAACCCATTTTAGTTTATTTACTAGAGCTGCTATACTGGCCATTGCATTTTGAACTTTTCATACTAATAAAGTGGCATATCTCAGCTATATAGACGCTTTCAAAGCAACAACACAACATGCTGCGCATGAGCACTTTTGTGGCCCAAATTTATATCTTCCGGTACACATCTGCAAAGAAGACAATCTAAGTCCCTGTAGATTATTTCTGATAACAAGCAAAAGAAATAACAAGTAAATTACATTAGCTAGCAAGTCAAAAGTACATCTAGCCAGTATTTGGTTTACCAGTAAAAGAACCGCTACTTGGCTAAATTTAAAAGAATATTAATGTAAATTAAATTATTGACCACTAGCCAGAACCATCAACACAGACAGGCGGGGAAGTTAACTCAAGGCCAGGCGTGTGCGTCGGATGAAACCGTCTGTAATGTCTCTGGGTCCGTACAGCTCCAGTCACCCAAGCCAATTCACCCCTGCCACCGTTATAGCCACAGAACTTGATCCTGACTAAACCGTTTAAGTCTAAAATCTGATGTTGGTAGTAGCTGGATGGAGTTCTCACATGCTTTCAACACAGTCCTGTGTTTAACAAGTTGGAATCCAATATCGCCATCCACAGACTTGAGGAGCCAGCAGACTTTTAATCCATATGGCGTATGAATATGCCACTCTAGTTCAAAACCATATAGTCACAGACAAACTGCAAAGCTGCAAAGGGTTCACGAGAGGCTCCACAGTATTATCTTAGTGCTCTTCCCATCTAAAGCTTAATCCTCCGGCTGTGTCCTGTGGATGTGATTGCTAGGATCCAGCTCTCCAACACACGTGTCCAACAGCGTACACTTCACATTCTCTTGATTTTAATGCAGGTGTGCTTTCAATGGCATGTTCGACACAGCACCTTCATCCATACATTATCACTTCCTATTAGCACATGGATCACTAAGTTGATCCACAGGCTGAGTTGAAGGTCATTTGTGTGCAAGGTGTGTGTTTGTGTTCGAGTAAACAGCACAGATAACCGTTTGTATGTTTGTCTTTCATTGATGGAGAACATAAGTTTATCAATAAACCAACACTTTAACACCAAATCTGCCAGCTCATACTAAAAGAGTAATTTATGCTAAATATGCAGCCCTGTTATCCATTCTGCCTGTCTTAGTTTTTTATCCTTGTCTGTTGTTACAAAAAACCTCAGAGAACTCGGTTTCATTTGTATTCAGGCAAAAACTGAACGTCAGATAAAAGAAAGCTAAAATTAAACAGGACGTCTGTAGTTTGACCAGAGCTCCTCCCCTTGGGGGAACCTCCAAGGTTAGCAAAATAAAGTTGAATGCCGCTGGCAAGCAGATAAGAGGCTATTTTTTGTCAATAGAGGAGATGCTTCAGTACGCTGAATAAACCGCTTTTGTTAGCAGACAGCTTGTCAATTAATGAACTGACAGCCTGTCTGCTTATCTTTGACGTGTCTGTCATTACAATATTCATTTCAGATTGGCGAATATTTGAAGAAACTTGCTCCAAGACAACACGCAACAGGTAGGGTTTAGTTTACAGCACTGGAATTGCATGTCTATGTCATCTGCAAACCGTGACTGTCATGTAGTACAGATGTTATTAGCTGTGGGTATTGAGTTCTCCATATTTCAATGGAAAATATTTTGGTGTGCCGTAAAGATGTATTGGTGGGTTCTGGAATACTGTTCTTTGGGTGACCCAACAATAAAATAGAAAAAAAATATGTATAGCGAGCAGTGTTGTATAAAGTACTAGAAAGCAATACTTGAGTGAAAGTACAAGTATCGTACTAGAAAAAAGACTTTGGTAGAAGTAAAAGTTACCTTTTACAATAGTACTTAAGTAAAAGTCTTAAAGTATCTGATATATACTGTACTTAAGTATCAAAAGTAATTTTCTGATATTTAATGTACTTAAGTATTTGAAGTAAAAGTTTTTTTTTTTTAAAGCAAGCGGTTAGAACTTTGATTGTGAACTTTATTGTGGCTTTCTTATAGTAAAGCATGAAGCATATTCAGGTATCTTCTTAAAGTCACAAACAGTTGTCATTTGACTGTTGAACTTACTTGCAGTTAGATAATGTTTATGAAACTATATTTCCATCAGTGATGCAAATTACTAGTAACTAGTTCTAATTTGCATCACTGATGGGAATATAGTTTCATTTTTAAAAACGTGTTAACTTAAATGTCACCATATTATCTTGATTCAATAACATAGAATTATAAACAACACTCAGACTGCCGCCCTTAACACCTAGGCAATAACACTATTAACTGGTACAAACTGCTGTTGTTTGTGTTTTGCCTGTAACGTTACTGTACTTGTGTTATGGTTTATCTCCCACTGCATGTACCTTAAGTTAGTTAACTGCTCTACTAAGAAAAAATCAGCCAACTCGTTGTGTGGCAATAAAAGCACCGTGACTTTGATCAACAATGCTAGCGTACATTCACAATTTATAAAACGGATAGTTCAAGTCCTTGATTCTGATTGGTTGAGCCGCGTTCAAAGCCGTTGTAAATTACTCAACAAACATACAGCTGTGACCGCATTACATAAGTGTTACTGCGCAACTGCCATTTGTGATGGTTTGTTTGCTTTGTTGCTTGGTAACCTCTTTGGAACTACATTGCTTGGCGGAGGAATACATGTGTTATAGCGTTATATTTTTTGTTGCTGATGTTTATTTTATGAATAAATTAATATTAAAATTAATATTTTAATGGAGTAACCGTTTTATAAAAAAAAAAGCCCTTGAAGCCGTGTTTTTACAGTGGATTTAGAACAGCTAAGGGGGTTCTAACATGTGCGCCATGTCAGTTAACGTTACTTAGCAATGTTAACAAGCAGACGTTAGCCTGGCCATCACGTTAGCCAGATATCTGATACGGCTTATGATAACTAATGTTGAATCACATTGACATTGTGGCTTTACTGAATAACTATTCATTTAACCTGCCTGGATGTGCTTCTTCAGGTTGGACGGGGAGTTTTTGAATGCCAAAATTTCAGTGACTCTCGGTAGGCATAAGAGGCACTTCATCCGGTAGGAAGAATCTTTCACTCCAATGTACAGAAACATTTCTAGCAAAATACGGCCACGGATGTATAACGTTATCTTCACCGAGTTCACCACTATCGTCGGGGTGGTCGTCTAAGATAACGGGAGGTGTTCCAGTAGGTGCTTCCATGGCGCCGGCGGTTTCAGTTGTGCTTCCTCCGCCTTTGGCAACAAATAAGCATTACGCTGAAATAGAGCGTGCGTAATGCAATCTAGGAGAAGTGATTCGCCAAACCTCTTATTGCAGTCGCACACATTTCTTCTTCTGATTATTTTATTTAGTAGTAACGAGTAACGAAGATGCTTAGTGGAAATATAACGGAGTAAAAGTATACATTTTATCTAGGAAATGTAGTGGAGTAAAAGTGAAAGTTGACATAAATTTAAATAGCGAAGTAAAGTACAGATACGTGAAATTTCTACTTAAGTACAGTAACGAAGTATTTGTACTCCGTTACATTACAACACTGATAGCGAGTCGACTCTTAAATTATTTACTGTAGGATTAGTACGCATACAATCTGTACTACATTTGCTGTTTGCATTGTCTTGTGACCGCAGAGTTTATTTCACTTTAAAAAACAGCTACTTGGCTTACAGTTTTGAAAATTTTTATTATCTTTGTGGATTTTCTTTTAACTTTAACGCATAACACATTCTATTTGTTATGGTATTATTTTAAATTAATTTACATTTATGCATTTGGCCGACGCTTTTATCCAAAGCGACTTACATTGCATTATCCTATACATTTATACATAGGTATTTGCAATCCCCTGGGATCGAGCCCACAACCTTGCGTTGTTAATTTAAGTATCGTGTTGATACTTTGAACACCATGGGGCAGTTTCCTGGACAGGTATTAGCTAAAGCCAGGACTAGAACTTAGTTAAACTAGTTACATTTTAGTCATTTTTAAAAACATACTTTACAAAAACATTACTGATGTGCATCTTGAGACAAAAACAATTGCAATGATATATGTTATGAAATATTAGTGCAAGTTGTTTTCGATCAAGACACCACTAACATTTAGGTTAGTCTGGGACTAGGCTGAAGCCCTGTCCAGGAAACCACCCCCATAACTCTCTAAATCGACGGTCATGACTAATATCACGTGGGTTGACAGTCCAACATACACTCTTAAAAAAAGGTACATCAAACGTTTACTCGATGCCATAGAAGAACCTTCTGGTTCCATAAATAACCACTGTTTCACAAAAGGTACTTTGTGGCGAAAAAAGGTTCTTCAGATTATAAAAAAGTAAGAAAGAGATGATTCTTTAAAGAACCTTTGGCTGAATTGTTCTTTGTGGAACCAAAAATGGTTCTTCTATGGTATTGCTGTGAAAGAACCTTTTAAGCATCTTTATTTTTAAGAGATAAGTATTTAACGGGGGGGGGCACTATGGGTGGGTTAGGGGGCTGAAGCTCTGAATGTTTTAGTGAAGCCCTGAATGTTTTTATTACCATGCCCTGTACGAATCATTTAGAAGCCAATCACATTTCACGTATTTTGCGTGCGCAAGTTCGTTATTTTAAATGTAGACGTGCGACAAGTGCCTTCGAATAGAGAGCCACACAGTCGCAGCACACTTTTTTCCAGGCACGCCGGTGCCGAAAATCTATTTAGCCTATGCAGACACCTTTGCGGCGAGTGCGGCTCATGGTTTCTTAGCAATGCCATACTTCTATTACTACGGTTTGGACATACTACTCATTTTGCATACTGATTATATTGCAATATAATACGGTATAATAAGAAAGTAGCCATATTTAGATGTCAGAGTCCTTTAGTTTAGGTAGCATCTGTTAAGATGGAGAACATTGACAAGATGACACACATCATCTCAGATCACTTGACTGAAAATGCTGATGTTCAACATATATAGCCTTCACCTAGCAAGAGGCAGATAGATCTACCTGTCAACCCTTATGAAAAACAAGGAAGCATATAAATGGAGAAAAATATTTTGGGTTATACATCATCTTAAAACGGTGACGGAAGAGTAAAAGCGATTATAAAAGATGTGTTAATTACAGCCGGCGCTCCATCAGTTATACCCCTCACAGGGGCATAGATTATTACTCCCCTAGTCGTCTCAGTTTGAAGTGCCCTTCACAGTCCACAAAGCACACCTCAATTCACAGCAGCCCTGTGCAACACACGCTGCCTGTATATCAATCTCTCTCCTGATAGAGACCCATTTAAAAGGAACCAGACGAGAGACGGAGCCAAAACCAAAAACAAAACGTAATTTATCAGAATGCTGGAAAACAAAAGCCGTATGTGTGTCTGGGAGAGAGGCAGAGGGGAGGAATCGTGTCAGGAAACATCCAGGAAGAAAGAGAAAAGCCCGAGGCCATGAGATGAAGTGATTGATATGATACTCCTGATAAAAGAGAGAGAGACGGGAAGAGCAGCAGGGATTAGAAAGCTTTCTACACGCTGACTTTATTCAATGAGGTTGTTTCCGTTTGACTTGGAGCAAGCGATCAATAATCCAACACTCAGAGTCGCCACTGGAAATGTGTAGACAAGCTACTGATGCGTGATTAACAAAGGCACGGAAAACAAAAACTGAAGAACTAATAAATAATTACAATAGAGCTTTGTGCAAAAGCTTCAGAGTCAGGTCTTAAAAGGTGTGAAGTAAACTTGATGTTATTTTGTGTTTTTTTATTTATTTTAAGCGGCTTGTGGTTGTAGTCTGTTTGCATGGTTGCCAGATATTTAAATAGAAAATAGAAAAGTCTGCTTGAATAGTAACAGTTGTCACACGATGTCTTACGGTCATTAGCATGATGTCATTACTACATATTTTCATTCTGTCTATTGTCTTTAACATGTTCGTCATCACATCCGTGCTCGTTTCCAAATCTCTGTGCTGACATATTGTGTTTCCATAGAGCTCTTTGCTGAAAGAAGCTAAGGTTCATCCAAAAAGTTATGTTGTTTGAAACATTGGTTGTAAATTTGACTGCAGTCTTTAAATGACTAAATTACACTCTCTAAACATGCATGGATTTTAAAATTGAATTGATATTTATATATCCATTATATATTATTAGATATGTAATGGCAATGGAGTGGATTTCAATTGCCAGAGACCATATCTCTGACATTCAGTGCTTCATTTTTATTTAGCTAACCTTATATGTTATTTTTAACCCGTGTGACTTTCTTCTATCATATTCCTTTTTTTATTACGAAATGATACAGAGCTGTGGTCTCATTTATAAAATGCTGCACAGAACCGTCCTAAATGTGAGGTCATTTTTCAAAGTGTGCGCGTACGCCTCTCTTTCAGATGTGAAGTTTATAAATCGCTAAAGATCTTGAAATTGTGCGCAACTAAACAGTTTCACATCTCCACCATGACACGAAGTCAAATTAATGTCATTCACATATAAAAGAGCTCTTGTCAATGTCAAAAAAATCTTTCACGCATGGCGTGAAAGCGCCTGATGTGGCGCTAAGCACTTTCCACATCAAAGAGCGTTTTTATAAGTATAGACCGTTTCATCGGACGCATGCACCTGGACTACAGTTAACTTCCTGTCTGTGTTTGGCTAGTGTCTAATAATATAACTATTTATATTTATATTTTATTTTATTTATGTTAATATTAATTAATATTATTTTATTGAATAATGATTGTATTAAATAAACTATTTGTTGAATTTTGTTGTATGTTCATTTTATTAAATAAACAATTCGTCGAATGGGTCCTGTACTTTTGTCGCATTTAAAGAAACCGTAAGAGCGTTTTTATAAATATAAACGTTGCCTTGGATTTTTGCATATGCACACTCTAAGATCAAATCTGTGCGTACATGTTTTATAAAAAAGACCCCTGATCTTTAACGTAGAACGAAAGTGAAAAGGGGACAAAGATAAGTATTAATAGCATGTTGTGCTATTACATGCTATATTTTGAACCATCCTAATATTCTCATGTCATGCAAAGCAACTGAAATTTTTTAAATCACTATTCACTGAAAATTGTCTTTCTCAAATCTCATGTTCATGTACTGCATATTAAAACATGGTACATGTAGACAGCTCACAGCAGGTTTAAATGTGAGGAATATGAATAACATTTCAGAGCTGCTGCAGAATATTTCAATCGACCGAATGTTTTGATCTGTTATCTTAAGGAATATGCTGCTACTTTCAAGGTTGTTTTTAAAGTTTGACAGCATTTTTCCCATTTCACTTTCTACTTTTGATTTCATGTTTGACACAACATGAGGTAAGTAGTGTTTTGCAAGTTACTTCCAAACTGTAATACATTACAGATTACCTGTTACTTGTAAGTAATCCCTTACCTTACAATATTACTGTTTCAGAGTTGTAATAAGTTACATGACTCCTGTATTCATTTTGAGTTACTTTCACCAAAATGTCTTTGTATTTTCAAAATACAAAATTATTTTTGCCAATCAACCTTTATTAGACTGCTGATTTCTTGAATTAACTGGGCTATACATAAATACATACAAAAAAATACTAAGATTAAAAGCATTTAAATAAAAAAATACTATTACAAAATAATAGCATTTTATATTTCAAATGGATGTATTTGAAACACTGCCCAACCATGCAGTCTAATATGGAGGTTGATTGGCAATAAGTATTTTTGTTTAAAAATATCAAAATTTCAAAGGTATTTAAATACAAAATAGTCCCACCCCTTTACTGAACTAGATTATATTAAGTAATGAGATACATTTTATTTTTGGGCAAACTAACGCAAGTACAAGTATCCTTAAATCGGTTCTGAGGATTAAACCTCCACACAGTTCATACTGATTCAACATGTTTAGAATGTCATCTGTGTGATTTTATTTCATGTAACACACACTGCATGAATTGTATAATGTTTATTGGAAAAAATGTCTTTGTGCTTATATTTCCATTCCATATTCTGCCTTTCTAGAACACAGGATATTTTACGCAAGCTTTAAAAAAAAACTGTATTAAAATCTTTATGTATAACCCAAAAAAATACAAAGATTGTATAATATAAAGAATGTGGGAAACTAAAAAAGTTATGGGGCACCATTAACTATAGTCGTTTTCCCCACTATAGAAGTCAATATTGCCCCAGATCTGTTTCGTTACAAACATTCTTACAAATATCTCTCTTTGTGTTCAACAGAACAACAAACTTTACACAGATTTGAAACGACTTGCGGGTGTAAATGATGACAGAATTTTCACTTTTTGGTTGAACTGTTCCTTTAACAATTTATTAACTTTAACTATTTCATAAACCTAAATTTGGTTTCATCATACAAAATGTGTTCTTGTTGAGTTAAAGATCAAATGTGTCATTTCCAAACATGAATCGACTGGCTCACACCCTCAAGGTTCAGATATTTGGTCTTTTGTTCCACAAATTGTGCAGGAATTCCTTTAAAGAGATAGTCCACCTAAAACAATTCTGTTATCATTTCCTCACCTTCGAGTTGTTCCAAACCTGTATACATTTCTTTGTTCTGAAGATACAAAGAAAGATATTTGGATGAATGCTTGTAACCAAACAGTTCTTGAACCCCATTGACTCCCATAGTAAGAAAAATGACAAGGGTCAAAAGTGCCCCAGTACTGTTTGCTTTCCTACATTCTTCAAAATATCTTCTTTAGTGTTCAACAGAACAAAGACATTTATAAAGAAATGTTTCCTACTATGTTAGTCAATGGTTCTATAGAAAGATATTTTTGGACACCATTCGAGTTGTTACAAATCTGTAAGATATGTGAGTAAATGATGACAGAATTTTTACTTTAGGTAAACTATCCCTTTAAATTCATTTGTTTTGATGTTGTGGGGCTACAGTACTAAGGATTTTTCACTGGTGAGGAGAGATGCTCTCCCATTAATAGAATGAAGCCAAAAGCATTGAGCACCAGAGCTGATATCTACTTAGGTTAATTACACTATAATTGGCATTTGTGTAGTGAAATGTTACAATATTATGGCTTCAAGGATTGCAGAGAAAATGTCACATTAACATGTGCTACAAATATTATAGAATTAATTTGGCCTTTGTCAAACCAGAGTGTTATTATATGCTGCATAAATATTGACAACTTTTGGGGGGCTGCCCTTTTCTCTCAAGTTTTAGCTACTGCTGGACCTGATTTATAAATGTCTAATTGATGTTGTTCTTGCAGAAAATGTCCATGGTTACAAATGAGTACAGCTGAATATATTTGAGTACTTTAATAAGGTTGCTATCTCAGTTGAAACAGCTTGTTTCTGACGCTTCCAGCAACAAGAAGTTATAACCGAGATTTGGGAAATAAAATATAATTTGAGCCTTGAGGTCCTGGGAAATTGATTTAGTCATGCAGTATGTGAGCTACTAGTAACCTTACAGTCTTGAAAAAGGTTTTGTATTATCTTTAAGGAGCAATAAAAAAAAACACTTTTTAATTGAAAATATTGAGACAATATGTTTGATTTGAAAATGTTTGTCTCAAAGTGTTTGTACTGAATCAGGCAATACGACAGAAATAAAACTCATAGAGTCATCGAAATCCAAACCATTCTATGTGCACTTTATTTACAATGATTCAATATTCAAGAATATTACAAACCCTTAATCTACACGTCACCATCCGCATATACTTCTGTAGCCTCATATGAGAGAGCTGAGCATTGGCAAGCCTGGAAATACCGTTTAGTGTTTCAACTAGAAAAGGTGCTAAAATAAAATCATTAAAAAAGGATGAGGGCAAAGAACGTAATATAAATGAAAATACACAGTAAAAAAAAATCGATTCGTTTTGTCAAAATTTCACCGTAAGTCTGTTGTTGCTTTCATGTCAGTTCCCATGTCAAACCGAAACGATAAACGTCCTTGTTACACGTAATGGCTGATGTGTTGTGTTCAGTAAAGTTCATGTAGTAAATCCTCTGGCTCGTACTCTGTTACAAAGGCATAAGGGTGAGTTCAGTTTGCACGCGCCGATTAAACTACGCCACCTCCTTTAAAGCACTGTCAGTTAGCCGCTCCATATAGTTTCGTAGTTCCTTGGAGTCGCCCATCTCAACGTCCTGACACACCCACTTAATATCGTCATCCGACTCCAACCCCAGCTTCTCTTTAACTGGGCTGACGCTCTCCACCGGGATGGTGGTAAATGTGGTAAACTTCACGCGTTTCCGTTTGGTGGTCGGCGAATCGCCCTTGCTGTCTTTGGTGCAGACCGTAGTGCTGTCGGCTCCTCTGTGCACCTGACCTTGAACGTTCTTCTGCAGAGAGCCGCCGTTGAGAAGCTGACTTCCTTCTTCTAACCCGCCTAAGCTGGAGTCCATCATGGTGATGTGCTCTTCGGTCTGCGGAGACAAACTCACGTGACTCTCCAGAAGTTCGGCGTCGTTTCCCAGCCACACCCAGTCGTGCGAGTGGTGCATGTTCTCTTGACCTTCGATGGACATCTCCTTGTGTCTGTACTTGAGCGTGTAGGAGATGCAGTTGATGAGGAAGACCAGAATAGCCAAGCAGAAGACGCCTAACAAAGCGTACATCCCGATTTCGAGATCAGTGAGTCCGTGAGGTGTCTGAAGGTCATCGGCGTCAACGTTGTGTCCTCGGGGAAGATCCACTTGAGCTGGAAAGTCCGAGAAGTCGATGGGAACGCCCGGCAACTGGCTCCCGTCATCCGAGAGTTTTTCTCCACCTGGTCTTCTCACGATCGCCGTTTTGGTGGTGGTCGTGATTCTCCTCGTAATTCCGTCTTCCATGTCTGAGATGGAGCTTCCGTAGTAATGGTTGTCCATTCCGGTCCTGTCCGGCAGAGACGGGTTCTGTTGGCGGTCGCCCGGTCTGTTGTACGCGTCCTCGCCATCCTGGCCGTAGTCGCCAGGCCTTGAAGCGCTTTCGCTGCGACCGAACTTCACGCGGATGTTGCAATTTCCGGCTGCCAGGACGCTGCGACGTTTGAACTTCTGACACACTTCAGAGACTGTCATCTCGACGTGCACCAGCAGACCCTGACCCTCGGCTCGTGCGGAAATGATGGGCCACCGGCCTGCTGCGTCTTGGCGCACGGACACAACTTCTTCATCCAGAGACGTGGCTGTTAGGAGAAAGTGTTCAGGGTTGTAAATGTCCAGAGGGGCCATGGAGCCGTCACTGAACTGCAGCCAGGCACTGATCAGCGCCTCCTACAGAGCACAAAGAGTAAAACAAGACAAACCGGTGAGCGTTTCAGACACAGCAAAGGATCAGTTACAGGGAAATGGGAGTGGTGTGATTATGGAGACGGGAATATTGAGTTTATGAATGTTAATGAGGTGATTTACTGTAATGATCACAAAGAAATCCTGAAAATTGATTTTGATTCAAAAATGTATTTGCTGAAAGCAGGTTAGTGGGCAGTAGTCATTCAGATGCTGTAAATTAGAAAAGGCTTCTAATATAAACCCATGAAAACTTGGACGCATTTTTCCTTAAAGGGACAGTGCCACAAAAATAAAAACTCACCCTCAAGTTGTTCTAAAACTGTATAAATGTATTTGATTTTGATGAAGACAGAGAAAGATATTTGGAAGAATGCTTGTGACCAAACAGTTCTTGGACCCCATTGACCACCATAGTAGGTGTTCTGATATTTTGAAGAATGTTCTCAGCAAACAGTTCTGGGGCACTTTTGTCACCATTGTCATTTTTCCTACGCTATCCAAGAACTGTTTGGTTACTGACATTATTCCAAATATATTTCTTTCTGTTCATCAGAACAAATAAACTTTAACAGGTTTGGAACAACTAGAGATTAATTTATGACAGAATTTAATTTTTGGGTGAAGTGTCCCTTTAAAGGTCAAACATTTTTGGGATATAAAATACACAAAATTTGTTTAATGAACTTTATTAAGTTAGTTTTTCGCTGCAGTAGGTTTAGGTCTGGACAACAAGAATAAAATAACACGTGTTTAAACATTTAAACAAATGTTGCATTGAATCAAGTTGGTCAATTTAAATTCCTGTCCTAAAATTATTTCTTGTTTTATGTAACTTTTTTTCACAACTTTTTGTCAAAACAGGTTAAATGCAATACAGGGCATTGTATCAAAACATTATAATTGTAAATTGGATTGACATCATTTTTGGAAACAAAAACAAGGTTTTACCATTTTTGTTGACCGCAAATTGTGCCAATAAGCCCGGATACAATTTTGGAAATATTTGTCTTGACTAAACAAAATTCACACAGTGTCACCAATGTGACATAATGGCCAAACAAAACAATAACCTCATATAGTTTATTTCTAAGAAAGTAGTGTGTGGACTACATCTTAAAGTTAAGATGGTCGCTATACAGTAAAATCTCTAAGAAACTGATATTTTAATAATTCCTCATCAAAATACACATCATGGAATACAAAGAATTTTAAATCTCAACCTTGCCTAGACGACATTTTCACCATCATAACCCGTTCCCGGTAGATTATGCTGCCTCGTGAATCTGCTCTATTCTGGACAGATTTTGACTCAGCATGTCATGTGTTTTTTTTGGATAAGGCAAGAGCAGAATGCAATAAAACAAGCTCAGCCAAACGTTTCATTCATCATGGTTTAATACTCTGCAGGAGATCGCTTATATCAGAAGAGTCGTTTAGAAACACCAGCACATTTATTCGGTTTTCTGCGTCGATAAAACAATCGCTTCGGCTCATTAAAGATGTATATTTTTTCATTAATCATGTATTCATTGTATTTCTTCTGGTTATTAGGGTATAAGGACAAGTTGCTAAAGCTTGTCTAATGAGATCGATTGTCATGCTGTGTGTGTTTGTGAAGTTAAGAGTCCACACTTAACACTTGTCAAGAGAAAAATCATCTTTCATGAATTTGTGAATCTGAATTGGCTACTAAATTTATTAGGAACTACAGTGTAATACATTGTTTGTTGTAAAAATGAGAATGTCTTATGTAAACGGTGCATAATTTAAATCCATGATGATACACAAACTGTCTATTGAGGATAAAAAGTCCTTAAGTATAATTTACTATTTTTCTCAATATAAATCTTTCAATTGAATTAAATTGAATCTTTTTGCAATATTTCTTGCATTAAACCATTTGGATGCCTTGATCTCCCTAAGCACAAACATCTGATCCCATTACTAGTTGTGAGTTCTAAGACCTAGAATATCTTTGCCTGACATCAGCAATCACTTGATTTCCCCAAAACAAGGTTGGAAACTACCGAATTAAGGCATCAATATTCAACTATGGCAAATCAAACTTCCAATATATTATATCTGCATCGATGCAGTTTGCCACTTCATGTTTAACTTTAATGGAGGATTGTTACTGGGTCAGTCAGAGTATTTTAATGAGAGTGCTCTCCCTGTTCCTCTCAGTGGGTGGAGAGAAGTCAGATTAACAGATATGAAGAGATAACAGTCCCATTACAGATATGAGAACGCATGTACTGCAGGGATTTGCAACACACAAGTTTTAAGCTCTTCACTTATCAAGACATCATAGCCCGCTGTCCACGGATAACATGCTACAAATCCTCCTGCGGGGAGGGACTACCAGAGCGCTCTAATAACACAAAGACACAGAATGAGCCAGGCTGGTCATGCTGATGTCTGTAATACTTTAAAAGCATACAGAACTGAGACTTTCAAAAGGATTGGGACAGCTATTGTTCTTCCGCCTGAAAAGAGTATAAGTGGGATTTATGCATAAATTGGACATAAAAATGTATCTGATTTTATAATGTAAGTCGATAACAGACAATTGAAGGGCAAAGTTACAGTACACAATTTTGGTTAAAAAAGTCACTTGATTTATGAAGACTCCACAAATTTGAGTCATCTGCATGTAAAAATGTAATCCATATTCAGTCACTTTTTATGACTTTTACTTTCAAAGGCAATTCTGCTGAAAATGTGAAGAACACTGAGCTCCTGCTTCACTTTAATGTGAAACTCACTGTCACGCTTCCACATGAATTTACAGACTACAGTAGAAATCCTCCAGGTACACAAACCCACATCTGTTGTGCTTAATTGAAAGGATGGTGCTAAAAGAAGCGAGCTGTTACGAAACCGAGGTGTGTCATATTGGTTGAGACTGTCAAGCAGAAGACATTTGCATTGAGTTCAGGTACTGAAGCAATGCACATACCACCTTCACTGAGTACATTACCAAAGCCATAATTAAACATGACACACGGTAACATATGGCAACAATAGTTACTTTCATCCCGGGGTGAAACAACACACTTGTGGACCAAATAAAGAGAAATGCTCTCTAAATAGGCTCTTCATACACTTCTAAAGCTGTTGTTAATAAAATGGATTGCGGAAATTGAGTATTTTTCATGAAAGGATTTGCAAACAATAGGACATTATTAGACCTTTTTATTTAGATGATGATTAATGATGATTTTTACAGTATAGCCACTGAATGAATTATTGTTAAATGTGTAATTTTATATATACTGTAAGTGTTGGGGGGAAAAGAAACCCTTAAAGAATCACTGTATTGTTTTGTAGAGGATCTATTGACAGGAATACAATCTAATATAACTATGTCTTCAAAGGTGTATAAAGACCTTACATAATGAAACGTTGTGTTTTTATTGCTTTAGAATGAGCTATTTCTATCTACTTACACCACGGGTCCCCTTACATGGACTTCACCATGTTGTTTCTACAGTAGCCCTAAACGGACAAACTGCTCTACAGAGCGTGTTTCATAAATACATGATCTCCTTCGGAAAAGAAGCGAAAACACGACGACATCTTAGTTCTGTGTCAGCCACCGTAGTGCTTCTGAAGGGAGGGAGGGGTGGAGTGAGCCGTTGGTTGCAATTCGCAACCTCACCACTAAATGCTGCAAAACAATCACACAATGGTCCTTTAAAGAGACTTGTTCTTAAGATTGTGGACAGCTTTGAAAGTCATACATTACTGTCCAGAGAGAGAATAATGAACATGACCTATATAGAAAATGTGATTGGGTGCTTGCCTGTGAAAAAACTGCCACCACAATGTTGAGGTGTTCTATATACTGTCCATCTATATCGAAACTTTTTATGAATGTTGAATGTTATATATATTTATAAATGTTAACTTTTTTTTACTTTGTTATGGCAACATATTAATTTATTACAATATTTATCACAATATCAGAATTTCGCTACATTTACACACACACACAGGTTTGTTTGAGTATACTAGTGAGGACATTACATACACTTCCATTGAATTTATCAGGCTTATGATATATTCTATCTCCTAACCCTTAACCTAATAATCACACAAACATGTGCCCTCTATTACATTTAAAGACAAACACTATTTGAACGGATTATGAGTCGTTTTATTTAGTGAGGACCAGTAAAATGTCCTCACAAGTGGGTTCACACGTATTTTACTTTGGTACTGAGGACATTTGGCCCTCAAAAATATAGCTAAACCAGTACACACACAATAATTGTATCAGTCAAATTCATCTTTCAATTGGTTTGTATTGCATTTCTTTGCCAATTAATATTCACATAATGAATGTAGGGAGGCATTGAACAGTTAACCACTGTGGCTCTCAAGACAATAAAGTATAAAGAGGTGCAAACCAGCGCTTACTATGTCTGAGTGCCAACCAGATGTATGTGTGTGTATGTGCACCAACTAAACTATATCTTGGGGCAAATTTGTATACAGAATGAGCAAAACCTGACAAATCTGAGCAAAACATCACTGGGTTAAAACACTATAAAATACAGCAAATAAAGCCTTTTTACAATCGTAAAAATACAGTTATTAGGCATATGGCTAGAATTTGCGTTAGGTTATAGTGTTTATAACTAGCTGTGTATAAAGCAAAAGTCTGTGAAATGTCCTCATTTGATAAATAAGTAAATGTGTGTTTGAAATGGACCAAATAATAAATGGAAACCAGAAACTATGGAAACTCTCTTAGGCCTATCCACACAAACACGGTATTTCTGCAGCTTTTTCTATGCGGTTTGGCTGATCAGGTCACTAAAACCGAACTTTTGTTTAAACTCCTGACAGGGTCAAGATTTTCAGAAACTCGCTCGTGAAGTGTTGTCATGTAGCCGGTGAATCCAGAGATTTTGGTTGCGACGTCGGACTGTGTGGTGTTAACTCCTTTGTTGTTAGCCAGCCGGGACGGGTCATTTAACCTTTTTTCAGGATTCTGATTGGCCAACATGGCTTTGTGGTTATGGTCATATTTCTACCTGTTGGTTTGGTACAGTATGCTCTTGACAGCGCTTTATAAATGTATGTTTTTGCGTTTTCATGTGGACAGATTTTTTTTAAACAGGGGAGAAAAAACATGTATAAAAAGACCCTTGTTCGTGTGGACTAGGTACCTTGATACTGTTTTAAAAGCTCAGAGTAAGACGTCAAGACTCCGGTTGCTAAAAATGCCAAGAGTACAACAAATAGAACTGTAGAGTACATTCATTCTCTTTTTACGGACTTACCTGTTTGGGATTGCTGAGCACTTCCTGTGTGGTCGCCGTGGCGCTGATGGCTCTGTTGCTTCCTGTGCTGAGCTGCAGACTGAGCGTGAGACCGCTGACCAGCTGCAGGCCCAGTTCAGTGATGGTCACTCGATCATCCACAACCCTCACCGTCTTCTCTGCCAGTATAGAGTCAGACAGCGGAGACAGAACCTAGAGAACAGACAAAACTCTGAATAATCACAAACATCATGCTTTCTCATAGTCAACACAGGATTGCATGAGATAGCAGTGATGCCTACAGGGATTTACCCCCAATTACAGAGAAAAAGATCCCAAACACAGAGCTGTGAAGCCATCTAGTGATTGGTGCAATAAAAAGGTGTTACAGGCAGAATCTTTCCTGCCCACACTTTCACAGCAGAGGAACTCATATTAGCTATCTTGTCTCGAAGCAGCAAAATAAATCCAGATGACTAACACCTCCTCAGACATGTACATGGTAATATCAGCCCAATTTTCCAGGAGATAACATAACGTCTTAAGAAACAGCGGTGTCTTTAGATGGATGATGTCACCTGCTACAGTATATAAACTCTGTCCTACGAGAAATCAGAACACACATGTACCTGAATGCTAGTCATGCCAGTATCCATTCCCTCCAGAATCCGTCCATCTCTCAGCCTGGCGATTCGTGGGTTCTCCACTTTCAGGAAGTCCCAGACTAGATCTGTAATATCCACCTGCCAATCACTGCCAAGCATGTGGGCCACCTGACCTCGCGTGGCAGACGACTCGGCAATGAAGTGTGTGAGCACACGCACCATGGCCCTCTGGTACTGCAACGTGCAGGTCTTTCCTCTGCGCTCTTCATCGTCATCCTCACTGTCCCGCGTCGACCTGGGAATGTCAAATATAAAAGTATGCATTTTTAGAATTGGTCAAATATTTATAATAAAACTATTAAGAGTCTTCATGATAATATCCAGCATATATCATCGTTGTCAGACTTAAAGCTTGTTATTAAATGCGCTGTCAACAAGTTAAAAAGGTTCTTTTAATACTTTTTATATCCAACAAAGTGTTCGATTTCATTCACAGATGACTGTTCTTCTCCGCTCACATCAGATGCCAACGTTAAAACCTTGAGAGAAAACACAAGGCTGTACTCTAATGTGTTTCAGTAAACACACTTGGAAACTGAGGCAAAACTGCCTGAAATATGTTTACTGTATTTATACCTCAGGTCAAACTCATAACAGACAACCCGAAAATTGCTAGAAAGAAAATTATATTTTGCTGGTTCAGCAGGTGTGTGTGAGAGAGACTGTCTGTGGTGAATTGAGCACTGTCTTTTTATTCATAATGGAGCGCAAACGCACGACAAAATGTGTGTCTGATCGATTAACACCGATGACACTGAAACATTTCCCCTCACACGGCAGAACAACTGTTTTGTTCCACCTCATTAATAACTCATCATGCACAAAATATATATCCCCATTTAAGTTTGCATACTGTATTTAACAAACAAATGAATTCATATATTTACATATAATGAGATATTATACAACTTATCTGTTTTCATTCACTACTCAAAAATGAGCAATAGTTTTAACAGCAGAATATACTGTATGGCTATTTTGTAGCTCAAAGAGAGGAGGTAAGTCTCAGGTTATGGAATTTACTGTAAGTCACTATATTAATAATCGACCAAATGCATCAATATAGTGTATGCACAGTAAATCTAAGGCGTCTCACATCAGAAAACAGTTCATGCCCTCTACACAAATCTTTGACAATTTGCCATAAATCATAGTCACCATATTATAATACAAAGCATAAAATAGTGAATAGGGAGGAAAAGTGGGAGAGGTAAAGACAACGTAAAGACCTAATGGAGTTAAAGAACTCTAAACATGTACATATATACATGAGGATGATGTTGAATAATGTCAAACATAAACTATTTGACTATTTGAAGTCACTTTGTAGTAATTTTGTTCAATGCTTTCATCTGCTATAATAATGTTATATCTTGATTATATTATTACAATTAAATAAAATGATCAGATTTCATGTAAATTAATGTGTAATTATGTATTTTAATAATTGAGACATAACTGTCGACACACTAAGCTTTCATTGTTTAATAATGCCAAAGCACTCTATTTTAAATGTGCTCACCTTTATAACCGAGAGTTAATGTGATGTGACATAAATGAGTACTTTTTCACCTGTCACTGACAACCTGTGATTTGTTTTCATGTAATCATTTTTAATTCACAATCCTGACAATGAGAAAACTCTTTGTTATTTTTGGAGAAGGATGAAATATTTACAAATGGCATTTTGTGTTATCCATCCGTTGCTCGCGACAGCACTTGTTTATTTACCTACACTGGAGATCAGAGGATGATTCAATAAACCATATTTTTCACAGAACAGACAAATCCCTTGAGCCCCTCACCAACACAACATATCTCACTGTAAGTGTACTTTCTTGATCCGGACACGAATAGCCATTCCCAGCGATGGGACTTTATCACGCTTGCCTGGTGTTGAGGGAACGCTGTTAACACCATCCCGCAAAGTGAGGGGCAGTGTGGCACTGTACAGGCCATGGGTTTGGCATGAGTGCAGCGATGCTCTCTCGGGTCATTTTCTCTGTCTCTCGCATTACACGGACCAACTGGCAGTGAATTTGGCAGAGGCTAAAGAACCCAACGGTTCCTATCTTGCACATATACTGTAAACAAATGGATCCGGGTTGCCATGTCCACTTATTATAAGCTTGTAATAATAAGCATAAGTCAAAGTATTAATATGGACAGGCGTGCTTGTTCTGCTTTAGTCGTGCTAGTTCTCTGCTTCATAGAATGATGAAGTGTGACCAACCATTAAAAGCAATAGTGGTGTTTTGAACTAAGTTAAGTGTTTAGATATTAAGTAAACAAATATATTTTTTGCAGTTTTAAGGTTTCCCTCGTATAATAATAATACATTATTATTACTATTATTGTTGTTGTTAATAATAATGGTAATTATAATATGTGCAAAATTCCTATTATTCCTATTATTCTTATTGTTAATAATAATAATATTAATAATAATAAAATGTACAAAGTATTATTATTATCATCATAAGTAGTAGTAGACCTGTTTATTAATAATATGTATTATTATTAGTAATAGTAGTATTAGTATTAAAATAATTAGTAACAACAAAAACAACAACACGAATATGTAATCTGTATGTATTATTATTATTATTCTCATCATTATTATAATTATTATTAATACCTCATATTATTATTTATGAAAAATCTAAATGCGATATATATTTGTGAAATAACATAATTATTGAAAAGATTAGTAGCAAGATTTATTTGAGGCGTTTAGGGAAATTTATCCATGTTTAATGTAAGCATTCAACATAATCAAGTCAATTATTTAAGCTCACGAGCTTGTTTTAAATAACCAAAAGATACTTACAGATTTATTTATTTTAGTTTTCTTTTGGGCTTTCTTTGTGAAATCAGGTTGTTTGTTGTTCTAACAAGATCTGGCAACACATAAATGGCTCATCAATGCCCACTAACGTCAAACCATAATGCTGTTACATCAGCAAGGTCATGCCCATTATCCCTCGACAAATATAAATTTGTGTGCATGGAGAGGAAAATTCACTGTGAATGCAAAAACACGCACGCACGGCTCTGTGATATTTCAATGCAATAGGCCCAAATGGACAATTTCTCCTCTCTTGCATGAAAAATGTCTCTAGGTCAAACAGAACAAACACGGGGCGACACGGTCGTTTTTCATGTTAAGACCAAAATCGAAATTACTTTCTGCGGCAATCAACATTACGCCACAAATGCTGTCGGGTTGAGCCTGGAATCTGTTCCTTCAATGTTTCAAAATCTTCTCTCGTAAATGTAATTAGCATACTTAAAGTTAATGTTATTTTTAGAGCACAAAGAGCACAAAGCTGACACTAAGAAACACGTGGGAGGTGTCGCAGTAACAAGCGTGACGCTGCAACATGAGTGAGTGGGTTTAGGTGTCACCTCTGCAATGTGCAATATCACCACAGGACAGTAGAAAGTACTTTGGGTGTCTGTCACTGAACAGGAACATGATTGCATCAGGTGGCAGTCTTGTTAGTGCCCTCTGAGATTGATGCTGTCAGGAGGACGGCAATCGAGCCCCTCATTAAAGTCCACTCGATCCAGCGTGACAGACAACCTCCCAATGGAGACACTGTACTGTCTATGAAGACCTTACTGTTGTAGGGCTTCCACTTCACTCTTCTTGTAATTTCACCACCATTGCCTACTGATTGCATTTAGCTGAATTTTATACATTTAGAAAAGTGCACAACATCAGGGGGGAACTGACTACGACTACTACATTTTGTGTGCCGTATTATACCACAAAACATGCGTCTTATTCGCAAACCAAGCACTGTACCATATTTCAATAAAAAGAATGTCCTCATCTGTTTCTAAACCTGTATGTGACTCTTTCTTCTGTGAAACATAAAAGAAGATATTTTGAGAAACGTCTCGGTGGTTTGTGACCCTACAATGGAAGTCAATGGGGTTCAATGTTGTTTGGTTACCAACATTTATCAAAATATCTTCTGTGTTCTGCAGAAGAAATAAAGTCGTACAGGTTTGAAATGACATGAGGATGAAGAACTGAATGAAATAACCATAACCCTTTAACTCTGTCTTCTTTTTCCTTCTCTAAGCAACTCAGATTTATTAGAGATTGTGCCTTATTCACAAAACTCAATGCAACTGGTTGATGCTATTATCGATTATTCATAATCATTTATTGATTTGAGATCAGGGCAGCAGTAGTTCATTAAATTAGAGAGAAATCCATTCCTGCTTAAATCAATGCCGTGTTCCTTGCATTTGCACGTCATGTCTTACCTAAAAGACAAAAGTAAATGGGTTTTCCTTGCATAAGGTCTGCATTTGTTAAAAATAAGCTAACAAAATATTTTCAATCAATATTTCATCTTCAATAACATATGAGGTAAATAGCCGTGTGTAATAAGTGGGATAATGTACAGGCAGCCGTCTGTTATCGCAAATAAACCCCTTCATTGTGATACAAGACCCTTTCCTTCACGTCGGGCCCTGATCACATTGCTGGGGTTTATTCTGAAATGACAACTGCACTGTAAGAACATCATTTTTTTAACAGTTTTTCCACATATAATGTAAAAAAACAGTAATTTTACAGAAAAAGACTGCAATTTACAAGATTTTTACATTTTTTTTACAAGAATATTATTTTAAAAAATACGGGGAAATTTACAAGAAGAACGGGGAAAACATGTAATTTTACAGGGAATTTTTTTATTTCACGGTTTATTTCTGGCACCATCGATTTTTTCAGGATTTTTTTGTAACAGTTTATTTAGAAAAAACTGTCAAAAAAATTTACATTACAGAAGAAGAATGCAAATTTACAAGAAAAACAGGGAAAACGTCATTTTACAGGGGAAAATGTTTTTTTACGGTTTATTTGATATGATTTTTACAGTGTGTCTGGATGTACATTATTCCTTACATACCATCCAGTTGTTTAGAAAATAGCCCATATCTCCTCAATCAGCCACACAATTTAGGGCGTCATTCGAGCAGCGTCCATTTAAAAACCGAGTCTGACCTCATCCACCGCTGATGTCTCAGGATACATCCATCAACACTGTATTGTTTTAACACCATCTTAAAAACAACACTTATGCCGTGAGACATGGACAGCATCGCAACACTTAATGAGACCCTTCTAGCACATTTACATACAAAAACAATTAAAAACAGCACAGACACACGCCAATAGTAGCAAACCGACTATAATAAAAATATGACCACGATTAACACTTTAGTAAATTGAATAGTAGGAGTGCTTGGATGTCTGAGAGCAATTCTGTTGTCAACATCAACATGTTTATTAAAAAGTCTGAAAGAATCGATCTGGTGAAATAAACTGCCCACAAACGTATTAATACAACGCACTCACACAATTATCCACCTGCTAAATGTAATCTCATAAAAACACACTAACACGCAGATAAAAATAAGATGCTGTAGGTTGATGTACAAAGAAGCGTAAAGCAATTAGCCTCAAACATTCTGTGGAGCTCATCTCATTAGCAGTTAACACCTCTGTCCTGTGTATCCATAAATAAACCATAAAATAAGATATTACGAACAAACCAAAGCATTCAACTACCAAATTACTAAACAGGGCGTTATTTCACTAATAGTGTCTTAAACTGAATATTTTAGTCAAAACTAAACATGAAAGTGCATCGCCGAAATGGAACAACATGTAAATATTTACTGTACACGTTGTTCCATTGTGGCGATGCTCTTTCATGTTTATTTTGCCGATGCACTTTCATGTTTAGTTTTGAGTCGCATACAAACTGTCAGCTACTTTCTGCTGTGTGAAAATTGATGGAGTTTGGGAAGAACTGCCACCACAAAAATGTATGTGCTCTTGTTTAGCTCTCGACCAAACCATCAATCCTTGATTCCATCTTCTAACCCTCACAAAAGTCTCTCAAACTTCTGCGGTCTGGCATAACAAACCAATGGGACCCATTGACAACTTCACATTTTGCCAATGAAGAGATTCATATTCTCTGTGTGTATTCTCAGTTTCTCACACGCTTTGTGAATCACCGTGTCACGCGGGACGTTCTGAAAATGGAGACAGAGGAAAGTGTCTCCATACCTCCAGAAAATCGTATATATTGACTTTATTCTATTTTGAATTCACAAACCCAAGCATACCTGAGGGTTATGAGGAGTGAGATGGAATACGTCCACATGCTTATGAGACACACCGGGTGATATAGGAGACCGAGTGCATGCTGGGAAATCAAAGTATCGAGCATTTGCAATAGGTTTAAATTGATCAAGCCTCCATCTGGCTGGCTTAGTTTTCACCTTCTGGCTGTTGACTGTTTCATAACTGGTCCGGGAACCCAATATCTTTATTCACATATTCTACAGAAAAACACCTACAGACATACTAAAATATGAATGCATGCGCAAATTACCCCCCCCCCAAAAAAACTAACTCAAATGTTCATACCTCTGAGCGTTACTGTTTATTGTGATCCTCCAGCCTTTGATCTGACTGAGTTCTGTATCTGAAACTTCAATATGCAAAGGCAATTTGGGAATCCAGACCTTCACCTCCAGCTGGGCCTTCAGGTAACTGTAGGTGAAGTTCACCAGCATTCGCACACGTCCCCTCATCTCTTTGCCATTCACATAGACGTAGTCACACCTGTCTGATACCTGTGAACAAAAAGAGAAAGCCGGTGACAGAGAGGTGAGGAAAGAAACGAAAATTGATCTCTCCGACACACCGTAGCGAACTCCATATTACCGAAATCAATACAGTATATATCTCAGTGACAGATAAGATCTATTTGAAACGGATCGACCTGACTTCACAGCAAAAGGTAAGATGAGAAAATATTTTAGCTTGAAGAGGCACACTGATCCTACGGCAAAGCATGGGCAGATTTACCAAACAGTTCATACAAAGCAAAACCTGCATCTTACTGTAGTCACAAATATCCTTCAGTTTAGATCAAGCAGGCAATAAATGCAGTGAAATAGCACCAGGTCTGGTGTTGATCACTCCTTGTTTACGCTATATATTATGCAGAACATACGTGTAAATGATCCTTAGTTAGACTGTCTTTGCTTTTTTATTGAGGATGACTGCAGTCAAATACTGTGATATTTAAATGAGAAAAATTGGAGATATTGTATTGTATTGCAGTTAGCTTAACAATTGCATTTGAGCTCTTTCAGTGTGTGTAATGGTGCATTTTTCATCATTTTTTACAAAACTTTCAAAGCAGCCAAACCATTTTCTATAACTATATAAATATTCAATTCAATTTTATTTATGAAACGCTTTTCACAATGTGGATTGTTCCAAAGCAGCTTTACAGGAGAAAAACACAGCACAGTGCATGGTGTTTATAGAACAAGCAAGACCATTCTAGTAAATAATATCTAATAAAAGCAGTCTCCCGGTGAGCAAGCCAGCCAACAATGCCCTGTGGCGATGAACCCAAACTCCAATGATAAATAAATGGAGAAGAAAAAACCTCGGGAGAAACCAGTCTCAACCGGGCGGGCCAGATCTCCTCTGACGTGTCACAGCTGCACTCAGTTACTTTGATTAAAAAAAAATACAATATATGAAATCAAAGAATAGAGATTATACAAACAATAAACATATTATTATATCATTATTCATTCTTTTCTTTTCTCAGATTTGTGTCGATTTCTTACTGAGTCAATTGTGTTTTTGTCAAAGACTTTGTCCAGATCAGATTTAGAATGATGACCAAAACCGAGCATTTACTTGTTTTGGATCTGTAAATGCTGTACTCATTCAGAAGATGTATAACAGCACCCCCTACTGTATAACAGTGAAACCACGGCCGTCAAGTCTTCTCATTTATGATTGAGAAACGTGTAAATTGTGGCGAAAAGTTGTGTTGGCAGAGAAAGAGTAGAAGACTTAAGACACAGTATGTGTGTGCGCGCAGACAAATAATACTAAATAATATTACATATAGTAATTCATCGTGATGAATTGATTCCAAAATGAATGTTTGTGTTTATATAAGCACAAACATTTAGGCAACAAATATTATGTACATTTAAGTGCACACGCATGCACACACGTAAAACTGTATTTACTAACATATATATATACACATTTATATTTAAAAACATTTACATTGTGTATATACATACTATTCATATTTCTTAAATATAAACTTGTAAGTATATGCCACACACATATTATATAAACAGAAATATTTTGTAATCGATTAATCACGCACAAAAGATTCGACAGCACTAATACTACTTCATATTTAAATGAAATTCTAACAATGCAGAAAATAACATGTTGGTTTGTACGAGTTGACAGCAACTGATTCAGCAGAACCAGATGACACCCTTTGGATCCTCGACCTCTGGAGGAATGGGACCCCGCTTGGTTTATAATGAGGGGTAAATATGACAACCTCTCTTCTTAAATATGACAGTCTGTCTTCTTGGCCTTCTGACAACATGTTCTAACATTTTGCGTTTCATGAATGAAAAACTGCAGAGGCCACACACACACACATACACGTACACACATCATCAAAGTATGGCCAGCAGAACAAAGATAAAAGCATGACACACACACACACACACAGCTGACAAATTTTGTGCATAACCTTTCATATTAATAGAGCTGTCTGGCTGCTTTCTATTTGTAAAAACATTTATTCCTAGTTTCCCATCTCATAAGGAATATTTCATCTCTGCTGGGCGGATTTGAGAATGGCATTTCCTCCTCCACTAAGAAAAACAATTCAAATGATGTATACGATGTAAATACTAAGCGATGTTATCCTTATACCCATTCTGACAGATGATATTTCATCTAATATTAAAAGGTCTAGTTTATTAAATTTAGCGGCATCTAGTGGTGAGGTGAATTGCAACCCCCCTCTCTTTCGACGCACTACGGTGGCTGAAATAGGAAGATGGCGTCACGTTTTCGCTTCTTTGCCGAAGGAAATAACGTATTTACGAAACACGCTCTGTAGAGCAGTTTGTCCGTTTAGGGCCACTGTAGAAATATGGATTATACACTAAATTTACACATGTCCAAATGTTGGCAATAAACAGAAGATAAACCATAATGATGGTTAAACCATCATTACACAAATTCAAGAGTGATTTTCTCATCCCTTTCTCAACATATCAGACAGTCAGAGAGCAGTAAGACAAGACCTCAGCATCAGAACATCGTGGTGTATTGCTTTCTGCACTTAAGGGCTGTTAGAGTTGTGAGAGTCTGTTTCATGCCTGTCTGACTGATAGAGCTGTCTGCTGTCAGAGTCTCTCTCTCTCTCTCTCTCTCTCTCTCTTTAGCTTTATCTCTGTTACTCTCAGAAACATAGACTTTTAAAAGGCTTGCCAATATTAATATGCTAACATGAGATTAATGAGACATTTAATGGCACATTTAACACAGCTAACACATTGATCAACAGTGCCACCAAAAACATAAAAACTTCTGAATTTTGTATTACAGAAAAATAAACACGATTTGTAAAGTTACTCACTTTTAAACCACTGTGGCAGTTCTTTTTAATTGGGTTTAATTGCATTGCAACTTTAAGTTCATGTAATAAATCATTTTCTCATTCACATTAACTATGGATATATTCCAGCGCTTGACATCCACATAGACAAAAATATCACTTTCAACTCAGCTTAATACTGTCTAGTGCAGTGGTCCTCAAACGTTTCTGTTGTGCGGCCCCCTTTGTGTAGAGTGCATCACTTTGCGGCCCCCCTAAAAACGTCTTATCATAAATTAATCATTTTAATTCAACCAAAAACTAATTTTATTATACAATGCTGGAACAGCAATACTTTTGGTTGGTTGTCTTATTTTTCTGATGTTTGATTATATACAATTTATGATAAATGTCTATATTTCATATAATGCCATAAAATCTGTGGCCCCCCTGGATCCATCTTGGGGCCTCCCAGGGGTCCACGGCCCCCAGTTTGAGAACCACTGGTCTAGTGCAATAACTTCTAGACATTTTAAGTGACTCAAGTGTCAAATTGACTTACAAACAACGTTATGGCAATATTAACCAGTTAAGAATTCAGTTCAAGTTTATAGTGCTTTTCACAAAGGTGAATTGTTGCAAAGCAGCTGAACATTAAACACATTAAAAAAACAAACCGACTATAGATGTAGTAATAAAAGAGGGAAAAGTATGCATTTCAAGTTTTATGTAAGATGAACATATCAAGTCTGTAAACAGACTTACATTCACATACTAAATAATCTGGTATGTGTCTTAAAACTTTAACAGAATCGTAAACAGGCATATCCATACATGCTAAGTGTCAATGAAATATGTAAGTACAATATTAAACCATAAAACAGCTTGTCTGATAGACAGGTATCATGTTAAAGGAAATCAAAATGTAACTTAATTGAATTGTTGAGTTGAGCACAAAAGAAGACATTTGGACGATTGTTCGTAACCAGTTCGGGGGCACTATTGACTATTATAGTATAGAAAAAAAACGATGGTAGTCAACTCAAGGGTGAGTAAATGATGACAGAATTTTTATTTTAGGTGATCTGTCGCTTTAAACCCCACATCCCATTCCGTCTTAATGGAAATGGGAAAAAAGGATCAAAACAAGAATTATAAAATAGATCAAGAACTTGAAATATCATCACAAGATGCACAGGAAGGAGAATGATTTGCTAACATCAAATATTTTCATAAATCCTTCATAGCTGTTGTATGGTGGACATTCAATATTACTGCAGCTCAATAATAATAAAATGAAAAATTGCCTTTGAATGAAACACAATCAATGATACAAAAAACAACTTTAATCAAAATAAATAGTTGTACAGTACAGTAGTTAATATTGAATTGAAACTCTAAACTACTCCTACATCACTGATAATAACTAATGCTGTACAGCTGTTATAAACTGCTACAGACACGCCATACACAAGGCGCAATCATTAATCTCTGCCGTAGACTGCGGAATCCTCCAGCACGTTGCACATCCTGACGGTTTAGTCTGGAAAATTAACTACCTGTCAGATGTGTCCAATCAGACCTCCATATGACCCACAAACAGCCCCCTCATACACGTGTTCGGCTGAGCAGGTCTGACAGCACAGTTAACCAGGTCTAAACCTACAACTCTGGTCCTCAGTGGAGAAAATAATAAAAAAATCTGTTATTTAATGCAGTTCTAATCAGAGCTGAAATGCATCCAAGGAAAGCGCATTCGACTGACTTCCTCACACTTTCATTTACTGGACCGGACGGCGTTTGACTACTAATGGGTTAGCATTGACTGTCTGTGTCACTTCTTTTGGGAGAACCTTTAATCTAAACCCACCTTTTTTATGTGCTCATCAGTTTTACCTGACTGGCTCCCAATAGTGCTTTACATCAAGTGCCGGACTAACTTCATCGAAAGGTTCTTTAGATAACACTTCCCTCTCTCTCTCTCTCTCTCTCTCTCTCTCTCTCTCTCTCTCTCTCATACACATCTTCATTCTAGGCCTAAAAATCAGCAACATTGATTCCTAATGCGCACACACACTCACACGTTGACTTTTACACAAGTGTCCTTTTGATAAATGAAGATCTTTTCACTTTCCATTTTGTTTGCACACTGTTATTTTATAACCTGCGGTTATGTGGCTGCCCCCACAGCTAAACAACACTGACCTTAGACAGTTTTTGCTAGCTTTCGCTTTTAAACCCAGAATGCATTGTGAGAGCACTTAAAACCTTCACATTATAGATCTGGAGCCTGATAGCAATCTTGACTTGAGAGGCTTTTTCAACTCTTATGTAAAAGGGGTCATATTATGGAGAATCGAATGTTTCATAACTCTGAATGAAAGAGTTCAATATACGTCACTGCTTCACCAGTACACTTACAGTAGACCATTTATTGAGATTAAATAGCAAAAATGTTTGCCAGATGAAGGGCAATGCGAATAATGCTTGCGGTTTTCCCATAGGAAGTTTTCAAATCATTGCAGAGGAAATTTACTGTACATATGAAGAGTTCATTTGGAAAAACAGATATTTACTTGTGCATTCCAAGTCATGTCATTCAAACTGCAGTTTGGTTGTTTTGATTAAGTAATAATAACTAAAATACAGCTAACTAACACTACACTCTTAAAAAAAGGTGCTTCAACCGGTTCTTTGGTGCCATTGAAGAACAATTTGGTTCCGTAAAGAACCTTTAACATCTGAAGAACCTTTCTGTTTCACAAAAGGTACTTTGTGAAAAAATGTTCTTCTGATTAAAAAAAGCTAAGAAAGAAATGGTTCTTTAAAGATGGAATCGCTGTGAAAAACCTTTTACACCTTTATTTTTAAGAGTGTATAAAAACAATAAAAACATTATGACATAACAAAAGCATGATGCATATACATTTATCAAAACTGAGTTGATCTGTTTTTGCAAATAAACTCTTTATGTAGAATTCTTAAAGTATTAGTTCACCTTCAAAATGAAACTTCTGTCATCATTTACACGCCCTCTTCTCATTTAAAACCTTTATGACTTTCTTTCTTCTGCAGAACACACACGCATATACTTTGAAAAAGGTTGGTAACCAAACAGCACAACCCCCCATTCATTTCTAAAACCAATGCAAGTGAAAGGGCGGTTGCTTACAACATTCTTCAAAATATCTTCTTTTGTGTTCTGCGGAAGAAAGTAAGTCATACATGTTTGAATGAGAACAAGAGGGTGAGTATTGATGAACTATACTCCTTTAAAGGTGCTGTACTTGATGGGTACAAATGGCCATGTTAGACAAAATAATGGCTGTGGTGCAAAAAAACATTATAAGTGAACTTAAAAAGCGAGTATTAAATTCTATTTCTCTTAAAGTCTGTGAGAGGCATGTAGTTGCTTAATTTCTTGAACGCGAGTTTAAAGAGCTGCCTTTTTTCCTCTTGACACTGGATTCAGCACTTCAGTTTCTGAGCATCATATCAATAATGCAAGCAGTGCGACACAGCAGGCCCAGTCGCTTCATGCCATATGGGAGAAGTTTGAGTACAAACTGAATATAGTGTCCTAAATGTTCAAAAGTAAATATATCCATTTGTTTTAACATATTACACGGGGACATTAAACAGATTTCAACTGATTTTATATCAGCCTTAATGATTCTAGCCCATGACCCTACCCCTGACAACACAGGTCATACAGACTCATTCCATCAGTGCACACAACAAGCTTATTGCTCACTCTATCAAACACAACATACAGTGAACTCCATCTGTCAGCCTGATCGATAGATAACTGCATGTTAGAAAAATGAGAGAAAATCACAAGACAGTCAGTAAATGACTACACAAATCGAGGATGACATGAAACCTTGAATACAGATGGAAAAATATCAAGGTTGTCTAGGTGAGAACTGACAGGATAAACAAATACTGTAAAACATGGTTCTTCAACCGGGGGTCCGCGGCCCCTAGGGGGTCCTCGGTGGAACTGCAAGGGGTCCGCTAATTACTGTTTACTCGCAGGTAACTTTATGGATTCATTGAAGCTCCCGCGCATTGCAATTTTAACCTGTGTGCGGACAAAAACATCCATTCGGGCAGTAGAAGCATTAGAAGAAGTGAACTTTACATCTGTTTCATCGTCTCCCTTTCCATAAATTCGGAGTACACATGAAAGGAGTTGCGTGTATAAGTGCATTCCCATATATTTCTGAACTTCTGTTAAAATTTGTGAAAGCTACGTGCTAATTTGACAGGCAAATGACACCACAACGCTTCTGCATTGTAAACTCTGACAAAACTATTGTACGTGTTTAAAATCAATGAAACGCACACCGTTGTACTGATGGTGCACGTCGAACAAATTGCCCCAAAAATAACGCAGACTCGTTGCATCTATAGCGGTGTGTTCTGCAACACACAGAGAAGCGGAAGAAAAAAAGAATGACACTTAATAAAACGGCCTGCTTTTACAACAGAATGCATCAAATCTGCACTGATCTCTTTCGCATCCAGAGACAACCTCTACCTCCACTAGAATAGTCGTTGTGTCATAAACAAGTGTCAGTCTTCTTATTGAAGCCTTGATGAAAACTAAGGTTCAGGACAAGTAAATATTCTGCAAATCCCTTAAAATAATCAAACAATCTATATTAATAATAAAAATAATAATGCACAGAAAAGTATGTATGTGCAGCAATAGCATAATAGTGCCAATGTAATGTCACAACGTAATATTGCTGTGACAATAAGGGTTGTTTCTATTAAAATAGCTCTGTCTACACATTTAGCATAAGGGGGTCCTTGCCCCGAAAAACGTTGAAGACCCCTGCTGTAAATAGCTCACAACAAGCACCTGCACGCATGATGTTTAGGGAACGTTGAAAATGCTCTTCTTTGTTGATACAAGTAAACGTCAGGCATGGAAAGCTTCCAGGAATTTCAACACATTCCATGAGAATTGGAATTTTCAATCAAGTTACATACATATCGGCTTGTTGAAATTCAATGAAAATCAGATGCCTGGATTTGAGTTTTTCCCAGAATGACCTTATACCTGCTAATTTGGTAAAGATTTTTTGACAAAAGCAAAAGTAAAATAGGTTTTTATAGCCACGTTTACAAGCTGCCAAGTTACATTATGATCTTGTGAATTCACATTTCAATAAAACAGGCTACATCAGTACAACACAGGTCGAACATGGTCAATAAAATCACACAGAATTGGTCAGAACAGCATGTCAATGCTTATTCAGAAGATTTGTCTTGTAAGACAAAACTGGACAAGCTTATGACACTCACACGCGTATGGAAGGTACAAGGCATCAATGGGACACAAAAAACATGTACGCTTAAAGGGACAGTTCACCCAGAAATTAAAATTCTGTCATCATTTACTGACCCTCGAGTTGTTTCAAACCTGTATACATTTCTTTGTTCTGCTGAACACAAAAGAAGATATTTGGAAGAATGTCAGTAAGCAAACAGATCTCAGACCCCATTTACTGCCATAGTAGGGAAAATAAATGGGAGTCAATGGTGTCCCAGATCTGTTTGGTTACTGACATTCTTCCAATTATCTTCCTTTGTGTTTAGCAGAACAAAGACATTTATACAGGTTTGGAACTGTCTGATTTTCATTTTTTTTGGTGAACTATCCTTTTAACAAAGTATTTTTCCAAATCTTGCTCTGTATTGTTCTTAAGGACTGAATCAACGTTTTTAAATGATACAGTACAATGGAGCTAGTCAGCATTTTGGTTCTGACAGTTAAGCGGATTGAGTAATTCAGGTCCTCCTGCATTACATTATAATTCTAACTATCCATTGTTGTGGCTGCCGGCAGGCTAATAGACTGCTTTATTACATTAATTTGAGAAAATGATCTGAAATGCTACATAATGATTCAATATTCAAATTGATGGCCATGATTCGGAAAGAAAATGGCCTTTACATCAATTTCTGAATTATCAAACCTGTATTACTACTTATGTCTTTTTCTCATAGTCCTACACACACACATGTACACGTCTGTTTTAGTATCTTCATGGGGACTTTAGATGATCCACAGTTGTGTCACTTATGCAACTTTCTATGACATCCAGCATGTATATAGAGCGATATGAGCAATCTGAGACATTCATGTGATCATTGACAACCTCATCAGCATTGAATAAACTCGCACAGTGGAATCTGATTACATATTACTTCTCGGGGTCATTTAAAATCTGTGAATTGTATGTCTTCGCATCAACCTGATAGGCTTGTCAAACACAAATTTTCATCTTTAGAAACCCCTTCGCTATCCATTTCATGCGTAATGAAATATTATAAATATATAGACAACTCTGTGATTGGGTTTTAGCTCATATGTGAACAAGATTCAGCTGTATGCCTTAAACAGAAGAAAAAGAAAATATCATGTGTCACAAAATAGTTTATTTTTATTATTAGAAGCACAATATAAGCTCCATTATAGCAGTGGCCCATCCGTCTAGATCCCTTCAAGGTAATTTCTAAAATCTGATAGTGTGACGATTCTGTCTGTGTTTCCCTGACTTTGAGTTTGTGAGCCTTAGTTCCTGTTTCCTGTCTAGTGTTATAGTTTGTTGTAGTTCTTTTGTTTATTGGTTTTGTCCTGATCAGTTTCAGGTGTGTCTTGTTAGCCTCACGTTACCCTGTGTATATATATCCCTAGTGTTTCAGTGGTGATTGGTCAGTCGTTGTTTCAGAGTTCCTCTGTCGATTTGGCTTTCTTTGTTTCTTGTTCTTGTTTTGTTATTATTAAATATACTGAATGTGGATCCGCTCCTTGTTTTTCCTCTGCTATCCGCACTGATCAATGCCGACTGAAACACTAGGGATATATATACACAGGGTAACGAGAGGCAAACAAGACACACCTGAAGCTGATCATGACAAAACCAATGAACAAAAGAACTACAACAAACTATAACACTAGACAGGAGACAGAACTAAGATACGATATATATGGTTGGGTGGTCATACAGAAAATCTAAAAAGGATCAGCCAATCAGAATCATGTATTTCAGAGGGCCATGTAACAACATGTTTATAACAGTTATTTATACCGTTTTATAATAATACTGTTAAAACAAACACTGACCTTAACAACATCTTCATCTGTAGACTGGCACTGCACAGATTCTGACACATCTGTGACCGCACCATCTGTCCCCACAGTCACCACCTTCACTGGAACTGCTACTGTCTTCCCATTCAGCACCGCTGTGTTCACAATCTCTGTTTCCTGTGACGAAACATTCAAGAAACATCTGTTTATTCCACAGGTCACTGTTAATACATCAATAATTACTACATTACAATAAATCATTACACAATTTCTTCATTTGTAAATGTTTTTTGTCTCTACTCATTAATTCATTACATCCTTAATTAACATTAACATTTGTTGAAATGTGCAAACTGCATATTTCCTGCATTCATTTATTCAAACATTCAACCTTATTTTTTTTCTTTCTTCATTCATCAGTCAGTTCCTTCATTCAGTCGATTCCTCAATCATCACTGCAGGCATTCTATACTTCCCTCCTACTTTCATGTTTTATTCTTTACATTCATAAGTTTCACCCTTGTTAATACATTAAAACATTAGGACAAAACATAACTTTTTGATTTGTATATGAAGAATTCATTTGCAAAAAATGTCATAAATCATGTTTTTATTGTGTATTCCAAATAATATCAATCAAACTGCAGTTTGATCAAGAGTTATTATAGTTTTGTTTTTTGTTTTATTAATATTTTAAATTATCTTTAATTCATGTTAATTTGGGTTACGTTTTTAGTTATTTTGCTAATGCTTTTGTCATTTAATTATTTATTTGTTTATTTATAATGTTGCAATATAAGATGAATACATTTTTATTGTAGTTTTATTTTCGTTTTTGTTTAATATCATAATTTTAGTGCATTTATTTCAGTTTATTTATGAGGCAACATTTACATTTTTCGTTTAGTTTTTCCATTTATTTTTAGGCCAATATTTGATTTTATTGAACAAAAACATTTTCTAAGTTCTTATTTCAGAAAACTAAAATAACCTTGGTTTTGATTAAGTAGTAATAACTAAAAAAATACAATAAAAACATGTATAAAATTAAGTCATATATTTTACTTCATTTCATTTGATTGCCGAGTTCTCTGAATTGAGTTCCAGCAAAACCCACAAGAAGCTATATAAATAAGAAATATATAAGAATATTAAGAAAATAATATAAAAAATAAATATTTTCATATATTTATATTATCATCATATAAATGTTTTCTTTTTACTGAGTATTTTCAAGATTTAAAAATACTGTTCAAAGAATATAAAAGTTGCTTAGGGGTAAATTTGACCCCACACATAACAGGTTGGTTCTCTTTCCTAAATTCCTGAATTTCTTCTTTCTCTCCAACCAATTTTTCAGTACTTATTCTTTGCTTTCATCATTCATCGTTCATTAGTAAGTGCCTTATGTGTGTGTGTGTGTGTGTGAGAGAGAGAGAGACCACAAAATTAGCTTATGAACAAAGCACCAGAGAAAGAGTGAGAAGAAAGAGTTAGTAGTGCAGAAGATGGTTGGAGGAATGAAGGGAGCGCTGTATGGAGCCAGAGGAAGAGCTTCATTAGACGGGAAACAGCCCGAGTCCTTAACCTTTCAGCCACTGAGCCACACTGCTTCAGACAACCACATAATTGAGAGCATTTAAGTCAGCGTGAGAAACTCAGCCCCTATTGTGCCATCCCTCAGAGACGGCCAGACGTGGGTAATGTAGTCAATTTACCTTATTAGCAGATCACTTTCAATTAACCAATCTGCTCGCTGTAAATGTCCAACGGTGGCAGAGCGGTTCCCCCAATCAGGCGGCATTCATTCAACGTAAGCGATGTCATTCTGTGCTCATTTCATTTTCTTTATTTTCTTCTGACATAACCCAATCTCTATGAATGCTTAATGACACGCTCAGCTCACCGCCGTCTCGAGAATTCTCCGCCTTATTATTTCCATTACGGCAAGCACCCCTGTCTTTCTCCGTCTTTATACGTTTCTTATTTTATGTGAAAAGGGTTTGAAAGAGGAGATATGATGAATATATATCCTGACTGATATGCAGTCTTGTTGCCCTACAGGGCTAAATCAGTCATTTTTGTTATGCTATTACAGCATGATCCTTTTCTGTTTAATTCCTGGATCTTGTCTGCAGAAGACTCTTCAGATGCTTCGATTCATTGTCTGGACTCAGATTCAGTCCTTTATGCCAAATAGGGAGGTCACAATTCTCATGCATCGCTCTAAGAATGGGCTTATAAATGTTTGAGATGTTTTCGTGGGCTAAATAATTTAAAGACGATGGAGATCAAAAGGCATTTTGCTCGAATCTGGCTTGCCATAAATGCTTCTGTGTGGACACAAATGGAAAACAAATGTAATCCTGAACCCTTAAAAAAGACATTATGTACTTTATTTATGAACCACTTTCCTCTTTGATGACATCTTGAAACAAGGTCTTGCCAGATTTAGTAAAGTTCATGGGTAATTTTACAGCAAATCTATCCCAAAAGTATACATGAAATTCATTCATATTTATTGCACATCGCTTACGAGGATACTTCATCCAGATTGGTAAATCACAGTCATATATTGTTGTATAATGACCACTACACCGTCCAAAAAATGGCCGTTGTTCCAGACAAATTATTCTTTTGCAAAGCTATGCTTGTTTCATGTGCCTTATAGCAATCCACAGTCTCAGTCTCATATAATAAATAATTAATCTCAAATCAATGTTGTGTCTTTTTATTTCTTTATTTACTTGGTAAATCGTTTTGTAATAAGCAGGATAATGCACACTCAGCCGAGCATTATCACAATATGAGATGTGTTCTGACTGGCTGACTGTACATTATTGTTAAAGGACTCATTAAATGAGCACTTTCAACAAGTTCGTATGTTTTATTTGGGTGTTCATAAAATGTCTGGAACATATTTTGCTTAAAAAAACTTGATGGCTGTGTAAACAAAACCCTTTTTGCTATGCTCACAGCGACACGTTTTGGTGGATGTCTCTTTAAATGATAATGAGTTACAGCGCACCCCACCCCCCTTCCGTCCGGCGAGTCAACACAACACACGTGTAGTACTGCCATGGCAATGGTTTAGCTAAATTATGTTTCCTGAACTCCTCTGCGGTTAGTTTTGTTTTAAACGTCTCAAATCAGCTCACGTTGTGCGTGTATGCTTGCCTAAAATCCACGGAATGCCCACCTGCAGATCTCAGCGGAATTACGTGGATTTTTAGCGCTTGTCGTTGACAAGTTATAACGTTACACACACAACGCGAGAGCATAACTAGTATGCTGTGACAGATTTTTAGCCTAAGGACGAATGATTTGAGACGTTTAAAACGAAACTTTTTCATTAGCAAAGCAAACAGCTTGCAGCAGCTGAACATATTAACGCACATAATGTATTAACATTCATAGGCTACAGCTAAACTCCAAGCGCCCATTTGCCAAATAACATATAAATATAGAGTAAGTTTAACACTGGCTTTGAATGTTCTATTTAGCCCGTGACTGACTTAGTTCCCTTCGATATCGTATGCTAATGTTATCCTCCTATATATACGGTACATGTACGTCAATTCAATTTTATATTTTACGTACGTTAAATATTACGTACATCGGCAGCTTTGCCTCATTCAGTTGGTCTCGATCCCTCTTGAGGAACAACTTTGAAGCTAATCCTGCTTGTACTGTCCCAGGTTGATAAAGTACTCCGGCTTGAAGTGATTCACGCAAACAAGCAGGTTTTTCTTATGATTACTGAGGGATTTCCACTAAAAATTTAATAACTCCACTCCTGTCTCTTCCGCGGTTAGGACTCTGTGCAGCAACTACATTGCATGTTGTCTATGAACTTTAGCCATGGCTCACGTACACCGCTGTCGCTTGTTAAAACAATAATGGCGGCAGCGCCGTGGGTGGAATTGTGTAGATTAAGGGGCGGTAATATTATATAAGAGTCTGCGTCTACGTCATATAAGGAGCGAAATCTGAACGACTCGATTTCTCACATGCTTGCAGAGAAAGTATTACCAAAACAAAGTTACTGGGATCTTGTTTTTCACGTTTTCTGGGTTGCTAGATGCTAGATGCAAGCTAGTTTTGACTTTAATCCAATGGGTCCTTTAACATACAATCACTTATGTTGGTTAAAGTCCCTGTGGCATTAAAATGTACAATTCCCATTTTTTTAATGGAATATTGCAGTCTTAATTATACTGTAAATAGTTTATTTAAGGTCCAGTGTGTCATTTTTTAGAGGATCTATTGACAGAAATGCAATATAACATACATAACTATGTCTTCAGAGGTGTATGAAGACCTTACATAATGAAGCGTTTTATATTATCTTAAAAATAACTATTTCTATCGACATACACTGCTGATCCCATTGCATGGAATTCACCATGTTGTTTCTACAGTAGCTCTAAACGGTCAAACTGCTCTACAGAGTTTCATAAATACGTTAGGCAAATATGCGAAAACATGACCACCTCTTAGTCCTGTCCGTGTCAGCCACCGTAGTGCTTCAAAAGGGAGGGGTGGAGTGAGCCGTTGGTTGCAATTTGCCACCTCACCACTAGATGCCGCTAAATTTCATACACTGGACCTGCATTATTTCACCTTGGTCTATAACATCAAAACCACAAGGGGAAATACTTAATTCATACATCTCTAAACACTCTCTATCTCTCTTTACACACTCTATCCCGGAAGCCCCCAAGCCTCTGTTTTCCCTCCTACAAAGATCATTGCACATGATGGGCCAAATGGCTGGAGATCTTCAGACAGACCCAGTCTCTGTATATATATACAGTATGCGTGTGTGTGTATTTTTGTGCACATTTCTTGGGTTTGGAGCCTCACAGCAGGCTAAAAGCAAGCAGCGGGACATAGCTGCTAGCAAGAGCGAGATCACGGCATGCTGGTAATAAGCCACAGTGGGACACCGGTAAAGTGGAGAGGTGGCTGAGATGACCACAGCAATCGGACACAGCCAAAAACACATACACAGCTATTATATAAGTCGCGATGTCTGGCATGCTGGACTGTTTAAAGGCCTCTTCCCTGATGGGCTTTAATAGGGTGGATGGGAAGCATGCTGCAGGGCAAGCCCAGGAGCCAATGGAGGAATTTATGAATCAAGCTTACACTCAAGGACATCACTGTCAGATGCTGAGTTTAGCCTTTCAGGGCTGCTTTACTTTCTTTTGTAGACCTTGACGAGAAAATAGTGGATTTTTTTAACTGTTGTATATAGACCTGATGGGTGGAAGCATAAATGAACTTATAGTAGATAGGATATGTGCAACGTTCACACCAATTGGCATTTACGGGGCTGTATATTGATTAAAAAGATTATATATTAAATTCATTACATGATATGCCGAGTAATCATCTTATAGCTATTAATCTCATATATAAAAAACGGTGGTCCTTCAAGGTTGTATTGCTCCCATGTGTGAAAAACCCTGTATTAGAATATATACAAACAAGTCGATTAATCATATTTAAATTGATATTTTCATAATTAATTCATATAAGAAGGTCTGAAGCTGTATTAAAGGCAAACGGCCTTCCAGGGCCTTACTAGCAAACATGTGTCACCAATACGTTATGAAATAGTCAAGTTCAACATAATGTGATGAACTTACAAAAGAATAAACTATATTGCCAAAAGTATTGGAACGCCCCTTCCTATGAACAGGTTTGAGTCCTTTACTCATTTTCATGAGCATAAATCTTAATGCTACAGAATATAATATATTCGAGAGCAGGGGTTGTCAAACTAGTCCTCAGAAAATTTCAGAGAAATGAAAGACAGCCAAAGTTGCAAAATTCTAGTGAACATTAAGACAGTTTGATTTCTACAAACTGTTATCTTTAAAATATCACACTTACTATTTGTCTAACAGTTTAAATGCTTCTTTAGACAAAAAATAGACATGTATTATAGAAAGGGGGTCCCTCGCGAAATGTTATTTTATTTGGGGGTCCTCAGCATGATCAAGTTAAAAAATCCCTGAATTGAAAAAAGAACTTCTACAGTAATGTTACAGCAACCCTTTGCACAGGACCCTTTTCTATTCCAACATGACAATGCCTCTGTGCTTTTTTGCTTGGTATTTGGTAGTAAATAAGAACAAATAAAATAAGATTGTTCATATCTTAACAACAAATGTTTACCTCAAGTCGCTTATGATAAAAGCGGAATCCCTAAATGTAATGTGGCAAGTAAGATTGCAGGTCAACAACAACATGGTATGACAACATTATGAGAATCTCGAGTTCTTCGGGATGAATTAATCCCTCTTTATGGTGAAAAGGAGTTGTTACCTTCCGGTCAAAGATACAGGCTACCCTTACTACGGACTCCCCGTGCACGAAGATCTTTTATATTCTCCAGTATAACTCTGTTAAATAAATCCCTGTGATGCCACAGGTGTCTTTGTACAACTACGGCAGTGATTCTACTGTTGGGAATGGAAGGTTGGTATTTAATGTTGGTTGTATTTGTAATGTGTCGATGTTTGTCTGGGTATGATAATTGTTGTTATTGAGATTTTCCGAAAGTACAATAAACATAAACACCAAAACAAGATTCAAAAAGAAATGACTGATTCAGTCTAGTGTGGAAGAACTTGCCTGGTCTGCATAAAGCCCAGTGCTGAACCCAGCTGACCACCTTTGAGCTAAACACTCATCACCCAAACCCATCAATGACTTGTACACAGGGGTTCAGTCATTTCAGAACAGAAAAAGGCTTTTCCAAAACTAATGCAACAAAGATGAAAACAAAATTCTTTAATATGATATTGTATGGAATATCATCAATATTTGTTTTGATGTGAATTACTGGAATAGATACAAATGTTTATTAGAAGGGGCGGCCTCAATATTTTTGTCCATATAGTGTATTTCCAGTATTTGCAGGTCAAAAAACTCATAACTCAATTTGACCTTGATTTTAGTGATGACACAAGTGCAAATGTCTGACCATACTGTATACAAAGTCACAATATTAACTTGTATCAAATGGTATTAAACACTGTTTCTCCACACAGCAGAGACACTTTATTAACTCTTATTGACCCCGTTGAAAGGTCCTTTGATTTGATTTGATATTGACTCAAATTGTCCTGTTCATACAGTAGACAATAACGTTTTACAATGGCAATTACTAAGTGAGACATGCAGGCAAACAGTCCAGAGAGTCAAATGGAATCACAATTGACACAATTGAATTAACAGATGAGTTTGAGTTTATCATCACACAGCATCTCTGTGAATTGACAGGGCAGAGTGGCTATGCATGACAGACCACTGATATCCACTGCTGTATCATTTACACATCACAGATGAATTCACTTTTAGAATTCAGTCATTCAATTCACTACAGTTAAAGAATACAATTGTCACTTCTGTTTCACACGTTAACTTAACGTGATAACTTAAAAAACTCACCCTCGTGTCTATCTAAACCTGCACTGAACAAAAACTTGTAGAATTTATTTGATAAAATCCTCGTAACAATTTGGATGAAATTTGTATGATTTTTTATGCTGCTATAATTCGAGTACAATTTGCTAACCAGAATAAATTAAATTCTACTTATTAAATACAAGTAAGAAGAGATGCTCCATAAGTGAAACAACACAGTTCATGACTGTTATTGTGCCTCCCTCAGCCTAGGCACAAGCACTGCTCTTCAGATGTAACAATGATAACAACTGAAAAAACACAAACTTACAAATAATACCAAAAATCTCCTAAATCTCAAAGATAAATCAACAAAAAACACAAACAAGTTTTTCTTTTTACTGAAAAACACTTCAAATGACAGTCATCTGGAAAATTAATCTCTTAATGCAGTCATATACAAACCATGCTGGGAACTACAGGTCGACTGCCAAGGTATCTAAAACAATTATTTATGTAGTCTCAACTCAAAATGAATAAGTAAACTTAATTTGACCAATTTAAATGGGTTTAACAATTAAAATTACTCAAACAAAATAATTTAAATCTTAATTAGTAGATTATTTTGTTAAAAACAGGAACATAATTATATTAAGTATATTTTAACAATTTCTTTTCATAGAATCTACTAAGGTACATGATCATTTTATTCAGTGTGTATGACTATCATTCTTCTGCATAACACACAAAAATATATTCTGAAGAATGTTTGTAACCAAACAACACTGACAAGCATTGACTTCCTCAAAAAAACACTGAAACATTTCTGAAAACATCTTCTTTTGTGTTCCACTGAGAAGTAAGAGTCATATACAAGTTTTAAATGGCATGAAGGTAAATAAACTAAGAATTTTCCCTTTAGTCCCATTTAGCACTGAAACTGAAACGCAATTTTGGCATTTAAAACGGGATGTTTACTGATGTTTTAGGTATCCATGCTTTCATATGAATTGAATTATAAACTATCACACAAAACAACAGGGCGTGCATTCAATTTCTTTATTCTTTAAATCTTTGTTAATTAATGTTTAGAAATGGACAACACTGCTAAAACAAACTCCTGTATTCAGGAAACCCTGTGCTAAGTATTTCCTTATTAGAATTCTGCACCACTATTAAACTTTAAACATTCATATAACAGAATGAACTCTGGGAATTAAGAGACTTCAAGCAGGCGCCCTCAAAAGACTCAAAGCCACTGCATTACAGAGCTGTGCAGAAGTCCAGGTACCCGGTACCCCCCACAGCTCTACAACTGTTTGCTCATTCATGCATCCCCGTCAGGTGTGGGATTCAAACCATCAAAGCGAAATCTTTCAGCTTTATTCTCTGTGTACACACGGGTGAAATATAATCTGCCACTAAAACGCGGTGGAAATGTGGTGGAAAAGGGCACGCGGCTTCTTACAATACTGACCATGCAGTGACTTCAAATTGCAGACCCTAAAAACAAATAAACATTTCAACCACACGGGGCAAGTTCCTTTGCACAGGCTATACAACTAATTGACCAAGATGCCTTTAAACCGGCTGGATCTTACTGCCAATATCTTACAAAGATTTCCCGACTGGTATCTCATTACCGCAGATCGACCTCCTCAATTACCAGAGGGCCAACGGAAAGCACCAAACTCGTAAATATGCTGAAATCCATTTTAAAGCGAATGTCTTAAAGCGGAACAAGCCCTGCCAACTTATAAGCCATGAACTGAAAACTTCTAGAAAAACATCTACAAAAAGACTTCTACAAAATTATGCGGTGGGAAATGACTTTGAATTAAAAATTTGGAGCTCTTTTCAGACAGCTCAAATTGGACTGAGCGCAATGTGATAGAGAGAAAATGACATCTTTACCACAAAGATATGTCTTTCAACCTCCAACCCACTAAGGTGTTCAGTCCTATGCGTTGTGGTAAAAAGCCTTATCACAAAATTGATGAGCACGGTAATCTCTGCCTCTGAGATAAACCTGCATAATAGTCAAAGTGCCCGAGTATAATAATTTCCTTGCCAAATTTGCCAGTCAAAGCACCTGACTATATAGCGGCGGTTTCATCTGCTCTTGTGAAGTGCCTGTTCGCTCGGCCTGGAAAACTTAATCAGAGAAGGGAGATGCAATTTGACTCACGTAAGTCCAAGGATTTGACTCGTGCTTATGAGCCGCTGACAGAAAACCTCAGCACCGGTTCACATTTACATTTGTTCTTGGCAGACGGACTGCAACATAGTGCTCCCTTTATGCTCACATACTGTACAATAAATACTTTCCATGCACATCAGATATGATATGAAAATGTGTGGGTTTGCATAGACAAAACATAAAAGGCAACAGGATGATGAAACATTTATGAACTTTAATCAAAAGTGAATTACAGTGCACTTGGGTGCACTAGGTTTATGACCTTGCCATGGCCTATAAAGTTAAGTTACATGAATAATGATTTTCAAATGTAGTTTTCTGTGTGTTCATTTGGGTGTCTTTCGAAATCAAATCCATCTTGTGAGATGTGGCCACTCACACTTAATGTCCAATTGATGAATTGAAAATGAACAGAAACCTAAATCTGTTGGACACAGTGGACAAATCAAAGACTTGAGTGAAAGTACTGATGAATAAAATATTACTTTAGTTGAAGTAATAAACACACGCAGTTATTATCTTGTTTGAGTAAAAGCTGAATAAAAATCTGTTTTGTATTTTTTAAGTGTTTTTTATGTACAAGTAAAAGGTATAGATTTGTTTTGCAGTTTTGTATACTCAATAAGACTGTTAGAAATGCAATTGTACATCATTTTAAGGAGGAAGACATTAATTTGCATTATTTTGATGTTACATACGGCGATACACAAATTTGGGCATGTAAACGACATGACGGTTTAAAATAATACTAACATTGATTTTAGTTTTAAACACACTCGAGTCAAGCTAGGATTTTCCTGTTCTTTGCTCATTTTGAGTCAACAAGAAAACAAATTCTTGAAATAATGAGAACCCATTCAACTGGTTCTTTGAAAATAATCATCTTGTTCATGAATCAAAAATCAGTATCGCTTCTTGGAGCTTGAGTGAAATTGTTCAGTTTAAAGTTTTGAGGAACAATATTTTTTATAAAATGTAGTGGAGTAATAAATACTATATTGTGCATTAAAATGTAGTAAAGAAAAAGTTCTGTTTTCTAAAATAATAGTAGGAAATTTAAGGAACAGCTGCATTCTAGCATGACTTACATGCATACATGACTTGAACTACTACTACTGTATGTGGCATTGAATTGTAATTTTCTACTATGGGAGAACAAAAGGTTTGCCATAGTTATTACAACGCGACAGATTAGAGAAGTATATGTTAGCTTTTATTAATGGGATAGTAACATGACGGTACTATAAGTCTTTTAATGTAATCTGTGTTGATATATTTTAAACTTCAGCTAACTTTAAAGGGGTCAAATGACACGGCTTAAACAAATTTTTTTTTTTGCTCCGACCTCTCTGAAACGCGTTAATTTTTACAAAGCTCATTGCTCTGAAAAGCGAGGTGTGCTATGATTGGCCAGTTAACCAGTGCCAAGTGATTGGTGCGGAGGGAAATGTAACGCCTCTTACCATATTCGGAACATCGTGTTCCCAAGCAATTGTACTGACAGGTGATAAAATGTCATCGGTACTTCCTTATATCAATTTGAGCCCGAATCTGATCCGGAAAATGAAGATGATCAAGCCGATACATCAACTTTGCCAGCACGACTTGAGCAGGATGTAAAGGATTGGTAAGATTTTATTAAAAAAATTTGATGTTATTCATATTTGTGTGAAACTATAGCCAACTGCATTAACCTTTTATATACGACGTTATAAAGAGTATAAACAAACAACCATATACATCATACAGAGTTTGTGTGAGATAGAAACAAGCTCGCGTTACAGCAGGGAATGGTAACATAATAAATAACGCGAGCGCTTTGAGCCTTCTTGATCAACCAGTGTTACGCCACGTCTCGTCGCGACTCAACAAAGACAATAAACCCAAAATAAATACTAAATAAAAATACATTATAAACACGACATTTATTGCCTCTAGTTGGAACATTATTACTGATTATTTGGACTTGTCTTTTTTTCACGTTGCGCACGTGTTTGCATTTGCAGATCACGACAAACTCAACTCGCGTTAGTCCGTAACAAAGTTTTTACAATGAAAATATACTTACATGCAGCAAATCTGAAGCGCCAGCAAAGTTGTAATGGTTGGAATGGCCCCACTTTTTAACCAAAGTCTAATCTTTGGCAGGGCAAACAAAGAGTCTTTCTTTTCGCAACGAAACACAACGTCTCTGCAACATGGCTGCGGCGGTGACGATACAATGAGTTTTACAAGTACGCCCACTTCACTTGCGTTTAGATTTGGGCGGTCTTAGTCAAATAATGTTACGAAGTGACGTACATTCGCCGGGGTGTGACCTAGCCGTTCAGTTGCTTAGTGATTTTCATGTTCTTGGCCACAGAGGTTTCACAGCATACTCCTGGTCACCAAAGCCATATTTGCAGCTGTTGCTGAAAATGTGCGTTCACGGCTAAACCACCTTCACTAAACTTTAAATTATTTAAATACAGCATAGTACATAAAAACATTGAAACAATACAAGATATTGAAACTTTAAACTACGAGCTTTCAAAAAGGATTTATGCTGACAAAGAAACAATTCAGGGCTGCATTTCTCAGATCAACCCAAACCCTGAATGTCACCGTGTTCTCTTCCTTCGAGCAGCTAGTCCGAGTCAGGTTCTTCTCTAGCAGAACGTGTTGAAATTCAGGAGAGCATTGTCAGCCTCCTTTCTCTCTATCTGAAAATAAGTAAGATTTATAGTGTCAGCCCCTGTAATCTGACTGGCATGAAAAACAGATGCTCAAGCCTCTTCTTCATCCGTCTGCGCCGCTCTCCGTTCATCCATCCCTCTTTCCTACCCTGACACTTTACAGATATCTCTCTCCTTTACGACGTATAAATCCCGCTCTATAATGACATATGGAGAAATGAAATGTAACATAATTACAGAAATGTGGTGTATTAAAAAGTGATCAGACGTGACGATCTTAATTCACCACAAAGGAAAAGGATTTATTCACCCTGCAGAACAGAATTATCTCTTCTGTTTCTTTGTTTGAAGCAATAATTGAATTATTGGGGCTGAAATTTTGTGGCATGCTCTTTTCACGCACTGCGATGTTCTTGGTGCATTGTTGCATGTAATTCGTTTTATTGCTACCCTCCTCACAACCTCCTTATCCACAGTCAGCAGCAAATTAAACAAATATTTATGGGACTAAGGCCTGTTTCATGCCAAAAACTTGTGTACAATTTACTAAACACCTGTTATCTAAACTAAACAGTGAATTTAAATTACATGCAAGTAATTGTAATGTAATTGTGTTTTCTCTTGATAATAAAACACTGTGGCTCAATAAACTCTAAATTCCTGTGGCTTAAAGGGTAAATTCATCCCAATATCTAATTTGTGTGATTTTTTTTACTCACCCACATGACGTTAAACATGTATTGAGTCTTCTGAACACAAATCAAGATATTTTAGGGACATCCGAGAGATTCCCGGGCCACCTCATAGACATCACGGTTATAGTTGTTGCTCTGTTGTCTCAAAACACGTTTAACAAATAAGATTTTGGGATGAATTTACCCTTTAAACCTGTTGACATCAAGGTATTTTTGCTCATGGAAAACAGGTGGTACTGTAAACAGTCTATGCACATGCACTTGCTACTGATCACGGCGCCAGTTTCTCAAAATTGATGATGAAATTATCGATAAGATCTTAAAGACACATTCTTATATTCACACACAGGTACTGTATAGTCCAGCACATATTAAAACATTAAAAAGTCTGTTGCATGACTGAGCACTCAGAAACAACCTGCAAGATCGCACATTGTGACCTACAAATAGCACAGATTTTTTGGGTGGATTTGCGCCCAGTATGCCACGCTGTCAAATGTTGTTAGTACACCTTGGATGTTGTAGGTATAACCATGCAGGAACACGGGGGGATAAAACTTTTAGTACAACTGTCCAAATGTATCCAATTTAGAGACATTTCAAAACTTTACATCGAGATGACCGGAAATACATCGTCATGCCCATGCTGCTTTTACCAGATATAAGAATATATAGACTGGGTCAAAAATAAATCACTTTTCATCAAATAGAAGCTGAGAGAGAGAGATATACAAAAGTTATGCCTCTGCAGTCATCTTAAAGGGACAGTTCACCCCAAAATTTTAATTATGTCATCGTTTACTCGCCCTTAAGTTGTTCCAAATCTGGATACATTCCTTTGTTCCGAGGAACACAAAAAAAGATATTTTGAAGAATGTATAGGACAGCAAACAGTTCTGGGGCACTTTTGATTACCATTGAAATGTTTCCTAGTCAATGGTGGCCGAGAACGGTTTGGTCACAAGCATTCTTTCTCTCTGTTCAACCAAACAAAACATTTATACAGATCTGAAGACAGAATTGAGATTTTTGAGTGAACCTTTCCTTTACCAGACGTACAGTATATGCTTAACCTCTCGAACTGAATTTGATTGTCCTCTCAACTACAACAGAATGGTTTAGTAGAGGTTCTTCTGGAATGCTGAAAACCTCCGTGTTCACTTCTTTATTACGGGAGCCCTCAAATACACCAATGCCTGGAGTCGAGAGTAATTAAGGGCACCCGAAAAAGGAAAGGGAGGAAAAAGAGAGACGTAAATGCCCTTCAAGCTGAGATACCGCTAACAAGCAGGTTCAGAGAGAGCCGGTGACATGTTCTCCCATGTGATCTGCTTCACTCCCAGCAGGAGGGAATCCAGAGAAAGACTGAGCAAGCACAGCGGTGGTGACATTTCTCTCTCGTTCTCTCTTTCTTTAATTGGGTCTTCTGGTTTTGGGAATGAGAAGACCTCTGGATATCACAAAGTGATGGAGAACTAGAAAGAGGTGGAGCTGATAAACGACATACTTCAATGAAACATCTTCATCTCCAGCAATTATTTATTGTTTCTTCTCTATTGACATTTCTGAAAAACAATGTACGTGTATCTTTTTATAGTATATTTCAAAAAGAAGTCAACAGACACAAATTGTTTCACATAATTTAACAACAAATCTCATTGTTGTGCTCAATATTTTTGATCAAAACAAACTGAAACCTGAAAATGTGTTCTGATAATCCCTACCAAACCACATTTACAAAGAGATCTCACTGAGGTTCAGAGCACGCTGTGGCATCACAAGAGTTACGAACACAATAAAAACATGATAAACATGGGTGTGTGCATTTACATGTCTGTACATTCATACTGTGTGCTCGTGAAGTATTACAGTATAGGCCAGTATTATTAATACAGTATTATTAAAGTTTGCTCATTAATAAAGCGTCACGCGGAGAGGACATCTCTTGAACTGAACTTTAATTTCATGTCCTTCTGATCTCCGGAACAAAATTACACAAATGGGTTTAATGTCACTTCCTAAGTAAGACTCTTCAACATCTGCAGTTACACAAATTACAGTACAAGCAATTACTCTGAGCAATCTCGCCTTTAATAGACCGTACACGGCTTTGTCGGGCATCTCATGGATGACGAAGGCTAACTTTATTTGCCTTTGCATCTGTTTGTGTGCTTGTTTTTTCTCTGCACGCACATCCATAACAGAAAATATTTTGTACATTTTCATTTAAATTGAGAGAGACGAGATCTGAATTTAAACTACATTTAATTTAAGTATAACAATAATGGTGGCAGCTAAAAATGGTTAAAATAATAATCAAATAATTAAATTAAATTAAATTACATTTAAGATTATGAAGTATCAGAACTGAGGAAATATACTACGCAAAAAGCTCAATTTAGGTAGTTGATAATTGAAATTAAGGAGAAAAAGTCCGCCATGCAAATTATGTTTTTCATTTATATTATATGTTATTATAGTTTTATTTTTAGTCATATTAGCTTTTAGTTTTTGATTTTAGTTTTAATGTTACGTTCAGTTAAAGTTTTATATCAATTGCTTTTGTCATTTAATAATTTATTTGCTTATTGAGTATGCTGCTATACGAGATTAATGATATGTTTATTTTAGTTTTATTTGAGTTAGTTTTTCCTATAATTTTAGGTCAATATTTAATTTGATTTCAATTAAAAATAAACATTTCTGAAGAAAAAACCTCCTTTCTCACTTTTCGAAGTGAAATGTCTTGTTTTATTATCAAAGCAAGCTAATACAGTGTGGGCATGTAATGTGAATCAAAGTATCGTGAAAGTGACTTAAAGATCTTAGCCCTCATTGACATTTAAACATTTGTCTTTATGTGAATTGAGACCAAAAACAGGGAATAAATGTATGTTAAAATCCCCAAAATGAAAGTTTACATTTCATCATAAGCATGCAGACGTGACAAAAAACATTCCTAAACAGGCTAGAAATGACCAGCGAGAGGCTTTCGTAAGGTTATTCTGCAGCTTTATGTTCATCAGGGGACTAGCAAGCATGAAAAGTAATAAGATTGTGTTGTGTATACGTGTGTGTTTGACAGTTATGGGCATATCCTACAAGCCAAACATAGGGCATCTTATTACCTGTATATAAATATAGCCTTGTAAACATTTCCGCCAGGAAAAGAAGACAGTGTATGTGAAAAAAATGCATAAAATGTAAACTTTAATTCAGTGTGTGAAAAAATAAATAAAACAGATAAGCTCTGAATTCATTTCTGTTAGAATTAATGCTGTCCTGAGATGAGCTGCGCGTTTCGGAGAGACTTAATTGGCGCAATATCAACAAAACATTTCATCTCCAGTGCTGCGTGCCGAACCGAGCGGCCATTGCAAAATCCGCTGTGACTACACAAATGAGCTTCACGTTTCCAAATTTGAACAGCTCAATGTTTTCTGTCGCTGATGGATTTTCGCACTGTCACGGCAGTCGGGTCAAATGTATCACATTTAATGTGTGCTGAGTTTTGTGCCTTTGCTGCTTTGTGCAAGAGTGCAAAAAGAGAATGTGAGAGAAATACTCTGGCACAGAGACAATCATTTAAAAAAAAAAGTAAAAAAGGTGTCTGTGAAAAAGCTTTGAATAGTTTTTGGTAGCTGGTCGTGGTGTTGGGGGAATGGGGCTGCTGAATAAAACATGGCGGTCTGTAGCAGGACTATATTTTAACTTTATAGGACAAATCCCCAGCCGCTCTCATGAATACCACACCTGCAATCCACCCAGATCAATGGGTCAGATGGGAGGACCTGGCAACCCTGGTGAATTTAAACTAGATGACTTTTTGCAGTTACCAAGAGCCGTGCAGCCAAGGTCACACTCATAGAGACAGCAGGGCGGATGATGTGTGTGTGCGTGTGTGAGAGAGAAAGAGGGAAATGTCCGACCCCATTTTTTCTCGATTGGATAGATGGTGGGTGTTCAGATAGTTATTAATGATTAGAAATCTTAGGTAGTGCTAATACATCATTTCCGACTGCTCGAGTGTTTGATTAGCATGTAACGCTAATAGGATCCCTCATATAAATCACTTATCATCTCCTTTTTCATGTGTAGCATAACGTCAACAATTATGTTAATGGCACTTTTCATAGACTGTACACTTATGTCACATCCTCCAACAAAGGAATCATGATAGATACTCTTTATGATAGTCTTCCAGTTGAATCTGTTTAAGGTTTACTAGTCCGAGCAGGTGGAGTTAGGGTAAAAAAAGGGCGTCTTTAGAAAACTGAACACATTGTTTTCTATGAGTCTGCACACACCAGCGGCACCATTCACTATCCTTCTGGCTCTGAACGCTGCTCAAAATTCTGTCATGCCACAGAGCGCCACTCACATATAAAAAACTTTTTCCACGTTCAATGACATAAACATTTTTTTTTTAAATACGGACAAAATGGCAAATTACAGGAAAAACTGATATTTATGGTTTATTTCTGGCACCCCAGCTGATGGTAGATGTTCGTTTTTTTACAGGATTTTTTGTTACAGTGTATTTTTCGAAAATACAGCCAAAAAAGGTAAAATGACAGAAAAAGAATGCAAATTTGCAAAAAGAACAGGGAAAACATGCAATTTTACAGAATTCTTTTTATTTATGGTTTATTTCTGGCACCCCTCAAGTTTAAAATAAAATGACATTATATTTGTTTCATAGGTTACTTGACTTTACTACATAAATACCAGATACAAGAAAGCACTAACAAATTTGCCAACATGATATACAGCATATCGCTACTGTCCCTCTGAACCCTTGTATCTCCATATTTCCTTTATTTTATATTTTTTGCTACACTCTAAAAACAGTTGTATTAAAAACGTTGTGTTGCGAGACAGACTGGGGTTTGATCTTGAGAACCTATCATCTCCGAGAGGAATTTTAAAACGCCAATGGGCTTGGCGAATGGCATACGCACGCCAGTCTCCGCCCCGTACATACAGGTATAAAAAGAAGATGGCGGCGGTCATTCAATCACCCTTTGGGCTGAGGAACCTAAGAGGTATCTCCCGGTCGCTGCAGCGGGCCAGCGAAGCCTCATGCAGGTTCCGAAGAACAAAGGATAATCATTGGACGAAGAATGACCAACGCCATATTCCTTTTATACCCGTATGTACAGGGCGGAGACTGGCGTGCATGTGCCATTCGCAAAGCCCATTGGCATTTTAAAATTCCTCTCGGAGATGATAGGTTCTCAAGATCAAACCCCAGTCTGTCTCTCAACACAACGTCAAGAGACCGACTGAAGGGGAACCACACATTTTGTGTTCAGTTAAGGACAACACGTTTATGTCTTGTCCTTTACTGAACAAATCTCAAGAGTGCATGAATCATTATTTTTAGTTGCCCTTTATGTTTGTTATTTGGCTTTGCTAATATTATCTAACCAATAAAACATTTTTAAAAAGTGCTTGGCAACTTTGACAGAACAGTATTTAATCATTCAAAAAGTACAGTGTTTTTTTCTTTTTCTGAAAAACTGTGAATCTGAACATACAAGGTTTTGAACATCGACGATATTCATTGATTAACATTCAAATGCCAGCTATTGTTCAATAAAAAATTTATGAAAAATAAAAGTTAAGATTGTGCAGTTTGAAGTTTGAATTAGAAACATACAGAATCTGTGTGTCATACATGTGAGTTGCCCTTAATGTGATGGGCATGGGATGATGGGACTTCTTAGCTGGTGTGTGACCCCCATTAGGGTTAGCTGACAAACTAAGCTGGCAGGAAGCGAGTTGGGCTGGTTAATCTTCTTTAAAACAGATTTTAAACAGGTTTACTAGCTTAAAGGGATAGTTTACCAAAAAATTTTAATTCTGTCATGAATTACTCACTCTCTAGTTGTTCCAAATCTGTATAAACTGGTTGAACACAGAGAACAATAATTGGAAGAAATTAAGTAAAGAAGTAAAAATAAAGTAATTTTTCCTACTATGGTAGTCAATGGCGGCGGGCAAGAACTGTTTGGTTACAAGCATTCTTCTAAATATCTTTCTGTAAACGTATACAGATTTGGAACAACTCGAAGAAGGGTAAATGATGACAGAACTTTCATTTTTGGGTGAACTACCCCTTTAAATTGGTAAAGGACATCAATTCAAAGAGAGTGCTGTTTACCCAAAAATGAAAATTCTGTCTTTATTTACTCACTTTCTTGTCATTCTGAACCCGTTTGCTGTCACTGTTTCTGTGGAAAACAGAAGTAGAATTTTACACAGCTCTTGACAAACAATGACAGCCCACGGTTACTACATCTGAGGAGCTTCAGAAAAGGATGACACACAAACACAAAAATGTTCACATGGCTTGTGCAGTATTTCAAGTCCTTAAAAGCTATTTAAAGTGGCCATAACTCAGACAGTTTCTGCATATCTCATGTTAATCTTGAGTACTTACAGAATAGTATGCACCCTTCAAATATCCGTAGAGTCTTTAGTTTGATCACATTTATAAAAGACAGAGACAGCTGTACGATTGTTTACGAAAACATACGACACGTGCGCGGGGGGGGGGGGTTTTGGGCGGAACTAGGGTGACAACTCCCGTTCCGCTTTGCGTTGTACAGCACAGTATTTTCACCCCTTGTCCCGTACGTCGCATTTCTGAGAAAATGTCCCGCATTTTCATCAGTCTGTTGGTTTTTAATTGTCACATTAAGAAACACTGCAGCTGCAGGCCCAAAGAGCAGCCGATCCTGAAGCGGGTCATCCTATCGCTCATGGGTTGACGCGTGGGTGGGCTATTTCTTTCGCCTTGGGCGTGCTTTTCCAGGAGAATTGCCCAAATAGGGACTAAGAAAAGTTGTGACGAAACTGATTTTCATGTTTGGAAAAAAGTTTCCGAAACCTCAAGCACAGAAACACTGTCATACTTCTAACTAATTTTTTGACAAGTTGACCATGTCAAGCATGAGAAGACAGCACGTTTAACATTGTAAAGAAGTCCGAATGCATGAAACACCGTAGCATCCCCCCTTTAATATCTTTGTTTAAGAAACAAACTAAACCTAAAGTTATCATTTACTGATCAATTTGCCAGCTCACCTACATTCGTGTTCAAAATTAAGGTAAAATGGACTCGAATCTTGTCATATGTTGTTTTTTAGTCATATGTTCAACGTTCTTCACAATATCTTCTTTTGTGTTCTGCAGAAGAAAGTCATACAGGTTTGAAAAGACAAAAAATATGTTAGATAAACTGTGAATTTTCCAGTGAAGTACTATATTTTTAATGAACTTCCTCCTTTTAATGAGGTAGTATGTGATGTAACTGCAATGTGTAATAGACTTACAGTCTAAGGTGAGATCAAGTACATTTTTTCTCATATCTAGACCATCTCCACAGGATCAATCTCAGGTCCTGACCTCAGATCTGGCTTCTTCATTCAGGTCACGCTCTTTCCAAACATCCCTTTGTATCTCACTTTTCACCATGTTTCCTGCTTTATACCAAAAGACATCCTTCAACTTTTCTAAAAGCCTCCATTTTACCATTCCACTCTTCATCTGGCTACACAAAGAGTAACATTTTCTCCCTTTCTGGACACGAATGGAATGTGTAGTCTATATCCACCAATTTATCCTTTACATTAAGTGGCGAGCTCATTCTTTACTGAATGAATTATAGATTAACCTATTAAATGCCAGATTAAGCAGACACATAACACGGTAAGAGAGGAGACAGCCGAAAACAATTACTTTCACCGGTTAACACACAGCACCAGCAGAGAGATAGGTTTGGACCAAGGTCCGCGAGTTTAAACAGATGGATCGAAGCCAAGCCTGTCACCTAAGGCAGGGCCACGTCCGGCGAGAGCTAACCTCTCTGCTTCCGCTCTCTGATCCATGCCACTGGTTATCTTCCTCTTACAGCACTCAGCTCTGGATAAATCTATACTTCTGCTGCTTAACCAAGTTCAACCAGAGAGAACCTAAACAACACACACACACAGACAGACAGCTTCTACTGGATGTACAGGATTCAATGGTAAATCAAAACCGGAGCTGCTGTAGTGAGCATCATTTTTAAATTAACCACATCCACGTATACATTATTTATCCTACACATTATATTAAGGGTAAGTTCAGCCAAAAATGAAAATTCTGTCATCATATACTCACCATCTTGTCATTTCAAACCTTTATGACATTCTTTCTTCTGCAGAACAGAGAAGAAGATATTTAGAAGTTGTTAACCGGACCCCATTTACTTGCATTGGTTTTGTGTCCATAAAATAATGAATGGGCGCTTTTGCTGTTCGGTTATGCACTTTCTTCAAAATATCTCGTTTGTGTTCTGCTGAAGAAAGAAAGTCATGCAGGTTTGAGATGACAAGAGGGTGAATAAATGTAAATTTTCACTTTTGGGTGAACTATCACTTTAAATAAAAATATGTATTATATAGCACTCATTGAACAAGTTGTGCCAAAACAAGTTGTGTTAGTACTGGGAATTTGTGAAATCGGTGACTTGTCAGATTTCCAATATCAGGAGCTCATTTAGCGGAAGCATCTGTAACTTTAACAGCCCAACTGTTTGATGTTTCAAGAGAAACAGTCTCCACAATCACGAGAAGAATGTTCAAATTACCAAACCTCTCTGAAGCAACTAGATGTTCTGATAGACAGATGGTACAATACTCCACGGGAGACTATTCAAAAGCTGTATGAATCTCTTGCGAGAAGGTTTGAAGCATTAAAGGCAAATGGTGGTCCAACTTATTAACAAAGAGAAATGGTGTTTTGTACTCAACCCCTGTACGTTGAAGCAAAGCATAATTTTTTAATGTTCATGTTGCTGAAAATTTTTGTAAATAAAAAAAGGTTAAAATTGGCCTTTGGTTCATTAAAACAAACCATCTGAAGCAAGGTCAGAAATGAACATGGACTTGTGGCAAAAACGCTTGCGAAACTTTCCCCTGTGATGAAAGTTACATTTTTTTACCTTCGGATATATTTCTCAGTATTTTGTTCAAGACTTATTCAAGAAGTTATTCACTTTATAACACAAAACAAGCTTGTTTAAAGCTGCAGAGGTTATACATACTGAAAACTTTTATTAATAATTTAAAAACTTGCAGTCAAAAGTACACTGAAAAAATCTAATTGTTGAGAAAACAAATATAAGTCTAAAATAATAAGAGATTTTGAGTTGTATCTTATTCAATGCTGATTTGTTATTTTGTTTTATTTATTTTAATTAGGTTTTATACATTCTTAACTGAGGGAGGCCACTGGTCAAGTAACTTCAACTTTGTCCAATTTACTTAAAGGTCTCATGAACTGGGCTTCTTATTGTTTTATACTGTTGTCTGAGGTCTACTTATGGCTTTCGTGTGGTTTTTACATTCAAAAACATCAAAATCAATAAGTTATAGGCTTTTCTCTACCTGGGTTTTGAGGCCGGCTAAACAAACGCTCGGTTTTAATGGGCCGCATTGAAGACTTGGAAGTAAACGCCCACTGCTATGATTGGATAGCAGTTTGCGTAAAACTTAGTTGGAGCCTTCTGTGAATTTGGTTAGAGACGTAACATTAGGTTACACGCCCTATTCGCACAGGATTAGTATTATCTGGGGACCTCGTGTGATTTATAAATGACCTCCCAACATCTGTATTTCATGTGGCGCCTTCGCACGGGATAAGTGAAGCATGTGATTTTACTCATATTTACTGACTTCTTTCCTGGATTTGATGGCAAGGCTTTGAGTATAGTTTGTATAGCCTATAGTTGTATGGCGTTTAATGATATATGACCGTACCTGTTAGCATTTGAGACCTGTGATCGCAAACCAGACAGAAGATGACCGCGATTGCGGTCGCGATTAAATGTTACGAGAGTTTCCATGATAAATAAACAAACGGTAGACTCCCGGTAACCTATAGATATGACCCAGCACCCGAAATAATACCAAAACACTTCAACTTTCCGTTCTGTAAAAAATTATATATGAGCCTGCCTAATCACAGAGATGCCGATATTATATCGCACGAGACTAATATTATCAAAGGACCTCGGTGTTCGTCAAAATATATGGTAGGTCATTTGTGGGGGAGTTTTTACTTTACAAATTACAGACATGGCCGATTCACACGGGCTCAAGATCACAGACAACCTCTGCAAGTACTACAAATGACTAGAGGTCCCCCGGTAATACTAATCCCGTGCGAATAGGGCTCAGTGCATATCAAGCAATCTATAACAAAGCAATAGTGTCGTATAGTACAAAAATGTTGTACTCACATAAGATTGCTGCACCATTCCTATCGGATTCAATACTGACGGGACAGCGCTGCTTTTTAATTTGAGTCTCTCCGCAAATCCAGCGTCGAGCTGTGCTTTGTTCACAAAGGAATCCGTGGTGAAATGAATCGAACAAACGCTCAATGTTTTACCCATGTGAGCTGGAACGTCTTTAAAAATAAACTTAAACCACGCATTACTAATGTCGAAATCCGAAGGAAAGTGATACAGCGACTGTATTCTTCCACAACCAGGCACTGACCGCATAATATTTAGCGATTTCTAACAGCATGTTTATTGCTTGCTCGCTCTATCTGGTTCTGCGCAACTTGTGTTACTTCAATACTGTCATGCGCAAACCAGTGGGCGGGGCTAGAGAAGAAGTCGTTGATATTCTTCTGTGGAGGCGGTGTTCAACCTAGATAAGTGCTTTCCTGGACCTCTTGTTCGCTGGCCCTTGTAATTTGTAATTTCAGTAACAAAGGGCGATTTCAGTTTTGACACTTACAGGATGTTTGCTTGAATATGATTCGCTCTTATATAACAAAAACTCGGGTTAAATGTATGTCCTAATTCATCTATCCTTTTATTTAGTCTCATTATTGCTGCAACATGTCTTTTCTATGTTTATGTATCTAACTTATATCATGCATGTAAGCCCAACTTGAATGGATTGTGCTGTGTTAACATATAATTATTAAAACTAGACAAAGGATTTATATTTCCCAGCATGCTTTCGTAAGACTTTTTGAGAGTAGTTTCTGTAACTGTAAATTAATTGTTTGATGTGTTTTCACATTGTTAGTGTTTATTGTTCATTTTACTTTGAGATTTAGAGGAGTTTGTTATATTTTTTAGTTTCGTGGCTACAATTGTTTAGAAGACTGTTGCCTATGCTTAGGTAGTCGGCCGTTACATTTTATACATTTGAATTTCTCTCTGATTATCTTCTTATTAAAGATAAATGATTTTTTGTGTCACATAAACTAAAAAAATATGACTTGTAAACTTTAAATTAAAATAATATTTTTGTATCACACACTTAACACCTCAACACTAAACACAGAAAACCTCAGTGATGCTTACATCAAACATCATTCATCAAAAAACTCTAAATAAAACACACAATAAGCCAAGCCAACAGCAACAGAATACCCTTAAAAAGTAAACAAAGCTTAATCTGGCCCCCTGGAAAAGTAAAGTGAAATCCCAAACAAACTAATTCCCTAAAACAAATCAGTCTTCCCAACATTCACTGATCTCTCAGCCACAAACAGATCTCAATTACATGTGAAATCTCACTCAATGTCTGTGGTGTTAATATTCAGGGTACGTCTCAGTCTGGCGTTCAGAGAGTCGCAGCAGTGGAACAGGATCTCTGCAGCGAGAGCACATTAGGAGGAGACCAGTGAGCTGTGTGGGCCGGAATAATTGCTGTCATTCCTTTCACACATTCGCTCACAATTGGTTCACGCACGTGCACGCGCGGGCCACAACGCCGTTTCTTGTTGCCTCCGTCGCATCTGTCAGCTCCCTTTTCTCCGGTTTGTCACTTGAGATGACGGCGAAAGCACGGCGTGAACGCAAATAAATGGATAAACGATAAATAAATAATCAAAGAAAGAAACAAATGAACAAACGAGATCTAAATAAAGGGCAGATTTAGATGCCAAGGCAGCAGATTTGTCTCGTGCTCTTTGATGAAGGGGAAAGATCATTTCCCGTTCGGATTATTGGTGGGCTTTGGTAGGCAGTAAACCGGATATGATTTTCGACAGAATGAATTGTGTTGCGATCAAAGGATGAACGGCTAAACTGCAGATCTGCTTATCTTTTTATTTAGTTTGAATGGAATAATTGGACACAGTTGTATTGTCCAAATCTGTATACTGCTATTTTTCTGATGACACGTCATAGAAATCATATACGCCTTCTGTTTTTATATTTTTGTTTGTGTTTATTTTAGTTTAAAGTTTATCAATCTTGTTATGTGCTTTTGCCATTTTATTACTTTTTTATATATATTTTATATACTTCTTTTTTAAATTTCTAAATATAAATATTACTATCGTTAAAAATATATTGCTAAATAGTGCATACGCTTACTTACATTTTTCTTTACATCTTTCTTTTATTAAAAATATTTTTTATACTAGTTCTCTTTCAATTAACTGGTTGATTCAGTTCACAAATTCGACTGATCTGGCAGACACAACTTAAAACTTCTAACTGAAGGTGAGAAAGTGAGTTAACATGACTTAAATGTCAAACTTATATAATGTAGCACATATAGCGCACCTATAGTGTGTATTGCATTTATGATGGTTCTTGTTATATGTTATATTTTATACTGTAATATAAAAGTCATTAAAACTTCACCCTAAAACAGTTGTGTTGAAAACAACACATTTTGTGTATTCTCTGTGTTATTTCTTGGGACAAAAAGTTTGTGAATCAACAACATGTGTTAAAATACACACAATGTTTTGAATAGGATAACACAAACAATGTGTTAAAATGAACACATCCATTTTAAGAGCGTTCCCTCTTTGATGATCCATTCGATGAATAACAGCATATGCCTATAAAACCACGGTACATGGGTAAATGATGACAGTCCAATACATATTAATCCTATTCCTTTAAGATGTATGAAGCACTCCTCGAAGAACTCAATAAAGCACCAATCACCTGACACACAAGAGTTTGTGTTATGACAGACCTACACTCACAGGCACGCGCTGATGTGCATATGACACAACCTCTCTAGAAATGAGCATACAGAATGACCTAAAGAATCGATGAGCACACGAGTGACTGTGAATCTCATTTAGGATGTCTGCGTAATGCATGATGGGATGGAGAGGCGCTGAGTTTATAACACGAGTGTGAATAGAAGATTACTCAACAGCACTGAAGAGCGCTGTTCATTATTACCTGCGGTATGTGGTGCATATGAACTCCACCGCTGCTTCAATTAACTACATCACTATATCATGCTAATTCAACTAGAAAGCACATGATAGAGAGAGAGAGCGAGAGAGAGACTAATGGATTAGCCACTGGGGATTCATATTTCAGAGTTGACATTGTAGAGAAAATGTGTGTCACAGCATGCTGAAGAATGTGATATGATACAGATTTTGCATAGTCAAAATGAAAGCCTAAAGTAAAATGGGAGGAGAAGAGGAAAGAGGGATGGACAAGACGAAACAAGGAGAGAAGAGGCATCTGAGGATGTCTCGCAAACCATAACCACCAAAAATGAATGCTTGCATCATGACTAGTTTTTTCTTCTTCTCTTAGCCAACTCCAGCAACATTAAAATGAGCGAACATGTATTTCCAGGGAACATCCACTGCACGTTTTATCTTTAAAAACGGTTCAATTGTAGTGTGTTAATATGCCAAGAAGAGGAAGCTTGTGTGTAGGAGTGTTTGTGTAATTTCACTGAGTTAGGAACACATGTTATCTTTACTGGTTATGAATGTGCAGCTGTCAGCTTTGGAGGCTGAGCCAAGAGCTGAATGACTTTCAGAAGAGTGGACCATCGAATGAAGGGCTGGAACTCACTGCTCTGTGCCAGACTATTTAAACATAGTGCTGCTGGAAATAAAGAGTGCTTAACAGTTACAGCCTTTTAGCTGACATAATAATAAGTGTGTTTTTCTGTGTTCTGTAGCTCAGCTGTGTTTCTCTGGAACAGCGGTTCTTAAAGGAATACTTCACCCAAAAATGTTCATTCTGTCATGATTTACTCACCCTCACACCATGTCTACACCAGACAAGAGACAATAGAACGCATTCGAAGCAACAATCCCGTTAGAACAAGCCGTGTGACGTGTATAAAGTTCTTTGTTCAGCTAAACACAAAGGAAGATATTTGGAAGAATGTCAGTAACCAAAAAAGATCTCATCCCCATTTACTGTCATAGTAGGGAAAATAAATACTATGGGAGTCAATGGGGGATGATATCTGTCTGGTTACTTATATTCTTCCACATAACTTTATTTTAAGGTCCAATTCTCGGTATTAAAGTGGCCATAACTCAGACGGTTTCTGCATATCTCCTGTTAATCTTGAGTACTTACAGAATAGTATCGCACCCTTCAAATATCCGTAGAGTCTTTAGTTTGATCACATTTATAAAAGACAGATACAGCTTTAAGATTATTTCCGAAAATTAAGTAAAGAACTATAGTACGTGTGCACCCAGTGCCAACAAAAGAGACCTGTGACTTAGTTTCACTTACGGTGCGGTTCATGTCCGGCATCTTTTAGCGCCTGGACCGCGCCATCTATCAGTTTCAAACGACCTCCAAATACAGCGTAATATCCACCGTTTATTTAACATCCATCACTAAAATGCCTTGAACAAACAAAAACACCTTAAATTCTCTCACTATTGCAAGAGTAACGAACTGCAGCTGCAGGCCCACAGCACAGCCAATCTTGACGCAGCGCAGCCATTCTTGATGGTAAGTGGATCTTCCTATCGCTCGTCGGTTGACGCATGGGCGGGCTCTTTCTTTCGCCTTGCCATGGGCGGGCTATTTCTTTCGCCTTGTCATGGGCGGGCTTTTCCGGGAGAATTGCCCAATAAGGGACTAAGAAAAGTTGTTACGAGATGGATTTTCATGTCCGAAAAAAACTTTCCGAAACCTATACGAATGCTGGGAGAGTGTATCGAGCATATAAATACTACGTCATATGTCCAACTCGTTTTTTGGCAAGTTGACCATGACAACCATGAGAAGACAGCACGTTTAACATCGTAAAGAAGTCAGAATGCATGAAACACCGTTGCACATCCCCTTTAATAAACCATTAACTACAACTTCTGCCTCCGTAAACTCCTAATTTGTTGCTTATTAATAGTTAGTAAGGTAGTTATTAGGTTTAGGTATTGGGTAGGATTAGAATATGCTCATGTAGAATATGTGCTTTATATGTAATAATAAACAGCCAATATGCTAATTATAGGCATGCTAATAACAACAAGTTAATAGTGAAACTTGGTCCCGATGCTTAAGTGTTACCCGAAATGTAAACAGGTTTGGAACAATGTGAGTAAATTATGGTAGAAATGTCATTTTAGGGTGAACTGTCCCTTTTATCCTGGTCCTCGCGACCCCCGCATATTTTGTATGTTTCTCCCATCAGAGGTTTGTTCATCACGACCGTAAGTGGCCTGCGGAGTAAACATCACATATTCTGCCACCATTCCAGTTCAAAAGGAGAGTGTGTAAGATTCGAATGGCATTAAAGTGCAAAAGACGTACCCACGTCTTTAACCTTGTTACAAATATGTTTTACAGTTATATTACAAATCATCTAAAAGGATATATGTTTAAATGTTCTAAATTACTTTGGCAGACAAAGTACAGGGCTGCTCCGAAGTTTACTTCGGGTCTGTGTTTGGTAAGAATATAATTTATATATATATAATATTATATAATTTTTAATTTATATTAATATAAATTGAATGTATTCTTTATTGTATATTGATTTTATTACATTTAATTAAAACTATTCAACAGTTAGTGATTCTTTGCAGAGGTCTTCCAGAAGTTAAGTTTTATTATTAAACTTTTATTATTAAATTGTAAAGAAATAAATAAAGAACCAACTATAAACTAATGAATGGCACTTCAAAGGGATTAATGAAGACCATCTAATTTATACCGTGTTATAGTTTATGTATTTGGTCTAAAAATGGCCGACGCCTGGTTGTTCCATCACAACGAGGTACCAAATAATGTAATAAAAAATGTCTGGCTTGCTGTTCATTCTCACCCTTGCTTACTTCAGCTTTAATCCATCTGGTAACATGACTTTGTAAACTATTGGTACCGTTTAGCGTCTTGACAAAATGTAAGGCTATATGCTCTCCTACTTATAAGTCGCTTTGGATAAAAGCGTCTGCCAAATTAATACATGTAAATGTGATGTTTTATGTTTTTAACGTAAGTTTTACAGTGACCACAGTTTGACGATTGTATTTGTAGTAAAACTATGGTAATACAAATAGTAACCAATCCACCAATAATCCATGTATTACTAAATTTAGAAATTTCATAAGCGAGTACATGCAAGACGATAAAACACTCTCAGACAAGCTGTTTACAGTAACAATGGCGTCAACTTCACTTCATCAGTTAAACACATGCGGATTGATCGAAGTGTAACGGAAGTCTGCTAGTGCATGTGCAAACGTCAATTTTTGTTAGAGATCGCAATTTGTTTTCCTACTATGGGGAGGGAAATGACACCCGACCGAATGGCGTCAGACCGGCTATATTAAATAACACTAAAAACAGAAGCGTTAGTTTTGCCTTTTTATATTGACCTAAGTTGGATACTAATACAAGCAGATTCACCAGGACACATTTGCAAGCAGGACTTCAAAGGACGTTTCATAGAAGTGTTTTAGAGGTATGCGCACACACATAAAATCAGTGTATTACACAGAACAGCTTTCACAGCCGATGTTAAAGTCATGGAAGCAGTTATTTGACCGTTGGTTATCTTAGAATGTGTGTAGCTGAAATCTTATTACCAGCTGTAGGACTGTGATGAAGGTGAAAGTAGTTTAGCCCGTAGCTCAGTCAAATGTTTACAATCTCTGATAACCAAACACTACTCTTCCTCTTCTCTAAGGAAGGCCTTACCCCTTTTTGGCGTATTCCTTTGGGCGGAGGTTAATAAAAGCACTCGGAATAGTGACATCATGTACCCAGCCGTTCTCTGTAGTGAAAAGCGAATTCTGTTAAAGACAATATCTCGCTTGACACTGAACTTTGAGCTTTATCATTTTGAGATGCGGTCTGCATCTCAATTGTCCTTCTTTTACTAACTTTATCACTACAGTATCTTTTGATGATGATGATGGTACAGACCTAATCAATGCTAAAACCACTACATGTGTGTGTGTATGTGCGTGTGATTGAGTTCAAAGTACAACCTCCTGCTGCGCTGACAAATCTGATCTGCCTCAATTACCGACCGGTAGATCTATCTTCACATGACCCACATAACACATCATTTTACACACAGCGGATGGGAGAAACACACACATCCAAGAAATATCTTTCATCTCCCTCTTTCCTTTCCTCATCAGACTCTCCTGATATCTCTCTCTTTTCATCCCTCTTTCCGCTCGCCTCCTCCGAGTAATTTCTGCCACGCCGTCTCCAAACAGATGACAAATTCAGTCTCTGTCAGGCAGCCAGTCTACACCTGAGAGAGTGTGTTTTTCAAAGCGGAAAATGTTCTCTCTTCAGCTGTCCCTCGACCCCCTCCCTCTTAGCGTCCCCCCCTCTCTCTTTCTGTCGTGTCCCAGAGGTCTTTGACAGCCCGGCTGAGTTACTGAGCTTTACAGAAGCTATTAAACGTCCTTTTGTTGGAATTGATTAACAGCAAGGACACCATTAATTGAAAAATATGCAGCGAATTAAGAAAGCGGCTCGGAGAAGACGGATACTGTCGAGAAAGCAAATAATCCATAAATGTGGACGGATGGTTCGGCTCTCCGCATCCTTTCGGATTATTTGCGCTATAAATCCGCGACCTGCGCAGAGGTCACTCTGTTTAAAAGGATTACTTCCACCACTCATAACCCTATTAGCTCCGTATCACAGCTCAAAGACAATGCGGCCTGTTAGGCTAATGAAAACTAATTACTGATGAAAGCTCGATGTAAAGCAAAGCTCGGGCGACACGCTCGTGTCAACCGCCCCGAGCTATCTCTCTCGCTCTCTCTCTCGGTGGAAGCCATCTGTTGGAGGTGATTAATCGAGATTACAGTGACCCTCGGTGTGGGACCGACTGAAGCCGTGGCGGTACTGCAATGCCGGGCTCTTCACGCTCCGCCTATTCATGTCACCGGGCTCCAGAGTTCAACTTCTACAGGGGACTCATAACCTGGAAGGGTCGAAAGCAGTACATCAGCGGCACGGAACGTCTAACCTTCCACCTGAGGAGGAAAGCCCGTGAGTGGGTTAGCATTTTAACTGAGGTGACCATCTGAGTGGGTTTTAGTTCCATATTCAAGCGCCACGTTTTTTTGCCTGGAGCTGTTATAAATGAATGATTGCTTTTCAGGTGGCAGCTTCTCGTGATGAAAATCCATTCTTTGAATCATTAAGTGATTCGCTGAAGTGAACAAGAGGTTTGTTAGTGGGCCAAAACCAGCCATAAAGCATTTCAACGTCAAGAGACTGGCGTATGTCAAAGCATTCACAGCGAATCTTCACTAGAAGTGTTCAACATTTTTTGTAAAAATGTCAGCAAGTAAACCCTATCCTAACCATATTTCTTGTGTTAACTGTTTGGGCTCATTCGAAGGACCTTCAAACTAAGGATCTGGGTACCTTCGCATTTAACTGATATAATCAAGTCATTTGTCAAATACTGTCAAACACATTATTAAAGTGAAAGTTCACCCAAAAATGAAAATTCTGTCATCATTTACTCACCCGATTGTCATTTCAAACCTGTTTGACTTTCTTCCTTCCGCAGAACACAAAAGATGTATTGAAGAAAGTTGGTAACCGAACACTGGCCCCTATTCACCTCTACTGTACGGACACAACACCAGTGCAGGGGAATGGGGGCCAGTTAACAACATTCTTCAAAATATCTTCGTTTTTGTTCTGCTGAAGAAAGAAAGTCATACAGGTTTGAAATGCAAGAGCGCGAATAAACGATGACAGAATTTTGTTTTTTGGGTTGAACTTTAACATTCAGCAAGCGTGGTTAAATATGTAGAGATGACTGAAAAATGGAAGGAATTTTTTGGCTTCAACTAACCAAGACCACTTTTGATCTCTCTCTGCTGTCCACATTAGATCCCAGGCTCTGATATATTCTTGGCATTATATTAGACAGCTTCTTGAGATGCCACCCTGAGATGCTTTATAAACAGTATCGAAGAGTCTACGCTTCATTATTCAAACATCCATTTCAAAAACATAATAAATATCCTTATAAAATGAATTACTAATTAAACATTTAAGCCTTTGTCTTTTGTTGTTCTGTTAAGTGACCCTAAAACATGTGTTTTGGTTGTGAATAGTATTGTAATAATACACTATAAGGTTTATGATATAACTACAGCAAACAAAAAGAAAAAGTGACACAATACGGTACAAATGAGTATTTCACTGTTCTGTTTAATTTAGTTTAACTAGTATGTCCAGGTGGAAAGGAGCATAAGTTACATTTTCGTGTGCTGATTTAGAGGTTGAACGGCAACTGAACAGCATTTTCAAAGAGCTGAAACCCATGAAGCGACGTGGAGCGGTGTTTAATTAGATGTTTATCCGGGAGGCAGAGGTATTGGCTGGAGGTCATCCAGCAAAAACACCTTTTAACAATAAAGTGAGCTTCTGAAAGCTTGGATATGTGCTGTATATACCAGGGCCGTTAAAAGCACACTTATCAAGAGCAGAGGATACGTTCCTGAATTCAGAAAGAGCTAGAGTTGATAAAGCACAAAAAGATAGAACAGAATATAGGGCTCTCATGGTACGTTAAGAATATTAAGAATGAGGGACTCGTGGTACAAGAAAAACTGGACCATGACACAACATCTACCGTGAAGAAACCAGTAGGACACGTTTGAATATACTTAGTCCATATGGAAGATATCAAGGTTATATCATTTCACAGAAGTTTATTTACGAGATGTAGAATGAACGATATGATGTAGAAAACAGTAAATGGCAAAAAAAAAATGTTGGTCAATGGGTCATTGGTCATTGTGAGCCACCCTTAAGCCTACAAATCGATGCCTTGTAACATGTATATTTAAAGATGCAATCCGAAACTTTTGTTCTGATGAACACAGAGGAAGAAAATTGGAGGAATGCTTATAACCTTGGAACCCATTGACTACCCTAGTAGGAAAAATTACGTTATAGTTTTTTCTTTCTGTCTAACACAAAATATGATATTTTGAAGAATGTAGTACCGGGCCTGTTGTTTATGTACTTATTTTTACATTTAAGTACTGTACAGTCAGATGACATCAAAATATTTTTTTTTGTGAAAGTCAACCCAACAGCTCAACTTAGTTTTGATTTTTTGATACTTTTTATGTGCTCGCTCAATAACTAATATTCTAGTTACTTTTAACCAAAAATGTTTGATTTATCTGCCATAACGTCACATCGCAATTAATTGTGAATGATAATGTTCTAATCAGCATATGGCTGCTGTCCTTCTAAAATCTTGTATTTCCATATTTCATGATTTTTATTTTTTGTCATAAATTATTATTAGTCACCCTTTCTATTTGTCTCTGGGTTTTGCAAACCTCTAACCAATAAACATAATTAAAACGTGCTTGTCAACTTCTCAACAATACTGTACATTTAATCATTGAAAAAGTACAGTGCAAATTTGGAGATCTGAGGTCTTGGAAGGACAGCCCTGATATCATGTAAGTTAAATACAAACCTATAAGATATACATATAAGTGTATAGTATGAAGATTTGTTTCCATCAAGACCTCAGTACAAGTCAAATGATTTGACTCATGAAAACCGGCAGAAAGAGAGATTCGTTCTCTCTTCACTATCCAAACAAAAAAAAGAGAAATCCGTCTGGCTGGCCACGCATGAGTCCCTCTCCTCCTCCTCTAGAGATCTCGTCTGGAGTTATACGATAGCCAAAGCACTCGCTCTCCCCTGAAGAGTCTACACCAGGAGCATAATCCTCGCCAAAACTCTCCCATTAGACCTCAAATACCAAAACGACCCGCCAGACAATTAAGAGGTGAACCAACAAGCAGGAAATGACACGGGAAGCATGGGAATCAATGCGTACTGGAGCCAACGGCTCTGCCAAATGATTAGTGAGGGGACAGTGATGTGTGACAGCGAGCACTGCAGCATTGAATCCCAGCTGCTGAAGACTTCAAAAGTCCCTCACATGGCCAAAGAGAGACTTTGGTGAGACAGGACGGGCATGTGATTTATTATTGCAGCCTCATTGGCTCTTTTACTGATGCCTCATTAAATATGCAAACATCATGAAGTAGGCAGGACTGCGTATAAAACATGTCTGCTAGTTTCAGATGAATAAAGTAAATTCACTAACACTTTTGCATTTTATGAACTGAAGAGATATATGTTTGCTCTCATTAAAATACTGAGAGGTTTTTATAGTATATTATTGACAAACAGCGCTGGACAGTTTTAGATATCAGTCTGTCTTTTACTAAAGTACAAACATACGTGCTGACTTTGTTAGTAAAAAATTGTTTTGATGGTTTATTTTGAATGTTATTACACATACGTATGTTTTACCACATGATTTTCAGTAGAAAAAAATACTGGAAACATATTTAAATAAACGCTTTAGATTATTTAAACCAAGTAAACCATCTATTTAAAGGGGTCATATTGCGTGAATACGTGTTTTTCTGTGTCTTTGGTGTGTTATAAGTTACCCATGCATGTATTAGACACGTAAAATTGCAAAAATGAAAGTGTCGGAACAAAAGATGCATTCTATCTAAAAGCAAATGCTTACACGATCTGCCTGAAACGCCTTGTGTAACCACACCCCCTCAAATCCACGTCAGTTCGTGGTATGATTCGTCTAAGACCGCCCAAATGTATACGCAAGTAAGGTGGGCGTACCTGTCAGTGCAATTGCTATGGAACCTGATGTTCCAAATATGGTTAGCAGCGTTACATTTCCGTCACACGCTTGCTGTATTCGACAATCACTACGCACTGGTTAACTGGCCAATCATAACACACCCCGCTTTTCAGAGCGAGGAGCTTTGTAAAAAATCTGCGCGTTTCAGAGAGGCGGAGCAAAGAGGAGATACAAACATGTACGGTATGTGGAAAATACAGCGTTTTTGAACCTTAAATCGTGTATACTTATTGCATTACATCTAAAACAAACTATAATATTCGTTTCAGGCGTGCCATATGACCCCTTTAAACTATGTACCATACCACAGTTTTTTAAGTCTTAAAAAGTCTAAAATATTTAAATGCTTTGAAAAAGAGCAATACTTAAATGCTGTGCAATACATCATTTAATAGTTGTGTCCACATTTGAATAAAAATGCTTGTTTCATTCCGGTGGGAGAACAGTATTTTTTTTCTCATTGTACGATAATCATCATCCAGCATCTAGCAACCAATTGCAATAATGTAAATTTACTTCAATAGTAATAATAAAACGTCTATTTCAAGACAATTTATTATTAACAAAGATATAGACAAAATAGAAATTAAATCATAAAACATACTGTTGTCAATTTAAATGTGTTGGGTAAGTAATGCATGTATTACATGAGAACCTAAATTAGATGTGAATTATGAAGAGGCCTTGAGATTGACTGCTATCTCACACTTGCAAATTTAAGACCCTTATTAAATACTATAATATAATAATTTAACTTATTTGTTGAACTAACTTTTAGTCCAATTTTAATTTGATATATGAATCCTGCAAGCAAAAACAATGAAATGAAACACATTTAGTTATTTAATATTAGTTATGAAATATAGCTCTAATATTTTTGAACTGATAATTACTCCTTCCCCCGGTTGGGAATCAATGGATTAGACAATCTAAAAAATATGAAGATTACAACAACTCTTGCGATATTGCCCAAATGACCTTCTGTGCCTAATCAATTATCTGACTAGACGGCAAATTAAATTCATATCTGCTGTTCTGGTTCTCTGTTATCAATGTGTGAATTAATTTAATGTCTTTCTTCCCACATGCATACAGGGAAATCTGCACACTGTTTATTTATTCATTTATTTTAAAAAGATAAAAAAGGAACGGTATTAGGCAAAGACAAATATCTTTACTGACCGTAACGTTGCAACTGTATCTTTTATAAACAAAGAGAAGAGATAGTGTGTGGATGTCCCTTGCTTCCTTCATTCTTTGACATTTTTTGATCGTGCATCTGACAATTTGGATGTGCATCCTTTTTTTGTTTACTTCCCACATGACTACACTACAGTATGCCGTGCACCTGTCTTCTTTAGAAAACCTTTCAGGTTTTTCCTGTTGGAGTTATTATCATTTAAATTTGGAGTAACTTTGTATTATATATGATGTAAAAATTAAATTACTTGATTAATCCTGTTTTCCAGATAACAACTTGGAACTCGGGTTTGTCCCACCTCCTACTTGGATATAATGTCTATACATCCATTCTGTAAGCTTGGAGCAGATCCATCAATCGTGAGCACAGATGTGTTCCAGTGAGTAATGCACTAATCTTAATCTCTCTTATTGGACCGTTTTTTTTTAAGCTTTTAAAACATGAATTTATTCTACAGTAAATAAAAAAAAACACGGTTATGGCAAGCCAGACAGTTGATATTACGTTGTGTTACATCCCCTAAAGGGCATGACTTCCTATGTATTTTATCTTTCTGTCCCAGCAGCCCCTGAAGAGACCCACCGGCCCCTGGGAGACAAACGACAGGCAGTTTAGTTTCTCTTACCATGGCCAAAGGCACAATGCCGACCAGGTCTTTCTGTGCCAGGTGGATACGCGTCTCGGTTTCTTCAGCACCGGCCCTGATGCCCGGGTACTCCACTGCCCAAGAAATAGATCTACTGCCTACCATGCTGCCAACCCCATCCACTTCTAGATCCACTTGAACAACTCTCTGCCAGCCGGGCTCCACGCTGAAAAAACAAAGAGACATATATTTTAACAAATTTTCTTCATTTAAAAAAAACAAGCCGACCCTAAACAAAACGGTTGCGCTTCAAAATAAAAAGCTGCATACCCACAATGCATCTAATAAATGTGACCACATAGAGCGATTTGGCTGGAAATAACAGCTTGCGTGATGTAACAAGTCTCCGGAGAGAGCAGGTTTGAAGTCACGTCAAGTCACTAAGTGTTTACAGTCGCAAAGAGGAACGAGGAGGAGACAGAGGCTGATACACGAGTGAGAGATCATTATAAAAGACCTGCTAGAAGTAATGACGCTCTCAGCCATTACTGAAGCAACACACATTTAAAGAACCGAAAAAAGAAAAGCAGGAGAGGGATAATAAAAGAAGAGGAAGATAGTGATAGGTAGAGACAGGAACAGATGGAGGCAGAGACATAGTGAGACTACAGCTGACAGCAAGACTGACGAGAGAGAGAGAGAGAGAGAGAGAGAGAGAGAGAGAGAGAGAGATTCATTTTCTGCCTCAGGTGTAGATCACCTTCCTTTAAATTGAATACAGAGTTAAAGCAGGAACAACAAAAGTTATTTCTTTGCTTCCTTCGCTTTACATCCGCTGGTTTTTACATCCGCTATATTTTTAGATGAATGCACTTTTTGACTGTATGATAGATATGCAAATCCAGTACTTATGTTAATGTATATACACTCTAAAATTTGCTTGGTTATTTTCAGCCCATAGTTGGGTCAGAAATGCGCAAACCAACCATTGGGTTATACATTAACCTAAATTAATTGTTTTAACCTATTGTTGTGTCAAATACAAACCATTTTCTGGGTTTATTCCCTTTTTGACCAAATGCTGAATTGAAAAAAACCAAGTATTTTTAGTGTGTAACACAACAGCTAATAACAACATTTTAGCTTCTTAAAGTGATGATTCACATAAAAATTGTATTTTGCCATCAATTCCTCACAATATCTCATTTTATGTTCAACAGAACCAAAATAGATACAATCATTTTTCCCACTACGGTTGTCAATGGTGCCCCAGAGCTGTTAGTTGCGAACATTTTTCCAAATACCTTTCTTAGTGTTCATCAGAACAAAGACATTTATACAGGTTTGGAACGACTTGAGGGTGAGTAGGCCTACATGATGACCATTTTCACTTTGGGATGAACTATTCGTTTAATGATAAAGAGCACCTACCAAATTCTGAATTCTCCTTGTAAGTCAGTGAAACAGGTTAAGAATAGAATAATGAGAATTAAATGTAGAAAAAATATGCTTTCAGGCGTTTCATTCTTTTCAGAAGCTATTTCTTGATTCAACACACACATTCTTGAGCGTAGATTGGTGCAGAATGGTTCATTTAGTCATATTTAATGATATTAAAATTTTGACTTGAATAAAGTCAGTTCTTTAGATGTCACCCAATGAAGGCAAGGCAGATTTTGTAGCCAGTGTCATGCAAAATGGGTAATTCAAACTGCTTTACATATCGAGTCAATTTCTAAAGAACAATGGCATAAATTCATGCGTGAAAGGGTTAAACAGTCAAAACGTAATAAATGAATCGGATACAATTTTTAGGTTTTACGAAGCACATCCTTGGGTTATCTAACAAAATCTTTTTCACAGTATACTGCCAAATACTTTACGCCATTTCTGTGGCGAATAAAAGGAAACAGCATGCATACAGCATAAGCTTCCCTGATTACACGTTTACAAAAACAGTGAAACAGAAAAAACACCCTACATTCAGCTTCATTACAGCAATTCCATCTCCTTTCACACAAATCATCATCTTTTTCACGACGAAAGTCAAAAAGCAACATCCCAGTTGTGAATCAACAACCCAATTTTCCAAACAAAACAGGAAAGCACTGAATGTCAAATGAAAATGAGGCACGTTTCTTTTGGGTAGCATTGAAACTGCTCGTTTTCGTGGGTCCCACGGCCCACATGAGCGCAAGGTTTCACAGCAGCCTGTCAAAACATCAGCTGAGATGTTCTGAGGACCGCCACAATTAGAAAGTCACAATCTGAGCTACAATAAAAAGAACGATACACACACCAGGGGTGTTGCTAGGTTTTTTAACAGTACATGAGCTTTGTGTAAAATAATGAAAGATGCCACAACGTTAACCTCGAGTGCTTTTATCTCTTCATAGAGGAAATGATGTAATCACCTTATTGAACATTTTCAGGTACCGTTTACATTTAGAAAGAATAACCAACATCTAGATCAGCAAAGTGAGAAGAAAAGCGAGTCTTGTATGTGTGTCTTGTATGTGTGTATGAGAGAGAATTAAAGCAAGAGCTAGAAAGTGTCTGTGGGGATTTGAAGAGATATGAAAGCTGTTCCAGCAGGTAGAGCAACAGGAGAAGGACAACAGACTACAGAGTGACAGCATTCTATCAGGGGAGATTGCAAAGCAAAGATATTGTGCAAGATGAGAAGAATAAGAGAGAGACAAACAGACAGGGAGAGCTCATCTGACACTATCCCGCAACTCTGGCAGTTTTGCTTTACTTGGGGTGAAAACTAAATTATAAAACGGTTAGTTTCTACTTGGACAAGCAACGTTAGGAACCAGGAGGATTCTAGGATTTCAGACCTAACTTGAATTTATACAATGGAAGAAGTCAAACTTTTCATACTGAACAGCCAAAGGATTGCACGATTATCATGCAATGTTGTCATTTTAAAGTTAGATAATATGCGTAAAAAAGAACATCACACCCAAAGCAAACATATGAGTGGTTTTGTGCCTGGTCGTGCAACTCAGAGGCCATGTTTGCGTCCTATCTACTTGAATTGGGGAGGAAGACAGATATTATTTTTCATTGTTGGCAAAAATCGCAATTTAATAACATATTTCCTATCAAATATGAAATCTGACATCAACTGTATCATAACTTTTGTTTGCTAAGCGTAAATTGCGGTAAAAAACACCTTTGTCGAGGTTGATGCAGCTACTGCGCATGCGCACAGGTTCCTTACAAGACTCTGGTCAATCATTAGTCTTTATTGATTGATCTGATATCTGAGGGACAAACCAAACAAGAATGTTTGAAGTACTGAAGTAAGATCAGTTTTCCCATAATAATTGACCCCTAAGGTTTCTGTAGCTCTGGAAGTTGGGCGTGGTGTAAGCAACTGCACGGTTTTAGGTTTAATTCCCAGGGAATGCATGGACTGCAACCTCAAATGCACTGCTCATCCATTTTGGAGAAAAGCGCCAGGAAAATACAGTACAATGGTGCAACTCAATGATGACTTCAGCTTTATTTTGTGATTGTAATGCAAACAAAAGCAAGTAGCAAGAGAAGTGAATCAAGAATTGCTTATTCTAACGTTGCTTATTTAAAAGGGGTCATATGACACGGCTGAAACGAATATTATGGTTTGTTTTAGATGTAATGTAATGTGTATACAGGATTTCAGGTTAAAAAAACGCTGTATTTTCCACATATCGTGCATGTTTGTATCTCTTCTTTGCCCGCCTCTCTGAAACGCACTGATTTTTTACAAAGCTCATCGCTCTGAAAATCGAGGTGTGCTATGATTGGCCAGTTAACCAGTGCGTAGTGATTGGTCGAATACTGCAAGCGTGTGACGGAACTGTAACGCCTCTTACCATATTTGGAACATCAGGTTCCAAAGCAATTGTACTGACAGGTACGCCCACCATACTTGCGTATACATTTGGGCGGTCTCAGTCAAATCATACCACGAACTGAAGTAGATTTGTGGGTGTTTGGCTACACGAGGCGTTTCTGGCAGGTCTGGGTGAGCATTCGCTTTTCGATAGAATGCATCTTTTGTACCGACACTTAAATTTTTGCAATTTTACGTGTCTAATACATGCATGGGTAACTTATAACACACCAAAGACACAGAAAAACATGTATGCGCGCCATATGACCCCTTTAAGTTTCTTTGGATAAGAGTACATGCAGAGTGACTGAATGTCAATGAATGGTGCACCTGAGAGCTATGTGCAGAGGCAGCGATCCATAACCAATATTATGTTGCCTGCAGTATGCCATGAATAGAGTACAATATCTGTGCCTGCACATTTCTGCACAACGGAAACTGCCGTCGTAAGGAAGGTTCCACGCATTCCCCACTTTGTCAGATTTACATAGCGACTAAGGAGCTGACAGCTAAGATACAGTAATGAAAGTCTGAACAATGGCTGAAATGAAAGATGAGCATCAATAGGAGATCTGGGATAGTTTGTCTGTTTTAAAGTATTCCAGACAGGCCATCAGTCAGTGCTTATCCTTTATTTCTGTTAGCAGAGCAAAATTAGATGAAATAACTTGACATGTTGTGACTAAGCTACTCAAAGAGAACTTATTGTCTTTTAGAATGAAAAATCGATCAAGCTGTTGGACTCAATATACGCATGGCTGTAACTACTTACCAAATCACAGCTATGATATTCAATATAACAGTACTCTTACGTGAGTGATGTTCTTTAACTAAACCATAGAGAAAAGCAAGTGTGATGCAAATTATTTCCCAGAAGAATCAGGCAACAGTTACAAAGAATCAAAGGAGAATATGTTGAAGGAAATAGAAAAAATAAGGCGTAAAAAGAAAGTGTGTTTTTTCATATGGTTCAATTCAAGACATTTGAGAATCTTGACAGCAGCAGAAATATAAAAACTTGTTATACACAATGGCCGTTTCTCAATTCCAAGAACACAAAGAACGGCCTTTTGTTCTTGTGTAGACCGGTCTTGCGAGGCAGCCTTGGAAGATCGAAGTTGGATGGACGCGCCGCTTGGGACTTCAATCCGGACTTTGACGGTTATTAATGACTTAGAGCGAGAACACAAAGACCCCTGAAGAACGCATATTGAGAGATGGCCAATGTTGTAAACAACAAAACAAGAATTAACTGGTATTTAGAGGCCAAATAAATATAATATTGTTGTAACTGAAACAGCTTTCTGAAGTGCTCCTTTTCTAAATTAATTTGAACACTCTGGGGACTCTTCAGCCATTTTTGACCAAATAATTTTATATTTGGAAAATCGTAGCTTCATCGGAATAAGATGACACTTGGAGCTTGTTGTCGCAGTATCTATGTGAAAATAAAGGACATGAATCGTATATATGTTGAAATGTCACTGAATGAATGAATGCATGGGGAAAAAAGTTAAATTTTTAAGGCTTCAGTCGCTTTTGACCGATTAGGAGCCAAGTGTAACCCCTAAACGAAGAGTCACAGAGGGTTAAAGACACATATATAAAAAATATTTTTTAAATCTCATAGAAAATAACATTACATTTAGGAAACTGTAGAAAGTAAAACTGTACAGTTGTTGCATTACGCAGTTCTTTGTATCTTATCCAACCCCGAAAAATGGTTGGATAAGACATTCAAACAACTCCTTGTCTAGGCCCTGGTAATCTCAAGGTTGGACTACTGCAATGCTCTCCTTGCTGGTCTTCCTGCAAAGGCTATCAAACCGCTCCAATTGGTTCAGAACGCAGCAGCACGCCTCATCTTCCAACAGCCCAAAAGGGCTCATGTGACTCCCCTTTTCATCTCTCTCCACTGGCTACCGGTTGAAGCCCGTATCAGATTCAAGTCACTAATACTTGCATACAGGACTATCACTGGATCTGCACCGGCTTACTTTCACACCCTCCTGCACTCCTACATCCCATCAAGATCCCTGCGTTCAGCAAACCAGCGGCGTCTTGTATTGCCTTCTCATAAGGGCATTAAATCACTTTCCCGCTCATTCTCAATCACAACTCCTTCCTGGTGGAACATTCTTCCTAACTCGGTCCGGTCAACCACATCTCTCACAACATTCAAAAAACGACTTAAAACCCATCTCTTCTGTGAATACTTGACAGACAAATGAAAAATAAAACACACTAACCCCTTCTCTCAACAGGTAGTGGTCTAGCTTTTGTTGAAACAAGTAAGTTTGTATTTGCACCTATTGTATTATTGCTCCTGTATGACATAACGCTTTGTAGTGAAGTAGGCGGGATGAGACCGTGAGTCGAGGCTGGTGCGTGAGTGATAACAAACGTCAGCTGTACGCGCACTGGTCTCCGATCACGGAGGAGATCGGGAGCATAAGAGGACGAGCGACCGGACCGTCAAGGAGAGAGAGGACCAGGCCTGGCTTTTAGTTGTGGTTTGTGTGTGTCGCTGGCAGTCGTCCGTGAGGGGCTGCCGGCTGTCTATTTACTTTGTTATTATTTTATTAAACGTTTAAATGTTTGCCGGTTCCCGTCTCCTTCCTTCCCTACTTTGAATTGTATTACACGCTTATTGCTCCTTAAACTCTTTGTAAGTCGTTTGGGATAAAAGCGTCTGCTAAATGACTAAATGTAAATGTAAAAATGACCTTTGTTTGTGTGTAATGGAGCACTATGGGTTGAATGCAAACCTAGACTTTCAATACAAAGCTAAAGACGGCATAAAATCTAAATGGAAAATCTTATTTTCATGCAATATTGTAGTGTTTTTTAAGTGACTTATCTGTGCACTTTATTATCAGTTTAAAATTCATGCAGCCTCATCATTTTTGTTAGCACAGCCCAAGTCCCATATTCTCATTTCAGAAGCCATTTCACTCTTTTCTGTTTCATGATGACACGATGACTTGAGAATATCAGCGAGAATGTTGAATATAAAATAAACAAAAATATTTCAAAATAAACAAAAACTACGTCTACAGTGATGTATGTCCAACGGTGTAACAGGTTTAAGACTGATACTAATGTGATGGAATCAATTACCAGTATATACGTAAACGTACTTGAAAGGATACCAAAAGGGTACCTAACAGATTGGGTTTTTGTTTGTTTGTACAAACTGAGATAGAGCTGGAACACACTGCTGTTGACAGATCTTATGATTATATTGAACCTGGAACTTTATTGAGGCAGATCATCTTTTGTTATGTTAAAGGATATGTTTGACTAGTGATGATGCTATGAATGTTTCAGCACCACGGACAGCTCTCTCTCTCTCTCTCTCTCTCTCTCTCACACACACACACACGCATACATATATTCATAACTGGGAAAAGGAGTGGGGCACGCTCCCAGAAATCAGTCCAAAGGATTCACAATTTATGCTTAGCCGACAGTGTCCTACTTGGCCCTCCAATACGGACGACACGGAAGGAACATTCAGCCCGTGTTCAATAACATTTGTGATCAAACTTCACCTCCTCTTAAGCCAAGGCCCAGAAGAAAAACTAATTTTCCACTTTCTACTTTACAAAGTTTAGTAAACAAACAACTCACCGTGCATTAAGAAATGTTTACAATACTCCTGTTGTGGTAAATATGCAGTTGGAAAATAGCCATCTTTCACATTAAATTAAATGAATACAGAGAGGAATTCACTAAGAATGCATATCATATCACATTGCATAGCTGCCTGTTTTTATGTGTGTCTTGTGTTGTTTCAGCACCCACTTAACTTAAGAATTATGAAAAGCAGGTAATTGTGCAAACACACCCACAACATGGGTGCTGATGACAGTTATTGTTATTGCTTTAGCCAAATAGTGCTGACATTTACACATTTAATGAAGCTCATTTGCATAAAAAGATGCCGTGATCATTTAAATATGTTGCATGGTGTTTCATGTAACGTGTCAGTTTAAGTTCAAAAGTGGGTGGTACAGTATGCGAATAAGATGCTGGGTCTTGCGGCGGAATTTCGCAAGCAATTATATTTTAAAGCAATCTCGTTTGCACAACTAAGTTAGCTAAATTTCACTAGTAGGTTAGCAACAGCAATGCTAAGTTCCAGGCAGTTTACAGAGTGTCTTCCCAGAGGAGAATACAAGTCAGGTCAGGCGAGCTCCTGCTAGTGTCTGCTGGGACCGCATTTAAATGCCAGGGAGTGTCGAGTGACAGAGCAAATAAACTATTTCCCCACTGAGGTGATTTATTTCAGTGCCAGGTCTCCAGGGACGGACATAATTGAAAACGGGCGCATTATCCAGTTATCAGAGTAAATGTTTTAGCCTGAAGTGCTTCGTGTCGTCCGTGATGTTTTGACTGGCTCTGTTGTCCAATCTTGGAGGACGGTTATACAACCCTTATAGCATCCATTTTCCAATACATTTTTCGCTTGCTTTTTTAACGTGCAGTTTGAAAACATACATGTCAGTAAATATAAAATATACTGACAATTTTTGGCCTCTAATTAAGTATATGAAGGAAACAGGAGAGATCGACTTCTGCATGACTGATGGTAATAGCCAATACTTTTTACCCTCAAAGGCCTATTTATATAAAGATATAAACAACAGAAAACATGTTTATCAAATTTGTAGATTCACTAGGGCTGGAAATATCACCTCATTAATTAAATGTAAAACTTGGGCCAAAACGTCACTGAAGTAATGAAAGAGTGGATACAGTTTTAATCCCTTTTAGTCATGAGAAATGAAATTATGACGTTTTGACAAAAAATACTTTTTCATTTGAAAAGTTTTTTTTTTACACAACAACATCGTTTTGGGAGCCTGAAAACTTTTAATGTTCAATAAGGTAGGCCTATTAAATGGGAAATAGCATACACTATTATTCCTTAACATTAAAAGTAAAAAGGAAACAAGTAAACAAAAAAGTTAAAAAGAAACGAGGAGCAAATTAGTAATTAAAAAAATTCTTCTGACTTTTTTACTTAAAAGGTCACCGTTTTAATCTAAAAACGGAAAACTTTTTATGCATTTTGGCCATTCATTTACACGACAATATCGTTTTGGGGGTCAGAAAACGTTTGAAAACTTTTGAAAATGGGTTTCAAAGTGAAAGTTGTTTTTAAAACAATAACATTATTTTCTCCATGTAAACTAAAAACCGAGTCCGGTACCCAAACCTACCCACTGGCCTGACGTGCATATTTAGAGTTTAGTCATTTCTGTAGATCCATGCGAACGGATTGTTTTGACAACATTGTCATCTGTCCGTGAAACTTCTTAAAAACACAAACACATTTCTGTTATCAGTACAGCATTGTCGTGTAAATGCACCCTAAGAAAATAAATAATAAGCATGCAGAGGTGGAAACTTAATCAAGTATTTTCATACTTGACAATTGTACATCATCATAGTGTCTTTAAGTACATTACACATCTAGTACTTTCAAAATAAAAAGATTTGGAAATTGTGGCAATGTGGACATTTTAGCGGCAACTGGTGGTGAAGTTGTGAATTGCAATCAATGGCTCACTCCACTGTCGAAAGATCCTAGCACTACATTACACACTGGACCTTTAAAGAATAAAATGAGACGTATTTCCGAAATGTAGTGGGGTGAAAGGTATGATTTACTGTATATTCTTTATAATGTAGTTAATAGAGGTGGACAATAGTAAAGTATTTTTCAAGTATCTGTAATTTATCAGAGGTTTTTAGTTTGCTAAAAATTCTAATCTACATATCTACATTACTTTTAATGCACTTAAGTATTATAGTAAAAATAACATTTATTTTTTAAATGTAATAGAGTAAAAAGTATGATTTAAGTTTTATAATGTACAGAAGTAGACTAAGCTTTTCCACAGTAAAAAACTCTTAGAAAAGTATAAATATAAAAAAATGTAAAATCATTCACTATTGTCCACGTCTGTAAGCATGATAAGGCCTACTTTATAACTCATAAGCCAACGTACAACATTCAGCCAATGCCAAGCATGACATTTACCAAATGTGGTTCCTCAGGAAATGTAATACACATGTGAAGTACACGCAAACACAATCTCTCACCATCAAGAGTGATTGTGTTTGTGTGACCTGTAATTGCACCACAGATCAATCAGAAAGAAATCATCACAATTTGGTCACGAAGAATGAAAAACAGGAAGAGAAAAGAAAAGAAAAGCTTGACTTTGATAACAATGTCAGTCTCAAGGTCATTCAACCTGAACTCACATTATACACGCGCACTCATATTTTGGATCTTTAAAATCATGTAGGCTACACACTGTGTGCCTCCACACAAAAAAGCAGAGGGCAAAAAGCTTTGTTTTCTGTCAGCACGCAAAAGAACAAATAATACACCACAATTCAAATCTGTTCTGTTGTGCCGCTTAAACATTCGCTCACACGCAAAAAAAGGGCTTTGATGGACCGGCTGGCTCGCTATCAGAGACGCACAAACATGCATACCTGTTGAGAAATGTGCTGCCAGCTTGTTTATTTGGCAGTTTGCAACAACTCTCCTTTCTCAGACGCACACACACGTACACACAAAGACGCACAGGAGCACAAGCGCAGTGATAAATACCGCTGACAGACTGCATTAAGAGGCACTGTGTCATTGAATGGCACCAGGCTTGACTGGAGGAATACCGGACGGCCATCATACATATTCAACACACCGCTGCCAGAAAGAAACTATTCTAGATTTCTCCTCACATACATCAACCATATGTGAGAGCGCGTGAGATGTCAAAAACACATTGAGGAGGGCCGAGGAAAGTGCTAAACCGTCTGTGTTCTTTTCCCAGAGGTACCGAGAAAAACCCAGATTTACATTAATTTGAGGGAGGGGGGGCTAGGGGGCGTCGCTTGTGTTATATATCATCAATACAGGGAAATGTTAAAATCAACAAGTTAGGAAGTTTAAAGCGGTCCTTTGCCAGATCAGACTTTTCTGATCACAGGTTTCTGTAAGAGCCGTGTTAAAGGGTTTAGAAAATATCATTACCTCTACAAAAATAACATTCCATCTATGAGGTTTCTTGGCCAAGAGAACAAATGTACAGGTTCTGTATGTGTGTGTCAGGTTTATTGTTATATTTCTTGTGTTTATTCGGTTGTGTTGTGTTGTCATTTAGTTTTTGGTTTCTGATTTATTTCTGTCTAGTTTGGGTTTTTGTCACAATGAATTGTACCACCCGTATATGAAGATGCATTGCACTACACATATTATTTTATGAGAAACTGCACCACACTTAAAATAACACCAACATTTTAACTTTTACTGGTCAATTTTACAACAACACAGCATACTGCAATAGTTAAATGGGTAATGATAATGTGCTATAAATGTTCTAATGCACCTACATTTAGCAGTAAATTGTAAGTACCACCACACAGGCAATGCTGGGACCAGGGACGGCCCGGCCTCTGTTGGTGCCCTAGGCAAGATTTAAGATTGCGCCCCTCCTATACAAATAAATACATTCATAAATAAAGATAAAAAAATGTTAAGCAAAATTCTTATTTATTTGAATATAAAATGAATTGTGATTAACATAAATAGGAGGTAAATAAATAACAACTACATATATTTGTAATAAAAATGTTTCTAAATGCCCTCTCATTGTTTGAAAATAATTTTGCAAAGAGAATAAAACAAATTGCTTTCTCAATAATAGGCTACTGCATTTGAATATAAGTCGCTTTGGATAAAAGCGTCTGCCAAATGCGTAAATGTAAATTGTTTTAATACATTTTGTCAACCTCTGTGCAAATGCTGTTTTGTATTTTCTTTAAATAAATGGCACATGCTATAGTGCCAAACACTTTTCAGTTCACTCAGTTGAAAGAAAGCAGTAAAATGCAGCACGCATTAGTGTTCCCAATAGAGTGGTTCTAAATAAGCAATTGTAACTTATAATTCGCACCTCTATATAGCAACATTTTTTGTTTCCTACCATTTCACATCTGATATGTTTTTATTTTATTTTAACTCACCTTTGGAAAAAAGTTTTGTATAAATGGTTTGTGTTTGCACATGTGGCTGACATGTGTAACCGATCCTACCTGAACTTGCTCCGAGCGGGGTCGAACGTCTAACCAGCGAGAAGTACAAAATGTGAAGCATAACCACGAGGCCACAGACACTAGGGGGTTCCCACGCGAATTAAATTATTTCTGCGAGTAAATTACATACAATGTCAATGCAAAGATATAGACGCAAACTCGCAAACGTGCAGAAATTTTACTCAGGCGAGAAATTTGCCTTGCGAGAAAATAACGAACTATTCCCGTGAGTAATAAAGAGCAAGGAACACGATTCAACACAACGACATAATGTTAATTGTAGTCTGGGAGTGAGATTAGCTGCACAGATCACACTAGGTGACATAATCAATAACTCGTTCAGATGATGAATTATAATTAAAATCTTCACTCATTTTGGCGCCCCTAGGGATCAACGGCGCCCCTAGCATTTGCCTACTCCGCCTATGCCCAGGGCCGGCCCTGGCTGGGACATGCTCAAATCTTGTGTCAGTTGGCATAAATCTGATCAAAGCTCCTCCCCCCGGTTTAGGTACCGGCCCCTGTTCATAAAAGGACACAAATGCAAAAAGTGATTGGTTACTGCACTCTAAAAAACGCTGAGTAAAATAAGCACTGAACCAACCAGTGGGTTCTAAATTAATCTTTGATGGGTTAAACTTAAATTGTTCCAACCCAGAATAGGATTTATAAGCCATGTTCTATCCAAAACAACCCAGTGTTTTTTAGTGTGTGTGTCTGTGTGTGTGTGCGCGCGCGTTTGTGTGTACATGTCAATCAGGCACCCTCTCCTCTCTCAGTGGAAAGAAAACTCAGCAGACTTGATATTAACTCTTTCCCTGCTATTATCAAGATTTTCCTGTCTTGTATAATACAACGCTTCACTACCATTGACAAGGTTTTCCATCCCTCTCTGGTTCCACTTGTTATATGGTAGGGGGCGCTGTTACACATCTTCTGAAAGAGTACAGCATGTATGAATCCAAAAGAAAAAAATACTCTCTTTGGAGCTGGACAACAAGTTTAACAAAAACACCTCGTTCAATTTGTTCAAAATGTTGTATTTTTGTTTCTTAAGTTTTTTTTAACCATCAAATAACTTTAAAGGTCTCATGAACTGTGCTTGTTTATTGTTTTATACTGTGATATGAGGTCTACTTATGACATTTTACATTAAAAAACATCAAAATAAATAAATAATATGCTATTTTCTACACAGGTTTTGAGGCCAGCTCTGCAAACCCTCAGTTTTAATGGGTTTTAATTGAAGACTTTATACTGTAAGTAAACGCCCACTGCTTTGATTGGATAGCAGTTTGCGTAGTTGGAGCCTTCTGTGAATATGGTTCGAGACGTAACGTTTGGTTACACATAAGCACCATTCGCAGTTTTCGCACGGCATCAGTATTATCTGGAGACCTCCTGTGATTTATAAATTACCTCCCCACATCAGTATTTCATGTGGTGCATTCGCACGGGATGATTTTACTTAAATTTACTGACTTATTTCCCGGATGTGATGTCAAGGCTTTGCGTATAGTTTTTATAGCCTATTGTTGTATTGTGTTAATGATATATGACCGTACCTGTCAGCATTTGAGACCCGTGATCGCGAACCGGACAAAAGATCACAATCTGGTCTCAAATGATATGAGAGTTTCCATGATAAATAAACAAACGGGAGACTCTCGGTAACTTATGGATATCACCCAGCACCCGAAATAATACCAAATCACTTCAAAACAGCCTCCATTATTCGCAAACGGTGTATAAAACCTTGAAAAATTATATATGTGCCCGCAAAATCACAGAGATGTCGATTCGCACGGGCTTAAAGGGGTCATATGGCACGAATACGTGTTTTTCTGTGTCTTTGGTGTGTTATAAGGTGCCCATGCATGTATTAGACACGTAAAACTGCAAAAATTAAAGTGTCAGCACAAAAGATGCATTCTAACTAAAAGCGAATGGTCACCCAGACCTGCCTGAAACACCTCGTGTAACCACACCCCCATGAATGTACGTAACTAACATGATTTGACTAAGACCGTCCAAATCTAAACGCAAGTAAAGTGGGCGTACTTGTAAATCTCATTTTATCGTCACCGCCGCAGCCATGTCACGGAGACGCTGTGTTTCGTTGTGAAAAGAAAGACTCTTTGTTTGCCCTGCCAAAAGATGAGACAACTAAAAACGAATGGTTACATTTTATTTACAACACTGTTCCAGGAAAGTACAATCCGAATGTTCAAGTTTGTGCAGCGCATTTCACCGAAGATTGCTTCACGAACGTAAAAAGTAGGGCCATTCCAACCATTAAAACTTTCCGGTAACAGTCTGGCACTTCAGATTCGCAGCCTGTGAGTATATTTTCATTTTAAAAGACTTTGCTACGGACTAACGTGTGTTGAGTGTTTGTGATCTGCAAATGCAGACATGCGCGCAATGTGAAATAAGACAACATAAGTCCTTATAGTCAGTAATAATGTTCCAACTAGAGGCAACAAATGTAGTGGGTTAATTGTCTTTGTTGAGTCGCGACGAGACGTGGCGTAACACTGGTTGATCAAGAAGGCTCAAAGCGCTCGTGTTATTTATTATGTTACCATTCCCTGCTGTAATGCGAGCTTGTTTCTTTCCTCACACAAACTCTGTAGGATGTATATGGTTGTTTGTTTATACTCTTTATAACGTTGCATCTAAAAGGTAAAACAGTTAGCTATAGTTTTTAACTATTTAACACAGGTTTTTAATAAAACCTTACCAATCCTTTACATCCTGCTCGAGTCGCGCTGGCAAAGTTGATGTATCGGCTTGATCATCAAGGAAGTACCGATGACATTGTATCAACTGTCAGAACAATTGCTTTAGAACCTGATGTTCCGAATATGGTAAGAGGCGTTACATTTCCGTCAAATGGTTGCAGTATTCGACCAATCACTTTGCACTGGTGAATTGGCAAATCATCGCATACTACGCTTTTTCAGAGCGATGAGCTTTGTAAAAAAATATGCAAGTAAGGTGGAGTACCTGTCAGTACAATTGCTTTGGAACCTGATGTTCCCAATATGGTAAGAGGAGTTACATTTCCGTCAAATAGTTGCAGTATTCGACAATCACTACGCACTGGTTAACTGGCCAATCATAGCACACCTCGATTTTCAGAGCGATAAGCTTTGTAAAAAATCTGCGCGTTTCAGAGAGGCGGAGCAATGAGGAAGTACAAACATGTACGGTATGTGGAAAATACTGTGTTTTTTAACCTTAAATCGTGTACACATTACATTACATCTAAAACAAACGATAATATTCGTTTCAGCCGTGTCATTTGACCCCTTTAAGATCACAGACAACCTCTCAAGTCTTTACAAATGACTAGAGGTCCCCAGGTAATACTTATCTCGTGCGATAGTGCTTAGTGCACATCAAGCGATCTCTAAGATTGCTGCACCATTCCTATCGGATCCAATATTCACGACACAGCAATGCTTTTAAATTTAACACCAAGGAATCCTCGGAGAAATGAAACGAACAAACGCTTCATGGATTTCCCACATGAGCTGGAACGTCTTTAAAATTAAACTTTAACCCCGCATTACTAATGTCGGAATCCGAAGGAAGGTTATGCAGAGACTGTATTCTTCCACAACCACAATATTTAGCTATCTTTAACGGCATTTTTGTTTATTGCTTGCTCGCTCTATCTAGTTCCACGCAACTTCAGAATTGTCATGCTCGAACCAGTGGGCGGGGCTAGAGAAGTAGTCGTTGATATTTTTCTATGGAAGCAGTTTTCAGCCTATCAATGTCGTCATAGATAGGTGCATTCCAGAACCTGGCGTTCGCTGGGCCTGGTGTCAATAACAGATGTAATCTCAGTAACAAGGGCGTTTTTAGTTCTAACACTTACAGTACATGTTGTTCGCGTGAATACGATTCCCTATCATATAACAAAAGCTCTGGTTAAAATTGTGATTTTTATATTTAATATATTAATTGCAAGTTCCAGGAATAATTTTTGCACAAAATATACAGTACATTTTTTATTATTAAAGTGAGTTCACCCATATGAAAAATCTGTCATCATTTACTCACCCTCTTGTCATTTCAAACCTGTATGACTTTCTTCTGCACAAAAGAAGACATTTTTAAGAATGTTGTTAACTGGCACCCATTGACTTGCATTGGTTTTGTGCCTATACAACTGAAGTGAATGGGTGCCAGCACTGTTCAGTTAACAACTTTCTTTAAAATATCTTCTTTTGTGTTCTGCGGAAAAAAGAAAGTCGTACTGGTTTGAAATGACAGGAAGGTGAGTATATGAACAGACTATTCTTTTTTTAATGGTGAACTATCCCTTTAAATTAACTAATTAAATTAATTATTTAAATACACAATTATTATTTAAATTTATTTTAAAATGAATGCACAAATGATAAGCAAATGTAGTAAAAAAATAGCCACGTGCAGTTGACAATTAAAAAAATAGCAAAAAAAAACTCTGTTCTTTCGGTTGATATATTATGTGTTCATATACTCAAAGAAGAAAATATTCACAGGGTCATCAAAGTTAATAATCAAATACGCTGGCACTCGCAAACGAAACAAAATGCTGGTGGGAAAACGATAAGACCATCCAACATTGATAAAAACACCCAAGTAGTTTAGTAAATATAGTAAGTAAATATATTCTTTAATAAGTAAATATTTTGTTGTATAAAAGTTTTTTAGTGCACATTTCAAGTTTTCTTTGTTCCTGTAGTATTTTTTCATTTTAGTTAACAAAAGTTTTTATTTGCATAAAAAATTCATACCAACACAAACTTTAGAATAATAATCTTCTTCTGCATTTAAAGAGCTGGATAAACAGCAATGATGGAAGGCAAGAGATGGTAACAAAGGAAAACCAGGAATGCAGCTGCAACGGCAGATAGAAAATAATAACAAAGTAGGTCAAAACCTACAATGTATTCATCTAAAGCATGTTGGGGGGGGCTTGGGGGGGTTGAGGATGTAGATCTAAGCACTGCCTCTGTAACAAACCTACCATGGGTGGGTGTGTGGGTTTATAAGTGTTTGTGTGTAAGCTTCTCCCCATGCACAGACGGGGTTTGTATTGTTACTTTTGTGCTTGGTCTTTTCGAGCGGGGCGGCAATTTGGTTAGCAGTGACAATAATACTACATCAAAGCGCAAAATCAATTCCACAACAAAGGCTTTGTAGTCTAAAACCAACAACTAGGGGAGACAGCTGGAGGTTTGTGTGTGCGTGTTGCGCGTGCTTTGTGGCTGAATCTGTGTGCCCTCGCGCCCGCGGATCTTTTAGTATTCTGCTTGCGCGTCACGCGCGCTAAATGTGTTTTTGGACCGGAAAATACGCGTGTGCTGTTTGCGCGCGTGGCCATTAAGGCCCTGATGGTGCGATCAAGAGGAATTTCATTTCACAGGTGAAAAGGGAACTCTGTCTGAAGCGACCGGGGCACGTATGCATTCTCGCTATTGTTGCCGTGTGCCCCTGCGGAGGACAGTTAAGAGCAACAGAGTGCAACAGGACACAAGCGCCTAACACACTAAGGCCGAGCACTTAGCTGGCACACAGCCACAATGCAGAGAGAGAGAGAGAGAGAGAGAGAGAGAGAGAGAGAGAGAGAGAGAGAGAGAGAGAGAGAGAGAGAGAGAGAGAGAGAGAGAGAGAGAGAGAGAGAGAGAGAGAATGACTTACACATGGAAAGTGCTTCACACAGAAAATGGCAAAGGAGCAGAAATGAAAGTGACTGATCTTCCATTGATCTGTGAAGTACAGAATGACCACGCATGCACTATTTTTCAAAAAGAAACCTAAAAAATGTCATCCAGTAAGATGAAAGCAACCAGAAGGTTATTTTCTGGCACTTTTAAATCTGAGAGGACAAGAGCGAGGTTCACACAGAACCAGAACACAGTTCTCAATCCTGTTGCAGTCCGCCAACTGCGGTTAGGTTCACACGTAACTCCGTTATTAACAAGAATGACAACTGTATTCCATAACCGTAAAGACACTCTTCAATTGAAACTGAACTTACAGCCACATTTTCTCTGCACATGTATTGTCTGAACAGAATCGCATTGGACAGCTGGTGGTCTCTTAGGTCAAACAATGGGAAACTTTACAAATGAGCTCTGTTTTTATATCCAGCTGCTGTTTTCTGAGCTGATCCAACATAACACAACCATAACTTCATAATATGTCACCAAGATGAACGTTTCTGTTAACTGAAATAAATTAAAGGGATAGTTAACCCACTGATGCAAATTCTGTCGTCATTTACTCACCTTCGAGTTGTTCCATATCTGTATAAATGTCTTTGTTCTGATGAACACAGAGAAAGATATTTGGAAGAATGCTTATAACCAAACGGTTCTTGGCCACCATTGACTATCATAGTAGGAAAAGTTATTTCATTTTTTTTCTTCTATTGAACACAAAAGAAGATATTTTGAGGAATGTAGGACAGCAAACACTTTTGACTACCATTGTCATTTTTCCTACTATGGTAGTCAATGGGGTCCAATAACTGTTTGGTTACAAGCATTGGTCCAAATAACCTTCTCTGTGTTCAACCAAACAAAGAAGTGTATACAGATTTGGAACAAGAGAGTGAGTTATTTATGACAGAATTTTCATCCATTTAACTAAATAAATAAAAAGTTCAACAAAATTGCTCACTTATTCTACCGATTCATGTTTATGGACACAAATTTCCCCGTTTTTCCCGGTCACCCAGCACGACTTTCTATTTCATGTATTTTAATACTAAATATCTTTCATATTTCTATTTAATCTGATGGGAATTCACAACTATTTTACAAAGTGGCTCATTTGAATGAATTCCTATGATCTCGTTTGCACGTTTTATTATAATTTGACTTTGCCCATGACATTAGGTTTAGGGGCGTGGTTAGGGTGGGCCATTATCGATGCTATGCAACCTTTTTAGCAAAATTAGTCTTTGCGCCTATGATATTCACAAGTTCGCCTCGCATATAATAACTACGGATATGGGACGGATATTATGCTTATTTGGATATAAGGTCTATTTGATAGGAGGATTGTTAGGATTGGTTACGGGAAACCAGCCGGATTAGTTATCTGCATGTGCTCCTCCTGAACTTTGTAAATAAAACATAATTTAGGCTTTGGGGTGGTGTGGTGTGGTGTGGGGTAAGACTCGTAAAAAATGTCAGACTTCCCCCATGTTTAAAACCGTGCTTCTAAATGATGAATGGCATGGACCACCGTGAGACTGGGTTCATTTTGTGTTGATTCTGTGTTAAATAAATAAAGGTTGCAAGTTGAGTTAAAAGTAACACAAACTGCGTTGTCCCAGAAATAAAGAGACGTGTAGTTAAGATACATGTTTTGTACCCCTGAAATGTACATCTCCTCGCAATTCATAATGTTTTTGCAATTTAGCGAATTCCTACCCAATTTCCACCGTGTGATCTAATTTGTACATAACTGTACATTTTAAGGTACAAAATAGGTCCTCGAAGTACAAGAATGTTCTCAAAAAGGTACATTTAATGTTTTGTAAAGGTACAAAAAGGAACCTCTAAGGGTACAACCCCAGCGAAGAAAAAGGTACAGTTTAATATTTTGTTCTGACAGTGTTCAGCAAAAACATACAAATTAGTATAAATTTGATCACACTGCACAATTCATGCAAATTGGGTAGCAATTCGCTAAATTGCAAAAACATTATGAATTGCCATGAGATGTGTTAAAAACAGAGTAAACATGAGTCTCTAGAGCTCTTCTATATACAGGTATTCCCACCAGAGATTTCTTGCCTGCTCACTGTCAAATAAAAGAGGAATGGCAAAACAATAGTGAAAAATGTCAGTATGATAGAGGCCGGACAGATGCTACATCGCCACCGCAAACGCCGCCACCTCAACTATTGTTAGACGGATAGATTTAGAGAGGCTGCCCTTTACTGGGGACAGAGTCTGAATGAATTTACAGCGAAAGAAGCAGCAGTCAACCTTTATTTATTGAGACGGAAATTGAATTTCAAATCAAGCAACGTGTCGTTTTTTGTGTTTTCTGAGAAAACGGATCAGTGATCAAAGCAGTGTGTTGCAAAAGCAAGTGCACCGGGGAGCAAGCCTTCAAGCATCCTTCATGTAATTAGAATAATTTGGAAGTGAAAATGATGCAGTACAGTATTTACTGTAAAGGTTTCTGTTTTCAGCTTGTCAGCAGCTTTGAATGTCTGCAGTCTAAAATATACACAACTAATACAGCACTGCAAAGCTTATAAGTTTCTAAATAGATACTCAGCCAAAGCATATATAAAGTGCACACAGAAAGTTACACACAAATGTGTTAATGTCACTGTGACAACTTTATCTAATGTATTATGCATGCACTTGAAATTCAGCAATAAGATAGAAAAGCAAAAAACATATTACAGTAACAATTATTGTAGTACCTATGATCTTTCGGCAGTGCTAATGTTACATTTGCATGGTAAATGTGCTTTCCACACACATTTAAGAGCGAAATCTCCATCGTCTTTACCTATTCTACTAGGACATGTAAAATAAAATCCCCAATTAGCCTCTGAATATGTTGAAGAAGTGAAATAAAAGCCTTGTATTAATATTCATCAGATTCTGTTAAATGATTCATTCATTTTAAAATCTTTCCTAGCAGCTCATACTGCGATGGAGCCGAGTATTAATTATACTATCATAACCAGCCCAGGGCACAAACCAAAGCTGTTCTCACGGGGGCTTTTGGAGATCAGAGCGGAGATCAAATTTCCCAGAAAAGACACCGCGAGCTAAGAAAGACATTCAGAGACAACCTCACGCACAGACGTCCTTACGCATACATAAGTTTCGTCTGTACTATCATCTGTATTAGGCTACAAACATTCAGCGCTTCAGCAGACCTTCAATTATGAGGCGTCTTGATGTGGAACTTCAAGCTAGAAACATTAAAGAAGTACAGTACAGTGAAGAAGACTAAATAAAAATACTTTTAGCGCTTTTAGTATTTCATTGTCTGTTTGAATATTTCAAGTGCTGACATAAGACTTCTAGGATTTTTTTTTGTTAACCACCATGCATTTGGCAAGGCGCAAAGCAACCGCTTGATTTTTTAGTCTATGTTCCGGAAGCATTTTTACCCACTTATTTTCTCCAGGCCTCAAGCATCCTCGACATAATTTGATTTATTTGCACTTACTGTGGCATTACAATATTTTAAGTTTCTGCTTGATTTTTTAATTTTGTCAGCACATCTGACCGTCTTGAGTACAAAATAAAGAAGTTTATGGATAAAACACAATTAAAGTGACATACACACTTTTCTAAGTTTACATCAGCCCAAGGTATTTTTTTTTAATAAATGAAAACATTTTTTCTGCAAACTTTATTCTGAGTTGCAGTTTAACATACAACCACAGAAAAAAATAAGAGACCTTTTCAAAATATTTGTTTTACAGTCATGGGTTTAGGTAAAACGATCATTTTTGTTTAATTCTGTAAACTACTTGCACCATTTCTCCCAAATTTCAAATATAAATATATTGTTTCTATTTCCATTTATTTGCAGAAAATGAACTGGAGAAACAGGTCAAAATAACAGAAGATGCTTTGTATTTTTTCAGACCTCAAACACTGCAAAGAACACCAGTTCACATTCATTTTAATTTGCATTTCCATGGTAACAGTGATTTCTTTGGATTATTTATTTTTCTTCTAGATTAAATCACTATGGTTTGTGGCTCCTACAGCAGCATTCATCATTGCTTAACAATCTCAGAGCTCACGGCAGGTCTGGTCTTAAAGGCCTATATGTTGTTGTTACAAATCAATTTCTCCGTGGTCAAAATGAATGGGATGTTAACTTTGGGAACTCTCTATTGCTCCACTGGGTATGCTAGCCCAAAGCTTCCTTCAGTTATTAAAGCTGTACTTTATGTCTGCACATGTTCCATTGCTTATAGAAAGACCGGTCTCTTAACTCCATTATAGCTCTGCTTATGTCATCACATTGTAAAAAGCCAGGAAGGGGTGCCAGATTTGATCTAGTTGATGAGGTGAAGGACTGTCTCGGACCACTTCCAATGTAGCAAATGACACATTGGACTATACAGTATATACTGTAGACAGGAAGTCAAAACTGCAGAGATTGAAACAGTTGGGACGAGAAAAAGAGGGAGAGTAAAAGTGTGTCTTTCTATAATGACGGAGCACGTCGGAATTCAACCTCCGTTGGCATGGCAACACTGACAAGAGGGTGCACAAGACCTCACTGAAGGAGCCCCCCAGAGCATCGAATCAATGGCTGCACCACAGACGGGTAGAAAAACCGGTCGAGAATGGCGAGATGAAGAAGTAAAAGCACAAAGTGAATAGCAGGGGAAGGTTAACTATCGGCCTGTCAAATAAACCGGAGATTCGAGGCCTCTGTTTGAGCGGGCGGCCCGTTTCAGGAGGGGATAAACCGCGAGAAGAAGAAGAACGGAGCTGGTGAACATGTAATTTCTCCAGTAATAACAGCCAATTAGATGCTGCTTTCTCAGTGGCCGGCAAGGTAACCAATCAGACTGAAATTGCCATGGCAAAGATTCGTGCGGGAGGGCGGGGTCGTTCTTCATCACAAAGAAAGATTATAGCTTCTTTTATTACATACGGTAATGATAGCTGAAGAACGTACCGCGCTGACCTTGGAGCATCATGACTCTATGAGCGTGTCTATTTTGTGTTATTGACAATGCAAAGCTACACACGTCCCATGATTATGGAGCGCGTCTCTAATATGGATGATTGTGTGTCGTTTTGATTGGCTAATGGCCATCCTAATGCCAGGCTATGAGTCATTGGGTCTTGGACTGTATGAACGACCGCAAATAAGTATCAAGGCAGCCCACGGCATTGTGGGAGTTACAAAGAGAGACAGACTGTGCGTAATGAATAAGAAAGAGAGAACAACAACACGGCGCTACTGAATAACAGAATAGGAGCTGAAGTGAAATATGCAGTCAGTCAGCTGATATAATATACTGTATGAGTTAAAGGGATAGTACACAAAAGTAAAAATGATGTCATTATTTATTCAACCTAATGTCATTCAAACCTTTATATGACAAATAAATAAATAAATACATATTTCATATTTATATGGCCCATTATCTATTCGATTTCTCCCAAATCTCTCAAAAGATAATATTTTGAAAAATGAGTTTTGTGTCCATACAATGGAAGTCAAGAGGAGGTTTACGCTCCACATTTATTTACGGAGTAGCTTTTTTAACTGCATTACAATCCTGCAAAGCAGCACAAAGGTCATGGATTGTAATCCCAAGGAACACATACTGAAAAAATGTACACTGCAAGTTGCATCTGCTAAAGGCATGAATATAAATGTATGGGACTACATTTTTGCTAAAGAGACTTTTTTTAAAGCTGCTTCCTTTTTAAAGCTGTTTTCACTAGCTTGAGAAAAAACTTTCCTGGCATCTTGTAGACGTTAGAACAGGTTAACACTCAAATTTAACACGCAACAATACACTTTAGTTAGGTGATCTAACTCTCTCTGACAAGGCTTCTTGTTGTTATGGTGACATTAACACTAAACGCAGTTCTCAAAACTAGTCAGATCACGGAGTTTCATAACAGCGCTCTATTTTTGGAATGAATTAGGTTCGAAGTTTTTACAGTATAACTTTTGTTAACATGGTCAGCATGACAACCTCTTTGAAAATGTGATCAAATAAGAGCAAAACAGGGCAGATAAAGCTTCTCAAACACTAGACTCCCAATCTCCCCATTCACCCCGTGAGGTTCACTAACTTCAAAAAATGTGTCAGTTTGCATCTAACGTGAAAGCACAACTTAAAGACCCACTAAAGTACACTGAAATGTGCAGCTTTGATGCGTTGACGTAATTTCCAACGATACACAAGGCTGGGGCGAACCACAGGGTTGGAAATGAACTGCAAAGGTGCAAAATTCCCCCCCCAGAAGTGATTTCCAGGGACCCTTTATTCATTATAAAAAAACATTAGTGTTATTTTTGCTAACAGAATGATTGTAATGCTTAACACTGTGACGAAAACATGGAGAAAAATCTATGATGCACCACGATCGGTCATGTTTGGAAGAATGCTTGTAACCAAACGGTTCTTGGACCCCTACCATCGCTGCAAAAATGACAACGGTATGGTGCCCCAGAACTGCTCGCTTTCCTACATTCTTCAAAATATCTTCTTTTGTGTTCAACAGAAAAAAAAAATTAATACAGATTTTGGAGTAATTAATGACACAATTTTCTTTTTTGGGTAAACTGTTCCTTTAAGACTAACATATTCTTGCAAAAAGCTTTACATTTCATATCATGAGGTCTTGGATAGATTAACTAATACCGGTCAGTTTATAAAGATACGGTCAGATCCATCCCAGCAGACTTCTAATGATCTTCAACGCTCTCGTTCAGCTTCACACTGCAACAGGCTATTAGAAGGACACAAGGGATGATTCAAATAAAGTATTAACAAGTCTGCAAGCGCAATGAACAGCAAGACCTGCGATTAGACAAGCTGTTCCTTTCTTGTTTACAAGCTTGCAGTAATCACACATGAGGCTTGTAAAGCTGCCAGTTTGTTCGAGCTCAGGGTGTGTAACCGGCACCTGCAGTAATGCGCTGGAGTTTACACGTGAAAACAGCTTCAGACGGCTGGCTGCGTCACTTCAGCAAACATCACGTTAATACTATGGCTAAAATGAGTTGTGGAGCTCGACTGAGAGAGTACGGTGCTTGCGATGGCAAGGTCCAGGGTTCAAATCCCATACTTTGAATGCATTAGTAAAAGTAAACACAGTTTGCCAGCTTAGATACAGTATACCTCTCTCTCTCTCGTCTATGCAGGTGTGTGTGTGTGTGTGTGTACCTTTATTCCCTCCCGTTCCTTACGCTAATGAATTTCCCTGCAAATTACGAGCGAGTTAATTACGCACAAGGGCTTGTTAGTCAGCTATAAGAGGACACATGTTCAGACACTTTAGATCAAATACACATGTGTGCGGGATACCGGTGTGCACGGGAGGCTAAATTGATCGCATTTGACTGACTGGGCTCAGAATGAGAAAAGTCTTTGAAGCCTGTACTGTAGATATTTACTCACAAACACACGCACACGCGCTGTACCCGAGAGACCTGCCACAGAAATGAGACATTGATTTGTAATTAGAGGCATTCGGTCATAAAATCTGTGGACTAATTAAAGAAAGTGAACTTAATGACAAACATTTACATATTCTTCCTGCTCCACCCGGGGGCATTAATCACAGTCTGTGTCCACTAAAACAGTGGGAAAAAATCAACAACAGCCAGATATATCAACATTAGGGCTACAGTACTGTGACATTTGTGTGTGTGGCAACGGTAAAGACATTTTTAAGATCAGGGATCGGCAACCTTAAAGGGACCGTTCACCCCAAAATGAAAATTCTGCCATCGTTAAGTCACCTTCATTTCATTCATTCATTTGTGTTCTGCAAAAGAAGTATATTATAGTTATAAATACACTTATATTTTTGTTCAGTTGTTTATTAAAGGTGCTGCGTGTAATATTTTGAGGATCTATTGACAGAAATGCAATATAATATACATATGTCTTCAGAGGTGTTTAAAGAGCTTACGTAATGAAGCGTGTTGTTCTTATAATCTTAGTATGAGCTACATACTTACACCGCGGGTCCACTTACGTGGAATTCACCATGTTGTTTCTACAGTAGCCCTAAACGGACAAACTCCTCTACAAGAAGTGAATACATGACAGCGTAGTTAGGGATGCAACTACACATCAATGTGCGTTAAATGCGTTGACGCGTCATTTTGTTTACGTTTATCTGCTGTAATGTAGGGCTGTGCAGACACTGTTACGTTTATCTGCTGTAATGGCAGTTTCTGTTCCCGGGAGTGAATAATCAGTACTACAAGAGAACAGGGTTCCAGACTGTGACTAAATGGTCGCATTTTGTGACCAGTTTTCGAGACATCGCGATGTCACGTGTAGCAGGATAAAGTGTCAAAACAAAGGATTTCCAAAATAAGATACTTTAATATAAAACAAATGAAAACCAGGAACTAGGACTAGAGACATCAAACACACGTAGCATTAACAATACTGGACAAAGAACTAAGGAACACACAGGGCTTAAATACATAGGGAAGACACTCAGGGAAAACAGAAACAGGTGTGGGATTAATTAACAATGATGAGGGACAACTGAAAACTAATTAACTAATAAGAAACAAACCAGGGAGTAAAAACCCTAACAGAACATAAAATAACTGTGACATTACCCCCCCCTCCAAAAGGCGCGTCCTTGCGCCAAAACAGTACAATTGGGGGAAGGGGGGGTGGGCGTCCTGGAGGCTGGTGCAGGGAACACTAAACATGACGGGGTGGGAGACCTCCAGGACGATACGTCCATACGGGACTGGCTCCGAGAAGGGTTCGGGAAGGCCGTACGGGAACGGCTGGAGAGGCTCGGGAAGGCCGTACGGGAACGGCTGGAGAGGCCCGGGAAGGCCGTACGGAACGGCTGAGAGGCCCGGGAAGGCCGTACGGGAACGGGAGAGGAAGACAGGAGGAGAGGCCCGGGAAGGCCGTACGGAACGGCTGGAGGGGGGCAGGATTACTGAGGCTCTATCTCCGGTGGAGGACTCCGGAGTGAGGTGAGTTGGGCTGCTCAACGCGTGCTTGGATGATCAACCTCATCCAGGATGGTCTCGCCCACACTGGGGCAAGATTCCATTATCCACTGGATGAGGTTGATAAACTCCCAAACGGGTCTGTCCCTACACTTAGGAGCCAGACACCGATGGGAGTCATCATCCAACCCCATCACAAAGCACGCGTTCAGGGAGCAATCGTCCCAACTCACCTGCTGGCTGAGCTCCAGGAAGTCCTCCAGGTATCTCTCCAGAGGACGACCATCCTGGCTGAGATGGTATCTCAAATTGTCCTCTGGAGAGATGTTGAGCCTCAAGTAATCCATGCCTTTTGTTAGGTCCAGTATTCTGTCACGTGTAGCAGGATAAAGTGTCAAAACAAAGGATTTCCAAAATAAGATACTTTAATATAAAACAAATGAAAACCATGCACTAGGACTAGAGACATCAAACACACGTAGCATTAACAATACTGGACAAAGAACTAAGGAACACACAGGGCTTAAATACATAGGGAAGACACTCAGGGAAAACAGAAACAGGTGTGGGATTAATTAACAATGATGAGGGACAACTGAAAACTAATTAACTAATAAAGAAACAAACCAGGGGAGTAAAAACCTAACAGAACATAAAATAACTGTGACACGCGAGCGTCTTTTTCAACTAGAGTTTATTTACGCCATTTATCTGTTGATTACTCGAAACAGCGCTGAATCATTTCCTATCCTTTCACAACAAGAATGAACGACAGACGAATGCTATTGTTAAGTTTACGTGAAGTTATCTTAAAATTGTGTTGTGAACATGATGAAAAGTGTTCTTAATACACAACAAAATCATCACAGAATTAACAAAAAAGTAAATTAACAAGTAAAAGTGTAGATTACATATGTTCCCTGGTATTGAGTGATGTCATATCCTTCTGAAATTAAAATAAACTGCCCATTGTAATTTCTGTGAGTTGAGTTTATGTATTATCAAAGTATTTGTCAGTAATACAGCTATTTTGGGGGAAAATGTCCATAATTGCGCTGCAGGCTGATTTGTAAAGCATATACTGTATCGTGCTCTATATTTCATGAATACATTTTTAAATGTTTTTTTACCTTTTATACAGTACTTAAGTATACACTACAGTACTTAAGTCTTTTTCGACTTTTAAAAATACTTAATTAAAAGAAAAAAGTGATTTTAATGTAATCAAGGATTCAAATGTTAAAACAACAACATTTATTTATAAAATGTAGTGGAGGGAAAAGTATGATATGCTTTATAATGTAAGAAAATACTAGAACGTATTATTCATTAATAAATGCCTCATTCATTCATTCATTTATTCATTCATTCATTCATTCATTCATTCATTCATGTCGCTAAAATCTCCACATTGCTCTTTTAAGAAATTAAAGTCACATCTGCATAAAATGCATTTCTTTACAGAATTCATTCGTTGTATTAATGCAGCATGTATTATGTATTTTCTCTAAAGGTTGTAGACGCCAAATAGTTCAAATGAAAACGGTATTACCCATCCGAATAGCAATCCAGATATGTGCAGGTAAACATCATGTGCTCAAAACAAGAGTCAAACAAAGTATCAAAACACTTTCCAATAATTTGTCCAGTACTCTTAACAACAATATCTTTATGTCACAATTTTAAAAAGTGTTTGGTGTGTTTTTTTCCAGCATCATGGATGTGACATTTTGAGTCAACACATAAAATATAATTTTTATGACTTACTGAACCATCTGTTTATATTTTGCTAAACCCCTGATAATAGTCCAAACACCAGAAAAATATCAGTCTATGCATGAGTTTTCAATAAAAAAAAACGAATGTGTTATATGTGACAAAAAAGATTTCTGTTAATAAAAATTCACCAAAAAAGCAATAATACCCAACCAATGAAGAAGAGATGACTCTTCATAGACCACGAAGGAGTTATTTTGAATTGCATGTGCCCATTTATGAGGAATATGGGCTGTTATGGATGTGATAATTTGTTATACATGCACAAACATTCATCATTTTTTAATAGTTCCTGAAGCCACTGTATATAAATATTTCAATAATGTGTGTCATACTACAAAACAAATAGCAGAGGTTGAAACAATACAGCAACTACCATGAAAAATTGAATAGGCTCTGTTTAACAGACAGCTGGCCCACCTTCAACACGACTGTTGACTTTCTACACAACAAGGCACAACAAGACCATAATAGTTCAATATTTCAAAAGCCAAAATTGGCCATGAGAGCAGCGAGAAGAACACTCCCACACACACTAAGAAGCTTTGCACACGCTTTAGTCCATTTCTCCAGTATAACAGAGGAACCTGAAATGCAGCCGAGCTGACGTAAATTATATCTGACAAAGCCGGTACCGAGGGAAGCCTTTTCTAAGCTCCATCTTCCTTCTGTTTCCACTCCACTCTCTCTTTCTCTCTCTCTCTCTCTCTCTCTCTCTCTCTCTCTCTCGCTCTCTCTCTCTCTCTCTCTCTCTCTCGTCTGAACCACCTGTTGCTCCCTGTGACGGCTTTTCCATTTTCAAGCTTCTGCTTGTCTTGAAGGAGATTGCTTTATCCACAGGTCCCAGATAAAGTAAATTGCCTTTGTCTGTTTTCAAATGCATGGCACGGGAGACCCTGGAGGGAAATATGATCAGAAACGGGCAACGAAAGCGCCACACGTGGATATTCGAACGTCTCGAATGCACATCTGCGTGCTAATATGCATACGAGCGTGTGCGCCTCACGCTGGGTCCATTTTAATCAGTGGTTCATTTTGATGCCACAATGATGATAAAGCTCACAGCGGGAGGCAACAAACACACACACACAGGTGTTCAAAACGTCTTTGATTGGAAAAGTGGATCAGTAATGAAAATGAGGTAGAAGTTCTTTGACATAAATTAAAGTCCTCGGAGAACTATGAAGGAAATGGACGTAACTCTTTCTGTTCTGCAGCCAATTAAGCATAATGGGAAGAGTCGCTCAGGATGAATCGCACCCGCTGACAGCGGCGTTTATTTGTAAGCGGTGCCTTTATTACCATCAAATTCACTAAAGGAATTATGCAAATCGAGCACCGGTGCGAAACACCCGAAAAATTAGTGCTGAACGCAATTTGCTCGCCGCAATTACCCATCCTGCAGACCTGTTGTGAGTGCTGGGTGGTGGAAAATGCAGCAGACCGCCGCGATCTGCCATGTTTTCTGGGGTTGTACATGGTTCCCATACTGCGCTCAAGCCACCTGAATCAGCTCTTTAACATTCTGAAAGTGCGCACGACTGCACGCTGCGTCTGGATATGTGCCCAGTTACGCTTCTCTTCATCATTTTATAATCATTTGATGAATTACTGCTTCTATGATCATTACAAATGTACCCCAATGTCTTTTCTAAATGTCCGTAAAAGGCACTACACTGATTGCAACAGGCAAATAGCAATGCATTTTATTAATAGGTTAAAATATTTAGGACTGTTTTTAACGGACAGGGGTTAGGTATATGCTTTTTTTAAATATAAAGATTCTTTTAAAACATGTATTGTCATATATTTTGGTACACTAAAATGTCACAAGAGGGTAGAGGAGCAACAAACTACAAAACTAAAAGAATGAAATAAAATAAAAAAACTATTAAATAAAAATGTATAACTACTAAAATACATTTTTAATAAATTTTTAAATTAAATAATTAAAACCTAAGATATAAAATACATTAAAAAATATTTTTATAAAATAATATAATTAAAAGTAAAATAATTACAAAAAATTAACTCAATTTAAAGGAGCCAGTCTTTGGCTGTTTTTTAAGGCTTTGATTATGTTTTTGGGGTGTTTAAAAATGGATGTTCATGTTTCTAGTTTAAAAAAATGCTTTATATTTCACATATTTCAAGTCTATTGTTCACCGCTGTCCCTCTTCTAACAAAACGACTGGATTTCTTCCGGTCTATATAAAATCCCTCCTTCCGAAACGCTCTGATTGGTAAAGGTGACCAGGTCTGTCGTGATTGGTTCCCCGCTTACAGCGTGTGTGTGAAGATGTCCCAGCCAAACCATATCAGCAAGCTTCCGCTTCTCAGGCTGTTGTGATTGGTCGGTGCCCCTCTCAGTGCACGTATATTCATAAACTTTGGCTTTTAGCAATAAACTGTAATAATGGCGTCAACTTCACTTCATCAGTTAAACACATGCGGAAGTGTAACGGAGTTCTGCTAGTGCATGTGCAAACGTCAATCTTTGTTGGAGATCGCACATTTTTTTTCTACTATGGCGAGGGAAATGACACCGGACCGAATAGCTTCAGACCGCTAATATTAAAGGGGTCAGATGACCCGGGTAAAACGAATATTATGGTTTGTTTTAGATGTAATGTAATGTGTATACACGATTTAAGGTTAAAAAACGTGTTTTTTTCCACATACCGTGCATGTTTGTATCTCCTCTTTGCCCGCCTCTCTGAAACGCTCAGATTTTTTACAAAGCTCATCACTCTGAAAAGCGAGGTGTGCTATGATTGGCCAGTTAACCAGTGCGTAGTGATTGGTCAAATACTGCAAGCGTGTCACGGAAATGTAAAGCCTCTAACATATTTGGAACATCAGGTTCCAAAGCAATTGTACTGACAGGTAATAAAATGTCATCGGTACTTCCTTATATCAATTCAAAACCCGAATCTGATCCAGAAAATGAAGATGATCAACTTTGCCAGTGCGACTTGAGCAGGATGTAAAGGATTGGTAAGATTTTATTAAAAAAATATTATGTTAAATAGTTCAAAACTATAGCTAACTGTTTCACCTTTTATATACGACATTATAAAGACTATAAACAAATAACCATATACATCATAGTGATATACATCAGAGTTTGTGTGAGATAGAAACAAGCTCACATTACAGCAGGGAATGGTAACATAATAAATAACACGAGCGCTTTGAGCCTTCTTGATCAACCAGTGTTACGCCACGTCTCGTCGCCACTCAACAAAGACAATTAACCCAAAATAAATACTAAATAAAAAGACATTGTAAACACGACATTTGTTGCCTCTAATTTGAACATTATTACTGATTATTTGGACTTATGTTGTCTTTTTTCACGTTGCGCGAGTGTTTTGAATAGAGTAAATGTAGACGATGTGTCGATTACATCGACTCCAAAAGTGGGAGACGAGCATCGGAGTCGACTCCAAAAAAACCCGGAACCGAACACCCCTAGTGAAAGTTGTTTAGCGCGTAGCTCAGTCAAATGTTTTCAATCTCTGATAACCAAACGCTACTCCAGCGGCTCTTCCTCTTCTCTAAGGAAGGCCTTGCCCATTTTTTGCCGTATTCCTTTGGGCGGAGGTTATTAAAAAAAACTCGGAATAGTGACATCATGTACCCGGGAAGTAGAAGGCTGTAGTTCGATTCCAGCCGTTCTCTGTAGTCCTTGAAAAGCGAATACTGTTAAAGACAATATCTCGCTTGGCACTGAACCTTGAGCTTTATCATTTTGCAGGTATTATGTATGCTCTAATAGCAACATTACACATTAACTAAAGGTTGAAAAATGGGATCTTAACCGGGGAATGGGAACTTGAAAAAAATATATCATATTAAAAAAACAATACAAAATTAAGTTAAATATTTATTTTTAAAACTAAGCAATTCAAAAATATAAAAATATGAATATAAATAAGCAAATGAAAAGTCATTTAAAGACCAAGAAAAAATTAAGTAAATAATAAAACAAGAAAATAAATATATACAAATCTAATTAAATAAATCCAATAAGGGCAATAGTTCCAATGCACAAAGTCAATCTATAGTATAAATAAGTGAACCCTTATGTATAAAAGTATGGTAAATAGAAAACCTTGCAGTTCATGCTTGAACATACAGTACATTGGCTCTGCTTTATGTTTAACAGATCTTATGAGTTCTCTTGAACATAAATAACAGAACTTCATTCCCGTTGGAAAAAAAGCTTGACTCTTTGTTCTAAGGGCTACATATGGTTTGTTGGAGACGGCGTGCCTGTTTGCTCCTTTCTTTCGACTGTAATGCAATGTGATTGGTCTAATCATCCCCTGCGGCGATGTTCGGCCGTCGAACGGTGGCCCTGAAATGGAACGGCACGCGATAGTCTCAGGTCTGTGTCTTTTCGACCGACCGCTGTGAATTATCCGAACATTACGACACTAATAACCGTGGCGAGCTAATGGAGACAGATGAGGAAGCAGAGTGAGCTGATGAAAATAGTTTGGTTTAACGATTTGAGCCGGACGCTTTAACGACACGAGACGTCTCCATCCCCAGTTATTCATTTGTCTCGGGGACACAAAGTAAAATAGTTGACCTGACATTTTATGCACCGATGATGTCCCACGGTTTTCTTAGAGCAAAGATGAATATTAAAGGCTCCATTATCAGGTAAATGCTTTAAATGACACACAAAGGTCTCAAGAGTCCGGGGCTCTTGTCGTGGAGGTCACAAAAACCCACAGGTATAACAGGTAGTGGAAGCTGCAGTAAACACACTTTTTTCTCACTTGAGTTTTTAGAATCAGACAGAGTGATATTTGACATAATAACATTGCACTATACTGAGCTTTTTCACAAAGAAGCTTTAACATGAAGTGTTTGAAAGATCTGTAAAAGTGCACTTCATCATGAGAAAGGCAACCTTGATCGCTGGAGAACACTGTGCTTTTTCTTAATACAGTAAAACAGCAACAGGGGGGCTGGTGGAGTCTCAGGGTAGAGCATGTGGAGTCAGCACTTGTCTCAAGGTGGGTTTGCGATTATTAAGACAAATCTTGTCCATTAGAACAGTTATTTTATCATGTACAGGGTGAAACTGTGAGATTGATTCATGGGCTGCACCATGTTGAGAAGGCACACAGGGCATCTTATTGTTCATTAAACATAAATTAAAGTGATAATTCACCCCAAAATGAAAATTGGGGTGATCTAATTGAATGGTTAAGTCTGGGCGAAATGCCTTAGACACTAAATTAGAAAACAGATTTATATAAGCAATCCCTACTGAAGAAGTAACCGGAACTGGTTTTGTAGTTTTAACTCGTTCATATAAACTTCCAGCCTGTCCAAGCAGGTTAAGCTGGTTTTCCAGCCTGGTCAAGATGATATTTAGCTGATTGAGCTGGTCTCCCAACACTGGGTGTGACAAGTGCTCAAAGCCATTTTAAAACCAAACATCTAAACCCATCCTAATATTCTTAAATTGTTTTAACCTTAGTCTCAGCCTCTGCATAAGCCACACTTTTCTGGAAACACTTCAGCACGTTCAAAGTCATCATCTGATTGGATGAATTTGACAGGATTTCCTGAAGACATGTCGGATTCTTTAACGGCCCGTCCCGAAACAACACAAAGCTGTCGTGTTTACTTATTCACTTCAGCTCTGCATCTTAAACTTTGCCGATCAGATCTCACTCTTCAGTCAACAATCTCATTTTGAGCACTGATGTTGGTGATTCCTGTGAACAAACATGATGCCAAGATGCAAACAATAGGTTCAGGTTTTTAACACTACACAAACGTAAGAACAAAATACAACCAACACGACATTTACACCCGAAGCGAAATCATATACAAACATCTGAACTTAATTATGTGTGGAAAAAAACTGAACAGGATGTGCTTCTGGAAGAGCTCTGCCCAGACATGCAGGTGTCCGGATGTTTGCGAGACGCCGTGGCGGTTCTCTTTTAGCAATAAAAGTGAAGCCTGAACTCTTGTTCGAAACTCAATATTGCTCTGACCTTCTTCGCACAAACAAAACCTGCCAGTGTGACAGGCAGACCGAACAAAGTAACACCGCACACAACATCCCGTACAGCGGCCAAAACCTGCTGACTGCACACATACTGCCAAATACGTTCTTATTTATCCCCCCGACTCCTCTGCTTCCACATGTCATTCATTCTTATTGACTGCGTGTGATGCCTCCCCCCGCCCCCCTCTCTGACAGTAGCTCCTATTCTCCTGTAACACACTTCATAAATGGCAGGTGAAAGGTGCCCACCGAAGGTAATAGCACGCCTAATCAAATTTCCCCCGCCGAGAAAAGAACGAGAGAATGTAATAAAGGAGAAGAGGTGGGAGATGGAGCAGATCGACCTGCCCCGCTGTCCATCCGCAAAAAGACTATGTCCCTCTATCACAGATGAAGGCAACGAAAAAATGGAAGACAATATCGAAGAAAAGCAGAAACTGGATGACAGGTCCCGCATGCTGATAGAAACCCATCCAGCGCTGGAGTAATGAGAGAGAGAAAAAATGAGAATAGTACAACAGATATCTATAAAATATTGAGGGTGATGAGAATCGAGCCGGAGGAATATGCATCATACACAGTAATCTCACAGGGGCTTCTTTTGTCTACTTGAGAAGTGCCTACGCCAGTTGAAGAGATTAGAGTCTGGGTCGATCCCGAAAGACCTAGATTAAAGCTAACATGCTTTTATTTAGTCCTAAACTCCAGGTTTTAGATCAATGCCAGACTGGATTAAGCAGAAATTTGTCATGTGACATGGCTAGGGAATCCTTATTACAGAGCCGGCTGAGTAACTCCATTAATATTCCATTCAATTTCACAATATCAAGTTAAGAAGGCAACCTATTATTTCTGCTTTAGGTTTTACTGTTTCACTATAGTACAGGATTTGTTAGAGCTACGAACTGACACATGGGGGTTTACACAATCTGTCCTTAACTGAACACATCTCTGGGTCTAGTTAAGGACAACACATTTACCTTGTGTTGTCGCTTTTTATTTATGTAACACAAAATGACTCGCTTTGCGTTCAAAACAAAATGTGGTAAAATTCCATTACAAAAAAAAGTGGTATTATTTAACACATCCTTTTTGAGAGTGTATGTAGAAACAAGAAATGGTAGGGTCATAAGATTTCCGCAATGCGGAAAATGCGGATGGAATCGAGGCATAAAAATGGAGTTAACTGTATAACGCAGAATGGGACAGAATCTGGCAAATGTATTATTTCTTAACCAGAAAGTAGGGCTGAACAGCTAACAGAATTCAAAATGTGCTATGAATAACTTTTAAATATGTCATCTGCTTATTTTGCGTGTCTGTGAGTGCAAGAGTGGCGCGGTTGCTGTGGAGATTACGACATCCGTGTCTCACTACATGAGGACGCGAACACATGAACTGCATCGGACATTCACTGTTTCATGGGAGAAAAGCTACTGTCAAACACCCCTTGCAGCGACCCATTAAAATAAAAGTCTGGTTAACAACCGCTCACCGTGTTCCGTGTGAATGGCCCATTATGGCGTGGCAGCAGAAAATTGGAAAACATCTGTTTAATATTTGTTTAACAACTGTTAATAATATCATTATTTAATATTTATGTTTCAATAAAAAATAGCATAGAGTTGTTTCTACATTTTTGCTATGTCACACCATAGAACACATGTACTACTTATTTGTCAACTAGCCAAATACATAAGCAGTTAAACTGTGTGTACAACACAGACTTCTTATAGTTCACCCAAAAATAAACAAAATTCTATCATTATCTCTTCACCCTCATGTCATTCAAAACCCATACAATAAAAGTCAATGAGATCCCGTGTTTGTCAAAATATCATCTTTTGTGTTCAGAAAAAAAAGAAAGTCATACAGGTTTGGAATTAAATATGGGTGAGTAAATATTTTATTTTTGAGTGAACTATCCCTTTAAATCAAAAACGTACAAAAAATATGACCATTGATAAGATTATTTCATTAAGTTACATTCATGTCTTTCCATCCCGAGCCTCAAATTCTTTATTCACATATAATCCAGTCGCGATTTCTTTAAGACTGCAAGGGAAGCTCAGCTTCCCCTATAATTGTCAAAAAATGAATGGTCAAATATATGTACTATTATGTTAACATTTTATTGACTAAAAATGCGTTAAACACGTTCATCTCGAACGAAAACAATTTCGTTCAGAATCAGCTACTTAGGTCGGCTGACTCGATTTCCTTCTCATTCATTCCCGTAGCGTACAGTGCATTACTCTGTTGAAGCCCAGCGTCCATTGACTTCAATGGGGCTGCTTTAAACAGTTTTTTTCAGTGCTTAGAAACAAGACGGTCATTGGATAATGCTGCGATTATGTCCCGCCCACGGACGCTCAGCGTCTCTGGGATGAATGGAGGAGTGGGCTGGTCCGGACTCCGAGCGTCTGCGTGATGATTGGAGGGTCTGTCATCTCTTTTTAATCCACTTTTATGTCCTAAAACGCTCGTTTTTTGGGGTCGACAGCTTATAAAAATTTTCTTGTTTTTTTTTTTAGCTTGTTTGCTATACACATTGTCACATATCAGCTTTTAGACATTGTTTTTTTTTGTTATAAATCATAAATGACAAGGAGGCGGCAGCTTCTCGCAATGCAAAGAGACGGTTGGTGTGGGCGTGGGCGTGGTCTTCAGATTATGACGCGTTCACTCTGTGTCTCCATTTCCAACTCAGTCCCATCGCGGATTTTGCATGTGTAGTCGAAAGACAAACTGCTGCAACCTTCATCGTATATTTCACACAATTTCACACCACATTCATTGTTTCAGTTTAACATAATTCCCACATTTCCTCCCGTTGAGTTAAATATATATATATATATATTAGATATATTAGAGCATTTTCTTGAAAAGGAACGTAGGGCAGAATTTACATATAAATAAATGGACAATTTTTATGATTTAGGCCGAAAATGAGCTTCCCCTCTTTAAAAGATCAGCATCCGCCACTGATATAATCGAATGTGAATTATTAAGTATTTAGGCAAATTGCAAATAATAAACGTAAACGCGGACCAGGCGAGTCAGGTCCCAACATAACAAAAAAGTTAAAGAAACAAATCACAGATTTAAAGGTATATAGGACATTTTAAAGATTCAAATGACTTAACAGCATTTTACAGAATCTGGATGAACTATTCCTTCCTAAAAACTTAACCAGGCATACAGTACCACATTCTGACATGGTGACAATCTGCTGGAGGGGAATATTTCACTAAATTAATGTTATCTGCTTTAACCTATACGATTGAAGTAGAATTCATTTTACAGCAGCGCACTGACCCATTCTGTGCCTGTGGTTAAATTCAGCCATATACTGTAATTCAACCTCTGAAGAGCTAAGAGACGCGAGGGGATGAGTCTAAAAAACTGCTTTGAAATCTATTTATATCATTGTCTGTGTTTTAGCTCACGGCCACAGATTCTCCCTTAACTCAAGCAGAAAGAATTTAACATTCACAATGTGCTTTCATGACTGTTCTTAAGAGACCCTGCATTCCCACAACTACACTTTTATAAGAATTTCATTGATACAGCTGTCCAAACATACAATATAAAAACAACGCAGAAAAGCTGGCTTATTCATGTTTTAGTTTGCTGTTTGCTCGGCATCTGAGCACACTCATAAATTCAAAGGTTGTTTACACATGGTATTACACTCTCGCCTGGGTGGACTTCAATTCAGATTACAGGAGGTCAAATTGGTTACACCCGGAATAACATTGCTGTTAACATCTGGTAGTAACATTCATCTCAGGCGCATCTCTCGATGGGATTTCGGGAGGAGGGTATCTGATGTTTATACTGCACAACATGTACATTACTCTGGAGTTTTATACATAAAAAACATTGGTTCACTCCATACAGTCAGTGTTAAAACTAAAATAAAGTTTTAATTGCAAAAACATACAAGGTGCATGAAAAAACGCAAAAGGCCTGTCTACCAGCGTGTTAGATTTTCGAGCTCGTGACAGCGCTGGGCTTAATCATTCAAGTTTACAGACCTCCACCAAACCACATTTAATGCGTAAAATTACACCTGTCAATGCGGAGGCCAGTTCATTAACGCTGTTTCCAGATCTGTAAAGAAATGCGATTATGAGCATGATGACACACAAAGACTGTAAATCCGCACTTAATTACGACCACTGTGGGGTTTTTTTCTTCTACATCCATCAACACAGTTTCCTGTTTGCCAGATTAATTTGAGCATGCAAATGAGATTGGGAAATGGAAGGAACAACTTTTAGGCCCCCTCGGATCACTGATTTAATATTCTTGTTGTAATAGGATGGGAAATGAAGATATGCTTTTAACTCGCTACAGGCTGGCGTGAAAGTTGAAGCTGTGCTTTACCCCGACGCTGAACAATGATAAAATGGTCTTGTCTAAGTTTAAATATCCACTGGATATAATTCTGCTTTTGACTTCCAACAAATTCAAAGTATTTTTAACCACACTCTAAAGTCCATCACGGTATTAAAATCCTTCTTTTAATATCTCTCTTGATTTCCAAGACTTCTTACTAATCCCAATATTACTTTTTGAAAGTCAGAGAAAATCTTAAAACGAGTCTACTTAAAAACACACTATATACTGTACAGATGCTTCAAACGTATTTGGCCAATTAAAGGGATATTTCTACTAAAAATAAAAAATATGTCATTATTTATTCACCCAAATGTCATATAAAATGAGTTTATGAATCTTTGTTCTGTGGATTTTTACAGAAATGTCTCGGTGGTTTTGTGTGCATACAATGGAAGTCAATGGGCACCAATGTTGTTTGGTTATTTGTCAACGTACTTCAAAATATATTTTAAGTTCTCAAGAAAGAAAGACAAACAGGAATGGAATTTCATGATGATGAGTACATGAAGGAATTATCATTTTTAGATGAATTATAGTTAAACTGCATTGTAATACATGCTATGCAATGGATGTAAATAGCACCGGATCTAACTTCACTAACTTTCACATCTTGTTGTGAAATGATTTGTTAAAAAATGTATGTCATTTGAAATTATATTTTGTTATGTTATGCAAAACCGTCCGTACATTTATAGGTGTGTGTTTTTTTTGTCTAAATATTTTTTACATTTTGTTTACATTTTTACACGTCACATTCACATAAATAAAAAGAAAGACTTTAAAACGAGCCGATCTACTTTCATAGACTATTCTGACTTGCTATTTGACAACCTGAGACAGCAACATAGGAGGCACTTGAATATTTCATACACCACTGCATGAGTAAATGTGTCAGGCCTGCCTTCAGATGACACAGCTGACAGTGAACTGACCTCAGTCCATAGCTGGACTCCTTCCGGCGACAGTGCAGGGTCACGACCCTGTGTCCTTCTGTCCTCACATCTTGACTAACCATCCACAGTGTGGGGTTACTGGGTCGGGCACCGAGGAATGCCACGCCATCTTTTAACTTCACCCTGCAATGAGAAGACAGACAGATAAGCAAAAAATGAGAGAGAGGAACACTTTTCAAAAGGCTTTAATCTGGACTTTCTATATCGCACACTCTATGAAGAGAAAGAAAGTAATAAGACCCCGCATCTGGGGAGCTGGAAGTACAATTATACGTTTTTCATGTTATTTTACACTCGGCTTGTAAATATGCAGTCTATTTGTGTAATTTCACGTTTTGTGACATCACCCATTAAAAAGAAAAATCTCTTTTCTTGTCATCATTGGGGACCAAATTACATCTTCCTCTTAGATATTTCTCCTGAGTAAAAGAGCCAAAAATCTCACAAATATACACTGCCAGTCCAAAAAAAAGTCCCCACCTGGGCAGTGCTATGAGCTGGGGTTGCTGCAGTTGGTCAGGTCTAGGTTCAGCAACGTTACGTGCCAGAAGAATGAGGTCAGCTGACTACCTGAATATACTGAATGAGCAGGTTATTCCATCAATGGGTTTTTTCTTCCCTGATGGCACAGGCATATTCCAACGCCAGGATTCATCTGGCTCAAATTGTGAAAGAGTGGTTCAGGCAGCATGAGGCATCATTTTCCCACATGGATTGGCCACCACCTTAACCCCATTTAGAATCTTTGGGATGTGCTGGAGAAGACTTTGCGCAGTGGTCCGACTCTCCCATCATCAATACAAGATTGTGGCCAAAAAATGTATGTAACTCTGGACGGGAATTAATGTTGTGACATTGCAGAAGCTTATCGAAACGATGCCACGGCGAGACGGACCAACAAAATATTTTAGTATGTTACTTTTTTGGGATAGGCAGCATATAAATTACAGTTTTAGAAGATATCTTGTATCAAACCGAGCTCAGATTTGACAAGTCTGCTATCAACAATCTATATTATTTAAGATCCCAAAACGAACTTAAACATTTCTCATCAAATTTACCAAAATCGCATAACCATATGTGATCTGATGTTGCTTCAGATCACAAATCATTTTCCTCCTTTATTCTTTCATGAATAAAGACAACAGTAGTCTCATTTGTTTCTATTTTTATTTCTCCTTAAGCCATTTAAGGACAAACAACTGAGACTATGTTAATAATTAAAGGTCCAGTGTGAAATTGTTTGAGGATCTAATAACAGAAATGCAATATAATATACATAACTGTGTCTTCAGAGATGTATAAAGACCTTACACAATGAACCGTTATGTTTTTATTATCTTAGAATGAATTATTTCTATCTACATACACCGCGGGTCTCCTTACATGGAATTCATCTCGTTGTTTCTACAGTAGCCCAAAACGGAGAAACTGGGTTGCCTAAATACAACTCCTTCGGCAAAGATGCGAAAACATGACGACATCTTAGTGCTGTGTCAGGCACCTTAGTGCTTTGAAATGGAGGAGTGAGGGGTGGAATGAGCCATTGGTTGCAATTCACTACCTCACCACTAGATGCCACTAAACACACTGGACCTTTTAAATGAAATAACCGACAACTCCATCAAATCTCAGTTGTTTTTGCTCAGAGTACAAACGAATCACCTAACAGAAAGCAGAGTGGAGTCTGATACACACACAAAAAACGTATTTTTAACCTTCTACCCATTATCAGAGGACAATCTTAGAAACCGCCCACATCTGCCGCCACTCACATTTAAGCCAGAGAGAAGTGAAGAGACAAACAGTTAATAAAAACAGCTCTATCTGGTAGGGCGACACGCTCATTTCGTTTGAATAAGCACTTCGGATATCAGAGCATTTCACTGGTTAAATTCCAGTGACTCCTAATGTGCATGAGGACTGTTACAACAAACCACTTTAAAACCCCAGTTCAGCCCTCTATGTGCCCATTACCCTCCATTTCCCATCGACACAGCATTTACTCATGCCAGCAGATTAACATAATAATGCACTACTTGAATGTCAACTCCATGGACCACTCTCCACAAGACCTATCGCTTTCTCCTATCAATCTGACCATTACACTAAATACAAGCTTTATGTGGGGATGAATGAGTCCTGCAACTGTTTTAAGTACTTTAGTCTCTCTTTCCTCTGTAGCCTAAACTTGACCTACAGGATAATATTCACATTTCTATTGAGCATCCCATTTAACCAGATACCTGATTAAAATCCATTACAGGCTTTCATTTCTGCTAGCTCGAGAGCTCTTAGAACCGAGTAGAGCCCAGCAGCTGGTTTCATACCCTCTACTTGTGTCCTGGATCATCCACTCACATCTTTACAGAGCTAATATACACAGCACTAGAAATACCTTACATTGCTACAACAAGATGCTTTCATGTTTGACCATTCAGATTTAAGACTAGACGGCAAGTTGGTTCCAAGTACAGGTTAAAGGCACAATACCGGTTTTCCCATTTATTACTTAGACTGGGACCCCAGCAGTCAAATTTGTTACGCCATAGTTTGAAAACAATCCAAAAGTCTTTTTACTGTTTTCATAATAACAATCTCTAACGTTTTGCGCCATTGATACTGGATCTGCAAATCATGCATCTTTCAGACCCCCGTGTTGCGTGCACCCATAAAAACACACAGGCACACAACAACCAGTGTAGCTGTGCTTGCCGTATTTTTCATTTTAAAAAAGTGCATAGCGACTAGTGACGTTTTAAAAACATTTGCTTTTAGTGAGTGTAAAAATGGCATCTGTACTGCCCCGGGAGCGTGCGATTTTGCTTTTCCAAAACAGAATTGTCTCTCTCGCATCTGCTTTGTTCAGTGAGCTACAGCAGTAGCACATTCATGACCAAACCTTGTGAATAAATTTCCAGCACCTGTTCCTGACAATACATGAATATAAACATTCATCTGTAATTCTTCTTTCCTGTCTGACAACACAAACATAAAATATGTAAACGACCATGGCTTTGAGCATCAGTTCTATTAAACTATAGTACGTTTGAGAGTAAACGCAGGTATGATGTGATGACGTCACCAGTATGCTATTTAGCACAGAACATCACCTTGCGCCATAGTTTACAAAATCCGGTGGGTAACACTGCAATGTGTAAGATTTTTTGATTATTTTGTTTAGCCCTGTACTACTAACACTATGCAAAATGTTTCCAAGAATGAATACAGAGAAATTTTTAATTTGCAAGTAACATGTAACTTTACTCCTTGATGTGTTAAGAAGCAAACCTGTCTGAGGCTGTTTACACGAGACTGTTTTCATCTTAAAACGAAAAACATTTTATGCGTTTTGACTGTTCATTTACACGACAATGACGTTTTGGGGAACTGAAAACGCAATATTTTGAAAATGTCTATCAATATGCACGTTTTTGAAAACAATGGTGCAATCATCTCCGTGTTAACACTGCATTACATTACATTACCTTTATTCATTTGGCAGACGCTTTTATCCAAAGCGACTTAAAAGCATATAAACGTTTTGTCAACACGCTAAACAGTACCGTTAGTTTACAAGGCCATGCTTCTGGGAGGTGACAATTTTCAAAAACAATGACGTCATACGCATACGCAGTCTGTAGGCACGCGCAAGTATTCCCAAAACAATAATGGCGGCCTTCATGCTGCATGTTTGTGCCGCGTGACATACTTACTATCCTTTCTTCAGCAAAAAAGCAGATTCACTGCACCCCTTATGGCCAGCGGAAACACACAATAGTATTGATATACACAAACTATAAACACACACATGTCAACAACGTGTATTAAAAGCGCTTTTTGTTTAAAACAAGGTATGCGTGCAGACACCAAGTGTTTCTGCACAGCACAACATCGCCAAAAACTACATTTGCATTCATGTACTATGCAGAGCAACTTAAAATATATTTAAAGTATCATTATTAGTTTGTGTGACCCTTTGAATGGAAGCCATGATATTGCCGTTGGTAGCGCAATGTTCTACCATTTAAGCAAAATTGAGCCTACAACTCAAAAGTTAAGTGAAAGCTGGTGCCGACATTGAGAAAGTCTGCTTGTCAGCGTTAAACCAAATATTATGAGCTGTTTTATTTTCTATTCATATTTTGCAATTTATGCAGCCCTGTTCCCCAACTTGGGTCTAAAAACATACTGGGTTTCTTAACAATAATTTCTGTGAATTTGTACTTTTTGGAAATAAGCACTGAAGAAAAATGTTATTTTACTCAACAGTCGTTGATTCTTTGCGGAGATCTAATGGAAGTTAAGTTTGGGCCACATAATGTCTGTTTATGTTGTTGCCACTGAAACAGTCCGCAGATTTTTTTTCTCATTTGTCATTAACTTGTCTAGAAGTTATCACAAACAAAGAAACACATTCATCCAATGCATAAAATATGCTTAAGACAGCAGTAAAAATGCAGTTAAGATGTCAAATTCTGCCATGGCAAAGCCCAAAATAAAATGACATCACATCTTTAATGTAAATTCACCATGCAGCTCTAAGAGTTTCCGGGTCTGTATCAAATAATAGAATCCAACAGCCGTGCACACACCAAAAAAGTACAAAGGAATAATGGTCTAACTGAAAGAGCGACATTGGAGAAAGAGCGGAATTCAGGCCAATTCAGCCAGACACAATAGCGTGTCAGCGGTAATGAAAGGAAAAAAGTGGATGTGAGGTTGAATGGATTCTATTCTCTCCACCCTCCAACTCGCTCAGGGCCAGCAGAGGTATCACGGATAGCAGGTAACAGGGGTACACACCAGGCCACAGGCCGCTAATAGGATGACAAATGGACGGCAAACAGCCAATCAAAAGGCACAGTTGGGGGTGGGACCACATTAACATGAGACAGGGGGCTATAATTGACCCAGCAGGGATAACAGATGGAGAGGCACCCGAAACCAGAGAGGTCTAGCTTGGTCACACATCCCTCATTACTAGCCTCCTCTGATCCATGCAGACCGATCCTCTGACTCCTAATTGGTTTCACCATTGGACGTCAATGTGCGTTTGTTCAAGCACACAGTGGTTCATTAAATTTGTTAGAGCTGGTCTGCGAACAGATGTGATCAGATGGAAAATAATGATCTGAGAGACGGGACACCAGACCGGCAACCGACCAGCTATTGTAGAATATTGGAGATAGATGAGTTATAGTCTTGCATGTCTTGGTATAGTTTGTCTTTAATTTCTAAGCTGGACCATGTCCCTAAATCGGTTGTTGGTCTTGGACCAACAAGCAGAAAGTTAAAGGGGTGGCAGATTGTGGTGTCACAGTAGATCAACTCATTATGAGAGTAGCATATTCTCAGCAGAAGTGTAATGCCCCTGCGGCTAAACTAAAGTCTACAGCTGATGCTCTCTGCATACTCTGTAACTCTTTCAAAAACTGACCCATACCGAACAGACATATTAAAGAACGCAACAATATAATGAATGTTAAAGAGAGTCTAAATAACTGAGAAGCAACTATCCAAAGGCTGATTAACTTTTGATGGGTGATTTGATAATGCTTATTATACAGTGGGAATTGTAAACAACAGCATATGGACTATTTCTGTGTTTGGAACAGGACATTAGGCTTGACTGTACAGCAGTATGAAGGAAAAATGGGATAATATAGCAAATATTTCTGTACTGCAGGATTCCCTCTGCTTCAATTTAGCAAAAGAACTCGACTATCACTTTTCATTTAACACTGTAGAGAGATGAATTATGGAACTCAGAAGAGGGAATATGGCTGCATTTATTGTTCTTCAGGGCACTATAATACATTTCACCTTCCACCTGTAAGTATTCCAGTTACAAATGCTGTTACTACTAAATAGTCACAATTACCATAGTACATTTAATTTGTCAGTCAAACCCTAAAAGCCATGCCTGGTTATATAACTAGACATTTTGTCAATGTTTTGCTCCCTACAGAGTGCCGCAGGGATGACGCATTTTTGTAAGCTGAGTTAGCATTTTAGCACTTCTGGTTTCAACAGCCTAAAGCCAATGTTTTTTTCTTAGGGGTTTTTGGTTAATGCCTAAAATAATGTTTTTGATTAACAAAACCTTAACATTTTTCACATTTTATTCTATGACATAAAACACACCCGTTGTAACCCACTCATGATTTTTTAAAGCTTTATCGTGTCTTAAAACGGCAGTTGCTAAAAAGTTGGGGAAAGCGACTACATCCTTTGGCGTGGACGTTAGACGTCATAACGCATAAAAATCTCACAAATATTGTAACGTGGGCACAAATATCTAAAAACTACTACTTATAATCTACTACCAGTGAACACGTTTTCAATAAAGTTTAAGAAAGTTATCCGAGGCTTGGTGGTGGTGATGTTGATATCTCAATATAGTCAATAGTCAAAACAATGACTAATTGTAAATATCAAGCGACCAGGTGTTGTCTGTTTATAGCAACGTGTTAGCTTTTTAGTTCTGACGATTGTATTTAGTCTTCAAAAGTTACAAATGTTGTGTTCATTCATCAAGATTATCTTGATAGACAAAACGTGAGTATCATAAACCTTTGTTAATCACAGATCTTATTTTTAGCTATCTTTCAAAAGTCTATGGGAAAAATGCATAGGCTTTCGGTCGAGGGAACCAGCACGGCACTTACTTCCTAGTTTGCCTACAAAAATACGTCACGCCCTTTAAATTTACCTTTAAAATTTAATGGCTTCTTAGCTCACGTAGCATCATGGGATAGAATAGTAACAATTTCTTGCATTTTAAGAAACCTCAGCAGAAGAAGTAGATCATCCCGGTTTTTCTTGACTACTCTTTCTTTAATATTGAAGTTTCAAACATACTAAGCAAACCGTTTATGCCGTCTATACACTATAGTATGCAAGTAGGCAATTTCAAAGGCAAGGTGTGTATTAAACATGATACTGGTCGAATCCAAAATGGCATACCTACCTAGTATGTAGTAGAAGAAAACAGTACTTGAACAGAGTAGTATGTGCGAATCGTCAGTATTCATAAAAGAGTAGGCGAGAAATTTCCAAATGGCTTACTGGTTACGCCCAGATTTAGAAGTACTCAGCGACAGATACTTGAGATGCTCTATATCCCATGAACCCACGGGACAGAATACCACACACAGGCCGCAAAACAGTCTCAGCCGACTTTCATGTACAATGAAACATGTTGTTAATTATTGTAAAGCTACTTTAACATTAACATTGACCTTGCTTTGCTCTTGAATTCACCGTGTTTTATATTGTGCATAGATTTAATTCATAAAATGAAAATACGAAGCATTAATATTGAGTTCTAATCACCTTTCATAAATTAATAATTACAAAACACAAATAAGCCCTAAACCAATTAATTACTCAAATTAAATTACTTATTTATCCAAACGAAAAATCAAGAGACGTGTAAAAATGGTGTAGTTTTATAAACAAGGAAAGAAAAGAACAGATGAGGAGAAAGTGAAAGTTAAACGAGAGCGTGGTCGGATAACATTTGGATAACACCCATGTTAAAACATACTTGGCACATAAAAACACCACAGAAGAGATTCTTCTCTCAGGTTGTTTTTAATACCACAATAGAATGCATATTGGAGAAACGTATCTACGTGAGAGACATCAACCAATAGGCAGAATACAGACAAAAGAATAATTATCAGCAGTTTACAGTCAAGCATGTTTCTGTTACAAAAAGAACATTCCATTGGCATAATCATTCTTCACAATGGGAAGTTTGGATGGGCCTGTTATTGTTGAAATTTAACTGAGAAAACGCATCGCAAAATCACAAAGCTGTTGTATTCCTTAATTGTTTACTTATATATGATAAAATAAACCTATAAACAAGTAGCTATTTTTAACACATTAAAGATACTTTCCTATAAACTAAATGATATTTTGACTATATATTAACTATGTTAAATCATATGTATCACTGACAAAATAGTATGAAACAAAAACAAACTAAATGATGGTACTTACATTTGTAGGTAAATTTGTTTCAAAATGCGTTGCGAGAACTCGTAATCCAAGATCAATTCAATTCAATTCACAATGTGCATTGTTGCAAAGCAGCTTTACAGGAGAAAATAAGAAAAACAAGGTAAAACACAGCACAGTGCATAGTGTTTATAGACCAAGCAAGATCATTTTCATAAATAATATCTAATAAATAATGAAATAAATGAATAAATGCAGTCTCCCGGTGAGCAAGCCAACATTGCCCTGCTGTGGCGAGGAACCAAAACTCCAATGATGAATAAATCGATCACGTGATCACAAACGATACTCACTACCTTGCAGTGACCATGGCGTGTGCGTTTCGCTAATGGACTTCTGAAAGGGCCCTTCGCGAAGGGATTAAGGTGTTCACTTTCGTTTGGAACGCCCCCACAAATGGGGAAATGCCGTTTGGAAAATGCCCATGATCACGTCAATATGGCGTACGACGATCGCATTCATACTACACCCATTCAGGCAAAAAGTATGTACCCATTTAGCCCTTATTAAGTAGGTTCTCACTGAATTTGAGTACTACTCATTGAGTATGCCATTTTGGATTCAGCCACTGTCTTTCACTGGAAACCACCACATTGTGTTAGGTAAGAACAATATGCATCAAAAAAGAAAATAATGAACCTCTATGGTGACACTTGTAAACTCTACTGCACCAGTCTTATTTAGTTTAATGTATCTTGTTAAATCAAGTGGAAATATGTAATAAAACTGAATCTCAGCAGATCTCAATCAAGCTAAAGGAGAGCTTGCCTTCAGCAGATTCTGGTTCAAACACACCTGAAGCAGCTAATCAAAGTCTTTGGCTTTTTTGAAGATCTAAGAGCACGGGTGTTCTGAATCCAGGGTTGGATCTTGACTCTGTAGTAAGTTAGATCTGCAGGAGTAGAGTTCGGCAGTCTGATCTATTTCAACACACTGCACTTCTATATCGACACTGAAAACAAGATATTGAGATCTCAGAGACTTTGGTTTTATATTAACACTGACAGATTCCATAAAATTGGTTGCATCAGAGATACTCTTATATAGGGAGATTGAAGAGTCTGAAATACTTACCATAGAAAAAAAAGCAGTCGCCGGAGTTCACAGTTTTACGGCAGTCGGTAACAGTCTACATTGCACAGTTTCGCGTGGATTTGTTGGTTTGTATTTCAATACATATTGCACAAGAAAATACATTTTGTTGGTTATCCTGATATCGTTATCGTTAAAATGTATTTATTGAAACATTATATTTTCATTTAACAACAAATATTCAATATACTATTTTACATTACTCATAAAATTGCATCAGCGTCAAATGCATACATGCAGTTTTAGTTATTACTATTCAAGTTTTCTCATAACTGCTGAAAACTAAAAAGCCATAATTTAGTATTACTATTAAATTCTATGATAATGCCGTGAGTGAGTCCTGCCTTTCATAACATTCGCTACACTGCCTTCTCTTAAAAAATTAAATCATAGTAAAATCTACATATCGTTTGCAATGAAACAATAATGAACATTAATGGACATGTAGTCGATTGTTTTAATGATTAGCGGTTTTCTCACAAAACCGATGTATTCAGTGTAGTGAAGCTTTCTATTCCATTGACATCCATTCCAAAAAAAACCACCATCTGGTCTACTTTCTGCGTTAGCATTAGCCGTTGCAGTCTTTCCTTCTGAAAGGGCTTTGGTTTCACTGCAGGGTCGGCGCCAAGGGGGAGCACTCGCGGGCCTGCAGAGTGATAACGCTTCAATCTGATGATGACTAAAGTAATGCTGGGCAAAACAGATGAAAACAACATTAAATGTACAATGCAAAAATTGCTTTTTATTCACACGCTTTGGATATATATATATATATATATATATATATATATATACTACTTTTCTTCGAGGGCCGGATTCCAAAAGTATAAATAGGATGTGGGCCAGTTTTTTACCATAACCTAATTTCTTCTGTTATTTATTGCATTTTGTTCATTTTATATGTTACTTATAGATCATATATTAAAAAATGCACACAAATATTGCTTCCGGTATTTGTGCCTTTTCATGAGATTTAAAGCGGCCCTGCAACCGTGTTTCATGCTTTCTGACTTCTTCACAATGTTAACCGTGCTGTCTTCTCATGCTTAACATGGTCAACTTGTCAAAAAACGAGTTGGGTGTATTACGTAGTATTTCTGTGCTCGATACACTCCCCCAGCAATCGTACAAGGAGAGCAGGAGAAGGAGCATGCGCAGACGTCACTTGAAAGCAGTAGAGAGAGAGAGCATACGTTGGCGAAGTTCAGGTGTTTGTTTGTTCACTACATTTGGGTGATGAATGTTATATAAACTGTGGATATAATGCTGGATTTGGAGATCGTTTGAAACTGATATATGGAGCCGTTCCAGCGCTAAAAGATGCCGGATGAACCGCATGCGGTGAGTGAAACTGATGTCTGTGCTTTGTTGACAATGGGTGCGCGCGTGCTTTGGTGCACCGTATGTTTTCGGAAACAATCGTAAAGCTGTGTCTATCTTTATAAATGTGATCAAACTAAATACTCTTCGAAGATACGAAGTATGCAATACTACTCTATAGGTACTCAATATTAATATGAGATTGGCGGAAACCCTGTGTGTTAGGGCCACTTTAATTCAAATGGGATATTGTCTTTTTAATTAAATTTTATATTCCTTGTAGCGTAAGTTCACTCAAAAATAAAATTGCTGTTAATTTATTCACCACCATTCCATCCAAGATGTGGGTGGCATTGTTTTTTTCAAGAAGATAGCCTTTTTATGTAGATTTTTGGTTGAATTGATGAAAGTCATCAATGGAAGTCAAAAACGCAGTTCCTTTGTAGTGCGAGTTCTGGCAGTTTTTCATAAATTTGGCCGTTTAAATCATACAAAATGAATGCAGTAATAAAAACAACACAGTTTTCCCTTATCTGAGACAACAGTTCACGTCTATAGTTTGTCATTTGGGACACAACTTGGATTTTGGATGAAGTTTGCCATTTAGTTTTGTCAGAGGTGACTTTCAAAATAAAAGTCTTTCTGTCACATGCAAGACTACATACATCCATATATACATTTCTGACAGGACCACTGTCGTCAAATATTTAAACAACAGCAATATTTAAGGTTGGCTGAATGAAATTGTTTTGGGCAATCTCTCTGCCTGAGAGCGGGAGCGCAGCAATACATGTCTTCCCACCTGGGGAACCAGAACAGTTCATGATGTGTAACAGGATTAAATTAAAATGATCCGACAGATACAGGCAGATATGGAGGAGATGGGGATGGAGATGGGTTTTGAATGCGTCGCGATTAAGCAGCTGATAAGGAGCAAAGAAAGACTCACGTGACCTGCCAGAACTCATGCTACGCTAGATATACACATCTAAAAAATTAAGAGAAAAATTAAGAGACCATGTCAAAATTATTTTTTGTTTTTCTGAATTTACAATTTATAACGTAGGAAGGCTATGTGTTTAGGTAAAATTATAATTTTTGTTTTATTTAACTATTATTTATTAACTATTAGTATATTTATTTGAACCAAAAACTATATTTTCCCCAGATTTCAAATAAAATATTGTTTTATTATGCAAATATGTATTTGCATTTATTTGCAGATAATGAAAATGGGGAAAAATAACAGAAAAGATGCTCTGTATTTTTTCAGACCTCAAATACTGCAAAAAAGAAAACAAGTTCATAGTGACTTTTAAGCAATACAACAGTAAAATTTCTGTTGAAACAGAAAAGTTAAAAAATGATTGTTCCTGCGATAACCATGATTTTGATCAGTTTTCATGTGTCTTGTCATGCTGTCAGTCTTTCACATTGCTGTCGGTTGACTTTGTCACTCCTGAGGTTTGATTTTGTTGGAATTCAACAGACACTGGACTGAAAGGACCATGAAAAATTTCTGATTAAATTAAAATTTGTAATGGTCTATAAATTTGATTACATTACAAATAAATACAATTATATTAGAAATAAATAATAAATAAAAGTAAAATTTCTCTAGTTATGTAACAGCTGTCCAGTGAGGCTGGGTTGATAAAAGTCTGTGACTGGTCAAGTGTATGTCTGCATTCTGTTTTAACCGAAGAAGAGCACTTAACTTATCCTCTCTTCTTATCTTTTGTATGCAGGTTTTGGCTTCCATTCAGCATCCCTATAGCTTAACTGGTAGAAAACTGCGCCAGCAATGCCAAGGTCACGGGTTCAACTCCCAGAGAACACACACACACACTGATAAAACGTGGAGTTTAAATGCATTGCAAGTCATTTTCTGATAAAATCGTCTGCCAAAAGCACAAATATGAATTCAGAATGAAAACATCGAATCTCATCCTCCTACATAGAGGTTCTGTGTTTACAATGTACCATCACTTAGACACAGAATCAAATGGTCAGTCATTAAAAGAAAGTGAATTTGAGCTGAAACATTGGAACGTGAGATGTTTGTGTTTCTCAGTGTGTAAACCTAAATATCCGGCTGCTCCCCTCACAAAGACTATTTACACAGAATTATTAATGTTCCACCTATTTGCGCTTCCTTATATCTCTGGTGAATTCTTCCATACATAATGATGAGATAAGTGAGATGGGAAGTTACTCCCCAGGTAGCAGCATGAGAGAACACCAGCATTAAATTCAATAAGTCTCGTGACTGGGTGCATATGGGAGCCCCTCTCGGCCCCCTGCCTGCCAGACAGCACACATACATATTTATTTATAAAACATACTCGCACGATCGCTCTAAAACAGATTATCAGTGTGTTATAAAAAAGGCCCTTCAGCAAATACAAACACAGTCAGTTGCCCTCAAATGACTGGTTTAATGGAGACAGCAGAGCTAGCGGAGGCATGGGGGGATATTTATTGGTTTGGTGGCACAAAATGGCCAATCTGTCTGGAAGATCACGTACAAACTACCCATCCCACATGTTTCATGCCAAACAGGCAACCTACACTTTCCATTACAAACTGCATATACAGTGCGTTTTTCCTGTTATTGATAAAAGTGGAAGGGTTAACCATACAGTACATTTTTGAGATAAACAGAGGTTTCTAATATACGCAGAGGAAACAATTTCAGTGAAATGAAGCACTTTTCAATCACATCCTACACTACTTTACAGTACAGTATGAGAGGAATCAGTCTGAATTCAACTCACATTTTCACAGTCAAGCATACAGTGTGAATTTTACCTTGAATACTAGATGTTGTTACTAACGTGAATGAATTTTCATAGCAAAGCACCTAATACTATATCATTATATTCACGTTCCGTGAGCATATACCCCATTGTGAACTAATAAATCTTGGAAACTCAGTGACGGATGTCCCAAGACACATTACAACAGCATGATGTCCCCTACAGACTCCGGTCGGGACGGACAGAGGGACGGTAGCTTGGCACATAACAGTGACATCTGTGAAAGCAAACAGAAGGGCAGCGAGGGTCGACTGAGGACACTAACCGTCGCAAGATTTTCCTTTGTATTTGCGCCGCTGTAGGTTTTACATCATTTTGCTGAGGGCAAGTATTTCCGTGCATGTGCATTCGGGAATAAAACTCCTTAAATTTGCCAGTGTACTTTTGAGACGAGGTTTGTGTAGAGTGTGTGTGTGTGTGTGTGTTCTCCTTCAGTCTGTTTCTGAGTTCCCAGGGCGTGACTCCGCCGCCTGCTCTGCAAATTCACATCTTGTTAAGTCAATCTGTTCCTCTTTATTCACGCTGTATCTCAAAACATACACATTTATCATTAACGTTAGCAGTTAATTTGACATCATTTATCATCTGTCAATTCAAGCTTCACCCCATATAATTGATGATTCTTTCTTTGATGTTATGTATGCTTAGGAATGTAAAACATATAAAAACATAAAATGATCCTGTAGCATCAAGAATGCTTAGGATCCATATGCAAACTTGCTTTTAATGACTTGATTTATAGACACATTCTTCATTAAAATCAACACTTGAGTGTATCATTTCCATAAGCTACCCTGGTTTAACATAGTAGCATGGCCTTCCTCTGTCAACAACCCGCTTAAATATACAGTACTATACAGAGAGATTCAATATAATCACATTTACTCCATCACTGTGTAATTCACCAGTCCTTCTCTAAACAATGAATAATTCAGTCATTCTTCATTTCACAAGTGATTAACAGACAGACCCCTTGTTCCCTTATGGTGTCACGCTTAGTGAATATTTCACTCCTTTCAACTATATTTCATAATTATCTGTTCATGTTTGTCTGTAATTGACACACAGTCTGACAGGGTTCTTTTAGTTTCCTAAAATTAAAACTGTGGTTCTGTTTATTGAAATCAATGGCCTAAAAATGAGTGCAAAAAAAACCCAACAAAAATTTTAAATCAATTGCCTCAGAAATAAACTAAAATAAGTTTAAAGCATTAAAATTATAATAATGAACACAAATAAAACTAAATTGAATTAATCTTACATAGACAACATAAAAAATAAACAAATAAATAATAAAATGATAAAAGCATATAACTAAGTTGCTAAATATGTAACTAAAGTAAAAAAAGAAAAGCAAATAAAAAATATGAACAAAAACGAAATAAAACTAAAATCAAAACTATGATAACTCTGGTGTCTGATTGCCCTTCAGGAACAAAAATATGGGAATATTCTGGAAAATTGAATGCATTATATTAAATAAGACATTTCCATATTTTGTGCTTATATTTTTTTATATATTTGAAAAGTGACAATTACTTATGTATTATTCAATACACTGTAATATGAAATAATGATTCTACATATGAAGAGTTTATTTGCAAAAAAATAACTAAATAAAAACGTTTTTATTATTTTGTATTTTATTGCATTATTAAGTTGTCCGTATTTTAGTTGATATTACTACTTCATCAAAATAACCCAACTGCAGTTTGGCTGACATTACTTGGAATTCACAATAAAAAACGTGATTTTTGAACATTCTGTTGAAAAATCGGTTTTGCAAATGAACTCTCCATTTTTTTCTTATGTTTTCAAACACAAATATATATTGAGAGTTAATATATTGGGAAATATGTTGTCTTTGCATAAGGATGGCGCTTGACCGTGCAGCACAGGGTGTAAAAGGAAGTTTAAAGCTATTTTCTTTTTTCTCCCTATAGTTATAAACATGTTTGTTGGGTGGAGTGGGGTGGCTAAAACTATGGTGGTTTTGTAGCAACAAACAATAAGCAGGCAAGCTTCGAAAGCATAAAAGGAGAAAAGATTGCTCCCTTCAGAGCTCTGTAAAGTCACGCCTCCTTCAAAACTCCTGAATGTGCACAGCCAGAGCAAAGAGTCTGCAAAGCATCACGCTTTCAAATCACCTCGTGTCCTATTCACCGGTGAGACAACATTACAGTAATAATGAATGTAAACATAGCCTCATCGAACATGATGATGAACTGTTATGTCTGCGCTGGCAAGGTATTCAGACTTGACATGCAGGTAGGACATCATACTGAGAGCATTTAAATATATTTAGCATAAAATGTCACTATTAGACTTAACTATAGACACAAACAAAAGCACGAATTGTCTTGTTTACCAAATATCTATAGCCAACCCATGCATAACGATTTTGTATTTTTAAAACTGAGGACTTTGTAGCCTAAAGGATTTTGCAAATCGGACGAGAATTGCTAGATGGCAAAAAGCGCCGTCTGTGTGTGTACCCTCATACAAAACAATGTGTTCAATTTTTTTACCTTATAATGATGTCTTATAATTTTATAATGTAAAAATGTTTTCAGTGGTAGAAATCTCTTAACTGGACGAATTCTACTCCCGCTGTTACCTGAGCAGCCTCATAGCGGCTACAACCACACTCTGTAAGTTCAGTGTTGGGGTCGGTACGCACAGCCCCGATTATCCCTCGCCTGCGGAAAAGTGCGCATTCGCTGGTTTCATCAGCTTAGTAAACAAATTCCTATGTATTGCCCTGCCCACGGGGAAGCTTATACAGCGACATTATTTACAACACTGGTAACAGACAATTGCGCTTATCCACCACATGGGGGAGCCAGCAGCAAAAGTTCTATAGTGTGCCTTTAAATACATGGTGGGACGCGGTGCTGTGTTTCTCATCTGGAGTGTGACCCCTTGAGACTGCTAGAGAACGACCAGTGATATAGGTTTAACTTTAATACTGTAGGTTACCATCGTTTGCAGAAAATTGAAAACTTTTTATGCTTTTTGAATATTTATATATATACTAACAGCATTTTAAGGCCTGAAAATGCAAAACCTTTGAAAAGCTGTCAAAGAACATGTTTATAAAAACAATATAATCTCAATGTAAACACAAAAAGTGAGTTTGTGAAAATGGTAATGCTGGATGTGTATTGTGTTCAGTCTACAGGCTTATGTGAGTACAAAATAACAATGGCTGCCATTGCTGAAAGCGGACTACAGGACTGTGTTTGGTGACTTTTTAATACATTTTATTAAAAAAATTATAGTCCAGAGTAATAATCAAAATGTATCCATCAAGACAAAACTATGCAATGCTTTTTCCATCTTGATTGTTTGTATTCAGCTCTCTGTAGAAGAATGTGCATGTGCGTGTTGTGTTGACACGTAACTTTACAAAGCCAATACTGGCCTGGCATTCATAATACAGTAGTTTTTGTCGTCTTTGTGGATAAGTGTGAACTGTATGTAAAACATTTTGAAAACGTAAAGGAAAAAGGTCCGTTTACAGTAGGGATAACGATTCCCTCAGCTTGCGATGCGATTCACGATACTGATTTTTTCACAATATTTTTTTACAAAATGATTTGAGAGAAATTAGAAATGAAAAGGTGCCCTTTTATTATTTCTCAAATGCTTCACACTAAAATAAAAATATATTTTATGTCACAAAACAACTTTTTTTTAAGAAATATCAGCATATCCACATTTTCCAAGTTTGCAGTAAACACAGCCGCCCCCAGCTGTTAAAACATATATCATAATTCGTTAAACATCTCAACCGACTTGAATCGTCACATATTCTAGACGATTTTCAACCGGCTACATCCCTAGTTTTAAGGACATCATTGTTGTGTTAATGTACCGACACGAATTAAAAATGTGAACTGATAAGTGCATGGCCGTGTTAGCATAGAATGTGTTTATTCACATACTGCTATACAATGCAGGTATCTAAATGATTTATTTCCTTTCTGAAATCTTCACGATCATTCATTTCCTCTGTTAACTCTTTGAAGAGAAATCAATGAAAGTTCAACATTGCATTTCTCGTGAGACTTCTTTGCAGGAACCCCTCAGTATAAATGGTTCATTTACAGTTAACAGCACTAAAACCTTCTCAGCGTTAATTAAAAAAGAAGCGATTCACTTCATTCCAGACTCCACAGCCCCAAATCTGCGCCAATGGCTATGTCTAAATGTACTGCAAATTTAAGCATTTGACTCCAAATAAATGAGAGAAGCACGCCACACACAGATATCACTGTGAATAAACGGTATCGGTGGAGAAATGTAGTGTCGGTGCATCTCTAATAGTGAACTATTTGGCCACGTGCATGTATACTGTATTTTAAAGTATACTGTGTTAGCACTAGTATAGTTAGTATATATGAATGCACTGTTTTAATAATACTTCTTGGGAGTAAAATGGCCACTTTTTGGTTTATTAAAGTGCACTTATAATTGTACTTTAACTGTAACAGTAGTAAACCATAAAGGTACTATGCATAGATCTGCTGAAGGTTATTTTTACACTTATAGAAAGCTTCACAGCTAATATACAGTACATGGGCTAGAAACCACAAAACAGCAGTTCTGATCTGAGATTTTTAAATATAATACTGGTCAGCATAGAACTTGGTCTTGCTTGAGTCAAAAGAGAGCGCTGGTAATGTCACTGTACCCTTGGACTACAAAAATAAAACCTTGCATTGATATACTGATCCTGAGATTGATTTCTCTGATCCTGAGATTGTCTGAGTATAGCGTTCTATGCATAACATGGTTCTGCTTTCCCTGCAATCGAGCTCTCATGAGCTCAAAGGCATCGGTGTTTAAGTGTTTGCCTCAGTGTGTGGACACACATACACACCAATCCAAGAAAAAAATCTATTCATGCATCTCATTCCCGAAGCAGAGAAATCAAACAGCAGGGACATATGGAGAAAGAACAAAGCATTCTTAAGCAGGGCCTGCTCACTGACATTCCTCCACTTTTTAAAATGCAGGTCTGTGCTCAAATGCAAGAACATCAAGTAAAAAATATACTTTAGGGCAGTGGTTCTCAACCAGCGAAACTGGAATGCGAATGCACGGAGGGACATGTTTGCAAATTGACGGAGGGCAATGTTCCATCTGAAGCTGTGCGCGTGAGCGGCCACGCGCACTTTTTTTAGTTCCTGCGCAGGGCAATTTCAGGCTGCGCACAAAAGCTTAATATCTACAAAGCTCAGGAAGCAGCAGCCAATTACCTCTACATCATATTTTCATGTTTGTCTTTCAGACTGTAATTTCAGAATAAGCGCAAATCTCTCTCTCCCGATGAGTTCAGAGTGTGCGTCAAGGGAGTGGCGTGTAAATAAAATGCCTTTTCATATACTTCTGAACTTGGACGGCTCTTTAAAGCTGCTGACAGTTATTAGAGATGTAAAGCATTATTTTTCGACACCACACCGCTTTTGTATTATGAACTGCAAATAAACTTTCGCTCGTGTTCAAATCAATGAAACACGCACCGTTCTCTTGATCTGCCAGATCAATCCTTTTGGAATAATAACCAAAACACTACAATTTGGTTTTAATTAAAAAAGCTAATGGTTCACAATGGTATTTTAATGGAAACCATTCATTTCTTATTTATATTCTTATTTCTTTTGGGTTTCTTTTGTTTATATCAGCAGGGTTGTTACATTTATAATCTGATTTTGAGATATCTAATATATTTTTTCCACATGATCTTATCTATACTAAATGTACAGTATGGGAGGTGTGCACTGGTTCTTTTAGGGCGCGACCATGAAAAAGTTGAGAACCACTGCTTTAGGCCAATACCACGAAAACATTTTAGGGCAACAATGGGCTTTATGTTAAAATATATTATGCTGTGGGGTTGATTTATGCATTAAATATCTAGAATTAAATATATTTTTAAAATAAAAAGTAATTTGAATCAAGAAATATTGCGGCATAAAATAATAATTAAAGCAATTATGTGGACTTTGTTTTTTGGAAACAATATGAGAGTTTATTCAAACATAAAGTTAGACTAAAAACGTTCAATGTTCACTCGCAGTAGACCACGCCTCTAGGTCACACCTGGATGTTATAACATCACCTGTCCTCTAGAGGGAGCACAAACTCATGAAACAAAAAAGACTTATGAAAGGAAAAACACTCAAACAAACATTATAATGAATAAATGAATGCTATAAAAACAATTTATTAAACTATTAAAATGTTTTGTGCTATTATCAAATAATTGCCAAATAGAAATAAAAACAATGAGAGAACTACTGTATAAAAAAATAATAAAGAAGGATTTACTGCTTAACAAAACTGGAATCATTTATTTTACAAAAGAAAACTCAAGTCAATAAGCGAGTAATCTGGTAGCAGCAGGAAGACGTAAATGAAGAATGACCCAACAGTCATCCACCTCACTCCAGGACCACAGTGAAAAGGAAAATCCATTTCTTTTTCCATTCAGTTATTTTAAACAGGTTAATGTGTGAATCTCCCATTTCTGCACTCACCAGAATTAACCTATTATGCCTAAACAGGGAATGCCAATTGCATTAGCAGGCCACTAGCCATGCAAGCTCTTCGTTTGAGACAGATGAGGTGACACTGTTTCTTCATGTCTGCAGATCCAAGTACAGGGCTTCCTTAAACCCTCAAAAAACATGTTTTCCGACTTACAGTGCATTTTATGCATATGTGTAATCCTTGGGATCAAATGCATGATTTTGACATTTCTAGTGCCATGCTTTAGCGCCATGTTCTTCCGTCAAGCTCAAGATAGGATGAGAGTACATTATAAAAAAGATGAGAATGAAAGAAGGGGACTCAAGATCTTGTACCACAGTATAAGGAATATGGTGTGATAAAAGACAGATAAGCCCTGTCAAAACAAATTAATTCAATTAGTCATCTCAGCTAAATGATATTCAGTCATCCACGATTCTCAATTTAAGATCACAAAAGAACTAGGCTACAGAATCTCCAACCACATATATTTACTGTAGCATGGTGAGATTAACTGAGTCAGATGTTAATCCTCAAAAACGTTCATTTTCATTTCCTAATCTTAAATCTGATGTGTTCCCAGGTCATGACTATGACTTTGTCAGCTTTAAAAAATGAAAAACCAGTCACAATCAAGCCTTCCACATTACCATTATGAATAATAATGACAACCATGAATAGATTCAAGAACGCCACTGGAATTTAAATAACCCCATTTGACTTCACGAAACGTTTGCTGTCCCAAAGAAAACACTTGTTTTCAAATGAGACATTTACTGATGAACACAGTGCTAAAAATGGAGCCATACTGGAGAACTTCACTGTGCAGTGAAGTAGTGCAACCTGCAAAGCATTTGATTCCTCCAGTAACATATGCAGGGATATGTCAATTTGAATAAAACACATTGCATTTCTTCTTGAGAATTCATTGGATGTTTGTTATAAAACCTATCACGCATTTACCGATGATTTCACATGAGCCGTCATTAGGACTTCCTGGGGTTTGACTCCAGGGGCATTCTGGTAATTTATAGTCCTCCAGCGGTTAATTAGACTTTTACAGAGCCCAGAGTGACCCAGATCTATCAGTAAATTAGAAATAAGTGGCATCCGCACTTATGGCCTGTAAAAATTGCATGGTAATACAGAAGAGTTTTCACAATTAGCCATTTATGAGATTTTAATAACTTTCTCTCTTACCCCAGCAGTTTATTCAGAGGAGAAGACCTACTTTTCAATATGAAATTTAACTGGAGGGCCCCTGAGAGGGAAATTATTAAACTCTTTTCCCCACTAAAGGAAAGCCATGATTAATCTGAACATTCATAAAAACAATGAAGACTCCCAAACCACCTAAACCTAAACCTCACATGTGTCTGAATCTGAGGATTACGATGGAGAACCTGCACTTCATTGCTGTCCTTACGAAACCTTGGATGTCCAAATTAGCTGTTTTCTGGAAAATAAGAAACACCTTACTTTTTATGATTAAATGCTGTGTTGACAAGCACTTTTTGTGGCCTATCGTACATCCTGCGCAATGCGGCGCAATGCGCAGTGCAAGTGATTTTGCTAGTTTCAGCCCCACGAAGTTCTCTTTTTCCCGTCCTGCGCCGCTTCGTTTAAATAGCAAATGCATCTGCGCCCATGGGCGTGCTGGTCTAAAAAATAGGTGTCTTCAGGCGCATTGTTGGCGCGTTGCTATTTTGAGGAACTGAAAATAGACTGCGTCATAGAAGAACTCAAACCTTTTCTTAAGTCAATGGCACAATATGTTTTTGGTTATTTAAAGAGCGTGTTAGTAAATGGACCTATAGGCGGGTGCACAACGCGCGTACATTCTGCTTATTACACACAGAGGGATGCAACGCAGCACACAAATTTGGTCAAATTTTTAAAGTAAATTGTTTTCTTCCAAACTTTTTGTTTTAAATATGAATTTAATATTTTTGCTAAAGGTCTTACATTCTATACATAGGTCCACTATATAATTGATACAAGATTTAAGCAAAATATTAAAGTGTGGTTTTAGGACAAAGGCTATTACATTTATGCTTTCAACATTTATTCACTTGAAGAAAATGTGACAGGTAGCCCTAGTCTCCCCTACAGCATGTGCTAAAATGTATTTATTAAAGAAGTACATTAAAGTAAAGGAATACCTTAAAGGCATAGTTGACCCAAAATGAAAATTCTGTCTTCATTTACTTAACGCAAGTTGTTCCAAACTTGAATGTTGTTCTGCTGAGCACATACAGTTCTTGGAGAAAGATAATTTGAAGGCTGTTTGTAGCCAAACACTCCTGGGTCACCACTGACTTCCATAGTAGGAAAAAAAAACTAAAGTAGTCAATGGTGACCCAGAACTGTTTGGTTTCCTCATTCATTAAAGCGGCACTGCGACAGTGTTTCAAGCATTCGGACTTCTTAACAATGTTAAACGTGCTGTCTTCTTATGCTTAACATCGTCAACAAAACTAGTTGGGCACATTACATAGCATTTCTTGATACACTCCCCAACGATCGTACAGGTTTCGGAAAGTTTTTTCGAACGTATAAAACTCTTTCGTAACAATTTTTCTTAGTCCCTTATTGGACAATTCTCCCGGAAAAGCACGCGACCTCAAGGAGAGCAGGAGAAGGAGCATGCGCAGACGTCACTTTCACTTGTAAGTAGGAGAGAGAGAGATAATACGTTCGCAAAGTTTGTTTGTTCACTGCATTTGTTCACTGCATATAACGCTGGATTTGGAGATCGTTTGAAACTGGTATATGGAGCCGTCCCAGCGCTAATAGATGCCGGACATGAACCGCATGCGATAGTGAAACTGATGTATGTGTTTTGTTGGCAATGTGCTTTAGTTCAGCCTCCCCCTCCCCCCCTCACGCGCCGTATGATTTCGGAAACAATCGTAAAGCTGTATCTATTTTTATGTGATCAAACTAAATACTCTTCGAAGATACGAAGTATGCAATACTACTCTATAGATACTCAAGATTAATATGAGATTGGCAGAAACCACGTGTATTGCGCCCGCTTTAAAATATCTTCTTTTGTGTTTAACAAAACAACGATATTTGTATAGGTGTAAAGAAACTTGAGGGTGAGTAAATAAAGACAGAATTTTCATTTTGGGGCGAAATATCGCTTTAAAACTAATAGACATGGACCAAAGAATAAAGCGTTCTCAAACACTGCAGAACTGACCACAGTGTGAAACAAGGTCACACATAAAATAAAGACGACTGGTGTAACCGTATTGCACCCTTGTTGTGTTTGTAAGTGGAAAGCCGACACAATCCCACGAGTCCTAGCGCCCCTAGAGAGTTCCACAAATTCCATTTCCCTTTTCCCCCATTTCCTCTCTCTCTCTCTTTCTCTCTCTCTGTTTCTTCTCTGTTCTTCTTGTTCTAAAACAATAGCTTGTTGATGAGCTCAGGACCTTACTGAAGGAAAAGGTGAACTCAATATGTGTTCTTGGTCTTTGTGGTTGTATGTGTCCAGTGTACTTCAAATCATCCAACGGAGGATGCCACACACAGTAACATTTCTTCCTATGAGAAAGCCTGTGGTTACATTACAATAACTACTGTTTAACACAGCGAATATTCATTTTTCATGTGACTCACATTATGTGAAATATTTGGAGAAATGCAACGTGTTCCTAAAGTCCTTTCCAAGGTAATAAAAAAATAAAATGATAAAAATTACATAACTGCTTTAAAGGCAATATGATGCACACAGTGGTACGCATGAAGATAAAAATAGATACATAATTACGCTTTGGATTATCATCAAAAAGTATTAAAGCTCTCATATAAGCCAAGAGTTGATGTAATGTAGGGCTGTTCGCTGCTTATTTCCCCTACACTGTAGTAACAGAGTCGACTCAATTACAAATTGGCAACACAAATCCCAACCCATAGCAACCAACCAGAAATAGGAGCTGCTGTTGACTTAAGACTGATGAAGCTCTTGTAAATTCGAGACGCTAAGTGCCTCATTTCTGCAGCTACAGCAAAGTCTTCCCATGTATAGTTTGCCAAGCTGCAGTTGTCAAATGAGGCTTGGGATTGTGATGTTGATTCAGTGGACACGGGATTTGGGAATATCTCCTTAAACAGTTTCACAATGTAGAGAAATTTCCATATTGGACGCCAAATAAGATAAAAGAGAGATCAACAATAAATGCAGGCGTTTTTGACATCAGAGCTAACGTCACGAGGAACCAAAATATGAAGTTCATCTTAAAGGTCCAGTGTATGAAATTTGGCGGCAACTAGCGGTGAGGTTGCGAATTGACCTATCGCTAAGCCCCGTCCATACATTTAAATGTAACCAGTTTAATATGGAGAGGCACTGACATGTAGACCTTAATTTATGTGTTTTTGACCTGCAAGGAACATGATGTGAGAACAGTTAGCTATTTAGGTTTGTATGTTAGCATGGACTCGCTAACTTTACCGGTTTAAGCCAGTGATACCTTGCTGAAGCACATCATGACATTAACGTTCTGCTTGAGCACATGAAAATTGTAAGTTAATGAGAGTATGTGTCAGTCACCAGCTGCAGTGCCCTCTCAAATCCACTAGAGGGCTCTCCCCTCATCACATGGACTGCCATCTCCCACTACAGTACCCATAACCATTGCCCGGACTCATTATCTGTTATGGCCTTCACTCGTGTACTGTTTACTGTTGTCTGTCTGCCTATTTATACCCGGTTGTCTCAGTCACTCATTGCTGAGTCTTGTATTGTGTCATACTGCAATTCCTAGCGGTCTATGTCTGGATTTCTGGTGTTTGTCATGTCTTGATGTCTTTTGGATCACTCTGTTTGCCTTTGTCTTGTGGATTTGTCTGCTGTGTTTGCACTGACCACCTGTGTTTGGATTTACGCCTGTCTTTTGGATTTTGTTTTTGGATTACGCCTTTTTGATGAACTGCATTTGGATCCTCATCCGTCTGTCTTCGAGCAGTTCATGACAGTATGACAACCGGTTTCTTTGGGGTTGGGGTTGAACCAGGTAACTGCGCCCACATTTGCTCTGTCTTGTTTAGGTTTAGCAAATGGAATAAAATAAATTCCATTCCCAATCCTCTCAGGATACCGGGAATCAGTGTTAGAAGGACTCCGGCACATCGTTTTACCATTTTTTGTAGCATAAACACTGTTAAAAAGAGCTTAAAATGAGAGCTTCAGATTTTACAATGCTTCTCTATGGCGCCGAAACCTCAAGTTTTCTGAGTTCCGGTCCCTGTACAACTGATACGCAGCTGCCATTGGCTCATTTGCGTTTGAGAGGAGGGGCTTAGCGATAGGTCAATTGAAACCAACGGCTCACTCCACCCCTCCCTTTCAAAGAACTACGGTGGCTGACATAGAACTAAGATGTTGTCACATTTTCACTTATTTGCCGAAGGATATAACGTATTTATGAAATGAGCTCTGTAGAGCAGTTCATCCGTTTAAGGCTACTGTAGAAACAACATAGTGAATTCCATGTAAGGGGACCCGTGGTGTATGTAGACAGAAATAGCTCATTCTAAAGTAATAAAACATAACGCTTCATTATGTAAGGTCTTATACGCCTCTGAAGACATAGTTATGTATGTTATATAGCATTACTGTCAATAGGTCTTCCAAAAATAGACACAGCACCTTAAAAATTTACACTTTAGGGACATTGAAAACAATTACTGTACTCCCCCTTCTTGCTCTCTCTAATGCCCTTTAGAGATAAATGACACCTGGGACGTGGGAGTTCGTTCATTTTCAGTTGTCTTTACCACATCATGAATCAGCACATTCCGGAGAACTCTCGAGACCCCTGTAGTGCATGTTTCGGCGGTTCCAAATGGCTGCGGGCCGTTCCATTAGCCCTGAGGTGCTACAGTCAAAACTGTAGTTTCTCCATAGAAACATATTAATATTCTGTTTGTATTTGCGTGTGGGTTTCACCCAGGAGAATCTCAGGTTATTGAATATCATACCGTGCTTCTCTGCATATAGAAAAAGTAATACTAGCTTAATTTTTCTATTTGAAGTTCTGGCTTTACGGGGATGAAAATGAAATATTCTTACACAACATGTAGCTACATTCAATTTCATATCCACAGACGTGTTTGGAAATCACTAGGCGAACAGAGAAAATTATTTTTGTCTGTAACAATACCCATCGTGCTCTACGGTGAATAAAAGTGTGACATAAGGGACACGGGGTAATGGTCCACGGGACAGTGTCTTAATGTTGTGTGTCCTGGTGAATGTCCAGATGTACGGGCACTCGCAGCGGAGCGGGCACTCGTCCAGACGGCACAGAGCTTAGCATCATTTCCTCACATCAGAGCGTGTGAAATATGATGGATGACAGACTCATGGAGTATGAACACAGGTCCTGAGGGAATGTCAAGCCTGGACGAGCTTCCTATTAGTCTCCATTAAAGAGAGCAGAGGACAAGAGCGCGTACAAACACATTTATAAACCAGAACAAACACTGGTCAGAGGATTTTTTTATCCTATATTAACTATAAATTTTGTTAACACTAAGGATACATAAATTATATAACTGATGCGTCTCTAAATGAACAAATATTAGTATACAGTAAACATTACATACAAAATAATGAATGAATAAATACCTTAATGTGAAGAAGAGCTGTATTTGATGTGTGTGACAGTTATTGGCCACATGGTGTCTAGGCAACAACGGCCCCTTCTGCTTCCTGTTAGTATGTCCCAGTTTGTGCAACCTATCATGCACTCAAAAGTACCTACTATTCCAACACAAAAACAGTACCTACTATCAGGACTAGAATAAGTAGGTGAATTGGAACGCAGGGGTTATCGCCTTGGACAAAGAGAAGCAAAAATATGATGACATTTTTGTCCTTGTGAGAGCCATCGAAGTGCTTCAAAGGCGAAGAGTGAGGGGTGTAGTGAGCCATTGAATGCAATTCGCAACCTCACCGAGAGATGCGGCTAAATTTCATACACTGGACATTAAAATAAGATTAAAAAACATTAATAAATGCTAAAAAACATTATTTCATGTATTTCGTCGCTGTCGGGCGGAAACCTCCTATGTCCAAATTTGGTAAATTTCATATTTTTTCACAAATATGCTATTGGTCAGTCCCCATGTGGGTCTGTTAATTTTACAAATTATGAACCAATCTTAAGTGTTGAAAAAATAGCTTGAGAGCAAATCTCTTAACTCCATTGGACACTTTAACTGTCTGAGAAGTCTCGTAACTCCACCTCTTCTTCACTCCTCGGGAGCATCGCGGCATGACGTCTCCTGATTGAAAGTCGCAATGAATCCTCGTCGAGCAACACATTTCAGTTATTGATGTATTTTAAATATCTACTTATTTACTAGGCTTATAATACATGTGCATTGAAGTTATATAATACTTGAATTGAATTAAATGTTTTGCATACCACCATTAAATTATTGTTTTTATTATTATTTTACTGACTTTATGTTCAGCTGTTAGGCCTACTTGTAGACTATGCCTCTCTTGGCACTGTGCATGTAAAATACAAAATATAGTAGCAAGGTTTTTATTTATGGGAGAAAAAGGGCTGTCTACTGGTGAAGTAAGCCTATCTTTGGATAACTATAAGGAGTGAAAATAGTTAGGTTAGATACATTTGAGTAGGCCTGTTTTGTTAAAGATCGATAGCTGTAATGCTCCGGTGCAGAAGGAAGCCCGTGAGCCACGAAGGTAAGTTTGAAAGCAGATAAGGCTCATTTCCGCCTATTAGACGGCCTAGTCAGTTTATTGTTTTATTTTGGTATTGCATCACTCATAGCTCTAATGTTTAAAATAGAATTTAGGAAGATGTATGTAACCACAATCATTAGCTTTCATTAGCTCTTAAAGCCTCGTCTCTTGTCAATAGGCTCAGCGCGACCGCAGACTTTGATGAAAACTGCTGGCAGCAGCGACGTCTGTGTCCGCACCATTCTTATCAATGACAAGAATGCTCCCAGGTCGTAAACCTTGTATCTCCGAATAAACATGGTATTGGGGAAATTTTGTGTTAATGTTGGTACACGACAGTATATGATAGCAATATAAGGTATAATACCAATTAACGATACAAGGTTTAATAACTCAAAAAATATGCAGTTTTTTTATTTCCTGAAAAATAATGGTTTTGGAGATGCGAGGATTCCGCCCGACAGCGACGATTTCTATGTTAACAAACACTACCTTCTTTTTTCGTTTTAAGATCTGGCAACACTGGTGTATCCGCTGATTAACTTTCATACAATTTGCTTCTGGAAATATCTGGATATTTTTAGTCCTGCAGATTGACTACACTTATGATGACCAAATGAGGAATCAATAGGATCACAGCAATTGATGATGCAATCAATACACCAACTACAGCCAAATGTCAAATTACGTACTACCACAGCCCATCTCTCAGAGATGCCTTTAATTTTAGGGTTCAAATTCTCAACAAGACCAATGGAGGCATGTCAATAGTTGTAAGATGCCTGTATGGTCATCTTCAGTATGTTCAGCATGACACATTCAGTGGAAACATGTATGATATGCAGTGTTTGACAAAACAATGCTATAAAGTAAATGAAAGATTTTAGCATGGATCCATTTCATCATGCCAATGAGAATCCTATCAGAACATGATGTAAATCACCAAACGTTAGCTCTTATATCTTACAGTCTGACATAAAAGTTTATATTGCAAATTCTTCCCTAGGGTTTACCACAAGATCCCGTTGGGTTTGTATTAAACAATCTGATGAGCAACAATAGTAAATTATATTAGAAATCGTCCCATATGTCCTTAAGATTAAGATTGCAATGACTAAATAAAAAAACTCACAACCTCAAGTCAGTGTATGAACAACATTCGAACTTATGTCATAAAACTGCACTTTCCAAAAGAATGAACAGTTCTATACATACAACATATGCGACATTGAGTTTTATGAACCGTCTCATTCATATGTAAATAGTCATACGCATTTACAGGATCCAGCAGCCAAAGTCATTAACTCTGTCCTGAGAACAGTCATAAATGTTCAGAATTTGTTTTTAGAGGAAGACATTCTTCTTTAGAAATCCCTTTCAGTTCAGATGTTATTTTGATGATGTGTTGTGTCCCCTGGTTCAATGACATGCGGTCCAAACTAAAGCACCCCAGAGAAAAGGATCTATTCACTCTGAACGTATCTGGATTATGCAGCGAGCAGACGAAACACAGAGAACATGCAAGAAGAACTGAGGGTGAGCCGGGGGAGAAAAGATCAAGAGACAGACAAAGGGAGAGAGAGAGAGAATGTGCATTCAACTGAGATCTCATCATATCTTTGCTGTGTATTCTACGAGCCTCCCAACGTCGTGATTTCACGAATGATAAAATGATCTGATGAAACCAGCCAAATCTATTGATCCGAATACGAGGCCGTTGTCAAAACACATAGAGACTGAAGTCACAACTGGTACAGAGCAGAGAAATTACAGAAAGATCAATACCGTATATATGAGCAGCTGGAACAGATGGCGCGCTCGAGCCGCTGCACCATTCATTGCACAATAAAAATAAATAAATACAGAAATATAATAACTCACTCTGAATAATATAAATGAAAAAGCATTTATTGATAAATTATGTGCTTCATATTTCTGAAAAGTGACAAGTAACCGCTACCTAAGTTCATTCTATTCAGCAATGAGTTATAATTCAGCAAACAGCCGAATGCATGAACAGATACATGTGGCATCTCTGCAAGATGTAAAAAATGTTTTACACCCCTAAACAAGGCTATTCCTTCTAAATATCTTCTTTTTTGTTCTGCAAGAAAAAGAAAGACACACAGGTTTGAGAGTCAATGGGGAAAGAATGAACTATTCCTTTCAAAGCAATGTTATTGCATGTGTTAAAGAATAAGTGAAATCTGTCAGTGCATACAAAAGCAAAACAGATGACAAAGGACTTGCGAATAAGAAAGGAAAGAGAGAGAGACAATGAGGAAATATAAGCATGCTATTGAAATATTAGTGAGGACGATGATGTGGTGCATGAGGTCATTGTTGTTTATATTCATTACTTTAACATTTTTTAACAAATTTACATAAATGTGTCAGTACAAGTTGCAACCATGCAATTTCTTCCAAGTGGCATTTTTCTGTTATTGTACCTCTGGCTCTGTGGATGTCTGTGGACACCGCTGTTTACAACCACACTGCAATGATCAGGTACTCTTGAAGATGGCTTTTGTCTTCACAGGGAGAATCTCAAGAGAGAAAAACCTCAGAGGTGTGAAAGTCCAGTGGCACAGAAAAGAAAACTATGTGTTTTCAGCCCCAAAGGTGTAGAACATTCCCTTCAGTGTTATCAAAATCATTAGACGCTTGAGTATCCTTGACAATTCAAGCACGTCCAGCAATTCCTCCACTAACACACTTTAAATTGTCTCTCGCTACGTTTTTTGTGGTTGGTGATCAGGCCTTACAAAGACCTGAGGTCTATTAAATCTGGAGTTTTCCTAATTTTCCCATTCCTATTTATCTGCATCCCCGGACGCTTCAAGAGAACAAACATTTTGACCTACAAACTACTCTATGACTAAATGTACACTGTAAAACGTTGCTGTAATTTACTGTAGATTTGATTACAACTTCATAGTTTCATATTAGTACTTTTAATTTAATTTGAGTTAAACTTTACTTTAATCAAAATGAAAACGCTTTGACTTTTGAGATTCAAAATGAGCAAGAAGGTCTCATTTACATTGCAAACAATGCCATTTTTGTTTTGTTTTCGAGTACACATATTTAAAACTTCATATATTACGACACATTTACAGTACATAACAAGAAAAGTGACCTATATTTAGTCTTGTTTTATGAAAGAAAATATAAGAACTAGGTAAGTTTATGTTTAAACTTATTTGTTTATTAAAACTTGTTTATGTTAACAACACAAGGTTGTGGGTTCGATCCCAGGGGATTGCACATACCTATGTATAAATGTATAGGATAATGCAATGTAAGTCGCTTTGGATAAAAGTGTCTGCCAAATGCATAAATGTAAATGTTTAAAACAAAATTGTAAATTAAATCTACAGTAAGTTACTGGCAAACCTGCGGCAAAACAAGTTTTATAGTGTACTGTTTTGTAGAATTCACCTGCAAAATTAAAATGATGAAAATTCTGTCATCATTTACTCACCCTCTTATCACATCAACCCTGTATGACCTTATTTCTTCAGCAGAACACAAAAGAAGATATTTTGAAAAACGTTGACAACAGGGTGAGTAACTGATGACGGAATTTTCATTTTGAAGGTGAACTACTGCTTTAAGAAAAATCTTTAAAAAAATGTATACAAACTTACTTTTATAATATGATGTCCATTTAATACTGTTGGTTGAGCTGAATCATGAGCTGAGTGTGCAGATTTTTGCTTTTAAAGAAAAATGTTTTGTCCACACAATGGCGTAGTTAAGGCATAAACTAGCAAAAGCTAACAGCCCATGCTAACCAGCCGAACATTAAACCCCCTGGAGCATTCAGGGTGACCCAGGCAGGGCACAGATCGCGACTGCCTAAAGATACCTATCGATTCGGCCCAAAGGATCAGGATGAAATGTGGCACACAGAACCGTCCCGACTCAGATCAATTCCTCAGACAGATAAAGAATCCTCTCCTGGCATGCCCTTTGGCCTCTCCTCCAGTAGGCTGGCCTTCGGTTGCGGAAAAATTGACATTGGAGGAAATGACTCAGTCCAGAAAGGCCAAGACCTTTTCTAAAATGTCAGCCTATTAAATAACCTGCTGAAATTTGGACGTGTATGTAAAATGCCAAGGCATTGTACAGCATGTCGGTTTCGTTGTTAAATCCCTGTGGTGTGGAAATTTGACTTGACTAGATTAAAGAGTTGCAAGTCTGCATGTTCTTTCTGTTTTCATGAAAAGGCTAGTGGTTTTATTTAGAGTGACGGTTTATATAAGCGATACTGACATTAAGACACTGTCTGGGAGACCTCAAATACATAATCTTAATATAAAGCAGAACCTCTGAGATAAGAGGAAAGAAGAATATTAGAAGGCAGTTATCCTCCATTTAATATAAAAAATATATATATTTACATCAGAGATTAGTACTGTAGGCAGAGACAACTATAAGCATGTATGTTGATTTACACAATATAGAAAGAAGCATAAATACTGTGGAGCTTGCAAAAAGATTTAGTTTGTTAAGAGTATCCTGACCAGCTTGACAAAGAAACACTGGTTCAGCAAATAGCATGAATTTGGGGTGGGACTATCTGGTTGTCGACCAATGAGAGCCAAAAGAAGTGTTTCTTCAATTCCACAATATATACAAACCAACCGTGACAGAATAACCGACCCAACAAGAGGCATGGATTACTTGAGGCTCAACATCAGAGATACGTGGAGGACTTCCTGGAGCTCAGCCAGCAGGTGAGTTGGGACGATTGCTCCCTGAACGCGTGCTTTGTGATGGGGTTGGATGATGACTCCCATCGGTGTCTGGCTCCTGAGTTTAGGGACAGACCCGTTTGGGAGTTTATCAACCTCATCCAGTGGATAATGGAATCTCGCCCCAGTGTGGGCGAGACCATCCTGGATGAGGTTGATCACCCAAGCCCATCCAAGCACGCGTTGAGCAGCCCAACTCAACTCACTCCGGAGTCCTCCACCGGAGATAGAGCCTCAGGTAATCCTGCCCCCCTCCAGCCGGTCCCGTCCGGCCTTCCCGAGCCTCTCCAGCCGTTCCCGTACGGCCTTCCCGAGCCTCTCCAGCCATTCCCGTACGGCCTCCCCGAGCCTCCAGCCGTTCCCGCCTCCCCGAGCCTCTCCAGCCGTTCCCGTCCGGCCTCCCCGAGCCTCTCCAGCCGTTCCCGTACGGCTTCCCGAACCTTCTCGGAGCCAGTCCCGTTTTGGCCTCCCAGAGCCTCTCCAGCCGTTCCCGTACGGCCTTCCAGAGCCAGAGCCCGCTGCCCCAGCCGCCAGAGCCCCTGCCCAGCCGCCAGAGCCCGCGGCCCAGCCGCCAGAGCCCGCGGCCCAGCCGCCAGAGCCCGCTGCCCAGCCGCCAGAGCCCGCTGCCCAGCCGCCAGAGCCCGCTGCCCAGCCGCCAGCCCGCTGCCCAGCCGGTCCAGGCCAACCCCCATATGAGCTCCCGGACTAAGCCCAAATAATTTTTGGGGGGGAGCCATATGGGAGGGATGGCCTCCAGGCCTCCCGAGCGGCAGGCGCCCTCCAGGCCTCCCGAGCTGGACGTATCGTCCTGGAGGTCTCCCACCCCGTCATGTTCAGTGTTCCCTGCACCAGCCTCCAGGACGCCCACCCCCCCCCCTTCCCCCAATGGTACTGTTTTGGCGCGAGGACGCGCCTTTTGGAGGGGGGGTAATGTCACAGTTATTTTATGTTCTGTTAGGTTTTTTACTCCCCTGGTTTGTTTCTTTATTAGTTAATTAGTTTTCACTTGTGTCTCATTGTTAATTAGTCCCACACCTGATTCTGTTTTCCCTGAGTGTCTTCCTTTTGTATTTAAGCCCTGTGTGTTCCTTAGTTCTTTGTCGGTTATTATTTATGTCAATGTGTGTATTCTCCCGTGATGTTATTAAAGTTATGTTTTTGTTTATAATTCAAGTTTTTGTTTCAGTTTAGTATACCAACCGTGACAGTCGCAAGGATTTCCTAAAAAAAATTCAGATTAGTACAGCAACAGTAAAACAGGAAAGCCATGATGATGCTTTCTTTTCCAAGAAAGAACGTGTGACTTAGGTCTTGGTTAGAGTCTTGGTTAGGAGAACTAAGGTCTTGGTTAGGAGAAGGGTCTTGGTTAGAGCAGTGACCAAGAAGCTGATGATCACTCTGGTTGAGCTCCATGATCACATATGGAGATGGGAGAAACTTGCAGAAGGACAAACATCACTGCAACACTCCACCAATCTGGGCTTTATGGCTGAGTGGCCAGACTCAAGCCTTTGCTCAGTGAAGACAAAAGAAAAACTTGAATTATGCAAAAATGTACTTTGAACGTAAAAAAAAAACGTACAACGAATATTTCAAACTGTCAGAAACAAGATTCTCTGGTCTGATGAATCTCAGTTTCACGCATCATGTCTGGAGAAAACCAGGCACTGCTCAACACCTGTACAATACCATCTCAACAGTTAAGTGTGGTGGAAGCAGCATCATGATGTGGGGGGGGGGTTTCAGCAACAGGGACTGGGGCATTTGTCAGAGTAGAAGAAAAGCTCAACGGCACAAAATACAGATATAATGATGATGAAATCCTAGCCCAGAACCTCGGACAGGGCAGAAGGTTAATTCTCCAACATGACAATGATCCCAAGCACACAGCTAAAACAATGCAAGAGTGGCGTATGGACAACTCTGTCTATGTCCTTGAGTGGCCCAACTAGAGCTTGGGCTTGAACCCAACTGAACATTTCTGTAGAAACCTAAAAATGTCTGTCTACTGATGACATCCATGCCACCTGACAGAGTTTAAGAGGATCTGAGGAGAAGAACGGCAGAAAATGGCCAAATGCAGATGTGTTAAGATGGTCACATCATACCCAAAAAGATTTGAGGCTGTAAATGTGCCATTTTAACCATCTTCTGAGTTAAGGGTATGAATACTTATGCAATGTACTTATTTTAGTTATTTTTAATAAATTTGCAAAGCTGTCACAAATCAGTTTTTTGTTTTGTCATTATTGTGCATGGAGTATAGACTAAAAAAATATAGTAGTTTAAGATTAAGCTGCAGCATAACAAAATGTGAATACAACAAAGGGGGATGCATACTTTTGCAAGGCACTGTACGTGCCTTTATTTGGTTTACTCTTAAACAGGAGGTCTAAAGGTTATTAATAATTGCACGTATTGATGAAAAACATGAAAAAAGGAACCCAATGGGAGTGCTAAAGTTAAAGGAGTCCATCTTCAAAATAAAAATTCTGTCACAATTTACTCACCCTCGTCATTTTAAACGTGTATGACTTTCTTTCTTCTGCAAAGCACAAAAGAAGATATTTTGAAGAATGTCGTTAACAGCCCCCCATTCACTTGAATTGGTTACAATGGCTGTGCTGTTACCAACATATTTCAAAATATACTTTGTGTTCTGCAAAACAAAGAAAGTCATAGAAGAGTGAAAAGAGGGCGAGTAAATGATGACAGAACTTTCATTTTGAAGGTGAACTTTAATTCTTTTTAGAATAAATGAACCTGAATCAAATGGAACAGAACCTAGAACAAGCTGTGACGATATATTTTAATGTAATATCAGAAAAACTGTGTGCAGTGTAAGAAGCTTTGACCAAAAGCATGTCTAACTTGATTTGCCCACTAGTTTCTGTAGCTCAACCAGTATTATAGTTTTGAATGTTTCAAAAAGTTATTTTTTATTTTATTACTTTTAGTTTTGCATTTCGTTTTTGCAATGCCAAGCCAATCTATAGATTATGCATATACATCATTTAGATTTTTATTATACTGTATATTATTTACTGATCCTTTACTGTTTATAATAATTTACAGTTCAAATCATTTCCTATAACATAGCATCACCAATAATTCAATCTGCCTGTAAAGACGAAGACTACATTTTATTTGTCAAACGTGTCAAAAAATAGAATTTGTCAGATTCAAACCATTCCCACATAGGTATTTGTGAAGTTGAATCAAACAGACCTTTAAACTTTGTCGTTATAATGCGCCATGCAGAATATATTATCTGTGATTATTCTTTAGGTGACGACCTCTGGTTCAAATTAAAATATTCTATATAACTGAATACACAGACAAGTCAGAAGTCAGGCACTGAAATGTCTGCCACTGATTGAATACATATATACATAACACATTCCAAAGTAATTTTCTTTTTTATTCTATATGGTTTAAATTCATCTTATAGTCGTATATTTATAAATATATATATATTATTAATATAGGCATATTTATTTTGTTAAAAAAATGATTGCTTGGAGCTCAACTGGAGAGCTTTGTGCTCTCATTGCTAAAAGGTCATGGGTTTGAAAACCAGAGAAAATACAGATTGATGCTATGCGCTGTATAACCTGAATGCATACTAATGACAAAAGCATCTGCGAAATGCATGAATGTAAATGTAGGATTATAAAATACAATCCTGTCAACTGGGGGTTTCTAAAATTAAATAAATGTAAATCGGCAAAGCACTGATTTCGCCCTTATTTTCAACCTCCCTACATTTTAAAGCTTTTAATTCAGGCATTTAGCAGACATGTGCTCTTAAACAGACTCACAGCCCATTCACAGTTACATTTGATCATTTAGTGTGTTGTTCCCTTGCTTTCCAACCGGTGACTTTAACTTTACTAGCGTCATGCTAAACGAGTTGAGCTACAGGACCTTATTTGAATGAACGGGTCATTCAGGATTCATAATGCGAAACATTCAAATAAATAGTCATGACTCAAGGTCAGGATGGTTGATATGCATAATAACATTTCATCTGAGAGTCTCACTCCTCTCCTAAATGAGAAATCGCTCTGGCATTATAAGGGAGCAAATCATTGAAATGGCCCATCGCCCCATCAAGAAACTAATACAGACATCAAAGGTGGGCTGTACGCTTTTGTCATCTCATATCAGTGTGGATAATCTGCTAAATAAAGACTAATGGGGATGGTTTTCTGTCCCACGCATGTATAGCGTTTAAAAGAAAATGACAGCACCATTGTCTGGGAAGAACAACAATATCGTGTTGGAAAACAGACACATTTATTCTAAAGGCCAATATATCAATGCTTCCATTCCAAATGAGCTAACTGTGAAAATGCATCATCTGTAAAGATGAAAACACAATAAATGAGACTGAAAACTAGTCTGGGTAATAAAGTGCAAATAAATATACATATCCCACATTGCTCCATTAATCCAAAGCCACTACATTAACAATATGTTTAGCTTAAGATAATGTGACACTGGAGCTTGTACATCATTCATCATGTTGCCATAGTGAATACATTAACAACGGATCTCTGTTCTGTTTTCAGTTTTTTGAACAAATGTTTTTAACAGTTTATGCCAGGCCCAGTGGTAAGAGCATTGCGTTAACAACGCAAGGTTGTGGGTTCGATCCCAGGGATTGCAAATACCTATGTATAAATGTATAGGATAATGCAATGTAAGTTGCTTTGGATAAAAGCGTCTGCCAAATGCATAAATGTAAATGTAACCCAGCCCACATCTAAGTGTGACGTCAGAAGCCATTTATGAGCGTGGCTTCTGACATCACACTTACTGTAAATGTAGATTATTGGGCGATATATCGGTGCCTCTCTAGTTATAAGATGTTATAAAAAGGGCCGTGGACATAGCTGATATGGGCGGGACCTTGATACCCCGGCTCCATCTCACGCTAGAAACTCTAGTACAAATGACGTCATTGGCACAATATGTCAGCTGCCTTATCTCGGACATTTTGACCTAATTTTTCTACAGTGGAAGTGAGTGGAGACGTGTCGTCTGTCTTTTATATGGTTTATGGTCCACACTACAATGAAAATAGTATTTTCAAATTTATTCACTTACACGATTTTAAAAAAAAGCTTCATTTTCATTGGGGTATATGCACACGGAGGGATGACGTATGTCCGCTAAAATGTAGTCCATAGGAAACAATAGAAAAGTGATATTAACAGCATGGTATTCAGATGAATAGTTGTTGCATAGGGAAGATGATGTGGAATATTTCGAATTATTGTTGATAAGCAAACCTGTGCCTCCTCCTCTACCGGGTTGGCGGGGAGAGTGAGAGAAGGAGTAGTTTGTGGAGAGAGCAGCGGGTGTGGCTGAGTCTTCAGGACGAATCCATGTCTCAGTAAGACCAAGAATGTGAATGTCAGACTGGCTGGCGAACGCAAGGATGAAGTCGGTCTTGTTCACAGCTGACTGGCAGTTCCATAGACCCACAGAGAGAGAGACAGAGGTGTAGAAGGGGAGGAGAGAATGGGACGCGTGTGAGAGTGAGCGCGTCGTGCCTTGGGATCAAACAGGGATCAACTAGCTACTTTTTTAAGTGCAAATGAATCATTTTTTCAAGCTCAAATAATCTTAACTAACAACAGGCAACAGTCCAGTTAACAGTTAAAACAAGGTAACAGGGTAAATAGCAGACGTACGCACTACGCAGACTTGTGATGACAATTCGCTTGTACAAATATGAAAAAAACGGAGAAAACATTTGCACTTACTCGAGGCATGATCACAAAAGCATATAGCAATTTTCAGCCGTATTGTTGTCGATTTGTTGGAACGTTTTCTTACTAAATACACCATTATCACTTGATGAAAAACTACCTCAATGAGAGCAGAAGTGGCTAAGCTGACTGAGATTTTCGCGGAAGGACATCATTTACCCCATTGACAAAAGGCCTGGATGCCATGCAATTTCTGACAGGTGGCGTAAGATTTTACCAGTCTGTAAGAAACAAAGACATGTTTACAATGAGTGCATTTGATAACAGACTACAGTATTTCAAGCTTGGTGTTATGAAATCTTTAAAATATACTAAGAATTTAATATCTTAGAAATTCCTAATAAGCATAAATCATACTCTTTATTACAGCAGCCATGACCACCACGTTTGTTCCAAATACTTCCTGACCAGAATACCACTTTAAACCTGAAGATAAATCTAAAACTAAATATTCCAATGGATTCCAATATGTTTAACGAAGGTATTTGTTGTAAAAAGAAGCCGACAACACATTCAGAAATGAATAAAGCTGTAATTTCCCAAGTCTGAAAAAGTTATGAAGCGGGCGGGCTGCTTTTATCACAACAGGTGAAAAACAAAACACGTGTAGTCGTCCAAAACCCGAGCACAAATCTCAGAGATCTGCACTTGAGAGGAGTCAAGCACGGTAAATCCAGTTTAACCTCAGGGTGAAGCTAGACTGTCATGCAGCACTTTTCAGATAAAACAGGCGAGGTGCTTCATCTTGACTAATCTGATATGGGCAAAGGCTCCTGCACGGGGGTGAAGGATGGTGGAAGGGATTGCCCATGGCTTAAGCGCACAGGAAGGGAGTGAAGATAACATCAGCCAGGTTAGAAAAGATAATCCACTGATCTGACATTTTAGATATAGGGCTTCTTAGACAACCGTAGGTCACATGTGGATACTGTTGACTGAGATTCATTGTTATCACTCCTGTAACCCACTAAATCTTGCCTAAATGTAAATGTAAATGAGATTTTATTATTATACAGAAACATGTATTTGAGGGATTTCACACAGGCAATACAACAGCAGCCTTGTATATGTGACATTGTTGTAAAACAATAAAATCACTAATTCACACCATTCTGAGATACAGTTTTACTGGCGCAGATACAGAGCAGATGACTCCAGAGTTTTGTCATTGGTTTCTTTTCTGTGAATTGTACAGCACAGTTGTGAGTCACGCTCTTCAGAGCCAAGAACAGGAATTATAGCACAGCTTCCCGGTGCTACTGTTCCCTGAATATGTTTCTCAGATATGGGACACACTGAGAATACATGTGACATCTCAGGGAATATCACAATAAATAAATCAACAAACAAAACCAAATAAAAAGAAATGGAGAACGCTGCCAGCCGAACATTTTTTAGTGCAAATCTAGATTTAGCTCACCAGACTGTGAGTGTTGGGAACAAACAGGTGAGACATGAACTATGCAAAATGATATTGTCTGAGAGGCCGACATAGCTCTCCCTTTTCACTCCAGATTTTTATTCTCAACAAAAAAACTTGCATTTATGACCACTTTTTAAAGAAAGCGTAAAGTATAGTGGCATCTCAAATCACTTATGCACTATTCTACGCCCTTTTGTAGTGTAGTGTGTTCAACTAGAAATCATTTTTGCACTGTTCTTGAAACATTTAGGCATCTTTTTAACATTGTAGTGTCTTCTCTATATGAAGTTGGAACATTTCTAGTGAACACTACCAAACAAAATATAATTCATGATAAAAATAAAGATACAAATATTGAACAAATATACATATTAAAGAAATACAAAAATCTAATACTTTAATCATTTACTCATCGTGATGTCATTACAACCCTGTATGACTTTCTTTCTTCTGCAGAACACCAAAACATATATTTTGAAGAATGTTGGTGACCAAACAGCATTTGCCCCATTGACTTCCATTGTATGGGTATTCAATTATTTTTCAAATATATTTTTGTGTTCCACATAAGAAAGAGTCACATACATATTTTTAACTACATAAGGGGGAATGAATGATGACATCCAAGGGTGAACTATCCCTTTAAATGTATATGAATTAATTGTTTTATAATTCAACTAATATTTTATCACATTATTATTAAAAGTGACAAGATGCGAGTCAGATTCAAACCTGTATCTCCTGCATGAGCACCAGGGGTGAATACATCTACAACATGAACGCGTGGATGTTTACAATACCTTGGTCAGAACACTGTATAGAATTCTGAAAGAAAACTAGCATGTCCAACTGATGCCTATTCATGGTGACAGCCAGAGCTAAGCAATGACGCTAACCTTTCCTAAAGCCCGCATACCATAAATTTCATTATCATCACACTTGCTCTAAATCTTACTGGCTTGGAATGGATCATCTGATAAAGACACAAGTGACACATTGGCTCGGGAACAAATCTGGCACTTGTGTTATCCAATCTGCCTGCTAATAAAAATGTAAGAGCATATTAGGCTTTAGTCCAACGAGCGAACTCAGCATAAAGACGCGGCAGCCTCGCTTCACCTATCGGCCCAGAACTATGACAGCATGTTATTAGAAAACGTGATGAGAATAAAGGCCGAGATGAAAATAAGAGACGGACATCAAACGCTACCACGATCGACTCAAACTTTGGCATCAAAAAATAGGATTATTGCGAGTAAACAAGAATGATAGAATGTGGACGGATGGCTCTCGGTTTGGAAGCTGTACAGCAAACAAAATCCTGGTCCAACCAGTGGTGCGTATTAAACTTGGAATTTTAAAGTAATACTTTGGCTGTTGATATATCCACCAGCTATCATTTGAATTCTAACACGTTGTTTGCACAGATCATTTGCAAGCATTGTGTCGTTTTAACGGGCGAACAAAACTAGCTATTGTGCAGCACATGATGAATCTATTAAAGAATACATGCATCATTACAGGACTTAATGCAGTATGATAAAACTGGAAGTAATGATTTGCATTTTCAATTATGTTTTTAAATACTAATTGGTAATTGTGAAGGCTGGTTGATCCTTCTAATAATGAAATTATAATCTCCTGGATATGTGGGCTACAGCAACATGCTTTAGAGACAGTTACTGGATTTAACAAAAATGAAAGAAAACGCTGCCATGAATATTGTGTCTCAATAAAAGGATCCCCATTAAATGTTCTTTAATCACACAAATCATTGACATTCAAGATGTTTTAAGTGGTTTTTAATTGGTTGTGAAAATTGAGAGTGGATTTGCTGTATTTATCACACAAGGTGCTGTGTGTAATTTATTTTTGAATCTATTGACAGAAGCGCAATAAAAAATATGTCTTTAGAGGTGTATGAAGACCTTACACAATGAACCGCTATGTTTTTATTACTTTAGAATGAGCTATTTCTATCTACATACACCACAGATACCATTACATGGACTTCACCATGTTGTTTCTGCAGTAGCCCTAAACGGACAAACTGCTCTACAGAGCGCGTTTCGTAAATATGTTGTCTCCTTTAGCAAAGAAGCGCAAACGTGACGACATCTTAGTGCTGTGTCACCATTTGTGGTGCTTCGAAAGGGAGGGCCCAGCAGTGGAGTGAGCCATTGGTTGAAATTAGCAACCTCTCGCGCAGATACTCCAAATACAGGCCGCAGAAGAAGTACCATTTACACCCCTAAGATGTGTCCAAAATGATATACAATACACTATGCACTTAAACTATGCACTCAACCATGTAGTTTACAAATTTTAGAAGGGTAGTATCTTCTCAAATTGAGTATTAAACGTTTTTTTTACTAACCGGAAATATATCGGTTTCCCAGACGAGTGCAAACGACGCCAATCGCACGGCACGATGCGTTTGAATAAACATCTATTTGTACATTTTACATTTAATGTAGTTTTCATTTGTTTTACCCAGCAGTACTTAAGTCATCATCAGATTGAAGTGTTATCCCTCTGCAGGAGAGTTTTGCTCGAGCAGCGTCCAATAGCCCCGCCTCCCTTCCGCTACGTTAGCGAAACTGCAACCGTTGAGTGCGTGAAGTGTCCACTGTTCCACACTTCATATTTTCGGTTGAAAAAGTGCATCATCTGGGTACTTAAAGTGCATGTTTTAATTGAGAATGTTTTATGTGAACCCACTACTCACACTATTTATTCCACACAATGGCATAGAATGGTACAGGACGCACCTGTAGTTCCAGGAAATGCCAATATTCTATTGCTGTTCTTCAAACCTTTTGATTACTGATTTCGTACTGATTTTAGATCGAGCAGTACTTCCTACTGATCAAAGAGCCGTAGTTCATGGAAGAGCTGTCCATAAAACACAGAATCGAAGCCTCTTCGATTTCAGAATCACCCTAGACAGGTATAATGAGTGTGAATCGTGATATATCGTCCCGGCCCTAACACATACACATAATTTTAACATCTTGAATTCCTGTAAGAAGAATGAATGTAAATATTTAACTGCATAACTAAAGAACTCATGTTCTTTTATGAGCCTACATGTGTAGAACAGATTCCCGAATATTGGTTTACTGTAAATTGCACATTTTCCCATTATAAATCAGAGGACTATGGCTCGCATAGGCTGTGCAAACACTCATGAGATTTTGTGATCAGCAGGGTGCTAATCTGTTGGTATTGGCTTACTCTGTTGCTAGGAAATGCCTGCGTTACAATGTTTGGCAACTCAGTTTGTCACATCACATCTGTGGGAATCTGTGCAAGAGATTCTATTCTATTTATTCTAATGCACCGCAAAATGTGAAAAGAGGAAAGCCGGCGGGTTATAAGGATTTTCTTTTCATCAAGGCTATAACCACAGAGACTGAAGCTCTTAAAAATATCAATAATAGCTAGGGAGGTCAAGAACATAGTATCTGGTTAACTTAGGAAAAATCAAGATCAATAAGGAGTCTGATTCGTCTGTTGTGTACTTGTACTTCATTCCTCAGCAAAAGGCCTCCCATGTTGACATGTCTGTTCAGTTGACAAACCGTAATCTTGACTGAACCAACTGTAATGTTAAAATTGTCATGCACTGGTAATGCTAATACATTTAGTTTGATCAATTAAGTTCCAATCTTATGACAAAAGGAGCAAATCAGCTTATCTGAAATACTGATGCTAAATTAAACAATTATGAACATGAAGTGCATGCTTTGTAACCAAGCAGGTTCTTGCATTCTTTGTAAACCTACAAAGCAGACAATCTATCAACCCAAAAATAAGAACCAATGCTAAAGCTGCAATCCACTACGTTTGCCTCTCTTTGGCCATATCTGCTTGAAACATGCAGGTTACTGTACATGCTTGTCTTTATGTGAGTTGATATTTACCTTGAAATCATAGGCGACAGATTAAAGGGGTCATATGACACGGCCAAAACTAATGTTATCATTTGTTTTAGATGTAATGTAATGTGTATAAATGATTTTAGGTTCAAAACCGCTGTTTTTTCCACATACCGTACATGTTTGTATCTCCTCTTTGCCCCGCCTCTCTAAAACGTGCAAATTTTTCACAAAGCTCATCGCTCTTTAAAGCGAGGTGTGCTATGATTGGCCAGTTAACCAGTGCGTTATGATTGGTCGAATACTGCAAGCGTGTGACGGAAATGTAACGCTTCATACCATATTTTGAACATCAGGTTCCAAAGCAATTGTACTGACAGGTACACCACGAACTGACGTGGATTTGTGGGGGTGTGGTTACACGAGGCGTTTCAGGCAGGTCTGGGTGAACATTTGCTTTTAGATAGAATTAATCTTTTGTTCCGACACTTTGATTTTTGCAATTTTACGTGTCTAATACATGCATGGGCAACTTATAACACACCAAAGACACCGAAAAACACGGATTCGCGCCATATGACCCATTTAAAGGCACAATATGTACAATTTTTTAATAAAAATATACAATATTTATAATATAATATTTTATATATGCATATATTTTGTGTACTTACATTATCCCAAATGTTTCCAACAATGTATGAATCCAGAGAAATCTACAATTTTAACAAAGGTAACGTCCCTCCACATTGCGTCGGGCAATCTCATGTCAATGGCATTGTGTCTGTGTTATCCTCTGTGTGAGATTTGAAAGCACTACTGTCAAGTCAAACTTCCGATACTTGGTCATACGCCAATTGATCTGCACAGTGTTAGATGCATGATTTGTGAGTGTCATTGAATTGATCTCTATCAGTAGTGAAGGTAAAAACAACAACTCCCAGCATTTCACACTCTTTCAAAACATCATCAACCGACGCTTTATTCTTAAACGGCGTTGCCATTGCTAATGTGACCATTGCAAATTAGGGTAAATTAAAGGGATAGTTCACCCAAAAATTAAAATACTGTCATCATTTACTCACCCTCAGATTGTTCCAAACCTGAAAAATTGTAAAATATCTTCCTTTAAAAAGAAAGATATATGTAAGAATGTCAGTAACCGAGCAGATCTCAACCCCCAATTACTGCCATGGTAGGGAATATAATGTAAATACTATGGGAGTCAATTGGGGACGAGATCTGTTTGGTTACTGACATTCTTACAAATATCTTCCTTTGTTTTTAGCAGAATAAAGACATTTATACAGGTTTGGATGGAACAATCTGAGGGTGAGTAAATGATGACAGTAGTGCATTATTTATGTCATTTTATCTAATTCCTTCAGTTTTTGTCTGAACAATTTTTGGGTGAACTATCACTTTAAGGAGGCAATTTCTCGTTAATATTAAACTGAAAAAAAAGATTTCTGCTTTAAAGTTGAAGTAAAAATAGTCAAAATGCAACTGAATTCTTTAGATTCAGTGAGACCACACTTTATCAACTGACACCCACAGTACAGAATCTTCCTTCATGTTTCACTTCTGTCTTCCTTAATGTGTTTCTTTTTATTTCTAATTTTAACCGTAAGGTTTTTCTTTCACCGTGTCTACACCAGACGCGGCACGACACAACAAAAGCCGCATACAGTGTGGACAAAATCTTTAATTAGAAGGGGTTCTAATGCATTTTATTGTATTTTATTGCATCGCGCCGCACCCGGTATAGACACAATGTTAGCTCCATCTGCAATAACCTTGCTTTCCTGTAGCTCAGTGGTTAGAGCATTGGTTGTGGGTTCGATCCCAGGGGATTGCAAATACCTATGTATAAATGTATAAGATGGATAAAAGCGTCTGCCAAATATGTAAATGTAATAACCTAGCAACCAGATTATTTTAAGAAAAGGCTTGACAAAATGTCTTTAAAACACTCTTGAATAAGAAAAACTTGTCATCCACCTGCACTGATATATTTAGCGTGGAAAGGTATGACCAGCCGCACAGAAGACAGGACTGGACATAACACTGCTCAATATACAGAACTAACAAATTCCTACTGACCAATAAAAAAAAACAAGTATTTGAGGATTAGTTTAAAATGAAGTGCTTAAGCTTTTTCATGTTTGGATTTCACGTTTACCAATTAGATGTCGCTTGGAATTTGAGAGAATTCCAGCGGAGGATTCTGAGCGCTGCTGCTGAAGGAGTGAAACTGGAATAAATGTTGATAAAAGGTCACAGGACTGGTCAGACGAGAGGTGCGAGTAAAGAACTGCCAATTAGAGCTTCATTTATTAAGCAGGTTTGTCTGCATGTGCTTGTGAAGGACACGTTCAATTATTCTGAGCACAGGCGGCGTTGTTTGCTTATGGGCAATGAAATGTAACAAAAATCAGGCCAAAGTGCAATAAAATGAAATTATTATTGAGTGACCTTCACTGTGCTATTTATTAGCTGAATAAAAAAAAGATTGGAATGTTTTTGCAATACGTGGACAAAATTGCTAAATTATGTTAGGTTTCTGGAGTGCTATTGGATGAACAAAAAGATCGCCACGCCCCCAACCCGTGCCATTGGTTGCACATTTATTGTTGATTAGGGAATAGTTCTCCCAAAAATGAAAATTCGGTCATCATTTACTCACCCTCTTTTCAAAACTTTCATGACTTTCTTTCTGCTGCAGAACACAAAAGAAGATATTTTGAAGAAAGTTGCTAACTGAACAGTGCCGGCACCCATTCACTTCTATTGTAAAGACACAAAACCAATGCAAGTCAATGGGGACCAGTTAACAACATTTTTCAAAATATCTTCTTTTGTGTTCTGCGGAAGAAAGAAAGTCATACAGGTTTGAAATGAGGGTGAGTACATTATGACAGATATTTTTGGGTGAACTATCATATTAATGGGTGTTATTAGGCACAATGCAAAGCAAAGTAAAGCTCTTTAAAACTTTACAGAAGTTATAGTTCACCCAAAAATAAATATTCTGACATCATTTATTCACCCTCTTGTCATTTCAAACCTGTCTGACTGATTTTCAAAATAATATTCATTAGCACATAGTTATTTAATAAACAAACAATTTTGTCAATTAATTTCCTTCAAAACCGACTATAAAGATGCATATAAAGTAACTGTGATCAAAATTTTCTCATAGGTTTTTGTCATGGGGTACACACCAGTACACACTTCATTGGTATGAGACCTGCAGCCGTGTGTGTGTGTGTGTGTGTGTGTGTGCGTGTGTGTGTGCGTGTGTGTGTGTGTGTGTGTGTGTGTGTGTGTGTGTGTGTGCGTGTGCGTGCGTGTTGGCCAATGTTGACAGAGACCCAGCTGAGGGCGATGTGACTGCAGCAGTTAACTGCTTGTCCATCAGTGTGTATAATGAGGCAGAATGCCCACTGATGCACTGCCTTCTAAAGATGGGGCAAATTGATTCCCTTTAAAGCTGGGTCTCCTTTTGGTATTCACACATTTGCTTGACAATAACAGAAACCCGCACATCCACCATCACGTATCTGAGCTCAGATCTCATTTTCCTATTAAGCACAGCTGGCTGATCGCGACGCACGGCATCCAAATGCTCTGCAGATTGTTCTTCGTAGGAGACGCAAACACTTCTATTTTCTTTCAGTGTTTGAGCGCGTCATACATACCATAAAGCAGTAAAAAAGGCCACTCGCTATAAAGGTATATTTTTATTTTTTTGAGTTATTCAGACTTTATTATTGATGCCTTCTTTATGAGCTCCGGCTATAAATATTTACCGCTCTTAAAATGTTTATTGTAACCTGGTCGCACATAAATCAAACTTGACTTGTGAGGCCTGCAGGAGTTTCATGATTTTGTAACTTTACTAAAGCACTGCTTTCCTGAAATCGGAAGAGAAAGGATAAATCTTCTGGACAACAGCAGCTAAACACCTCAAGTCTTTCCAAGCTTTGTGTAACACCAGCTTTCCATTTAAAAACCTACAGGAAGAGCGGAAATGTTACTGGAGATAAAGGCGAGCATATAAAAAGTCAAGTCTATCAGTGCAGTTATTCTGGAGGCTCTAGCAGATAAATGACTTTCTCACAACTCGTACTGTGCACAATAAGACGCAAAAGCGAATCCATTCACATTGACCTGAACGGAAAGGTTAGTATGATCCAGATCTTAATTGCAGAGTGAATTTTTATAATAAAGTATTATCTTCTATTCTACAAGGCAGAGAAAAGAATAAGCAAGCAATTTACAGGTTCATTTTCACAAAGTTTAAAACGGTGGCCCTCAAAACATTGCTCTGTTGTAGTTGAAGCGTTCCGGTCAGTTTGACACCGTGACTTTGACTTAAGAATAGTGTGAGTTTGGGGCAAGAATACTAGAGAACAATATTGAGTTACTATAAATGTGATGTCTTGTGATTTCAGTTCAACACGAACTGCCTTGTTAAAGGCCAATGCATTCTCAATCTCAATTACCGCCTTTATGTATTAGGAGGAATCAAATCAATGCTCATATTTGTATCAAGTTTAAAAGATACATCTGGGGTTGAAAACAGCAATTATATCCAAACTAAAATATAATGCACACTCAAGATTTTGAATTGTGTGTTTCATAAACCTGTGAATGACAATCTAATTCAGAATGCAGTTAAATGCAAGTGCCGTCGACACAATAGACATTATAGTTTATAGAAGATGCCGAACACAGATGGCAGTGCTTTGTTTATACACACACACACACCACACCCGCACACACACAAAAGACTATAAATACATTCAAAGAGAAAAGTGTCAGATTCAGGAGGCTGAAATAAATGTAATTTTTTTAGAAACGGCAAGTGGCTCACTTAACTTATTTGCAGGAAGCATACTAAGATGAATTATAAAATAAAAGTAAAAATACCATGTTTGATCAAGTAATGGTTTACCAGAATACGAGGAGACCTTATGGCCATGGTAGGCTTTTATAACCATAACAAGCTGTCGATGGCAATAAAACACATTCAGACTCTCGCTGGACTCTACACTGGACGCGACCGACACGACAAATAGAAATAGATTAGAACCCATTTTTATGCATATAGTGCCATCTTAAAACATGTATCTTATTATGGTGCATATAAGGCAGGGGTCTCCAACCTTTTTGTAAGCGAGGGCTACCTGAAGAGATAAATCATCTAGAGGGCTACTTGTTGATAAAATATTTTCAAACTTTAGACATGTGATAAAAAAAAATTCAGTACACAGGACCAAATTGAGTTTTCTTACACATATGTGCACTTGAATATATGAAAGCTTAAAACACCTGCTAATAATATAACATTTTCTTGACGATATAGTCACATATTCGTCAACTGTCCTGATCATTATTGTTGAGCCCTGTGTTTGGGGGGCACCTTACAGAGTTCATGCGGGCTACCAGGTGCCCGCGGGCACCACGTTGGAGACCACTGATATAAGGCATATCTAAAGAATGCTGGTTTTCAACCCATGGTTCAAAAAGGGACAAACCTAGCATTTGTTTATAAATGAATCTGGGTTGGGTCAAATATGGACATTTTCTGTTTTAATTTTAATCAAATTAGGTTCGTACTGTTTGACCCAACCATGGGTTAAAAAACACATGATGTTTTTGAGCGCACTGAATGTAATTTCTTTATTTATTTACGAAAATATATAGTTTTGACACAGATATTTATGGTGTGTGTTTGGAATGTGTGAATCACATTATATTGTTGTCCATAAACAAGACACTGAATGACCATGGCATTCTTTAAAAGAGATCTTTTAACTTTTTGCATGTAGCAATCAGGCGATAAAGGATTTTTAAGGGTGACATGGTCGTTTTGTTGGACCACTTTTACTTCACATTTCAACTAGAATGCACCCTACTACCGCACACTGTTATTGCATTGTTGTATTACCATCTGTGAAAAAAAATACAAATCTCCCCCACCTATGATGACTTTAAGGAGCACAAAAATAGCCCACAACGCTCCAGGATTATTGGTGCTGTACCACTAAGTACAGGAAACAGTTTCTCCTCACATCTTGATCCTGAAAATGGTCAATTTGCTGATACTCCCACAAATCAAAGCAACTTTATTCAGTCTTAAGGTTACCTGCAAACAAAGCAAGTTTGTTAACCATAAAGCCACGGTATGCAACATTTAGCTATTGATTGGGGAAATAAATGTGTCTTGTACAGTATTCTGTGCTTTAGTGCCTTGGGAAATTACAAACACTGGTATTGGAAGTGCTATAAGAGGAAAAAATGAAGAGACCATTCGAAATGTTCATTTAATCAGCATTTCTAGATGTATCGTGGCCCTTACAGTCCAGTGTTTGTTGAATTTCAACAAAATCAAACCTCAGGAGTAAGAAAGTCACCCACTAGCAATGTGAAAGATTGACAGCATGACAAGACACATGACAACTGTGATTAAAATTGAGGTCATCACATAAAAGTATTACTTTTGAACTTTTCAAAATATATGTAGAAATATGATTGTTGTATTGCTTAAAAGTGAACATGACTGCTTTCTTTGCCGTAGTTGATGCCTGAAAACATGCAAAGCATCTTTTCTGTCATTTTCTGCAAATAAATGCAAATAGAAACAATATTTTTTTATTTGAAATTTTACAGAAATGTTGTTAGTAGTTCACAGAATTAAAGAAAAATGATCATTTTGCCTAAACACATACCTATAGTAAATTCAGAAATGAATGGTTTCTTATTTTTTCCCCACGGCTGTATTTTAAAACAACAGATCAGGTCCTCGAATCTGATTGGACGAGAAGTGTTTCTTGATTACTTTTATATGACCAGGACAGCACTGGGACACTTTACTGTCGACTCCTTTGTATCCTTTATATCACACTCCCAGGTCAAACAAAACGACTTGAGAAGTACAGACTCAGAGGTCTTTCCATTTATGAGGCTTGGTGTTTTTGTACTAGCGACAATCATTATCACTCGATCACAAACCAATCCACGTCTGCTTTGAAAAGGATCTCCATAACTACACCAGACCCATCCTGTGCGTATCATATTAAATAAAATACAATCATACAGTAATATCATCGCAGGTACGGCACTGTTGAGATTGCCCCTATCATTATATTGTTCGTTCATTAAGGCCCCTGTGTTGTCTTCTGAACTCAGTCTAAATCCCTTCCATACTTATTCATAAGCGCGGTCACCTTTCGATTCAGATCAAGCAATTTCAAGTGACACCTCGACTGAGAAGAAAAGGATTATGCATGAGAAGAAAATACACTCATATGAGTGGAACTGTTGTGTGTGTCATCATCCACTTCATCCTGTTTGTGTTTGTGTGTACATGTGGTATTATTGAAGATAAGCCCTCTTCCAGCTGGGATGAGATTGTTTACCCCGTGTAGAGGCTGATTGCTTTTGGAGTTAGCCAGTGGATATGTTTAACAGGCCTGAGCTGTTTGTGGAACATCTTTCCACAGAACCTAAAGTGATAATTATAACAAAGTCTGAAGCGAAGGTTGAAGGGAAGCATTTGTTAGTTTTCAAAACTGTTGAGAACTCTAAATATACACAGAAGCCTTCAGAACGCATCATTGGAACTAGCATGACACGGGTAAAGACAAATTCAAACTGATCTAACCTACACCCACTTATGTCAACAAACACACCATTCTGTTGGCTTTACCATGTTGAGAACAGAACTGTGCGCCAACAAACGCAAGCAAACTTGCAAGCTGTCAAAGACACCAAGTATACAAAAGAAGCATGTTAAACACAATTCAATAAGACAATGAAAAAACATGTCATTAAATGCAAATATAGTACAAATATGCCCTCCTGACATCACCTTCCACCATCACTCTACATATTCACATAAGCCTCACGAAGTTGTTCAACATCAGCTATCTATCATCCCTCTCAGTGGCCCTTAGCTTGCACGCTCACGCGGGGTTTACAAATTGACTTGACCCCTTGTCAGGTTGTGTCTCATATGGTTAATAATGTTCTCACCCACTGTGATTACAATTGGACGGGCTCGCAGTCATTAAGCTAATGGAGGCGCATTCTAATTGATGACATCCTCATTTGCATTGTGTGTTAATTACCTAAATCACTTAGCCGCAACTGCAGATTCTAATTACTGCCCGCAGTTTCTGTTTTCACCTGAAAATAAAGATGTCTTTCTGCCTACTACGCTAAACAAAAAGAAAAGCTAAATTGAGTAAAGTAACCGCGACTTGATAACACGCACCAGGCACGCGAGCATGAATTAATCAAAACAATTTCGAGAGCCAGAGAATATATGCGTCCACACATGGAGATCTGAGAACGGCAAAGAATGATAATTGGGTTAATGTGATTGGTTGGTACTAAATTAACCGGAGAAACAAAAGAAACAGAAGTAAACAGGCTTTTTTGAATGTGTATCTGCACATAGGCAATAGGTTGCTATTTAACAATGCTATTATGCTGTGAATACAAAACAAGTGCTATTGCAAAACACTTCACAGTTATACTGTAACTACGGTAAGCTATGCAGTAGGGCTCGGCGGAATGATGGTACAGAAGACGGTATAGCCAGAAAAAAATTCAACCTCTTCAGATAACTCTATTCGGTGAATCCTGCAGTATATAAACAAGTGGGCGTGGCTAACTTACACGCAGCATTCCAGTACATTAAGCCCCCTTTCCACTTTATATCACAAAGGACAGAAGACAGACGTCTTTCATTTCTTACGGAGAGTCCCATGAAGACAGCTTGGGGTAGAATGAAAACAACTAGTTGGATTTACTTAATATTTTGTGGTTAATTTGCTCACAATGTTTTAAGTAAATCTATTTTTTTCATCTTAAGGTTGACATTTGCATGGAATTGCCCAGATACGTAATACATTTGAATTATATTTTGTTTTCATATGTTCCCAACAAAAGTATAACTGGTATTTTGTCAAAGATCAGTAGATCACATCTGTGTTGTAGACATGGTTTGGATTCCTATATCATTACAATCAACTAACAATCTGATAACACAGCGAACTATAATTTGCAATCAGAGTTATTGTGTACGTAGAACACACATGTCTTACCTGAGAGTAAACATTTCCACAGGTGAAAACGGCAAAGCAGCAATATACGCCGACACAGTATCCCTTTGTCGAATGGGTGCGGATGGCACCAGCACTGCAAAATTTCCATCCAATCGGAGTTCCGCTAATTCCGGAGCGGACTGACTTTGAAACAATCGTACACTCCCAATACGCCTCATGGGCGTAGAAATCGGCGACCCAAACGATCCATCCTGATCCGACTGATCGGCATCCCTGTCTCCTAACTCCTCATTAACACAACCTTCATTTTCTGCAGCACGAAGGCTGTAGTAGAGCTCAATGGCGGTTCCCTCTGAAGTATCTGGACTCCTCTGCCGTCCAGGTACGACACTAGGAGGAGCAAACCACCCAGAAAGAGGCTCGAGCTCCGCGACGCAGACCCCAAGCTCCCCTCTCAACCTGCAACTCCCCCGGACCTCTTGGGTTTCGTGGAAGGCGAACATTCGCACGCAAGGCAGCTTATCCACTGCGCTGTAGTCATCCCAGTCTCTCCCGGCTATGTAGAACAAGACCTGAACCTTGGGCTTGTTCAGGTAAATCCTTTCATTGAGAACAAAAGTCTGGACTTTCCAGTTGAAGGTGAAGAGAGATGAAGACGCCACAAATGATCCAGGCATCTGTAGGAGGTCCAGAGGAACGGCCTCTTCGACGGAGAGGCTTCCATACGTGGCGTTAATAATGGGCAGTTTCCTGGCCTGGTGGATGAAGAAGAGTTCAGTTCTGGAGAGAAAGCTAGAGTTACGCATGAAGTCCTGTGTGGCCTCCTTGAGAAAGAAGGACGACTCGGTGTTGAGGAGCTGGTAGTTGACAGGCAGGTAGGTTGGAGAGGCGTAGCGCTGTAGATTCTCCAGGATACGACAGTCTGTAACTGAAATAGGAATAAAGTGTCAGAATCAGATGAAACAGATTGATTCGGGTCTGTAATATTTGTGTAAAGATAGAAATATCCTGGTAAACTCAAGGCAAGATTCTTAATGTTTTTGTGATGTTTCCTAATGTATGCCTGACACTCTTGAGAAAAGTTGATTATTCACTGTTTTGCATGAATCAAAATATCACTCTTTACCCTAACCCCAATGTTCCAGCAGGTTCTGGAGGCCATATGTAATAAAGAGCTATTTCCTTGAAATCCCAACCCTTCATCTGAAGGAGCACATGAGCCCCTGAACTTCAAATGTTGTTGTTATCACAAATAAATCGAGCAGATCAGATCATTCAACCATTCCAGATTTTTATTATTTTTACATCTATTGGTATTGCAGCACTTAACTGCTATAAAGCTGGTAAAACTGTTTTGGCTTTTCTCGTTTTTGCAAAGAAGCATTACAGTATACTTTATATTCATCCCCTCATTTCAGCATTTATGTTGCACAGTCACAGGAAAATAGAAAAAAATGGATGTCCAACTTTGGAGAACTAGCGGATTTGCTTTTATTATTAAAAATGTTGTGTTCATGTGTTCAAAGTTCATAGTTGTACTTGAGGTATAAATATCAAGCACAACTTTGAGATGAATTTAAGGAACCTTGACAAAAAACAACAACAGCACATGTGCAAAGTTTATAAAGACAAGGTCCAGGGGGAATATTTATAATATACTGCTGTCCTTCTGAAACCTCATCTCTCCATATTTCATGATTTTTATGCCATAAAGCATTATTTTTAGTCACGCTTTATGTTTGTCACTGGTTTTTGCGAATATGTACAGAAACCAATAACAAGAATTAAAAAGTGCTTGTGTACTTTGTCAATACAGTATTTAATCATTTTAAAAGTACAGTGTACAGTGAAAAACAGCGAATTTGGACATCCGAGGTTTCATAAGGACACCAACGAAATATGCAATTTCTATGCGAATCATTTTTATATTTAAATAAACCTATGTTACCTGACATGCTATTTGCTTTTTTGACCATATAATTTTCCAATGAATACCTAAAAAGTTCAGTGTTTTGTTCATTTTGTACCATACAGCTCATATTTTGATTGTTTAATTTAAAATAATGGTTTTCAAACTTTTTTGTCAGCCGAACCTCTTTGACCAAAATTATTTACTTGTACTTCCAAGTACCCCGGAGATTTTAAGAAATTATTTTAATAATTAAATGGCACATTTGCAAGATTTTTATTATTAAAGTTTACATAGCTAGTGTTATTATTAATCATTTCACCAAATTATAACAAAATTAATTACAAATACCATAAACTTTACATTGTCTAATTATTTAATTACAAGCAATTTAACTTTTTTAATGAAAATAATTTGTATATAAACTGGTAGACATACAGTATACCAACCCACAGACTCCCTACAATTCCCATTTGGGAAACCTTGGTTTAACCTGAGGAAGAATTAAAGGGATAGTTCACCCAAAAAGGAAAATTTTGTCATGAATTACTCACCCTCAAGTTGTTCCAAATCTTTATAAATTTCTTTGTTTGGTTGTACAAATAAAGATATTTGGGAAAATGTTAGCAACTGACGTTTCTGGGGCACCACGGACCACTATAGTAGAAAAAATTATTGTATATTTTTTGTTCTATTTAATACAAAATCAGATATTTTACGGTTCTGGGGCACTTTTGAATACCATTTTTTGACTACCCCAGAAATCTCAGTTGCTAACAATCTCAGTCTTCTAAATATCTTTCTTTGTTCAAGAAATGTATCCAGGTTCATAACTACTTGAGGTTAAGTCATTTATGAAATCATTTTCATTTTAGGTGAAGTATCCCTTTAAAAGAAAATACAGTACAAATATACCCCAGACATCACTTCTGGCCACTACTGTACATGTGTAATGGAACCTAGTGTGTCCGATCTGTGCGGTAAACCTTACTCCCTGACCCCAAGAGAGGCTTTAGCAACACACTCTTGGGGCTGTGGCCTTAAGCCTTCTTAAGGCTTCCGATAGGACCGGTTACACATGTAAAATCTCTCTCAAACAAAATCACATAATACGAGAAGACGCGAATATGGGAATTTCAATGACCTCCTGACTCTTGAGCTGATGTCTGATTATTCTTTCATAGGACTGATCTAAATTTTCACTTTTTCAGACATCTACTGAATCATAATAGAAGTGCCGATGTTATTGCAGAGCAGAGGCACTGGTGGTATTCCGTGTGATATCTCTCGTGCTGTTTGTGTTAGACAGCACTGACTGTGACATGTTATTACAACCACAATAGTAAAGCCTTCAGCAGAAACATCGATTTAACCTCACATATAGACAGTAATATGGAGACGGATGAGACATACTGATATAAGGAAGAGGATACTTAAAATAACACTTGATGTTTGTGTCTGTATGGCCCATTATATATGTCATAAAATATCATGTTTTATAATGTTGCACTACACAACTAAGAGTAGTTCGTACTACATACTCATTTATTTGGATGTCTGTGCTGTTTTACAGGTGCACATGATGTTCAAGAAGGATTATGGAAATCAGGATGTCGAGAATTTAGTAGACTATTGTGATTTGTTGTGTTTTAAAGAGACAGTAGAAAATGGCTTCACCTCTGTGATCCAGACACCTGAATCAGCTCTTTAGAATGTCAAAAGTGGACTCGAGTACAATGCAGGTATCTGAAATATATGGCCGGTAATAATGCTCTTATCCAACCAATGACTACTGCTGCCATGATCGCTAGAATTGTAAATAAACATCAATTTAAAATGAAATTACCTTTAACACCTCTTCAACACTTCACCTTGTTGAAACATTGTGTTTTGGGGGGATTCTTGCGGAATCGTAGATTTTTTTAAGATACTTGCACTAACAAAATGCTTTTTTAGGAAATCAAAACAAGGTTTGATATGTTTAAAAGCATTGATTTTAAAACTTAACATGTATTTAAAAAAAGACTTTAAAAACCTTATTACCATAACAGCCTAAACATGTCAATACCATTGCATGTTTTGCTAAAACAAATTTAAGCCAAGAAAGCCTAAGCAAGTTTTTATTCTTCATACATATTTATACGTTAATGACGCATATTTTTATTGGAAATATTTGTTGATGTTGAAAACTACCTGTTACGGTAATGATACTCGATACTGTCATGTAAAACGTATGGAGAATGTTAAACTACATAAATACAAAGACAATATCTTTACCTAGTAGGCGTGAGAATGACTCTTTCACTGAATTTCCAGTTTGTTTTCCTTTGCACTTTAATATTCTTTTACTACTTTTTTAAAGTAAGAACAATTGTTTTGCAGCTCAATTATCATCGTGTTAGCAGCGCAAATGTCACATGTTTGATTCCCATGTAACACAGACTAACCCAACGTACCTTGAATGCACCGTCACTTTGGATAAAAACATCTGCGAAGTTCATTAACTGTAATGTAATACAATCTTTCTCCTGAAGTCTGTTAGCACAAAGTTTAATTCACTTTGCAAATGTCATTTTGGATATTTGTATCCAACCTGTGTTTTAACATCATCTTCAAATCAATGGTTAAGTGCTTTTTGACCTTTAAACTGAAGAAATATATGTGCTCTGATTAGTCTCCTCACTTTCGGCTCTCTGTTTTCACCAAGCAGAAAGCCATGAATGACCTCCTTGTAAATCAGAGCGAATAAATTACTGCTCATCCAGGAGGATTCGCTGTGCATACACTAACACAGCTGAAAGAAGCATGGAAGGGGAAACGAGGTCGCACCTTGTCATTGCAAAACAAAACTGTGAAAACGACAAGCCGGCACAACATCACATTACTGACTGAATGCTCACGTTTTCAAGCAGTTGAGATTAATTTGTTGACACTTAAAGCTACAATTCGTAAAAAATGCCGTAGCTTGATGACGCTGTGAAGGAGTGTGGAATGATGCGATCTGTTGCCTTCAACTCCACCGCTGTCGGCCATCAATCAATTGGGAACGAGAAATCATTTTAGCGGATGAGGTAAAGTAATAAAGTTTTATGAATTTTGCGTATAATTGTGACTGTTCGAAACAAGCTAGTGGCTTGCTGGACGCTAGACACTACTACAGCATTTGTCCAAGACACTGTTGTCATGCGATTTCTACGTCAGTAAAGGCGGTAACAAAGGGTAACGCGGATATGACGCCATTGACAGGCGACTGCACAGCCCTGTGTCACTGTTTAGAATGGCGATTTTCTCACGATTAACAAGCAGTTTAGAAGTACTCAGCTTAACAAAATATATAACACCGGCCTAGTGGTTTTTGAACATTTTACTGCAAAATTGCTGCGAACTGTACCTTTAATGCTGAATGTCTTCATGTCTAACTTATTATTTTACCTGATAAAAAGTATTTTCTATTGTGCCTTTTAAAAGGAGTTTAGAGCTTAAAGTTGAACTAGAAACACATATACCCTAAATTAGCAGTAAGGGTGCTCTGATTGATCGGTCGCCAAAAATGATCGTCCTAATAAACACTTTAAATAGCTTGATCAGAGATCAAATGATACAAAAACAGTGTAGACCGTAGGTGTGTTTAAGTGCCGAGCGGCGTATGAGGTCCGGACAGTTAAGCTCAGTCACTCACTCAGCTGTCGGTTGCCTGTCAACTCCTTTACACACTGCAGATAACTTCGGTTTACCAGAGTGATAACTGCATTCTACTATCGAATTAACCCCCCGAAGAATGCAGATGCTGACAACAGTATTTACCAAAACCAAAGCCGTTAAATATGAGAGTTACGACACTCAATCACGCCGCCGTCTGGTGACGTGGTTCATGGAACCCTCAATAGTTCCAAACAAATCCGTGCTGTCAACCTATGTAAATGGATTTTAGCAAGACAGATAACAGCAACTAAATTTGCATTATTTTTGCTAAATATATTAGCACAGGGGTCTTCAACGTCTTTCGGGGCAAGGACCCCTTAGATGAGCGATGCATGGAGCAGGGACCCCCTTATACTAAATGAGTTATCGGAGCTATTTAAATAGAAACAACCCTTATTGTCACGGCAATATTATGTTAAGACATTACATTAGTAATGTTATTGTTGCACATACATACTTGTCTGTGTATTAGTTTTATTATTAATAAAGATTGTTTGATTATTTCAAGCGATTAGCGACATCATTCGTTTAAATTTTACTGTGAGATGGACAATTAACTTGTCCTGAACCTTGGTTTTTATCAAGGCTTCAATAAGAAGACTGACACTGGTTAATGGCACAAAGACTATTCTAGTGGAGGTAGAGGTTGTCTCTGGATGCGAAAGAGATCAGTGCAGATTTGATGCATTCTGTTGTAAAAGCAGGCCGTTTTATTAAGTGTCATTCTTTTTTTCTTCCGCTTCTCTGTGCGTTGCAGAACACACCGCTATTTTATAATTCAGAGCTTGTCTGAATGAAATTGTCTTCTCGTGGATCAGCATTGTCACGGCTGTTACACGAAAATTATACTTTTTTTTCTTCCGAGCATCATATCAGACGGAGGAGAGCAACATGCAATGACCATCAGTACACGGTGCGCGTTTCATTTATTTTAAACACGTACGATAGTTTTGTAAGAGTTTAAAATGCAGAAGCGGTGTGGTGTCATTTGCCTGTCAAATTATCACGTAGCTTTAACAAATTTTAACAAAAATTCAGATATATTTGAGAATAAATTTTATTTGCTCGCAACTCCTTTCATGCGTAGTCTGAATTTATCGGAAGGGAGACGATGAAGCAGATGTAACGTTAAGTTTCCTGAATGGATGTTTATGTCCGCAAGCAGGTTAAAATTGCAACAAGCCGGAGTTATAATGAGTCCGTAAAGTGTTGAAATATAAAATAGGTTAAAAATAAATGAACAACACTACAACTCCAAAAAAACACGCATCTGTCAGAGCCTAGATACTTTAGTATACGGACACCTGCAGAAGCAGAAAAGCCCCGGAACCCTGCGGTCACAGAAATACATGAGGAACTTTTCTCCAGCAAAAACCATTACAGACTTAAATTTATGATTTATAAGCTCGGGTGACTTTTTTTTTCAGCGAATCTCTGAAAAACTACAGATACCAAACGGGTTATATTCTTACAGCTGCGAGACGCCAGAACGTTGCTATGGTTACTAGTGTGTCAATCATCACAAATACGGACACATGGAACTATCAAGGGTATTCACTCCAGCATTTAAATGGGGTTGTTATTCCCGAAAGTTTGCAGTTTGTATGTGTTGTTTATGTTATGTATGTTGTTTGCAGGTTGACAATTTATGAATCCTTTTCATCTTTTAATTAATTAGGTAATATAAACTGTTCTTTAAAATAGTTGTATAAATAATTCTACATGATAAATAGAAGGCTGTCATCTGTAATCGATGATCATGGCCGATACTGGTTCTAAAGATCGGTAAAGTTCAGGCACTAAAATGAATAACTGAAAATAAATAAAAATTAAACTAAAACACATATTTAGCAACATAAAACACAATAGCTTAAAATTCAACTAAAGTTAACATTAAATAATAATATACAATATAATAATAATATATGACGTAATAAATAAATTATGTATAAATAATATAAAAATACTAAAACCTTATTGAAATATAAAATTAATATTATTGTTAATAGTATTTCAATATTAACAAAACATTAATAAAAGTACAAAAACTGAAAACAAAACTAAAAAAATACTTTTTTTCCTATAAAAATGAAAGCCTACAACAGTCACAACTCAAGTCCCTTCCTTGACTATGACAGATTTGTGAGTCCAGCACAAAACCACTATATTTTTGTTTTTACACGGAAGCCAAGTGATTTATTGCAATGATTGAGAGAAAATATGACAAAAGAAACTATTTTTCTACCTCCATCTTTGTCATTTACAAAATGTATTTTCCTGTCCTGGCAGAAGAAGCACAGTGAATTTCAGATATCCTCCATATATATGTCAGAAAGTAATGCACATCTGATGTAATGCATACATTTACACACACATACGGTTTGCAATGCATGCTTGGTCAGTAATTAACAGCCAGCGCCAGATGCCGCAGCCAAGTCCAGATGTTGACGGCTGTTTTTTTGCCACTCATAGATCATTTACACACAACAGACGACATAAACTAAACCGTACGGTTCAACCACTACAGGGTGGATCTGCATACGGACACCTGCAGAAGCAGAAAAGCCCCGGGACCCTGCGGTCCAGCAAAAACCATTACAGACTTTAATTTATGATTTTTAAGCTCGGGTGACTTTTTTTAATTTCTAGAGCGCCCCGTTCAAAGAAGCTGTAAACGTTTGGTTCAGAAAGAGAGAAATAGTTGAGCCCTTGCTTAAATGAAATTAGGAACATGACCAGCAAGCCGGAAAAGGGAAGTCATTAATCAGAGCGGCTCTTTAAAGTGCTGTGTGGCTGTTATTTCTGTGCGTGAGCAATACAAAGTGATACACTCATTTCCAAGAGAAATTGAAATATGGGAGTTGAATGGCACTAAACGGCTATAAATTTATGCCACTTAAAATTTAAGTCAATTTCATTTCATTTAGCGCAACAATAATGAAACATAAAATTTCTCGTTGTACTTTTCATGATAGGCTCAAATAAATGAAAGCTCAAAGGAACACAGCCCGTGGTTTTGACTTTCACATCAAGTCTAACAATCACAAAAGAGCACTAATACAGAAGAATGAAATGCACAAAACAACTTTAAATGTCTCAGAGTTCATTTTTAAAACACATAATATTGAAACAGCTCAGTTTGACAAGCACTGAAAAACCATCATAATTCATTGATTCCTGAGACAAAGAATGTCCCAACTATCAAGTATTATTGTGAATCTCTGTTCTTCTCTAACTAGTCGATCGTGACATCAAGAAGTTTGCTATCCCCCGATACCAAGTATTGATAAAACTGATAACATACTGATCATCTTGACCGGCTCTACGTGCATATTTAAAGTATCACTCCACTGTCGCTTTTCTCATACCAACATAAAATTGTTACAAATAAGCAAATAAAATATTCCAAATCAATGTTTCGTGTTCAAGTAATTACTCATGTGGCAAGCAGCCCTGTAATAAGGTTCACATCGGTGTCCTGATCCCTATGTCATGGTTTATTTTGTAATAACAACCGTCTGGATGTGCAATTATTCCTGATTGAACAACAACAATTGTACAACAAAATGATTCATAAATTATCACAACATCACAGGTTTTTAAGCCAAACAAAATCAAGGAAAATATTATTACGTCCTGAAATATTCCAGTTTGTGACTAGATAATTTGCAGGTTTTCGTATAAATATGTGAAAAGCAAAATATGTTTATTTGTCAGCACCGCAAGCTATTGAGATTTCTGTGTGATAGATGGATAGATAGGAGAGAAAATCTATTATTTATCATTTTTTCTAGTATTATTCATTACTACCACACTATCAACACTGGCCGCCACGAATAGATTGTTCATGATTCCCATTTTTATTTTACCATTTAAAGCAGCTTGTATTTAAAACTCTCGACAGCGCCTCTCACATGACAGTGAATGAATTAAACTGAGGCGGTGATTTCAATATGTGTTCCTCCATGTCCATGCCTTTCCACGTAAACGTCAACAGTCACAGATGTTATTGACAGAATAGACGGCTGATCGAGTTATCATGACTTAACAAAAGGTTAGCAGAGTTTACCACACACCCTTTCTCTATGTGCTTGGTGTGAGTCTGTGTGCGAGCTCTCGCCCTCCCTACAGTGCGGTTTGCGCGCGCACGTGTGTGTGTTCTGTAGTTGTGACTCTATATAACAGCAACAGTGTTTTCTCTCATATTTCTGAATTTGCACCGAATTGTCGGCGCTTTACGGGATCTACAATAAAACTATCACTTGCATTTAAAATAAAAAAAGCTCTCATAACACAACAACACATTGATGAGAAGAGCAACAGCCGTAAAAGCATGAGACAAACAAGTAATATAGCCAAAAATGTATGGTGATTTTGTCAAACGATGTCGCGTTTATAAATCAGGATTTTAGCAGCAAGTAACAGCTGGTTGGATTAAACACGAGATGTTATTGGGTCGTGTTTAATCACTATTTCATACTCGTTTTATGTCTGACAACAGAACAGATTTGTGAAAATTGAGTTGTGTTAAAATACAGTATGATCAGAGAGTAGAAGCGAAACAGATTTCGAGTGCCAAAACTAGACCAAATGTAACACGACATGATGAGGTCACAAATATGCTAATAAGTGTGTGATGTCATCAGCGCCACAGTCCCTCAAAATCCCGACACTAAAGTGTTGAGTAGTTTTAATTTAATTTAAATGAATATACAATCAAATATTCACACAAATTAATATGTATATATATAAATTAAATTGTTATATTATAACCAAACACTTAACTTCGGGCCAGACTTGTGTCCGATGAAACTATAATCTAAAGAACCTTTTTTCCACTACAAATTATATTTTGTGAAACAATAAAAAAGTTTCTTTATGAAACCATTCGTCCAAATATGGCCTACTTATTATGTATTATTATGTAAGTAACATGCACTTTTATAAAAGAGAGATGGTATTAGAGAGGCAAAATAAATATTTGACATTAATCTTGTGTTAGACAGGGAAAACCACACAGTACAGATACACGCTAGAAGCAGGAGATTGCACAAGTGAATAAAACACCTCCTCAATACATAAACCTTGATTGTGTCTGTTTTAAAGCCCCTCCAGTCCCAGCATTCGAGAACCAGCGAGTGTTAACCTGTCAATCACCAGCACAGCAGCTTACTGTCTGTCCTGTTCATTCCTGAACGCTTTTCTCTCAGACCACACTGCTGTCACGCTGATGGATCAACATAAGCGCCCGGTCAGCCCTTGCAGGGGAGCTCCAGACAAGGGGAAGGCCTTTCTCTGACTGGCCAAGCGGGACATGGTATTAGGCAAGCCTGACAGGAGGGCAGCAGCCCGGGGTTGGAGAGGGCTTTTCAGAGTCACTGCCCCTAGCCTAGCTGTGGGCAAGAGCTGCCCTAATAGTATGTAAGGCTACAGAGGCAGTGTCAACCTGTCCACTGGCTGTCAAAAAGTGTGCCGAGGGGGAGAGCTGGGAAAGCGAGTCAGGGAGGTGTGAGAAGAAAGAAGGGCAAGGTGAGGGAAGAGAGACCGGGCCGGTAAACAGATAAAAGGAAGATGGGAAGAAGATAAGAAAGTGGCAGAAAGAAATGGTGAAGGAGAGAGAGCGAGAGGGATCTGTGTGGTTGTCAGGTGTTTATTGGAGTGGAGCAGGACCGTTTTCTCCAGGGATTGTTCTGTTGAATCGGAGCTGCTTAGTTTTGGTGGACTTTGTAATCCCACAATGCCTTGTTCACTTTCAAAGCTTGTGCCAGTTACAAACTTTTCAGCCAAAATAGTGCTGTTCTCGTGCCAGAGCTGCTGCTATCTGAAAACTGCTCTCAGGCCAGGTCTTGCCATGTTTACGAGCCTTTGGAGTTTTGTTCATAGATAGCTTTACAAAACAAAAGTTTATGTAAGTTTATAGTAGTGTACTTTTAAACTAAACTAAAATAATTTACTTTAACTGACAGAAAAAGTGTGAGTATGCTTGCCTTTAATTGTTCTCAATTACAATTTTAAGTATGCATCCATCGAAAAATGAAAGGAACAGTTCAACCAAAAAATGAAAGTTTTGTCATGAATGACTCACTCTTAGTTGTTCCAAATCTGTATACATTTCTGTATACACAGAGAAAGATGAAGAACGCTTATAATCAAACAGTTCTTGGACCCCCTTGACTACCATACTAGGAAAAATGACAATGGTAGTCAAAAGTGCCCCAGAACTGTTTGCTGTCCTACATTCTTCAGAATATATATTTTTTGTGTTCAACAGAACAAAACAACAAAGTAATTTCCCTACTATGGTGGTCAATGGGGTCAAAGAACTGTTTGGTTTGTTATGGTGATTTGCGAAATTGGACTACCCGCCTTTAAGTACATTTTTGGAGTAGTTAGGATGTTTGTGACGTCATCGCGACTAGAGCCCGACCGATAAAGGATTTTTAAGGCCGATATATATTTTTAAAATCCAGAAATGCGTAACAAAACATAAACAAATTTCCTTAACATTAGTTATTTGTAGTTATTTATGAGTCATTACTAAAATAATAGGATAATGGAGTTTACATTTGGCAGACGCTTTTATCCAAAGCGACTTACATTGCATTATCCTATACATTTATACGTGCTATCCCTGGGATCAAACCCACAACCTTGCGTTGCTAACGCAATGCTCCTACCACTGAGCTACAGAAAAGCTGTAAAAAATTAACTTAAAAAATAAAAAATTTATTGTCACAACAGAACGGAAGTTTAAAAATATATTAAAGTTATGATAAATAAAATGTATAAAAATACAAAATTAAGATATGAAACTCAAAGTCCTTAAAAAAACACAATAACAAAAAAAGTTACGAGTATTAAAATTTGCATTTTCACAGAGCAAAAGTGTCTGAAGCAGTATTTTACATGAAGTAGGTTTATTTACTGTTTAGTTTGGTAAGTTTAGTATCTTTTTTGACAAAGTCATTTCGACTAATGAGTGTTATAGAGCAGCGTAACGTGTGTGTGGTAAAGCGAGAGAGAGAGAGAGAGAGAGAGAGAGAGAGAGAAAGGAGGACCCTGAGAAATAGTTGAAGAAGGCCAAAGAAGAGGAAAGGAAAGGCCTAGAGAAACAACAAGGTGACATCAAAAGAGAGCTTGAGAAAGCAACATGAAAAAAAGATCCTTCGTTCGACAGTAGCATCTTTAGCAAGGAGAAAAGTGGGACCCTTAAAGTACCTATAACAGATCTTGAGCAACACCTATGGAAAACGTATTCCTAACAATTAGGAGGCGTGAGCCAATCTCCCAGCAACAGCGGTAGCAGATGCGAAGGCAGCCCTCAGCCCTCAGCCCCAGACATAGGGACATTGTGGGACAATATGGCAGAGGGGGACTTGGTTTGGGATCAACCTCACCCACGTGGCGAAAAGCTACACCAAAGGAACAGCGTCACCTGGTGGTGGAGGAGGTTCGACGTCAAGAGGAAGAAAGCAGATGCGCCAGAGTGGTCTCTCAAGCAAAGCAAGGCTGCTGGATGAGTGGGAAGGCATTGAAATGGGCAAAATCTCTTGAAGTGAGCTGTGGAGTATGGAAACAAACAGGCTAAGTTTCATCATAAGAGTTACATATGATGTGTTGCCCTCACCAACAAATCTGCATATTTGGTGTGGACAGCATCCAGCCTGCCACCTATGTGAAGCTCCAGCAAACCTTAAACATATTCTTGTGGGTAGTAGGAAGAGCTTGACACAGAGGAGATACACATGGCGCCACAATCAGGTACTAAAGTGCTTGGCTGCAGCAGTAGAGACCAAGAGAGTGCCAGCAAATGCTATCCTCCAAAACGCCCTGGCTAACTCGCTAGAAAGGCAAACCTTTATTCGGGAGGGGCAGAAAAAGCAGAATAAGCCCTCATGCCCAGATTCAGGTCTGCTGAGTATAGCCAGGGATTGGGAAATGCGAGTTAATTTAAACTACAGGCTTACTTTCCCCTTGGAAATCATAGCAACCAATCTCCAGCCGGACATGGTTCTGTGGTCCAGCTCCAGTAGGACAGTCATCTTAGTTGAGTTGACTGTACCTTGGGAAGAGTCCATTATTAAAGCATTTGAAAGAAAGAGTCTCCGGTATGCTAATTTGGCACCTGAGGCTGAAGATCTGGTCTGGAAAGCGCAAAGCGCAAAGCGTGATCCCGGTGGAAGGCTGCAGGGGATTTGTTTCCAATTCCACTACAAGGCTTCTTAAGGAAGTGGGGTTCAGAGGACAGGCCCAACGGACGGTAGTCAAAGAACTTGCCGCTGTTGCTGAGAGAGGCACCCACTGGCTGTGGTTTAAACGGAAGGACACATATGGGCTGCCAAATGACCACTTAATAAAATGGTGTTGTGTGTTGTAATGTTAATGTTACGCCATACGGAACCTGTGCCACTGAGCATGCATTAACGTGCCAGTGGGGCTAGAACAGCCTTAGCCAATGGATTGGCGCGTAAGGTTGCGCTGAGGTGCGATGCCACCGAGCTACCAGCAAAGCAAGTGTTAGCCACTAATCTGGATGAGCTAATTGACACAGGAAGTGGGTTTCAGAGGACAGGTCCAGTGGAGGATAATGAAGAACTGGCCAGTGGTGCGGAAAGAAGAAACCAATGGCTGTGGTTGAGGAGGATGGAAACAGCATGGGCAGGTAAATGACCATGTAACAATGCAACACACTCCCAGGTCTGATCAACCTGCGGTGGGTCTCCCTTGGCTGAGGGTGTCTTGTGATAAAGGGCCAAACACCCAATGAGCCTGAGTTGCACAACTGAAAAAGTGTCCCATTGTTTGGAACCATACAAAAGGCATTATCAGCAGCACCTCACCAAAAGGCATCTTTCACACAGGATAATGGGTGTGATGAAAGTGGGATCGCACACACAGCTCATGAGGTGACTCTCTGATAATAGTAAGAAAAGGTAAGTACAAATATGCTATGTATTTCTATAATAATATATCCCCTTAACACAGAGGACGCATACCCGACAAACCCAGTGAAACCTCGGACCTCCTTACCTCTATTCATATTCTTGACTGCTCCCCCTGTCATGCATAAGGTGTGGGAAATGTCCTATTGGGCAGTTAAACTGTGCTGAAATAGTGGGATTAATACACAAAGTCCTATTAAGCGAATCTGAAAAATATGAAATGAACTTGAGGTATACTTATTTTTTTGTAAGGGGGTATGTATACATATGCATGACCACTGTGACCGTAAAGCAGCCCACAGAAATGTCTAAAGAATGAGGCATCTATGTATATATTTCTACAGTTTCATCATCCCAAGTAATTTGACTTATCTTTATGCAATGGTCAGATGATGTAACAAATAATGCCATAGCAATCAATTTACTCACGTTTTTTGTATGTACAATGCAAATACATTCAGTGTGACACAGCTCCATGAGGCACTTTCTCTGTATACGGCTCTATGGTTATGATGGGAGTCATCTATTTTCGTGCGATCTATTTTTCTTTTTGTCCTCCATATCTGGCTCTGGCTCGGGCATCAGCCTTCTATCAGTAAAAAAAACGTTATGAGTTTTCCCAAGTCTCTCCGCCCACATACTCTTTAATCTCGAAGCCAACCTCTTTCCCTTAAATAAGAGCAATAGGCTTATGGTGTTTTTCCCCACGTCCCAATGTATTTTTCGCGCCATATATTACATCAATTGTAATTAATAAGGGCTATTGACTTTGTGCTGCCTGTCAAAAATAATTCATGGAGCTTTTGCTTTCACAAGCATCATTTAGGGAATGATATATGTGGGCTCGTCTTAAAACAGCCAGAAAGGCAGTTAAACGTATGCTAGGAACTGTGAGCAGAATCGATATATAATACAACATTATGCCTGTTTAGGGTTCCCATAGAAATTAATGATATTGAAAATGAGTATGTTCATCTGCAGAGACCGCCCAGGACTAATGATTTACAAAGCGTCGCACTTTTAGGGGTCTATTTAAAAAAAAAAAACTCCAAGAAAAGCACAAGGTGAAAAGCAGAGATTCTAAACGCATTCCCTTTTTCCCTCAACTCAACAGTTTTTAAGAAACCTAGTGGCAGCCGTAAGCTTATTTGTGTTACCCAGAGGCCGCCGCAATAGCTCTAATCATATTTCAGCCTCCCTTGCAGGACATTTTGTTAAAAGAACTGCCGTAGCATTTTCTGAAACAGCTGTTTGGAAATCGACTTTACAGATTGTACATTAAACACCATCAAGAGTGGACTGCTATCTGTGTGAGGGAAACCGAACAACTGAAGTACTCTGAGAGGTTTCTCATTAGAGCTGCACTGTGGCTCCCATCATCACTTGTGTCCTCGTGAGAGCTTCCACCCACAGAACCTCCATCTTTGGCTCGTTAATGGCCACTCGCCGCGAGGACATGAGCCAATAACGGGACTAATATGAACCCCTGAGCTTCAAATGTCTCTGTCGTCAACGTTCATCACCGATGCCTTTAGTCAAAGCTTTAAGGAGTCATTGACTGTGTGGTAAACACTATGTGATGAGTTCTCATTTCATTGTACGTGCACTTACTTGCAATGACCGAGATGGGATCAGTTTGTCGATTTGAGTCTTAACCATGATTGCGTTCATTGAATATTGTTATGACAAAGTTGGCGTAATGATAGCTTTGTAAAGTCATTTGGGTAATTTGCATGAATCTCTGTGGTTTATGTACACGTGGTCCTACCAACGTTGCAAAAATATTTTACTAATGTCTAACTTAATGTTTGTGAATGCCACTTAATCACTTCTAAACCCTAGATAAATTAAATGCACGCCAACACAAAATATATTTCAGTAATTGTGTAAATGAATAATGTGCTCATTTAGCTAAAAAAGAAAGGAATTACCGTCAGTAAGGTTAACTGCAAAGAACGCTGCTGTTTCCGGTTCAACTAATCAATTTGGTCAATTTACTTTTAACATTTGAGATATTTGTAGATGGGGATGCTGTTGGTGCCACAGGAAATTTCTGGAGAGCTATTGTCTTATAACACAACAAAAGAGAATGAGATCATCGAGTACATCTTTTATATCCAAAAGCAACTATTTGTATTATTTATTTGCAATTGAATATTAAAACATAAAAGTTACATTCATGCTTTTGGCATAAAGCTTGTATCGAAGGAAGATTCAGGCATATGCGCATTCCATAGAAGTCCATACCTATGTAGCTAAAGGGATAGTTCACCCAAAAATGAAAACTCTGCCATCGTTTATTCACCTTCATGTCCTTCCAAACCTGTATGACTTTTCAAAACACTAAGGAGATATTGTGAACAAATTTAAACCCAACAACACTGAACCCCGTTGACCTCCATTGTATGGATATTTTTGGGTAAACTATCACTTCCAGCGGCCCCGATTCACTTGCATTATAGTGAAGATGCAGCCCCTCCTGTTGAAGTCAGTCAAAAAAGGGTTGCATAATATGACAGAATGTTAATTTCAGGGTGAACCTGTTAACCAATCAAAATAAAAGTTATCACTAAATTTCAATTTGTGTTATACACTTTAAAGCTGAAAACCCTGTAATTAGGCAATTGTAGTGTTTTCACAATCGACCAGTGCGGTCACTGCGTGCACCTTCGTGAAACCTGCATTTTCTAACGGAGATTTCAAAGACAAGACAGCCACAGATCTGAGGGCCCATCAGTATTCCAAGCGTCTCTCTTGGACTTCACTAAAAACCTGGACAGGCGTCCTAATGAATCTCTTCCTTCTTCTGCGTGCCCTTTATGGTGCTGTGACATCATAAATCAGCTCCAACACTGAAGCTTCTCATCAGGTGGGGGGGAGTTTTAGTCCCTGTCTAGAAAATGGCTTCCGTTTATCAAGCGCCATCCCTTATGACTACTGATGTCAAATCATCAGGGAGGTGAGAGCAGAATGACTTAGGGATTTTTGAGAAACCGCCTCGCGCTGCCCGTGTATTTACACCGGGCGATTAAAAAGATCATGAGGGTGAAAAACGAATATTGAAAAGTGTCCTTGTGAGGGCTTTGGTGAAGCGTTTAATGCCACAATCGGGCAAAAAAACGAATCAAGTTGAATGAAATAAGAGCGCCTCTGTAAACATTGCGAGTTTGGGTAATTGAAAGCGAGAGTAATGGAAGAGTAATCACAGCTGTCATAATCGTAAAACAGCCCATCACAATAAAGCGTCTACTGGGATTTGCATTCCGCGATTCTCCCATTAAAATTCAACTTGCAGCTTCCCAATGTATTACCATACAAATCTTAAAAATTAATGGGATCGACAAATGTTAAAAGGAACCCCAATGGAACTTCCTTGAATGAACTTCAGATATTTCTAGGAACAGTAATACATTTAAGGGCTCTGAAAGAAGCTTAAATTCGAGATTGAAAAGTGAAAAAATGGTGAAAAGCACTTCCTGTTCTGTCAGGCATCATCCAAATCTACCTCATAATGTACGACCTTGTAGCACAGATGGAAGAGAAAATGCTTTTATCGTTTTGTGCGATAAAAATAAGAATGCTTCTTTTCAACTGTGGCGGTATGATCATAGTATATTGAGATTTAATCTGAGATCTTGGTCTGAATATACAAAGTTTTGCAGTTCTTATAATTGTATATATTTGTTGACAATTATGTTGACGTCAGAACAAGTTAAGTGAAAACAAATTACATTTACAAACATTTTTTTGTGTAAATTTGCGCACGCTTTGCACATAGTTTCTCATTTTTGCGCACAGTAGTGTGTGCACATTTTGCGCAAAAATACACACAAAAAAAATGTATCTCACTAGTTGTTTTTCACAGTGTGGATTCCAAAAATGTATGCAAAACCTGATGATTCATGTTATCTATCTTTGAGATAGATTTTGTGTTTGAATTTTGTTTGATATCTAAACTTTTGTTGTACAAACAAGGCATTTACTTATGAGATCAGTGAGAGAGAAATGTCTTTGATGCCCATGTGAACGAGGTGGCAGCTCTGGGTGATGGAGAGGCAGACATTGGTTGTGGCAGCAGTGTTTTACTGAACTAAACCCCTGGGTTCTTGCTCACAGATACTCTCACAGTTCAAACACCTGCACACTCACTCCGGTGGGCTTTTTACGGTGCGGCGGTCCAACCTCAATACTGAAATAGCAGCATACTACACTAATGTGTGCTTCTGAACAGTACTGCTCCTGCAAGCCTGGATTCAAACCTGACAGCATTCAATCTGCTACACCTTGCTTACACTTGTCATTTTGTAATTGAAATATGTGTTTTTGTTACTGTAACTTTTAGACCTCTGTATGTAACTAACCTCTGATATGTATCTGCAGTTGTAGTGCATTATGATGGACCAAGTTGCCACATGTATTGCCACATGTTGATGTACACAATGTTTTCTCATTAATTTATTAAAAATGTGTTTGCTTACTCCCAGAAAGTCATCTAAAGTCAGTCAATCCGATAAGTGTGTGTTTTAATGAAAGATTCAAAGTGCATTTTTACTTTGGTATACATTGGTCTAATCATTGATTTCATTTTGAACCAGTTTTGCTCAGTCTGACTAAAATTACATTGCACTCCTCTACAAAATTCAAAAATAAACAATAAAGTTTTAAAGTATTTTTCATAGTTTTTTCATGCTATGTGACAAAGCACCCAAGAGTTACAGTAACACCAAATTTTAATATTAAATTGAAATCATGTAAACAGCCAATTTGATTAAACTTACAATTTTTAAGGCAGCGATTTTACAGTTTGTCATTTAAAAACCTGACAAAAGTTAATAAAATATATATATATATATTTTACATTTATTCATAGTAAAAAAGAAATATTAGGTTATTCCAAACTGAAATAATCTTTTTGCTTTGTGTCAATGTCATCTTTCATTAATCTGAAAAAAAGTAAAGGTTTTAAATAATTTCAGAAAAACGAATACATCTGGGCGTATCAATTTAGAGCAGAGCTTGTCCAAAACTTCATTTTTTTCTGTGTGTATATTAAAGGTCCAGTGTGTAATTTTCCAGAGGATCTATGTACAGAAATGCAATATAATGTACATAACTATGTGTTCAGAGGTGTATAAAGACCTTACACAATGAACCGTTATGTTTTTATTATATTAGAATGAGCTATTTCTATCTACATACACTGCGGGTCCCCTTGCATGGACTTCACCATGTTGTTTCTACAGTAGCCCTAAACGGACAAACTGCTCTACAGAACGCGTTTTGTAAATACTTTATCTCTGGCAAAGAAGCGAAAACGTGACAACATCAGCTAAATTTCATACACTGGAACTTTAACTATCGTGATGATTTCTGAATGACCTGTTTTTGCATCTAGATTTGCAAGATTTCAAAAATAGCCCAGGAAGTTTTTCTTTCTTCGAGTTTAAGTATGTCTATACAGTAGGGAAAATCCCCTTTTCCATAATGTGACTCCTTTAGAAACTTCAAACGCTCAGAATGTCACATCACACAGCTTGTTTGTCTGAGATATCAATGACTGAGCGCCCTCCGCTCTCCTCATAGGTGAAACCCGCACACTTGGATGTGAAGTTCACGAACAAAGAACATTATTAAGCCAGTGGCATAATTCCAACCCAGCTGGAGACGCATCGCATGATGCCGGCAACAAAAGAATGAGGAGGAAAAAAGGAGACTCCAGCAGTTGTTATAATTACCTCAGATAGCAGGTTTAAGTGCTGAGGGAAGCTGATTCACGCCATCTCACGGTGAACGTTTAAATGAGGAGAAACTGAGTGAAAGGCTTTCACCTCCGTAAAGCCCCCCTCCCTCCTAACCCCTCTGGACCCGAAATATTGGTAAACTTTCCTCAAGGTCATCGGTCGGTGGAGTCATAAATTCTACTTTGAGCTTTGTTGACAGCCCTGTTCTCCGCTTCGCTCTCTTAAAGAGCCGGGGCTCCACGCTTCTCCACCTGGACACTTTCAGCGCCAGATATCATCTGTTATCATTACCGGCTCATCTAGAACCGTTCCCTTGCCAATCTACAAGTTACCATCCCTACCCCAGTGATACAACCCTAAATCCAAGCACTGCTACTTCTCCAGTGTATTGATAAACTCTGTGGCGTAATTCATAAAATGTTCTTGACACCCTCCACAGAGCCCGTAATTGACCTAAAGATGGAGTACTACCATTACGACCCAACTCTAAGCTGCATGCTGTCCGAAGCCCCTTTAGTTAGAAAAAAACAGGGTTTTAAAGAGATTCTGACTCTTTCTGCAGTGGAGCACAAAAGAAGATATTTTGAGAAATGGCTCAGAGGTTTTGTGTCCATACAATGGAAATCAGTGGTGTCCAATGCTGTTTGGTTAAGAACGTTCTTTAAAATAGTGTCTTTTGTGTTCTGCAGAACAATGAAAGTCATACATGTTTGGAATGACATGAGGGAAAAAAAAAACGATGAAAGAATTTTCCTTTTTTGGTGAACTATCCCTTTAATGCAGTAAAAACCCTCTGCCTCACTGCATATTAAAGGGATAGTTCACCCACAAATGAAAATGATGTCATCATTAAAAAAAATATTTGTTCTGCTAAACACAAAGGAAGATAGCTGGAGGAATGTCAGTAACCAAACAGATTGCATCCCCCATTTGCTGCCATATTAGGGAGTCAATGGGGGATGAGATCTGTTAGGTTACTGACATTCCTCCAAATATCTTATTTGTGTTCAGCAGAACAATTGAAACAATCTGAGGGTGATTAAATGATCGTTTTCGGATGCACTGTCCCTTTAACCCAACGTGAAGTTCCTCTTCTAATTACACAAGAAATGTTACGTGCTGCCCTTTGTTTATTTATAGTTCTTCTCTTTCAGCCACAACAACAAAAGCTGAAGCAATTTCCCTTGAGAGCAATCAACCTAAATGAATTTTGTTTCATTCCGAATCATCCCCAGATGTGCGCAAAATGATTGGACCAAAACAGAAAAAACACACACAAACTGAAAATTATTCTTATGAGCTTAAATTGCATGTGCGCGGCATCTGCGAGGCTGCCGAGAAGACTGCTGTGATTAAATAACACACAGTAGCGGAAATTGCAGCCTTTCGAAAGAAACCACGAGACGATCTTGAGATGGAACGGCTCGTACTTTGCCACCCCGCCGCCCGCAGAGGAAGCACTTTTCTCACCGCAGAAGACGTGCGCGCTGTCCTTTGCGTGGCCCCCTGGCGCACGCGCTTGCGTGCGAATGCGACTGCATGTATGTGTTAAAGGAGCTTTTGTGGAAGCTCCAGATGGCGTCTCTAAATCTGTGGTTTGACCTCAGACTGGGATTTCTCTCCGGAAGGAGGGAGATGCTATTAAGACTTTAAGAAGAAAGCCGCAGATAAAAACTAAACGTGTAAGTGGGATGATGGAAATGTATTACAGAAGAGAACCAAAGAGAAAGACCAAGGACACATTGTATGCATCCGAGACCTCAGAAGAGGATCTAATTCTTTTCATGAACCTGAAATTAGCACCTCAGGTTGTGAAACAAACAAAGCATGACAGATCAGTCGACACACAGACACCAGAGTTGAGAGAGAGAAGGCAGATGTGTACATGTTGCATCTAATAAAAATGGAAAGACGCCTTTTTTATTTTGTGTTTTGAGATTCTAGAGTTAGTCGACATCCCATAATCCCCTTCTGCATCAGTCTCATTATCTCCGTCTCCCTAACGTCGCTGACACTTTATATCTGAGAGAAAAATAAGATACAAAACCCTTGAAAATAAAATAACCACGTCTGACTGAAAGAATAAGACCTTGCGGCTTAAAGAAGAACAAAAAACGCATGTTTGATACGGATTTCAAAAAGTGTGCAAAGCAAATCAGTGACAGATATGAAACTGCCTTTCAACTGCTTTACCTTTTAGACGGGTTGAATATCACAACCTTGCAGTTTTACAGAACGCATCATATATTTATAGGAACTGAACAAATACAGCAAAAACCGATGCCAACATTTGACTTAATATAATAAAACATTTTTATTTCAGTCAATAGCACAGCACAGGCAAAGTGATGCAATCGTTTCATTTTGTGAAAGATTGCTATGAAATGATCCATTGCGAAGGGCAAAGCCCACATCATGCACGCTGAACTGCTGCACATAAATCACAATCCAGAGGCCTAAAAACTTTCTAGGACATTTATTTCGCTGTAGACTTCTAAGGGAGCAGATGAGGTGGTGCAAGTCTTGCTTGGTTACACCTTGTACGTGTGTGTTTGTGTGTCCCATCTTGTGGATGTGTGTGCGTTGTGTGAAATGTAATGTCAAAGTACAATTTTGTCATGAATACCAATTTTTTCTTGTACACTCAAAAGAGCACAATGCATACTCAACTACCATGTAAAGGTATGTACTCAGGCCTTGAATGTACTATGAACACAAATTAAATGTCAACCTATCCTCCAACCCATACACGTATTGGTCTTGTGTCCCTACCCTCAAATACGACCAATAGGAGCGTTCACTAAATTAGCAAAACTTTTGCCTACCGTCATTATGAAATTATGTATGAGGGTATAATTCTGCAGTAATGTATTGGGGTATTATTGTGGTCTTTTTTTGGAGGACAGACTCTGTAATATATAACATAGCATTAGATCTATGACAAAAAACAAAAGCAAGTAATATTTATTAAACATTTATATATTTATAAAAAAAAAAATTTCTATTTTTCTATTTTGATTGTATATTTCCTTCTGTCCCAGCTTATATGCAGCAGCAATAATACAAAAAGCAAGACATTTGTTTATTAATTTCATCAAAAACACATCAATACTGGCCCAACCGATTATTTGGCACGTCTATCTGGCTGACATGACACGAACACATTTGGACGGAGACACAGACTGAGATTTAAATCTTTAGCATTGAGGTCAGACTCATGTCGGATTGTTTACTCAATTTACTGAAAAGCCACTCTGTGTCGTAAAGCATTTCTTTTCAATCTGAACGTTTGCTGAAAATGGGTCTTATGACCGTGATCTCTCTCTCTCTCTCTCTTTATTCCTCTGTTTGCAAATAATGACAAAGACAAATAACTCAAACTAGAACACATGAGAAAGACAAAACTGTTCTCCAGCTCTACTTTTCGAAAGTCATTATGACATTGAAAGTCATGTACTGAAGGCTGAAGAGAAAGAAGAAGGCAGACACAGAAAGAGATTTCACTGTTTGAAGTGAATAACTTGATCAATAATGTGTGCAACCTAAATAAAGATAATCGTGAATCAATTTGAGGTTAAAATGTTGCTGTACATCTATAACTAATCACCATGTTCTTTTAAATTTCTCACTATTGTTAATAACTTATTTTACGTTTAACTTGATCTGTGGTTTTACAAATAAATGTCTTAAAGTACAATTGGACAATTCAATGCAAATGTCTACCTTAGGTGAAAAAAAATCTAGTTTTAACCAAAGATTTTCATCCATGTCAATATTTGGTGGTTTAAATACCCATGTTTCCATATTGTCACATCCATATCAGTCCATATTCCTCATAAATGTGCACGGTATGTAAGGGATAATGTACAGGCAGCTGGTTGTAATCGCATAAACAGTGTGATCAGGAGACGACGCGAAGCCGAGGGTCTTGTATCACACTGAAGGGGCTTATTTCGCAATTACAGCCGGCTGCTTGTACATTATCCTGCTTATTACACGGCTACTCGCCACATAAGAAACAAACTGGACATGAAATGTGAATTTGAAATATTTTATTAGCATATGTTTACCGAATTCAGACCTTCTGTGAGGAAAAGCAGTTTACTTTCGCTTTTAATGTAAGAAATTACATTCAGATGTCACGAACAGGCAAATTGGTTGAATCATTTGTAAATATGATGTCATATATGTTATTAAAAGACATGTTTATATTTAATTTGTCAAAAAAAACTATTTTTGAGAGGTTGTTATCTGGGAGTAACAAACCTGCAAATTTCACGTCTGGCCAATCAGAATCAAGCATTCCAACGAGTAATAATTGTTCCATAAACAGCCATCACGTCTCCATTTGTTGGGTATTATTGCTTCTGGTTTGCACATTTTAATTCGTAGAATTCCTACAAAGTATGTTGTCTCTCTAATACAAGTGTCCTTTTTTGTCACATCCATAACGCAAGGATTTTTCTCCCTTTCAAAATAGAAAACTTGTGCATAGACTGACATTTTTCTGATGTCTAGACTCTATCATCAGTGGTTTAGTCACATAAATGTATTATTTAATATGTTGGTAATTAATACATTCTTCAGTTTTCCGTAACACTGGAATTGCCCAACTGCAAGTAGGCAACACACCTAATATTTACATTACAATATTTGAGCAAAAAGCCAAGAAAGGCATTTGGAATGGATTACAGATTTAGGTGGGCAAAATGTACAAATTTAGAGAGCAGGTGGAACACAACTGGCGCATGACTCATGCCAGCCTAGAAACCAGTTCCCCATAACCCAACAGCAGTTGTTTTAGATTGAGTCACACTTACTTTGACGGTATAAGTCATATAATCTAAACTGCCAAATGTGACTTGTTTTTAACCTTCTTAATATTTTAGTGAATTAGTAACACAATTAGTAAATTAAATGGAGAACAGGAAACCTCCAATGCGCATAACTGCTTTATGAAAGCAGCAAGGCAACACTCATTTCATTTCAAGTTTCTCAGAAGTTCAATGCTCATTTATTTGAAGCATTTGCATTCCAAGCCAAAACCCTGTTAAACAGCGTAAATGGAGTCGACAGACGGGCAGAATGACAAAAGAAAGGTCTGTGGGATAGAGTATAGAATCTGCATGAAAGAGACAAGGCCAGCAGTCAAGAATTCAGAGAGAAGACTAAGTCAGATTGACCAGAGACAGTATTACTGAAGACAGGGCACATATTTGAAAGAAAAACTGAGAAAAAGAGAGAGAGAATATGACTACCCGAAGGGAGTTTCTTTTTAACACCTGAACTCAACACTTTTCTCCCCTAACGGGTAGTAGCTTGAGGCGTCAGGCGAGGACATCAAACTCAAATCTGCTTTCATGAACAACTCTGGCCGAAGGAAACACACACCGAGCGCTTTCATGTGTCCTCTGCGATACGGCGATGCGCTAACAATGAATCACAGCTGGAGGAACACGCACACCGACGCACACCGCTGAGAACAAACAGAAGAACCGTGAATTTCATTCACTAAGCTGGTAGCCGCAAAACATTAACATTCTTCCAAATGCTAAAATATGCCCAGCATGAAAATAAAAACGTTCAAGAGCTCGGGAATTAGGACGGCTTTTGCAAAAATGGTTTTCATTACATTTTTGCTGAAGAGGAATTGGAGAATTTGAATTTTTCTTTAAAGGAAAGCATTCACAAAATATATCCAACACACAAAAACAGCAATACACCCTTTGTGTTATTAATCTAAAATGTCATACTTACTGAAGATACACAGTGAACACAACTCACACAGAAACACGAATGTGCCAGAGATGACTGGCGTAGTTACTGTAAGCGGCTCTGTGTGCTTAGTCACAATATAAAAAAACAAGCCAAGCGCATCTGTATGTGGTTTTGGGTGGGCTGTCTGGGTTTTAAAATCGATTTTGGATATTCGAAAATATCAAACATGCTTTGATATCCTCCTATTGGACAGAATCATGGTCTGAACCCCAAAAAAAGTTAATCTTGCTCTACTGACGTTTTACGCTCAAGGAAGCGGTGTCACGCCTTCCATCTACAGTCTATAGCTGTGTCTCGTTTTGGAAGGCTGCGTCCTTGTGTCCTCTTGAAGTCTCATCCTCTAAAGGATGCGGTATACGGAGGAACCTCAACTTACAATTAAACGAGACGTCCTTCGTAGGATATACTGGCTGAAAAGGAAACAGGAAGTACCACGTTGCTATGACAACACGTTGCACTCGCACACCTGTCAAATTAACATGATTTCTACATGATTTTAAGAGATAAAAAGTTGATTAATTTCTACCCTAAACAATGCCAAAACAGTTTAACAAATGTAGCATTTTTTCCTTACTGTTTAAACACCACATATTTGATTGAATGTGCAGCTGCTGCCATTTATTCAAATAACAGACGTTGGCCGACGCAAAGAATTGTGGGTTCTCTCTAGCAACGAAGGATACACCTCATGTGTCCTCCGAATTCTCGTGAAAGTAGGTCGCATTAGAAGGGTGCATACGGAGTGTACTACCTGCTTTTATGAAACGAGACAGCCTCAATGACATAGAAGGCTTTGATGAAGACCTCTGGAAGACGCAGCCTTCCGAAACGAGACACAGCTAATGTATAAAGAAGACTCGTGTCTGCGCAGCCCACGATGTATAAAGAAGAAGCGTGTCTGCATAGCCCTCATTGAAGAAAGACGATGCGTGTCTCCATAGCACTCATTGTATAAAGACGACGCGTGTCTATACAGCTCGGGTTGTATAAAGACGACGCGTGTCTGCACAGCTCGGGTTGTATAAAGACGCGCCTCGCTTTATAATGCCGCATGGCCCAACCCTAGTATACAGCCAGTAAGTATACAAAAGATTTACAGTGTACAGATTGTAGCCCTTGTGACAACTAACTTGTTGCCCCATATGTATTTGTGTTCCTTTAAGACATTTGTTTTCTCACTTTTTAGATGTAATTGACTGGATAAAATTGCTGAAATAACACTTTTAAATATCAATGATTAACCCAAATAATAAATAATTGATTTGTGGAAAATATTACAACAAAACAATAATCTTATATCAATACTAACATATGGAATAATTCACAGACTCACATAAATTCACACACCTCTAATCTTTTCCCAAGCATTCTCCTATAGCTCAGAGGGACATGAGGTCCTATAACATTCCATGACATTCTGCTTTATGTCTGTATAGTATTTCCCATCTGCTTCAAAACTGACTGTCACACTAGGAAAAGCTTCAAATATGTAATAGAAAAAGATTTTGAGAGAGAAGGACAGGGGGAAAAACAGGCAGTCAACAGAAATGCAAAAACCTTTTGAGTCTTATCTGGGCCTTCTGAAGATATTTGTGTGCATTCATGCATATTTGCTCATGCTTCTAGAGTTTGTGTAAGTCTTTATGTGTGTGCATATGCATATGTATGTTTTCCACGCTCTGGCAGCATGGATTAAAATGACAGCCTGGTGCTTAGTGTGGATATCTGGATTAGGTGTTAAACAATTGTTTGTGTGAGAGACAAACAAATAACTTTTAAAACAATACTCACAACTTACTGTACAGCGCCAGGCAACGTTGTCATATTGATACAGTCTCTCTTGCATTTGGTTAAAGTGATCGTTCACCCAAAAATTTTAATTCTGTCATCATTCACCCTCTTGACATTTCAAACCTGTATGAGTTTCTTTCTTCCGCAGAACAAAAAAGAAGATATTTTGAAGAATGTCGGTAACCGAAACGCACCGACACCCATTCACTTCTATTATGTTTAATGGTATAAAACGTATGCACTGATGATGTCAATTGTCCAAAGCTAGACATCACTTTTGGCCCCATATTGAAGACTGCTGTATATCAGTGGCATATCAGTGGTTGAGTATCAAGAGCTTCGAGCCACTTCAACAGAGCTGCTTGTATTTGTATGTGTTTGTGTGTTATAGGAAATAAAGAACAAAGACAACAGATTGCAGCTGATATTGATCAAGTTTCTTTTCCCGCATGGATGCGCATGCACCTGATTACAGCAGTGTTGCAATGAAGACAAGACAAAGACATCTGAGAAATGTGTTTAGATCCAACCTGAGATTTGCCGCCATTGTAGAACTCTAGACACACCCATGGTTTCCAGACCCCGCCCACCCTGATGTACTGTCCTGTTTCAAATGTGTTACTTTCTGAATGTGTTATTATTCCTTTTTTGGTTTAGGCATTGGCTATACAAAATAAGGCATACACGTGTAAATCATATTTATTTAAATGACATTTTAAACCCCCCAATCTCCATTACAATTATGCACCTTATAAAATTAAGACATTTTCTCTTCTTTCACAACAAATCCAGACCTTCACTCATGGAACACACTTTGTCGGTGTGCAGACAGCGTCTGCTCAACTCTGTGATTAACTGTAATGTTGAAGCTGAGCTCATGTAGGTGTGTGTGCACACAAAGCTCACAGATAATGAAAGGGTGCCAAAGAACATGCCAGTCAACCCCCCTCACCTTTCAATCAGAGCTGAGCGCGTATGGGTGCGTGTGAGAGACTCAATATGTGTGCGAGAGATTTTAAATCAGAATGCTTCCCTATGTCGTACAGTGGCTTTTTAATCTCATGCGCTCGTGTGCACATTCAAATTGTCATAATGCACAACCAATGGCACAACTTGAGGCACCAAATCTGAATATGCTAAAGCCAAAGATTAAAGACTTAGTGTGAAGAGAGGAATTCCACTAAATGACTTGAAATTTAATTGAGTTATTAACAGCTTCAGACGACGTTCAATAGAGTGAATAAGGAATTGCCTACTTTTAGGAAAGTTTTTTGGTAGGTTTGCCACTCATTTTCTTGTATAAAAAAGCATATAAAGGAAGATGTGATGCCCTTTTGTCTTCCTTTTAATTTATTACCTTTAATTATGAGGTACATGCATTATGTATGCCATCTGAGAGATGACTGTCTTCAGGTGCTTTATGGACATCACAAGGGGGAAAGACATTACGGATAGCCTGTCTATGAGCTGTAGAAGTAGTCAGTCCCTGTGTCTCAATCAGCTCCCTTGTTCGGTAGGGCACTGACCAGGGAGTCAGACATTTTAAGGGCTGTCTCATTCGCGAAATCCTTCCAGAGCACTGACACGTTAGTTCCCTAAAAATCCCCACAATGCACCGCAAAAACCAGGGAGCATCGATGCTCCCTGTGTTCCCTTACTGGAAATCACGCGACAAGTTTCTAAGGCGTTTAATCGTAATCGCAGGAGCCATGAACTTCATGAAACGCGATATGACTTTTGAAATGCTTGCAAATGCTTATTTGATGTTATGTATAAACAAACATTGCTAGACAGGAAGGCAAAACAAAAGTTCAATTTAATAATAGGGCACATTTCTGCACTGATATGTAACAGAATAATGAAAGTGTTTCTCGGATGTACTTCAACCAGTATTTAATAAATAAAGTCAGAGAGATGTCGGTTTTGCCGGTTGTTGATTAATACCAGCTGTGATGAATCACAACGCGCATAAGCGGTCATGTCACAGGAAAATAAGTGAATGGTGTCCCAATGAGAAGAGAGCATGATTTTCAGGTAAGTGTCAGGTGTAATTATTGATAGGAAGTATGAGATTTTTGCCAGCGATTTTAAAAATATCTGCCTTCCCCATTCAAGTAGATAGGACTGTGGAGTTGCTATCAACTGCCCAGAGGCATTGCAAACATGGCCACCGAGTAGCACGCCTTCCGTAAACGGACTTGGTTCCGCCTATTCCCTGCCTGCGGAGGAATGCGACATGGTTTCCAAACAACGTTTCTGCATTCGCCGGTTCCATCAGCTTCCATAACAGACAATTGCACTTATGAACCACATGGGGGAACCACAAAAGTTCTATACTCTATACCTATAGTATACAGTTCACTGCGTGACCGTATTACTTTCCTGTCCACATTTTTCTATAAGAAAACCTTTCTTTCTCTATCACTGATTTCAACTGGACTCTTATGGTCTTATGGCTGTTCTTTTAAGGATTCTTTAATCATTTACTCACCCGCATTTCATTCCAAACCTGTACACAAGGAACATATTTTAAAGAATGTTGGTAACCAAACAACATTGATTCCCATTGACTTCCATTGTATGGACAAAAAACCACAGAGACATTTCTCAAAATATCTTCTTTTGTGGTCTACAGAAGAAAGAGTCCCATACAGGCTCTGAATGCCATGTGGTTGAATAAGTGATGACAGAATGTTTATTTTTGGTTCATTAACACTAGGAGAGAACACTATCATATTATTGTCGCCCATTTTAGGCATGCCAAAACACTTCCTCTTTCATTCTAGATGCAGCTGGAAGCTATGCTGTCTCAGATATTTTTCTTTGTGATATAGGTAAGCAAAACGAGTGTATTTGCTGCCATGTTTATTAAAAGTGTTGCTTACAAAGCACTTAATTTAAAGACGGCATTGCTGTCTGTGTGTATTCGATCTAAGAGCTGAACTTGATGCGGTCTATAAGCACGCCGGCTTTGAGAGCTCTGCCTTTGAATTAGCTGCCTCACTTTCATATACAGGGGTAAAGCATCCTGCGACACAAACACGTACACAAAACGTTGGCTCTGTTTGATTTAGATGTACCTTCGCAGGGTGTCAGAGAGCGACTACAGGAATGCAGGCGGATCATTAAGCTCTTTCTGGTTATAGTCACCGTCTTTGAAGTTTTCGCCCTCCTGTCTCACCAATTATCCTTAGACAAGCAGCCAACGTCTCTCAATATTTACGCTTTAATAGAGTTTGTTGGAAAGCATTTGAAAACCGCACATTAATTCTGTTGTGTTTGCCTCGCATGACTCAAGATGGCCTCTTCAGCTCCATCGAGCTAATAAGTCCTCTTGCAAATTGCTTCTCAATTGTATTGCTAACAATTTTAGGCCGCCCGATTGCATCCTCTAAGAATCAGAATCTAACGGTCCTCTCTTAAAATGCATTTACTAAAGCAATAACATCTGGCTTCTCCATTACAAAGTAAAGCAACGGCAGTACTTTGCTTATTGTGATGCTGAGGATGAACAATGACAGATGCGACGCTGGTTTAACAATACGCCTGGGGTAATGCCATGTGTACGTGTTTGAGTGTGCGCTCTCATTGTGAGTGAAACAGATAGTTACGGCAGATAAATACTGAACAGATGAGCTTTGGGAGGGAGGGGGTTGTAATAGTATAACAGTATTTGTTTTAAATTATATTTCAAAAATAATTGTACTTTTTTAATGACACAGGAGGGGTACAATGATGCGGGAAGGGTAATGGCCCGTGCCAAATTCAAAGCCACACACAACCTGCACTAGCTTCTTGGCCTTTCTAATATATGATGGTTATTTACCGTTCAAGCTCTACACATCTGACAGTCTGTCATGGATCTCTTGGGAGAGACAAGGCAGGAGAACCCAATTGCAGGCAAGAGTCGGGGATGAAGACGTTAACAAGGATTTATTAACAAAATAACAAAGACTACAAAAAGGCAAAACAAAACCCACAATGGGGAAAACAAGACAGGATAAATAATAAACTTGAACAAGGACACTGACTAACTAAACTAAGAGAACAAACACTTGAATATAAACACACACTAACTAAACTAGACTTACGTGACACAGGGTATGGGAACAAGGCAAGACGAGGGCATGAATACAAGGACTATCTATGACACGGATGAGGTAAGACGTACAATGAACCAGCACAGGACAATGAACACGAGGATGTTTTAAAGCGAACAAATCATGAGGGAACACAGGGCAGGGATAAACTAATTAACACAAACTAGGAAACAGAAGGGTAGGAACGATGACGCAGACCCGAGAGAGAGTATGGTGGCAATTAGGTGCCACAATCGTCTCTCTTCCACATAAAACAGAGAATCCTGTATGATTCCACCTCTAGACCAAGAAATACCTGACAAGGAGAGGTGGAACCATGACAGAACCCCCGCCTTAAGGAGCAGCAACCTGATGCTCCTCAAAGGCACAAACAAGACAAGACAGACTGGGACACTGACAAGACCAAACAAGACATGGAAAACATGACAAGGGGCAGACAGGCAAGAACAATCAACGGGTTGGGGTGAGACAATAAAAAAAATAACAAGCAAGGGAGGGGGGTGGGGGGGCAAACAAAACATGGGAAGTCCAGAAGGGGTAGGGCTGGGTGGGGAAGTCCTTGGGGGAACTGTCCTAGTCCCCTGCAGGACTGTAGGGCTGGACACCGGCTGGAATGCCGGACGGGACACCGGCTGAATGCCGGATGGAATGCCGGACGGAACCGGCTGGAATGCCGGACTTGACACCGGCGGAATGCCGAACTTGACACCGGCTGGAATGCCGGACTTGACACCGGCTGGAATGCCGGACTTGACACCGGCTGGAATGCCGGACTTGACACCGGCTGGAATGCCGGACGGAACATCGGCTGGAATGCCGGACGGAAACACCGGCTGAATGCCGGACGAACACCGGCTGGGAATGCCGGACTGACGGCGGCTGGGCAGCCGGACTTGACGGCGGCTGGGCAGCGGAACGGCGGCTGGCAGCGGACTTGACGCGGCTGGGCAGCGCTCTCGAGCGCTCTTGACGGCGGCTGGGCAGCGCTCTCTGACGGCGTTCTGACGGCTTGGTGCCGGTTGCTGGACCCGGGCTTGGGCCGGTTGCCTTGGTGCGGTTGCTGGACCGGGCTTGGTGCCGGTTGCTGGACCGGGCTTGGTGCCGGTTGCTGGACCGGGCTTGGTGCCGGTTGCTGGGAGGAATCTGCGGCCGGGCTGGCCACTTGGACCGTCACCTTCCCACGGCGCCCCCCCAAAAAATATATGGGGTTTGACACCTCCGGACTCGGGACCTCCGGACGCTGAATGGGACTGGACTGCACTCCTCTCTTGGGTCTTTTCCTCCGGGAGCGGCCCACGGGAAGTGCGGCCGACGGAAGAGAGGTGGTGGGAGGCATGGCTAGCTCCGTGGCAGAGGAGTCGGACGGGGAGTCCCACGACTCCCTCCGTTGACGCCGTCTACGAAGACTGGAGGACGGTGGAGAGGATGCAGATGGTGGGGAGAAGCCCATGACCCCGATTTGCAAGGAACGACCCTCGGGGATGACGGCCAGCGGGGAAGGAGAGTAGGACTCAACTGAGACCCTGGGCTCCGGCCGATTCATGGCGTACCTGATCAGTTCGGTGAAGCCCAGCGGTCTCAGCGTCTGCATCTCCCCCCGCGTCAGAGGGTAGTTGAGGCCGCCATTGAACAGGACCATCTGTTCCTGCAGCCTCGAAGAAGCGATCCGCGAAGTCAAGCACGTCGCCGTATCCCTGACGGACATTGCACAGGCGACGGGCCTGACTTGCACGTCTCGCTTCCGTGCCTGCTGGGTTCAGTTGGGGCTGGTTCATTCTGTCATGGATCTCTTGGGAGAGACAAGGCAGGAGAACCCAATTGCAGGCAAGAGTCGGGGATGAAGGGGTTAACAAGGATTTATTAACAAAATAACAAAGACTACAAAAAGGCAAAACAAAACCCACAATGTGGAAAACAAGACAGGATAAATAATAAACTTGAACAAGGACACTGACTAACAAAACTAAGAGAACAAACACTTGAATATAAACACACACTAACTAAACTAGACTTACGTGACACAGGGTATGGGAACAAGGCAAGACGAGGGCATGAATACAAGGACTATCTATGACACGGATGAGGTAAGACGTACAATGAACCAGCACAGGACAATGAACACGAGGATGTTTTAAAGGGAACAAATCATGAGGGAACAGGTGCAGGGGATAAACTAATTAACACAAACTAGGAAACAGAAGGGTAGGAACGATGACGCAGACCCGAGAGAGAGTATGGTGGCAATTAGGTGCCACAATCGTCTCTCTCCCACATGAAACAGAGAATCCTGTATGATTCCACCTCTAGACCAAGAAATACCTGACAAGGAGAGGTGGAACCATGACACAGTCTGCCTAAATGTACATCAATAAACTCAACATGGAAATAAATTTCTACAAACTTTGATATTAGTTTCAATTATCAATTATAAAAGAAGCTATGATAACAGTATATAAAACATACTAACATACAAGCCAGCACACTTGAAACAGGTAACAAGTTTATTTATTTACATTTACTTTACATGCATCGATATGTTAATAAATCTTTTTTTATCATTTAATTCTAACCTCTGTGTGTCTACACAGGATGCGACAGGCGCGACATGACTTGGCAACCTGCTTGTACTTAATGGGTTTGTCGCGTCACGCCGCGCCGCATCCAGTGTGGACAAATTTTTTAATTATAATGGGTCTTTTGTCATGTCGCGTCATGCCAGTCGCGTCCGGTGTAGACACGGTGTCATCCATCTCCTAAATAAAGTGGTAAAACACTCAGCAAAATGGCTGCTTTCAATAGGAGAAACAAAGAAACAGGGACTAAAACACAGTAAGGAGACTTGCTACTGACAATATATCCACAACATGCTGCTGTGTGCATATAAGGAATGCTGCTGCCGCACATGTAACATATGAATAAACCACGGCTTACGTACGGTCCTTGTAGCAGATCTATACAGGTGGAGCTGGGGAAGGAGGAGGGTTCTGAAAAGCGCTGCAACTGCTGCAACAATCACTAGCCAAGATTTAAACGTAGAGCAGCAAGGTAAATTGGCTGCTGATACGGAGGGAACCAATCACTTCACCGTGTAGTAGTTAGAGTTACACTTCACCATCTAGAGTTTCATGGCAGAACTATTAATTTCTGTCATGACAACTCTCGGAGTGTTTAGCATGGTAGTGTGCATGACATATAATGTATTTGGTCTTGGCGGAATAGATGCTAATCTCGACCGGCTTAATGCTAATGACCTATGGGTTATGAGTGCCTAGGCTTTCCTCGCCAACTGGCTTAACACTAGTGGCTTATACTATGTGAGCCTTGGCTACTAAGCAAACTGGCTTAACACTGATGCCTATGACTACGTTAACCTTGGCTTTCATGCCGACCTGCTTAAAGGTACAGTTTGTAGAAATTGCCGCTAGAGGACGCGCGATCAAAACACCAACAATCGCGTAGCTTTGATGGCGCTGTGCAGAAGCGAGGAATGATGGGATATGTTGTCTTCAACTCCACCGCTGATGGTACCACTGATACATTAATTAGACGGGAACGAGAAATCATGTTAGCGGAAGAGGTAAAGTAAAAAAGTTGTATAAATGTTGCGTTTGATGAAATCATTTTATTTAATTATAATGAATTAGACCCGAGTAATGTAAGGTTTAAAACTAAACTGTTAGTCATGGATGTTACAATAATTGTCCAATTCGATGGTGTGATAACACTGCGCAGTTTTAAGTGTTCAAATCAATCATAGTAAAAGTTATTTTGAAAGTACCCACATCATTTGCAATAATGCTAGACGGACCGACAGTACAAACGTCTTCCGCATCTGTCTACGACAGTGTCACGTGGTTGCTACGTCAGTAAAGGCGCTAACAAAGGGTAGCGTGGATAAGACGCCATTGACAGCCGACTAAACAGCCCCGGTCCACTGTTCAGAATGGCGATTTTCTCAGGATTTAAAAGCAGTTGGAAACATTTGAGATATTGGAAGTACTCTGCTGAAATAAAATATATAACATTGGCCTAGTGGTTTTTGGATATTTTACTGCAAAATTCTTACAAACTGTACCTTTAATTCAAATAGACACGCACTAAGTGTAATTATTTAACAAAATTATGTTGCAGTCCTAAGATGAGACCCAGCATCCACCGGAACAAATTATCAAGATAAGGTCATTGATACTTATCTCGACCATTGATTCAATGAAGCACATGCTTCTGCCATTGCCACACACTTAGATACCATGGAATTACTCGCTAAGTATGGCGACCCCCGACGTTGTGGGGCGATTCTTTACAATGCTGGTTGAGCGGCCAATTATGACCTAATTCCAGTCAAAGAATCAGTAATTGGAAAGATTCTTTGCAAGATGCATTTATTGACAGTCTTGGATGATATCTGCACCACTTATTCTTGGCAATGATATCTATATTACGATAGGTATAATAACGACCATGTATACTGAGACCATAGCACACTGACAGTATACAGAAGATATACAATATAACATTGACAATCAATCTGCGTCATTACGAAATAGGCATGGTATAGTTATGGCAATAACAAGTTAAAATGTACACACGTGTGACACTGCACAAGCTAATTATTTTGCGTATTTGCGTATAGTGCAGCACTGCTGCAACAATCACTAGCCAAGATTTAAACGTAGAGCAGCAAGCTCATTGGCTGCTGATACAGAGGGAACCAATCACTTCACCGTGTAGTAGTAATTATGTCGGATAGGTTTAGACTTTAAGACTGCGCCATCTAGAGTTCCATGGCAGAACTATTCATTTATTTGCTGAAATTACAAGCAGCTGGACTCAACGGTGATCCTCACGACTACCTTAAGACTTACAAAGGAATCAGGTGTTCTTGGACACTCAAATGTTGCGCGGAATTTCATTTCCTGATATTGTAACTATTGGTTTTGACAAGTGTTTTACCACTCAAGCGGGCGCGTTCCGGCGTGTTCACGTGGGAAAGTGACGACACGTCCATACCCTCTACAACCGCTGAAAAAATTAAGAGACCATTTTAAAATTATTCTCAGTTTTTCTGAATTTACGATTTGTAGGTATGTGTTTAGGTATAATGTTCATTTTTGTTTCATTCTGTGTACTACTAACAATATTGTTTCTATTTGCATTTATCTGCAGAAAATGAAAGCTGGAGAATTAGGTCAAAATAACAGAAAATATGCTCTGTATTTTTTCAGACCTCAAATACTGCAAAGAAAACAAGTTCAAATTCAATTTGAATCAATACAATAGTAATATTTGTACATGCACATTATTCTTTATGTAATAACTTGTGATTTTTATCACAGTTTTCATGCGTTTGTCATGCTGTCAGTCTTTCACATTGCTGTTGCATGACTTTCTGTCACTCCTGAGGTTTGATTTTGTTGCAATTCATCACACAATGGACTGGAATGGCCACAAAACATCTAGAAATGCTGATTCATTTTTGCTTATTCATTGTTGTTATTGTTTACTTTGTTGTTATTTATCCATTTTATTTACTTTTTTTATTTTAGGAGGGAGGGGTTTTTGGGAGAACATTTTTAAAACCATGAGGAGCATTAGTAACATGCTGTGTTTGTAATATACTACTCTGTTCTTCCTCAATAAAAATATTGTTAAAGGGGTCATATGACACGGCTAACACGAATATTATCGTTTGTTTTAGATGTAATGCAACTTTTGTTCAGACACTTTAATTATTGCAATTGAAAGTGTCTAATACATGCATGGGCAACTTATAACACACCAAAGACACCGAAAAACACGTATTCACGGCATATGACTCCTTTAAAAAAAAAAATGCTGATTAAATGAAAATTTTGAATGCTCTTTTGATTTTACCACATTTTTACCATGGTTGAACTGCCCGGTTCCAGTTTGAGTTCCAAAATTAGTAACACTAAATAAGATTTATTTAACATCAGTTAAAAAAGTTTCCCACAGAAAGAGATACAGTAGGCTTTGTCTTCTAAAGGTCCAATAAACCAGGCCTGTCACTCTCAGTGTATTTTCAAAGCTTCATTAGAACAGACTCAGTAAAGTCAGTAAATCCAGCTTCACATCTCAGTGAAACAGACCCACTGCAGTGCCCTCAACATCAGCTCGCTCACTTCTTAAGCCAAATGGACACTTTGAATGTGTCGACTACCTTTTATTTCAATAAACATTCATCTGGGTCCCTGCTGACAGAACCACCGGGGCAAACTCAATGCATTTTGTCACCTGTCCTGAGGTCTTGCCTTCACGCTGCACAACGGGAATTTGTGCTGCATTGCCGCATATATCAAAGTGATTTCTGGAGCCATTTCTACAGCGGGGATAAAAATGTCACACACACAGTCACTAATGTTTCCTAAAGGGATGGAAATTAGTCACCAAAGGAAATGTTAAGACGTGACCGAAACAAAACAACAAAAGCTCATGCTACTTCACTGCGTGGCACTGCATTTTTCCCAGAGCAAAATGGTTTTGTTCAGAGTTCGCTCTTTCATGGCTCAGAAGGCTTTATGAAGTCTTTATGTCTCAACATTGTATTATGGGTTTCTTTTTGAATTTTAAGAAAGTAGAAACAAAAGTGACTTGTATAATCGGAATTTAAAAGTAAATTAATCCACAATGATAATTTGGTATAAGAAGAATTGAGATAAAATAATGTGAGACTTGTGAGATTGCTGGGCTTTTTTATTTAACTAAAAGAAAATAACTGGGCCTAAAACTTCCATCAATAAAAGAAATAAAAAGAGATGCTTCTACATTGTATTATTTTAATACGCAAACAGTGAACAATAAACATTAAAATGAGTATTGAAGTGCTATTTGACAAACAATTCTTTCATGCAATCAATTCATTACATTTAACATTTTTGAACCCAAAACCACGTTTACACGATGAAAAACGGAAACGTTTTTCCTTTGCGTTTTTGAAAAGTGTCATGTACACATGACAGCGTTATCAAAACGGTCTACATTCACACGGATCAAGGAAAATGGATAAAAACGCTGTAGTATGCACACCAGACCACTGGATTGGCTTGGATTGGCACTGGATTACATTTAAAAAAAAATAGATAGTATGTAAAGTTGAGTTAGTTCGTCTTAAATAAAGTGTTTATTTTAGAAACCTATTTTCTTTTTTTCATTACAATTGTATTTATTTTTCTTATAAGAAGATCCTGTTTGTATTTGATTTAATTTGATTGGTATTCAGTTTGATATTTTATTCTTGAACCAGCTTGTTACAGATCCATCTGATCTGTTCATTTTGTTATTATTTTATTATTTAGTTTAATATTGTCCATTTTGTCCATTTGATCAGATTTTTTATATAAAAAGATACTTTTTATCTTAAGTAATTTTATTTGTAGTTGATTGCATTGCACTATTTGCACGTTGCTAATTTTGCTAACCAAAAGTATCTGAAGTGGTTAACATGTTTACAGTAAATGCATTGTCTACTGCAGTGTTTCCCAAACTTTTTACAATGAAGTACCCCCCCATGGATTTAAAATTATTCTGCGTACCCCCTTTCTTACAGTCACGATTGTGTTTTTTATTTGCATTTAACATACATTTACCTTCTTAAAATAATTATCTTTTATCAATTACAGCATTAATATATAACTATATGATCATATATTTTAAATAAATGACTCACTGCTAAATGAGATGGATGTGCTTGAAATTATATAGTCTGTGTCGATATTTATTCTTTATGTGGGCAAGGGCTGAAAACCAACTCTCGCAAAGGTAGAAGGGCAGTAATGTTTTCAAAGCACGATTGGCTAAGGCAGTAGACTCTCTCGCTCAGAAACAGGAAAGTGAGAGTGCTGGTGAGAGAATGGATGACAAATTTTTTGATTGGATGTCATGAATTTGACCTTTTATGGCACAACCTGACAACTATTTTGCTGTGTGTACACTAGAGGGAGCACGTCTTTATGTTTAGCTTGTGATAAAAACATGCCTGGTTGAATGTCAGGTGCTTAATAATTATGTAAAATCATAATTTTGATCACGTACCCCCTCAGTCACCTGGCGTACCCCCGGGGGTACGCGTACCCCAGTTTGGGAACCACTGGTCTACTGGTTTATTTAGCAAATTTTCAGTGCATCACATTAAGTAATTGCCAATTGGTACTGCAAGACTTTGAATGTTAAAGTGCAAATTAACACATGACCACTCTTGTGGGTTTGCTACTGTTACAATTAAAATCCATAGAAGGGTAAAAACATTGATGCAAGCAACTACAACAAATAAAATTGAAAATGGGTGTTTTAGATTTATAGTCTGCGAATAATAAATGATTGACAATAATTAGTCATATTGGTGGCACAGAGGGGGCCCCAAATAAAAGGTTAGGGCCCCCTGAAGGCTTGGGGTGGGCCTGGTTTAAAGTCTGGTGAATGTAAATAGTGTGTCTGCACTGGTCTTATTGGTGCAGCAAATCCACATTTTGCTGGGGAAACATGAATGCATAGTCGAGCAGGGAGAGCTCACATTACGGGAAGCCGCTGTATTGTTTTGGCTATACTCGCGCGACTGAGGGCGTAATACGCATGCGTGTGATGTCATCGTTTTTAGAAAGTTCCGTCTTGCAGTTTACATGAAAACGACGGCGTTTTCAAAAAGTTCTGTTTAAACGTACGGCTAAAACGTATAAAAGGTTTTGCGTCGTATAAACGGCCTCTAAGTCAAAACTGCAAGATCCCTGATATGAAAACAAATCTATTTTCCACTATTTTCGTTTGCTTACTCAGAGACGAAGAGCCACTAAAACAAGGATCAAAACACTTCAAATGTCAGATCCGATCAGATACTTGACATTCTGCAATAACACACTGTATAAACCAACATGACATGAGTACCATTTGTAATAACCATCATCGTCATCCCTGTTTATCGGCAAAATCTATCTGCAACCAGTGTTGGGGAAAGTTACTCTATAAAAAAGTAACTAAATATGTTACTTGGGTACTTTTTGTGGAAAGTAACTAAAAGTACTTTTGCATTACTTTTTCTCACCTAATTGATGCTCATGCTTTTCCCGACTTTGCTGTTCTTTAGTGTTTAACACTGTAGTGCATTTAACAATCCTATATAGCCTTTAACACACCTCTGTTTTCTTTAAAAAACACATTTCAAATATTTCCTGAACAGTAGTCATCCACCTCGAGCTTTTGGGATGGCAGAGTCGGCAGAGTAGTTTGCGGTCGTAAAACACTGTGTGGGGAAAGGAGGATTTTTGGCCGGCAAATATGGGTGTTTGTTTTTAGATTTAAAAAAGAAATATATAAGCCATATGAAAGATCCGTTTTGCATTGCTGAACACTTCGTTCAGCAACTGAACACTTCGTAGTGTTATACGAAATGATGATTAATCTAATATATAATATATTTCTAATATTATATAATATTATTTTGAGGGGAAAATGACATTTAACATATTATGTTGTACAGTATATACAGTATACTAGTATTTGGTGAGGAGATGACAGTTGTTTCCTCTCTTTCTCCGGTGCTCCGCCCACTCTCCAACCCTTCTTCTGACCATGTCCATTTAAATCTGCAGATCTGTCTGTGCGTGCAGCGACACAAATAGTCAAACACAGCTTATGTTAACATTCACGAGGCATGAGACCTTTGATTTCTGTTGCGACTCGCGCTAATTTCACGATCTGAAAGTTATCTATTGAATTTGACCGCCATTTGCAGGCATTTTGTCCATGGTGGCGAGTGCGGACACACTATAGCTCCTCATCTTAGCTCTGGCCTCCCATCGCTGTGTCAAGGGTTGCCAGATTTGCGTAACAGAAACGAAGCCGGAACTCTGCAGCACTGCAGACATGGCAAAAACAAAGTAACTCGAGAATTGATATGTAAATGTATAAAGTAACTGTGTTATATTACTTGTTACTTTAAACGCGTTACCCCCAACACTGCAACTCAATTCTCTTTCTCTTTACAACAAAAAAATATATTGTTTCCAAAAAATAATAGTTATTTCATAAATGTTGCAAATGATCAGTCAAAATGTCAAATGCAACAATACTGTGCGGTTGCCTCATATAAAAATTAAAAAATTGTTGAATGCTGATAATATTGAATTTGCTAAAACAAGATGCATAACAAACTGAAATCATAGAGGCATCTATCCCTCTCAAAGTGCTGAGTAACGGCAGCTTCGGATGTCGAAAATACAATCATATTTTAATCATCGAGAGATAAATGCAAAGGGCACTTCAGGTTATACGCTTTTCAGGAATGCATGCTTTATCAATATTTAATATTAGGTTGTGCTGGCTAAGCCTTTTTCTAACCTCTGCGTACTACACAATAACTTCAATTCAATACTAAAAACTAGTACAGGATACCTTTAACATTTAAAAAATGACTGTTAATAAGTACAGACGTGCTCAAATTTGTTGGTACCCTTACAGCTCATTGAAATAATGCTTCATTCCTCCTGAAGAGTGATGAAATTAAAAGCTATTGTATCATGTATACTTGCATGCCTCTGGTATGTCATAGAATAAGCAAAGAAGCTGTGGAAAGAGATGAATTATTGCTTATTCTACAAAGATATTCTAAAATGGCCTGGAGACATTTGTTGGTACCCCTTAGAAAAAGATAATACAGAGCTGGATTATAGTGATATTTCAAACTAATTAGTTTCTTTAATTAGTATCACACATGTATCCAATCTTGTAATCTGTCATTCGGCCTATTTAAACGGAGAAAAGTAGTCACTGTGCTGTTTGGTATCATTGTGTGCACCACACTGAACATGGACCAGAGAAAGCAAAGGAGACAGATGTCTGAGGAGCGCAGAAAGAAAATAATAGACAAGCATAGTAAAGGTAAAGATGTTCCTGTGACAACAGTTTCAAATATTATTAAGAAGTTTAAGGTCCATGGAATTGTAGCCAACCAAGAGGAAAATCCACCCCAGATTGAACCAAAGGATAGTGCGAATGGTAGAAACCAAGGATAACTGTCAAAGATATACAAGCTGAACCCCAAGGTGAAGGTACGTCAGATTCTGATCGCACCATCGTTGCTTTTTGAGCAAAAGCGGGCTCCATGGAAGAACACCTAGGATTCTACTTTTGAAAGAAAAACATAAAAAAGCCAGACTGGAATTTGCTAAAATCAGCTATATGATCACAGACGAAAAATATCAAGCTTTCAAAGAAGTGAACACCATACATACAGTGAAACATGGAGGAGGCTCGGTTATGTTTTGGGGCTGCTTTGCTGCATCTGGACCCTGTGCATTATATCTGTGCTGGGGATAATGAAATCTCAAGACTATCAAGGCATTCGGGAGCTAAACGTACTGCCCAGTGTCAGAAAGCTCTGTCTCAGTCGCAGGTCATGGGTCCACCAACACGATAATGACCCAAAACACACAGCTAAAATCACCCAAGAACGGATAAGAACAAAACATTGGTCTATTCTGAAAAGGCCTTCTATGAGTCCTGATCTGAATCCTATCGAACATCTATGGACCGAGCTGAAACTTGCAGTCTGAAGAAGGCACCCATCAAACCTGAGACAGCTGGAGCAAAACTACCTGTAACAGGTGCAGAAGTCTCATTGAGAGCTACAGAAAACATTTGCTTGCAGTGATTGTCTCTAAAGGTTGTGCAACAAAATATTAGGTTAGGGGTGCCATCAATTTTGTCCATGACATTTTCATTTGTTTTATTATTTACAATATTATGTTGAATAAAAAATCAAAAGCAAAGTCTGATTTCTATTAAATATGGATTAAAGAATGGTGGATGCCAATTACTTTAGTCAGTTTCAAGTTATTTTAGAGAAAATTGTGCATTCTTCGTTTTTTGAGGAGGGGTACCAACAAATTTGAGCATGTCTGTATATAATATCATATGCACATGCGCTTTTAATCTACTGTAATCTACGGATATAAAAAATAATTTTGATAAAACTGTTATATACTTTGCAATAAGGTTGTATTTGTTAACATTAGTAAATGCATTAACTAACATGAACTAATAATGAACAATATAGTTTTTCAGCATGAACTAATATTTCTTAATGTCAACACAATTATTCATGTTAGTTTATGGTGCATTAACTAATGTTAACAATATTTTAGAAAAATGTATTAGTAAATGCTGAAATTAATATGAAGAAAGTTTAGTAAATGTAGTCGAAGTAATGTTAATTGTTCAATTATGCATAAAAAAATTGTTAACAAATATAAATGAATATATTTTTTTATAATCTCTTATCTTTAAAAATACCCCACATCCAATATATCTGGGTTTAGAAATAGGACATAAACACTAGCAAATATCTGAAACTTAAGTGTTTATTTGTTAATTATCTTTGTAGGGAAAATACTTAATCATCAGATAAAACAAGGTTCAAGCACACTCTGGATGAATCATTTTGGAGCCTGAGCTGAACCTGTGACCTGATTCAATTAACTTCGACCAACCCGACACGCTGAATAATTCAGACAGCAGCATGCGTTGCACTAGCTCTCAACTAAAGTGAGTGTAATGGGCCCCTGGGGAGCCATTTATAGCAATGGAGTTTATAAGTGGAAACCTGTTGAGTGGGAGAAAATCCATCCTACAGTAACTCCAATCGGGGGGTAATGGTATTTGGGGCATCTTGGGCCGGTGTAAATCGGCTAATCTTGGATTTAAGAATGTTGTGAGGTATGTAATAGCTGCTTAATTAATCCGTAGAATTAAGTGTCAAAACACCAATTACAGATTTTAAAATACTTTGAAAAATGAAACCTATAAAGAAAAAAACTATTTCAAAGTTATAGGAAAACAACCCACCATCCATCAAATGGATGCCTACAGTCTAGCGCTACAGCGCCACACTGGTCAAATCGTGCTATTGCAGGCCCTTCCTTCTAGTCATTTGAGATCAACTATTTGACAACAAAAATATTTATTCACCATTTTTTTTATTGTCGACGTTGTCGATAATGTTAACTAATCATTTCAGCCCTATTAAAATCACAGATTCACAACGATAAGCCTATAAAATTGATTTATAAGTTGCGGGGTACGATTTCACTGGACATGTTGGTTTGACATCATTTACCTTTTCTCGCATAAAACAAGTACGCAAAGTAACCTGCAATTGGATATTTGAAACAGAGATGGAGATATTGAGGTCAAGTTTTGGGATTGCAGCTTTAAAGGTTTCGTTCTTCAGACAGAAGTAAAAAAGGAAAGTGTAATGACTTCCAGTTCCCTGCCGTAAGCCGACGGTTATGATGAAACACGTTCGGCACCCACAGGTCCAAGGCGACAATACGACAAGGCCATGGCTGAAGGGTAATTATGTAAGCATTAAAAACAGTGAGATGCCTCTCCATTCTCATGCGGCAACTGACTTCTGAACATCATTGGGGTGCTTGTGGCGGTCAATTGGGTTTCCTGTGATTGAAGGATGAGCCACTAGAAGAATAACATTGGGAATGATTCATCAAGTGATGAGAAGGGACTAGTTTAACAAACACTGATTGATTATGACCCTCAAACACTAATCAAACTCACAGCAGCACTGGAGGAGACGTATGAAATTGACCTTTAAACGGGACAATGCAACACCCGGACAACTGCCAAACCCTGACATGGAGCCACACATGTGACAAACGCGGGAACTACTAAAACTGAATATCCTTTAACTCTCGGTACTAATGCAAAGTCAGTGAATATAGAGTGAGTGAAGGATCTTGGAATATAATTTGGAAATACGGCGGCATGCGAGCAGGGTTTTGTGCTCTTAATTCATTGAATGGTTGTTTGGTGTAGGGGACAAGTAATACCGGCCGCAACACATTTAGCTTCTGTCTAATGCGTTTCTGACTGAAACTGAATATTGAGTTGGAAATAATGTGCGGCAGGGTTTTGTTTACCGGCATTAATTGGTTCGTGAATTGTTGACTATAAAAGTATACTAGTGGTTTATACAGTTTTTACTATCCGTGTGGCCTTGGTTACATCTGTGGAAGAGATTTGAAAGAAAAATAATCACATTTGACAATGTAAAGGAATCGTATTGCTTTAGAATAACATGCATTGGTAAATCATGCAGAGTAAGACCGGGGATATTTATAACGGTAAAACCTGAAGAATAAAAAAAGGAAAATGTTTTTTAAAATAGAGCTATATTTATATATAAAGCCATTTTCAAAATTCAATTAAAACATTTCAAGTCTGGAAATGTGGATCTTTGTGTATTCAGTTTGGGTGCTATGCCAACATTTAAATCAATCTATTCACCTTCCTTTACTAAATGCCAGGAAAGAAAAAAGTACAGTTTTTATATTGTGTTTGGCTTTACCATATTTTGGGATAATTAAGCAACACCTTTAATGTGCTTGAGACAACACAAAGCTGTCAGTGGTTTCTGGCCAAACGTGGACACCCGGAAATTACACTCATGTGTCCTCGTTGAACGTTTTATTTCTGGCACTAAAAGGCAGTTTGTTCTTCCTCTCATGCTTTAACAGCTTCTAGTCCTCCGGGGAAGACCTTCTGCAAGATGATGGGATTTCCTTGTGTGAATGGGATTTGATCCCATTTAGACACAATAGCATCAGCGAGGTCAAGTGCTGATGTGAAGCGATGGGGTCTGGCTCACAGTCGCCGTTCTAATTCACTCAGCTGCATTGTGCACGTCATTTGTGTTTTTTCAGGTCATATTTACATTTATGCATTTGGCGGACGCTTTTATTCAAGGCTACTTACACTGCATTGTACTATACATTTTTTGATATGTACTATACTATATACTGTATATTCTATATATATATTGGGTATACAAGGTGGACTGGATGTACGCTTGGCTATGCAGTGTATTATATATACTTGCTTCCCTGTTCCACCACTAACCTCCCCATAACTACTATAAAAAATAAATTTTAACGTTTTTTTAACATGATACTATCTACGATGTCACCTTCATGAAATCCCTGTGCTACAGCTCAGCACGTCTCAGTGTGTACATATCATCTATTCTCCATTTCAACACTTAGCAATGAGGTCAAAGTGCATTTGGAAACCAATATCAGCATGCTAGCTGCACATCAGGGGCTTCATAAATTGGTTTCTACGGGTGCACAACTGTGTGCCGACATCACAAGAAACATGTTCTCTGGAGTTACTCTGATTCACACGTGCTTCGCCATGCCCCAGTATTCTCCTCAAGTTTAAGTTTTAACAATTCACTTTTTTATCAGTGATAATCGTGGAAAAACTGATCTATATGCAACGTAGTAGGCTAACCAAATCATACTTGTAAAAGCGGCACGTTCACACATTAAAGGAGTGCGCAAAGACATCCATGTCGCCGCGCACTGCCTATTCATTGGTAAATGTTAAAGAGCCACGCATTTTTAACTAAAACACAGTCAAAAATTAAGTTAATACTGCCCATCGGTGCTGCCCATGCACGTTTTTTGTTAAGAAATGCATACAGAAATGTTGCCGCTGGACGCAAGCAGCCCTTTAGCTTGTGTTTGTAGCAACACATGTAAGTACTGCACAAGACACTGTTATCTGTCAAGTCAGTTGACGAATAAATAAAACAGATGTCATACTAGGGCCCTGCATTATTTTTAACCTCTGCTCTTGCTTCTTTAATTAATATTAACCAATTTTTTTATTTATTATTTAGTCATTAATAAAGTGAAGGGGCACAATGACTGAAGTGGCCGGGCTATTCCCCCTAGGGCCCGCTCGTAGTGCCACACTGAATCCACACCACACGAAATATTGTTCTTTCAAGTTTGAGGTATATTTTCGTTCAGCACTCCAATGTCTCCTTCAGGTACTGTATGTGCTATAGTGCTACTGATCTTCCTTATTATCAGGAAACATTAGGAGGAAATAAAGCAGACGGAATCAGCAGAAAAGTTTTTTGGCACACCGCTCTTCCTCTGCTTCCTACTACTGTAAGTCATTATTAAAACACATTAGCTCATTTGTATTCACTATTGGTGAAAACACACACAGACCAAATGAGGACAGGCAACTTTCCATGTAGAAAATCTTTATCTGCCCATTATAAATTCCTTCCAAGTAATAAGCAAACCGAAGACATTTCTCAATAAAAATGTTCTCTGCCAATTCTGTTAGATTCAAGATGTTTCCAAGTTCAGGGGCAGTATAAATATGTCTAACAACAAAGTGAGTATTATTTTACTTGTGTACCAAAAACAGTTTATGAAAACTATCATTGTGTAAGTATAGACATAATAGTTTACTGAATCTAATACACTAAAAGAAGCATGGACACATTCTATTTTGTCAGAAAATGCTTTCTTATTGCCTTATTAAACAGTTTTAAAAACTTGATGGATAACAGATGCCATTTTACAGATAAATGACCTGCAAATAAATGATAAATGTTCATATTGTATATGGTTAGACTCTTACTATATATGTTTATATAATTATGTTTAGTATTAAATGTGCCGTAGAAGGCATAGATTAATTATAAGAGGTCTGTACATGGCAATGACATATCCTGTGCCTCAAACACCATTGTTTCCTCCTTATGTAAATCTTGTGCATCCAAAAGACCCCTGAAAAAGAGGCCAATCCTAACATAAAACCAACTGTGACGTTAAAGTTCTGCAAGTATTGTGAATAGGGTTGGGCGATGTCTACCAAATTGGCATCGGACGATGTCTACAGTGAAACCTCGTGATGGACGATGACATCGTTGTCTTCTTTAAACAAGTATGAGGTGAGGCGCGAGCTGCGCAGAGACACGTCTTCTTTATACCGCGCGAGCTGCACAGTTATAAAGTCTGACGCTTCTGATTTGTATCGTGCACGTTTACATGCCCCTTTAGCCTTGTTTATATTTGTTTACAATGCAATTTGAAGCACAGAGCCACGTGACGAAAGTGAATGCATCAAGCAGGCATCGCGCAGCGTTTTCATACTGATTTAAGAAGGGGGCAATTCCGACTATACTGCCATTAGAACCCCTGCCGCAAGCCGTGATTGTATCCACTTCTTCCATTTTACGCCTGACAGTAGCGTTCTGTTTGCTGCGTGAGCTATTGGCATGAGCCGCACAGCAAACAGCCAATCAGAGCAGATCTCAACATTAATATTCATGACCCTTCCAAATAAGGTAATAACAGACCTTTTCATTCTAAGGACAAATCCTAGGGTTGTAAATGGACATTTCAATCCGCCTCTGGATAATGTTTGCACTTAATAAAGCCACATACCTTCTATGTAGATATCAGAGAACAATTTAACATATTGTATCAATTAATTCTTTGGCACCTTTAAACTTTGCTTAAACAAATGGCTTTAAACCAAAACAATGTGACTACATAGTCGATCAAATTATATTGCTGGCACGTCTCTCGCATTGCTGGGCTATAACAATCAATCAAATATACATAAATGAAGAGAAAATATATGCTTCTAAACCTTTTGTCCTTTATTAAGTAGGGCTGCTCGATTATGACAAAAATCATAATCGCAATTATTTAACACGATTACTCATTACTTTTTAAAACAACATCTTTTAAACTGTGAATTCAACTGAACAATAAATGTAAAGAAATAGCACAGCTGAACCACTGTAAAGGAAAGGGGTGCGCTTTATATACGGTTATATAAATATAGATACATACGGTGGATTTATAGCACGAAAAGAGAGGATCCATGCAAAATGGAACGAAGCAAAATAATAGTTTTACCTCGATTATTTTGTTATTGTAATTGTTGAAGGCCGAAATTGACGATTACAATACATTTTCGATTGATTGCACAGCCATAGTTAAGTTTGTCTTCAGAAATGATTCAAAAAGATCAAAATATTAAACAAAGATCAAATTAACATGGATATTACTGCATGAAGTGTAAATAATGAAAAACACAGGAATCTGATCACGATACAGTTCAAAATGAACAGCCAGTGGGCCAAAAAAGTTCCATCTATGTCAATGTAAAATATGTTTTATCTGGTAACATCTAAATTTATTGGGTTTCCTACCATTACAAATACCAGTGACTGTATCAACCCGTCACCTGCCACAAAGACTTAGAGAATATACCCCAAGTAGAATAACTTAACATCCCAGATATGTACATTATAGCTTAAGAAGGTACAAATACACAATAGTCATGTTTTGATGATCCAAAAGCATCCTTTAACCATATTATTGTACATTAAACAAAAGTAGAAAAAAGTATTTTAACATAAGAAAGTGACACACTTCTGCTTAAACTTGTAGCATTTTATCAAGTGTGATCATTCTTAGTTAGGTGAAGGACCTTTCATTGATTATACTAATTGACTGTAATTATCTGTAAATGCCTCCCTGAATAGTTATTAGAAAAAGCTTGAATCCACTCGAATCAGCAAACTCAGCAGCACAGGTGATTAAATAACCATTCCCAAAGTAAGCTCACTTTATTTCCTCCCTCAACTCTTTTTCACTCATTAATTCTAGCACACGTAGAATCAAACTCTGGGGTAACAATTTCCATTACTCTGCATCCCGGACATAATGTTTACAACCCATAACCCTGCTGGATCACAAAAACACACTCTCTAAAGCAAGGGCCAATTTTTGATTTTGACATTGGTGGGGACATAAATAAAGTTGGTCTGCAGAGCCGCATTATCACAACAGTTTAGTGCAGTTTCCTTGACTTATCTAAACAATATATTTGTTTTTTTAATATTTAATCTCATTAATGTTACACAAGTCAAAAACAACAAATATACAACAGGTCCATTTTATTTTTGCTTTTTGTGATGCCAGTGAAAATTCTGGCAGGGTAAATAAAAACGGAACCAGCAGATTTCCTCCAGGTCTGTTACAGTAGAAAAAAACATAACACATTATACTTATTTGACAGCCATCACAGAACACATGGAATTCTTCACCATTTTTTTCAGATGAATGAAACTGAAAGTCTCAAGGCTAGACCATTGTTACTCTTTATATGTTGGTGTGAATCAGTCATCTCTTCAAAGTTTACAGTCCAAAATGCAGCAGCTCGACTTTTGACTGGGACTAAAAAGTATGAGCACATTACCCCAGTGTTAGCTTCCCTACACTGGCTTCCTGTTCGTTCAGGATTGATTTTAAGATTTTATTATTTGTTTTTAAGATCTTAAATGGGCTAGCGCCTGTCTATTTACCTGAGCTTTTGAATGTGCACGTACCTGTACGAGCACTTAGGTCGTGTAACCAGATGCTTCTTGATGTTCCGAGGACCAAGTTAAGAAATAAAGGTGATCGTGCTTTTTCAGTGGTGGCACCAAATGTGTGGAATGGTTTACCTGTACACGTAAGAACTGCTCAGACTGTTGGAATTTTTAAGGACACACCTGTATTCTTTGGCTTTTATATCAGGCTGAGCGGAGACATTGTGATGTTTTTATTTTTTTAAATTGTATTCGTTTTGCTTGTGTGTGATTGCCTTTGGACATTGTGAAGCACTTTGGTCAACCATGGTTGTTTTTAAATGTCCTATATAAATAAAATTGAACTTGAACTTGAAACAAATAATTGGTAACTAAATTCACAAACTAAATACAAACACCCTCAAGTGTGCACTTTCCTGTAACTTGTCGCATATTTTGTCAATAAAACTGTTGTTAAGATTTTTTTTTCCTTACCGGTATGCACATGCACATTGCATCGTGTTGACAGAGCGTTGGCGCTTCATTCAAACGAAAGCCGCTTACGTCACAAGTTAGCGAGAGAAGTCAAAGGCTATACAAAGCCATTCATAATGCGACTTTAAAAAAGGGACTTAAAAAAGCCAAGCCAATCCTGTTAGCGACGTGAGCTACAGAGGCAGGACTCATTGCAGAGAACGAGATTTAACCATTTGTGTTCCACAAACAGCGGTTGTATAAGATGTTTAACTTCAAATAAATTATTTCTGGACAAATAAATGTTGAATAAAATAAGTATTAGGTAGAAAACACAAGACAAAGATGGCATCAGTGGTTATATATAAATGTAGATAAATTGTTTGGTCGAAATTATTGGTAGGGACAAATTACTGTTCCCTGGATATTGGTAAGAACACGTCCCTACGCAAATCGACGCCTATGCTCTAAAGTGATCATGCAACAAACTCTTGTTTAACCATCATTTTACATAAAAATATTACACAATGATAGTAAGGAAAAAGCTTTTTAAAAAATCAGGGACAGCAGAACAGCAATAAAAATGTAATTCTTAGGGCAGAATAACAGACGAATGAATTGCACCTGCTGACAGCTCATTTGTTTGCACGCAGTAGCACCTGATTTACTAAAGGTATCATGCTAGTTAAATAACAGCACAAATACGGCCCAAGAATCTGTGCTAAACGCCATTTACACGCCGCTGTTTTCCACCGTGTGGAGGATGGAGACATCATACAACATTATCCAACCAGCCCAGACATCTGAATTAACTCTGTAATATGGTAAAAGTGTCCCAATGCATGTTTTGCTTATCATTCTATCACTATTTGATTTGTTACTGCCCGGGATTCATCGCGATTAATCGCATTCTGAATAAAAGTTTATGTTTACATAATATATGTCTGTGAAATATTAATTTACTTAATTATTGGTAAATATACATAATAGGCCTACATCTACATATTTCCTTTATAAATACAAAATTAATATGCACAGTACACACAGACATATATTATTGTAAATACAAACTTTCATGGTTGATGCGATTAATCGCTAATTCTCGTTTGACAGCCCTAAATAATAGATACAGTATATGCGACAATGGGATATTTTTGTTTTCTATATTAGTCTTATTGTGTCACTTGCAGCACGCACAAGATGTGTCAGTCACTGTCTCGGTAAAACTGTACCCGTCACAAAAATGTGAGCAGCGGATGTGGTTCAGATTTAGATTCTCATGCTTGTTTTGCCGGCTTAACACAAGGAATATTTTACACATGTCACCACATATACGTTTTTGAGAGGTAATATGAGGTCACATACTGTAATGTGACAGGGCTGAATCTATATCAAGTTGAAGGGATTAGATCTTTATTGCAATTTCCATTTATAAATAATTACACATTCAAATCTGAAACTCAAGCAAGCTTTTTTTGGTCATGTAAATGTTGTCGTAGGCTGGCATTAATACAATGCATTTATATGTTGAAATATCTCCCAGCAGTCCGGTAATCTCAATGGGCACCGGAGCAGCTCTAGGGTAATGAGGCAACAAGAGCAGCATGGCTGGTTTTGGTCCCAGGTGAGACAAACACTTAACCACCGAACATGGTTTTCAGTGTTTAAAACTAAAGCTTACATGCTTCGGTACTTTTCAAGCACAGCAGAAAATTGCTCTCTGAAGTCGCAGAGCATTATGGGTAAACACGATATTATCTAAATTAACATATGTTTTCGTGTACTATTGCGTTTTTTCTTGAATTTAATGCGTGCATTTACCAAACAATTTGGTGTTGTGTTGTTTTGCAGACAGCTCAAAATTACTGCAGGCTGCACAAAATGTTCATTAAGTTTAAGCTTTAGACATGACTGTTTCATAAACAAAAAACAAGCTAATTTATAAACACATCAGTAGACTGTCTAGAATTTTGAGCTAGACATCCTGCTTATTTGATGGTCCGTTTGCAACATTTCTAACAATGGGAAAAGATATTAAATAATGGTAGGAAAAAACACATTACACATTCTGACGTTCATGCATAATGCATTAGTTTGCTGTGGTTTGACACGAAGCGAGTTTCGGCTAGCGACATTTTTATAACATGGTGCAACATTATTTACAAAACTACTGTCACTTAATATTTGGTACATCGGTGCGTGAAAAGCAGTGTTTCTATGTAGTTTTCCATGTTGCAGCGATCCGAGGAGCATCTCCAAAAACAGCAGTATAGAGTTGAATCAGATGTAAGGACAGTGACCAGCACGTACATTAAAATATTTATATAAATGTTTACAAAGTTCTAGATATAGGTGTGCAGGAAGCGGATCCACGTGCAGTAGGGCTATTAGATTTTTATAGATGTAAACAAAGTAACAAAATAGCCAAAACCACGAAAACCAACGACAAACACCAAACAAAGAAAACACAAGAGCTTCAATAAACAGGGTGACAAGGGGGCTAACAAGACACACCTGAAACAGATCATGACAAAGAACCAACCACAACACTAGACTAAAAGTCAGAATAATTGGGGAAACACAGACAGGGATCATGACAGTAGGTTTAGGAGATGCCTGAGTAGGGTGTGTGTTACCTTAAACCTTAAAGGGATAGTTCACCCAAAAATGTTGTCATCATTTACTCATTTACTTTATTCTGCTAAACACAAAGTAAGATATTTGGAAGAATGTCAGTAACCGAGCAGATCTTGACCCCCATTGACTCTCATAGTATTTATTTTCCCTATATGGCAGTAAATGGGGTCTGAGATCTGTTTGGTTACTGACATTCTTCCAAATATCTTCCTTTGTGTTTAGCAGAACAAAGAAATGTATACAGGTTTGGAACAACCTGAGAGTGAGTAAATTATGACATTTTTGGATGAACTATCCCTTTACATCAAATCCCGGGATTGAGTCTCAAGGCAAATTACCATTATGTCTGCTAAGACTGAATAGGCAGAATTAATTTTCAACATCTGAACAGGGATTTGATATTCTACAGATTAAGTATAGCATGAATGTGCAAACATGTAATTGACTGCAATATACATTCATATATTCTGCATTTTACAGGAATACCGCTTCAATATTGCACCATTATTCATCTCAGTATCTGTATGGTGTTCTGAAGAACCTGTTTTTGACAGCTGCTGTTACCCGCTGCCACTCTGTATTCTCTCTTTTATTAGAAACACTAATAAGAGAAACCAGCAGGAAGAATGACTTCAGGCCTCTACACTCCTGCAAAAACTTCACTTCCAAAAAAACCTTTCTTTTTTGGCACTCGTCCTTGGTTATTACAATTTTTCCACAAACAAATTCAAGCAGAAACACCACCATATTTATATGCAAATGAGATCATGAATATTCAAGAAAGGTGTTTTATAAACCATTTATCGTTATTTGGGGGGAGTCGTGTGGAGCCAAAAGCTTGTGACTGTGAATGCATAATCTCTCGCAAATGAAGAGTTATAAAGTATAAACTGCGCGCACGGTATAAATGTCGATTTTTTAAGTCAAATTACCATTTTGTGCCGCATGCTGATTCTGCTCTTTTACATTATGTAGGTATTTAAACTAAACATGTTTAATGCATGGTAATGGACAAAGCTTTTTTTCTTTTGAACATTACTATAACAACTTCTCTTCATTGAAGAAAAATGTATCACTAAATGCCGTTTCACAGTAAAAACAGCTTACATTAACAGTTAAGATCGAGAATACAGGAGAATGCTAGCCTTTTAACGTCTTCACTAAAGGGCCAGATGGCATTATAATAATATTTGATGTACCGCTGTAACTCAAAGCGTTACTTAGAAAACAGCTCCATCATACCTCAATAAACTGCACTCCGTTAAAATCCTCAGTAAAAATGTGACAGCTGAGATCAAGACAAGTGGCATATTTTACAGGTCATTTTACGCCAGGCAGCACTGTCATTCCTAAGGGTTTACTGACCGCTTCTATTCATGACATAACAGAACATTCATATCCGTGTCTTTAGATAAGCCCTGAAATCAAAAAAGATAAAGTCCAATGGTGCTCTTTTACCACAGCTGTACTTAAACTATTTTCTTCATGTAAAAGCAAAAGTTTTGCCCTTGACATGCCCTTTTTTTAATGTTGAACTCAATTTCTGGACACAATGGTGTGTGTAATTACTTTGATGTGAAAAGCTTTCAGGGTTACACTATATTTTACAGTGATCGTGTTACAGTGTAACCATACATTTTAGTACGGAGTAATAAAAATGAACTACATGTACTATAGGATTTTAAAAGTGAAAAAAAGTGAAAGTGACCTATTTGTCAGTTATGGTGACCCATACCTGAAATGTGACCTTTGCTTTTAACCCATCCAGAGAGAAGTGAACACATTAAGGTTTGGTTAAGGTGAGTTACATGTAACTATGCCTCCTATAGTAAATACTACACATGTGTAACAAGGGCACTGTAAAATAAAGTGTCACCGCTTTCAGTTCATCTTTAGTTACGTTACAATTTTTGTGATGCACGATTTGTGTGTTGTGTCCACATTTTTCAGAGCTTCTCTAAATTCAAGAGGTGCTATGACGCTTTGTCTGGAACTATACCAACAACATTTGCATTGGTTCAAATGATTCAGATCTTCCAGATCTTTCGAGTTGTTACACATTCGTATCGTTTTCACTCTTTCATAAAAACAGAATCATTTATTATTCAGTGACGGTGTGCTGCTCAGGAATTCTCATACATCTCTGCAAGCTAATAGTGAAGCCATCCGCTTCTGTTCGACACCATGAGTAATGCCTGCTGAAAACTCAGAGACCTGGATGATTCCGAGAGCATCTCAGCACTAACTACCACATGTTCCCTCACAAGACAAGATCACTGAGGTGCAGATGGAGGCGGGTAGGGATAAAAAGTGAGAGAGAGCGAGTAAAAGACACGAAAGAAGGGAGGACGGAGAAGAAAAGACATGCCTCATTACATGTGGGGCCTCATATTATGACTGGTTCTAATGCAACCTGTAATTTGTTTTCAGAACCTTTGAACTGATTCAACAGATTCAATGTGTAATAAACCAAACCACCACAACTTTCAGACAAACGTTATCATTAATATACCTGACTGCCTCATCCACAAATGTCAACAGGTGGGTTTAAAGGTAGGAAAGAGTCATTATAATCATCTTTTTATGAAACCCATTACGTCTATAAAAGGTCCTACAAATGATAAGTTGAGAGGACTGTCAGTGTTTGTGTGCGCGCGCGTTATCCATGGGACCGACGATGCAGACGCAGATCTGAGGGCGTTGAATTCTCCCTTTAACATACAATACTAAACGTTCAGATCAACAGTTAAAACTCTTTCAACAACTATGAATTTCACTTTTTGATGCGAAGTTATGGGAAATTCCATACAGCGGTGTCTTAACTCATACAGACGCAAGTGCAGGTGACAACAACATCTCATGTTAACTTACCTTTGAGCAGCATTATAATGAAATGCAGAATGTGGAGACGCAACATGTTTGTTTTCGCCCCGTGAGAAACTTCCATCTCGACACAAAACGGTGCGCGCTATCTGAAAACGTTCACAAAATTGCGCGGTTACGTTGCAATATTTCACGTGGAGGAAATCCAGCCGTATTCATCGTCAGTGTTCTTCAGTTCACAACCGTGTCTGTTTACTTTTCTTAATGTCAAAAGGCATATCCCCAAAACGTCTTGCTTAAACGTGTGCCCTAAAATGCCAGGGTATCTCGTCGTTGCGCGAAAGATCCTTGCCAAATATTGTGCTTTCCAAACATCCGAAGTATTTCTCCCACGCGTCGTTGCCTTTCACTAAACATCACGCAACTCAGTCAAAAAATCAGACGTATTTCGTTTGATTTCCGTAGCTTGGATACTTTTGTGTTTCTAGTAAAGTCTGGCAGATATTTTTAGCCTGATGGGGTGATGCGTAACGCAGGATCTCTGTTTCCCCGCATCCGCGCTCGCATCCTCTAATGCGGAATCACCCAGCGCACCCTAAAAGTTGCTCGGGCGCAGGACTGCACGATGTTCGCTTTCCATATGTTTCTTCTCGGTTAGAGTAACATCCAGAGATGTGTAATAAGACTTGGCTGGTTTCGTTCGATAGGCGAGTTTTCTAATGTTAAAAACGCTCACATGGCCATCTGCCAAACCACAAGATAAGCCTCTTCTGTTACAACACGAGTTCGTATAAAAGAAAACAAATGGCATCAGCTGACGTGTGCTTTGAAAAAAAGAAGTGCATTTGGGTTTGAAGAGGTGCCTGAGCCAACCTCTCCTCTCCACTCCCGCGCAGACACTGGCAGGTCCAACTGAGGTACAGGGTTAAATCATCACCTGAGGCACCACATCCACGATCCAAGGCTCCCCAGAGACTTCTGTACAAATAGCTTAAGAGATACAGAATTGCATCATAGCACATCTCAGATACATCTGATGCGACTATCCCTAAATGATTCTGATTTATTTTGTCTTTCACTTTTTTAGAGACGTTAAGTTGGAGACATAAAGACACAACGCTTTTGTTAGGTCTTCTAATTATGCGACTATACATGTCATATAAGAGACAAATATGTTCAAGCCTTTGATGATCTTTACTGGGTTACATTAATTATGATCGTTGCTAATCAAATTGTAATGACTGCAAAACAACAGCGACCCCTTGTGGAAATGACACACATGTACGTCTGCGTGTGTCTGTGTGGTGTGGAAGGGGAACTGCCGCAATTGTGTGTAATTGTTAACAGATGACCAGCACAGTCTTTTTGCCAAAATTGTGACCTGTAATACTGTAAAATGTAAATGTGTAGGCCTACTCTCTTTTGCCGTGTTATTTCAATTTCCCTTTTTGGAAGTCGTTGCTTTGTGTGGCGTTTTCGTGCCAACAAAGATTTACAGGCATTGATCACTTTCAGACATAATGCATATAAGGTTTAAGTTTAGAATGCCGCTGCGGAATAAGTTTGTACTTAGTTTACATTTCATTAAAGGTTTTATCAGATTAATCTGGCTGATTATAAAAAGCATCCATCAGAGCCGTCAAACCGGAGTTTATGTCCATGCATCAATCCATCAACACCCCGCACCGGCCTAACAAAGTCTTTACATCATATCGTAGAAGTAGGCGTGTTACAGTAATCGTTTAGTGGGTTTCCTGGGTATCAAACCAACAACCTTTGCGCTTCCAACACAATGCTGCAGGAACACTTATAAAAAGATGCCTCCATAGAAAAAAACAAGCTACTCAAAGCTTTAGTTGCAACCAAAGAGCGCATGCCACGGAAACGGGCCGAGCTGACAAGATCCCCCATCACACTGTCATCACATCCTCTGAGGACCCTTAAACAGAAGCTAAACGTGGGCTCACACACATCGGGATCAGATCGCATCTATGCGCGCGTCTATCTTATGCTTAATTAAGTTAGCGAGCATGGCGCTTGAATCCTAATGAGAACGCTCTCCCACATTACTGAATGACTGAAAAGAAAGCTGGCAGTTTGCCCGATTAGAAAAGGATGAGAAAAAAAACGATTGCATACAAAATGCAATTATAATCAGCTGCTTCATCTACATTCAGGCTTTCATGTAAGTCTTTTGCGCCTCCATTTGTTGATGAGGGCCTTTGATGTCTCGCGCAACAGATGAGAGGCGGGAAAGTGGGATTGCCGATCAACAGGGTGGGTTCAATGAACCTCGGTGTTGAGTAAATAAAGCAGCGGAATATTGTGTTTTAGCTAAAGTTGCATTGACTTCATCAGTGCTGTAATAAATAAGTGTGTTTGTGCCATCACAAAAGCTGGAAACATATTTCTCATATGCTTTATGGGGAGTTGTGATATTTTGAGAAATGTCTGGATTTGTGTCCATACAATGGAAGTCAATGGGGACCGATGTTGTTTGGTTACCAACATTCTTCAAAATATCTTCTTTTGTGTTCTGCAGAAGAAAGAAAGTCACACAGGTTTGGAATGACACGAGAGTGAATAAAGGGGAGAACTATCCCTTTAATATTAAAATAGCTATATTACAGTGACACGGTTGTCGCCAAATTTGTTACCAAAAGTTCATCTTTCCATCCGTTTCGTTTCCAAAACAATTCTTTAATCTAACGCAATGACAGTTACGCATTTTAATAGTGACTTCACCAAACTTTTCAGGGCAAGTATGTATGTGTGAAATTAGCCCCGCTATAAGTTTGATTGCACTTCTTATGTTCCACAATCTGTAGACTGCAGAGAATGTCTGGAGCTTGCATTTCAAGTCAAGTTCAAATGTGCGTTTTCAACTATTTCAAAAATCTTTCAATAAAAAAAAGAACAAATAAATAAGCATTCTGTTCAACGCAGTAATTGGATTTAAAATGGACTTTGCAGAGAACAAACACAAGACATGGATTACATTAGGCCTGTTTTACATTGCGCTATTATTTCATTTAGCAAAAGGCAAACACACATTGGCTTGCGCACACAGGGGGCCAATCCAGAGAGAAAAGTTTGAACACAGTTTGTAATGCATATTTGCACGGACACACACACACACATATCCTGCTGAGAATGCTGGGAGTCAATGATTAAGTTCTCCTAAGATCATACTCGGCTGACATCATTTTGTCCCCCTCCAATCAAATTTCCGAGCTGTCTTACAAATCTGTAATTCCCTATCGAGTTCATTCGATTCTTCTCAGAGCCCTGTGACTGATATTCAATCTTCCTGCTTTCTTTCCCTTCAGATCACTTTTCCATATCCACTCGAGTCCATCTAATATACAATTCTGTCTTCATATGTGAGCTGTTACAGATGAACTCTGGAGGTCAAAGTGCACGCGTTTATGGTCTGGGATCAGCTGGTAAACTCATCAGACTGTTAGCGGTGTGGGAATGCTGCAGGAGATCAGAGGAGAAGCACTTCCTCTGCATAGGGCTGATGGACGAGGCTGTCAGTCAGGGCGCGGTGTGTGTCGGCGCCAGGCCAGGAATATGAAGTTTAACACGGTTAACAAACCAGACATGACGTGACAGGTTTCCAGCGACAAACCGTTTGACTGTCCAGACTGAGCAATAAACTACCGTAGAACTTGACATCATTACAGACAATGTGAACATTTAGACTACTGAGATTTTATAGTGGGTGGGGCTAGATGAAAACCAAGTGATTGACAAAATGTCACTTTTGTCACAATCAAAGTTGGTTAGGATACGTGGTTGCTAAGTAGAGACAGTTGAGACTGTTGTAAAGTAGTCAACACTTGAAGAATAAAACAATAGTGGTATAAATAATACCAGCACAAAATATTGTGAAACAAAAAAATATAATATGTTTAGAGCTATGGTGATATTTTGCGTATACAACGTCTATTTAAAGGGATAGTTCACCCACAAATGACAATTCTGTCTTCATTTACTCACCCTCAAATTGTTCCAAACCTGCAAAAATGTCTTTGTTCTGCTAAATACAAAAGAAGATATTTGGAAGAATGTCAGTAAGCAAACAGATCTCCTCCCCCATTTATTGCCATAGTATGGAAAATAAATACTATGGGACTCATAGTATAACAGTATATTTTAGTATAACATCCAGTGTTTAAAGTTAACATTTTTCTTCAACTTTTTAGTATGCAGTTGCCAGGATGAGGAGATAAATAGAGCTAAAATGTGGGTCTGCTAACTAACCGCCTAACCTGTGTATGCTCCAGCAGAAAGGCAAATTTATTGAAACAGAACTTGCCAAACATATATAATCATAACATATGCACACAGGCACACCAGAGGCCAGGCCTCGGCATCTAGAGTTACACTTTCCTGTAGATGTGGGTCTCAAAACAATCCACGAGACCCCTTCCAGACAGCTGCTGAAGCTATTAACTGGGTTTCATTACAACAGAACCCTTTTGTTCTGCATGTCAACATGTTTTTGACATTTAAATTGCCAGCTCTGACTGCCTGGATCCTGTTTTCACAGCATCGAGAAAACCGAGAGGCTGCATTTTTCATGGTAGACATTTTTGTTGCATGTTTAAGTCTTGGACGATATTACAATTTTACATTTTATACATTTTTTTATATTCTCATGAGCAAAAAAGCGAATATAACTTGTTTAATAAAGTTTGTTAAATGTTAAGTTGTGGACGGTTTTATAGATTCTGCAGAGTCAGTACATCCCTTTACCTCGACAACCGACACATGATGAATCATATAAAAGAGAACTGAAGGTCCTACGGTGTAAGTCAAGGGTTATGTCCTTCACTTTTATTCATTCTTCATCTCATTTTCTCTTTAGCAATGAAGGTTTCGAGCATCAGTCAAAGACCATCTCGCTTCCGCTGTCTGTATCTGATCTATTACGGGTCCAATAATAACTACCTAGACCTAAATCAGACCAGGCCACACACCTCATGCCCTAATAACACACACTCGTACCAGGTACAGACAGATAACTGTGGCCCATGTGAAGCCCCATTTTAGCCATATTTATTTATCGTCCTCTGCCAGTGGCATCCTTCTGTTTGTCCACGGGAGAGAAAGAGAAGGTGACCTTCAGAGAACTAATGCAGGATACTCACACACCTCAGTTCACACACCGGTTTGAAGTGCTACATACATTTACATTTAGATCTATGACAGACACTTTCATCAAAAGTGGCTTACGGTGCATTGAAGATGCATTTATTTCTCAGTATTTAACAGTATGGGCTCTTTCATGTAAGTTTCAGCTTGACACACTTTTCATTTTCACGTCCTGCACCACGTTGTTTAAATAGCAAATGCATTTGCGACCATTTGTGCACCCATGGGCGTGCTGGTCTGAAAACGAGGTGTGTAGGCACATTGTTGGCGCGTTGCTATTTTGAAGCAACTGAAATAGACTGCACCATTGACCAACTAAAACCTGGTCTAAAGTCAACGGCGCAATGTTTCTTTGTTATTTAGTATATAGCGCGTTAGTAATATGCACCTATAGAGAATTTGAAGCTGACATCACACCCTATGTTGCATGTTGCAGTGGCGCCGCCATCTTGGGAGGATCATACTCCACCGCTATTATTGTTTAGATGTGTACCGTTACTTGTTTTGTTTGATATATGGAGAAGTCGTAAGTGAAAGAACCAGGGGCTTTTCCTGAACGACTGTGTAATGCTATTGCAGTTTTTAACACGTCACAGCAAGTCCGACCTACCATAGTTATATTTCCTAATCAAACAAGAAACATCAAAACACTGCATTGTACGCACTGGCAGAGATCCTCCCAAGATTGCGCAACATTCAACATGGCGTGACGTAGCTTCATATCCTCAATAGGCAGGGAGCTCAATATGCGTATTACACACAGAAGAACGCGCAGCAGCACACAAATATGCCAAATATAAAAAATAAATGGATTACAAAGTAAAAGATTATTATTGTGTACATAAAGATAACAAATCCTGCTTGTCCTGTAGACGGTGTGCTCGCGTGTTTAACCTCACACACAAGTTAATAACAGTATATAGTGAATTTGTTTACTGCACGTTTTGCCCAAAACACAAACATGAATCATTGAGAGAAAAGGGACAACCCTTTAGACAATCCTTGAACTAGCAAACGTGATATGCCCTGCACTTTAGACAATGCGCTTAGATCGTTAAAATAGGGCCCTATGTGTTCAGTATTCAATATTATTTTCAAGGTAATGAAAAATAAGTGTTAAAAAGGGCTATGGGGGTTTTAATGAACAACACACTGTACACAGTACATGCATTTATTGTCATTGTTTGAAAACGATTAACTTTTGATAAGGATAGTGTGCAGGCGATGAAAGAAAAAAAAGATCTGCAGAAGGTCTAATTCAAGGGAACACAATTTATTTATAAGTGAGGTGATTTCTGGTATGTTTTAGACATCATTTTTAGACATAAATGCTTTTTACTTATGAAAATTGCAATGTTTTGTTCAAATTAAATTCAGTATTAAGTAGGTGTGTAACAATGTATCAATGTTGACTGAGTCATGGATCAGATGTATTGATATGATGTAATGATGCTACACTTCAAACTAAATATCGTTATGCATTTCTCACTTCGTAAATCGTAAAATATAGTTGCAGCTAAGAGAACTGATATCAGATCGTGACAACATGTCAGTTTTACACCACTTGTATAAACCCTTTCACACATAAAGGTCACTACAGTTAAAAGCTATTTAAAAAGCCATTTCTTGCATATTGTTGATGTCCTCCTGAAACCATGTTTGTCCAAATTTGTTGTCCAAACGGTCTTAAATTATTAAATACTGTGTTGTAATTGAGTTCGATTTGCAAAACACAGAGACATAGAGGGTGACTAATAATTGTCATGATTCTGCCTCATCATGTCATGTCGTTCTTGGTTTAGTGGCAGGATCATGACCGAGCCTCATGTTTTGTGTGGAGAGAGACATGTTATAGATGGTTCTGACATAACATGCGCTCTCTCTGGTCTCGTCTTTGGCACCGCCCCTCTCGTTTCCTCGTTTAGCTTTCCATTAGTGTTTGATTCCCCACACCTGCCTAGTGTTCATTTACCCCTTGTTAGTCTCCCTATTTAATGCCCTTTTGTTTGCTGTCCTGTGCTGATTCGATTTGTTTGATCTGCTTGTATGTCAAGCTCTCGTTCTTGTACCTAGCCAAAATAACCTAGCCTGTCGGATTCCTTGCCTAGTTTGAGGTCGCGTGTTTTAGATTGTCGTGTCTTCATTATTTAAATAGTAAGTCGAGTTATTCTGTCTTCCTGTTTTTGCCTCCTCGTGGGAAGTGTTTGTTTTCCTCTTTATATATTATGTTCCAGTTTTCTCCCCATCATGGGTTTTTTGTTTGTTTCATAAAAGTTTACGTTTTTTTATCTCTGCCAGTACCTGTGTTCTCTGTTCCCTGTGAAAACTGTGACAAATGATGATTTATGGCAAAAATTGAAATGTCAAAATATGGAGATACAAGATTTCAGAAGGACAGCAGCGACATTTGATGGAAATATCCTATATAGACGGTTTTAAAGCAACAACATAAGCAACCGTAACTGCAAATCTACGCGTTCGTAGACTGCCCTCATCTTCCGGTACACATGCACAAATAAAGTGCCTGTTTATTTAAACTGTGATACCAAGCTCAACCGCTAGATGTCAATGTCCCCTTCAACAAATGTGTTATTTAATAAAATCAACATTCAACAAATCGTTTATTTAATACAATTATTATACAATAAAACAATAACATAAATTAATATTAATATAAATAAAATAAAATAAAATATAAATGGTTATGGTATTAGACACTAGCCAGAACGATCAGCAAACACAGACCGGAAGTTAACTGCAGTCCAGGCATGCCTCATGACAAGCTGTTGTACTGTTGGAAAAAAAATGTGTAAACATGTGAAAAATATGTGTAACGTTCAAGTCTTGTTTCTCCTGCCCTAAGATCAATAAAAACATCCTGACTGAGTTCTCTTGAACGGCTTTAAACACAAAACTTTTCTAAAAGTTGCAGTAAAACTTGGGCAAATCTTTTGTCTTCAGAGGTGTTTCAGTGTTCTGTACAGTACTGTGGGTCTTCAGGTACTTTGCTCTTTAAAAGGCCTTCTTAAAATAACCTCCAGGAAGAATTCTAATCTCTCTTTCAGCACTCTATTACTTTGACTGGCAGGTGGGTCATTCTGACAGCGATAATGGAACATGCCGGTGCACCCTTCCTCCTTTTCTATCTCTCTTCCCCTTTCTGTCTTTCAATTTTATTATAGAAATGAAAGAGGTTGAGACCCGCTTACGGCGTGCTTTAACTTTCCAGGACTTTTTGTGGTGCCTGATAAATTCTGCCTGAAATTTCCTATTCAATATTCCACCTAAAAATACATCACGGCTTCACCCAACCAATCCATCTCTTCCTGTTCATGTCCCGCGTTTTCTCCATGTCTGTGCCTCCATCCCGTAATAGTTCCTTCAATGATGGACTTCTGTCTAAGGCTGAGCTCAAGACACACTGTATTTATTACTTCACTCCATTGCGGGAGTTAAAGGTGAACTTTGCCGCTTTTCAAGTCCAAATCCATTTTGTTCAGGTTTATGCCAATATCAGCGTAAGTGAAATTGATTGTTTTCTCCACAGTGAGTGAGTTTAAAAGGATTATTTAACAAAGTTTCATTCAATGTTCTCTTCGAACAGTGAAGCTCAACAATGCTCCGCTTTGCTCTCTGTACTCGTACTACCATTTGTACTGTGTGAGGTTGAATGTGCAGCGGCGCCGAAGGTTACAATGGATGAACGCCCTGGAGAATGAGGGATAGAGAAAGGAGATTGTGCCTTTAATAATCACCCAGATGAAAAATCATTTTCTGTATCTCGGAACAAAAGCAATAACAGACCCGTCACCATGGCTACGACAGGCCTCTTTAAAGAGGAAGCATGAGACCTCGGTCTCATAAACACCTCGTTTCTCTGCTGTCTCTCTCACTCTTCGCCTCTCTCACTCTTCCTCTCTTTCTTTGTCTGATGAAGGAGGCCGGCTGGAGCCCAGCAGGTCTAAATGATGGTCTAATGGATGTGCGCTTTAAGCTCGGTAATCACAGCTTCTACATGGTCACATCTATCACCGCGGCAACAAATATTACTTCTCATATGTCTCTCTCTCAAGACTCTGTGGGTGTCTGAGTGTGTGAAAAAGTGCCGTGAGTGTGTACTGGACAGTTTAATGGAAGGACCAGGATCAGTTTTTGATGGACACCCTAAAGAAAGTCATTTTGAAAGCAGTCTTTGGATTGTTTGAGGGGGCTGAAAATAAAACAAGAGCAACTGTGGCAGCGTGAGGATTTTTCTTGCTTTTTCTGTAATATTTAGAGGTCATATTTAATCTAAAACTAAAGAGATTAAAATATTGCACTATGAACATTTTATCTCCGTCAACAAAGACTGAAAGCTTATGCCAATTGCCGGATTTCCATCCAAATGTGATAGGAATCTTTTCAAAGGTAAAACGAGACATCAGCAGCCGCTTAGGTCACGTGGGTTTAATGATCGCTACTTCAGAATTTATTTGGCAGATGCGTTTCCATCTCCCCTTATTCATCAAATTAAAATGTTTGGTGTGCAAACTTTTGCATGTTTTTAGAGATGCACCGATATATCGACCAAGACCGATTATTGAATTAAAATTAAAAGCAATTTTTCGGTTATCGGATGATAGTTTAAAAACAGTCGACGATCAGGACTGATATATCCTGTCAATCAAAAGAGATAAAAGTGCAATGAATTTGTGCTCTGTATGTAGAAAATGTTAAGAAACATCACCACGTTCAATATTAATAGTCATTATATGAATTAATAACATTCAGAAAGTTGAGAAATGTAAATTGAATCTTCAGAATTGGTATCAGTATTGGCAGACATCACTCTGTTATCAGTGGAGAAAGTAAGTATCGGTGCATCTCTCGTTTCTGGTGCATAAAACCAGGGTGATGGCAAGGTTATTTTAGTTTACCAAAATTAAAACTTTGAAAATCAAAAAAAATATTGGCCTAAAAATGTAAATGTTGCCTCAGAAATAAACTGAAATAAATTTAAAGCACAAAAATAATAATAATAAATAAAACTAAAATTAATGAATCTTATTTTGCAACATAAAAAAATAATAATAATCAAATGACAAAAGCATATAACAAAGTTGCTAAATATTTAACTAAAATTAAAATAAAAAACGAAAAATCTAAAACTAAAAGCTAATTAAAAATAATAATAAAAACGAAATAAAACTAAAATCAAAACTATAAGAACTCTTTGTGATGGAAACAGAGCTAATGACACAAATTAAGAAACCGAGGCTTACATATCATTGAGGAATAAAAAATCTGAAAGAGAAAGAATGTAGTTGCATACTGTAGATCCTATTATTTCTAAACAAAATTAAAGAGAGAGTGAGCCAAAAGTATACTTAAAATATATAAAATCAAATCTGTCAAACTTTGTGTTGTTCTTGGCTGTGGGTACCACCTGAAACTGGAATGTCAGCATCCAGCCGACTTAATTGTAGTTACCTGAAATCAGAAGAGAAAGTCAGGGGAAAAATCTGAAAAAGATTCCAAAACCTGACATGACCCTTTCAAAAAGACCTTTTTGGTTACTTAAATGTTATCTAGTCAACATGAATAGATTTTCTCTGTTGAGTCTCACATCAGTTTCTAAAGAAGCATCTCAAGGTTCCCCTGGTAATGAGGTCACTTTGATGTCCCTTCTAATCTGTAAATGAATTAGTACTTCAGTAAAGAACCATTTGCTCCCTCGCAGAATCCTCTCGCTCCACAGAAGATAGCAACTGAGCCTTCTGTGAACCCTGTGATGTAGTGTGGCACTCAAAGCTTTTGGGAAAACCCCCCCTGTCAAAAGATGCATCCATTCATGAAATCTTGTTTCTGTTGTGGTCCTGCATTTCTTTCCTCTCATCTATAATTCCCATTCTGTATGGTCTGTTTGTCACAGAAAAACACAAACTGCTTTCTTTCTTTGTTGAGTTACTCTCTTACTTTTTATTACCTTGGGTAGTACATAGTGCACAGACTCACAAAGAACAACTCTTGTTGTTGTGACAACAACAGTATCTCTCGGTGGACACATTTTTATGCTTAATATATGACTTAGGAGATTTACAATGTAAGACGTCAGTTAGTTATAGGATGAATATGAATTTGCAAAGCAATCTTTCCCTTGCAGAAATGTTGAATTATTTTTGTGTTCGCTTTGTTTTATAGTATTACCCAACCTGAAGACAACTATATATTCTCCCATGTCTTTGGGAAAGCAGAAAACATTTTAAAACATCAAAAAGAATACTGTATAAAACGATAGGCGGTACTGTAGGAGGGAGAGAGAGATGACAGTTTGATGTGACACACTTGATTGTTAAGAACTGAGCTCTTCCCCCTTGGTGTGTTTGTCAAGCTGTCTCAGGTTGGCCTGATGCTGCAGAAATGATTAAAGTCAGACAAACATCAGATTTTGATGGTTTACCCTCGCGAGCACACAGGTGTGAACACAAAAGACACGGTGATGGTTAATACCATGTGGAATTCACACTGCTGAATTTATTGTTAAGTTTATAAGAGGGTTCATTTTTACCCAGTTGTTTTACCTCCCCATCCAGCATCCCCCACCTCCCATTTTTAGGGATATAATAATAACTTCATATCAAAGCACCTCTCTTTTAAAATATGCATCGCGCCAATAAAGTTCATGTGTGTAAAGTTCACAACAATATGGTGGCATTTCAGGTATTATGGAACGGGAGTGTAAACATAAACAAATGTGATGCCTGCGTCCAGGCATCTGTGTAGGGATGTGTTGGAGCATGAACAGTCTCCTCTAGGGGACTAGAGCACTCAAGAACAGATGCTGCGAGTGTGTGTTTAGAGCTGTTGAGAGACGGCAAAACAAACCCCCAAACAGATGATCCTGCAATAACATAAATCTACTATCTCATTACATTACTTGCTAGACCACAGGAACTTAGAGCTTGCGTATGAGTGTGTGTGAATGAGAGAGAGAGATGATTGGCTATGTGATTATAGAGTAAGCATACTTTATGATGCACATGACATTCACAGCAAGGGCACGTGTAAACAAAACAACACGCAGGCACATAATTGGATCATTTGAATAATTTTAAATATGTCGTGTTGGTGGCAATGCGACCTTAATGTAAAAAGAGTCAATTATTAAATAAAATCCTAGGTGTTTTAGGATTCATGTCTCTTTTATGTCATGTCACGGTCACGCCTAAAATTGTAGTATTATTTACCCTGAGAGGACTTTATTGAATGTCATGAGAACTTTTTGAGATAGGAACAAAATTAGCATTGATCTTCATAAAGTGACTACTAAGTCCATCAGTACAGAGTTAAAGACATTTTCATGGAATATCTATTATAATGTGATTAACAGCATAATACAAGTGACATTTAAAAGGATCCTTTAAAAATGAAGAGGTTTTTAATGAAATATCACCCACAATGTACACCAAATGGGTATGGATAGCCCCTAACTGCAAATAACCTTTAGCCTCCCCTTAAAGTGAAAAAAAACGGATATATATATATATATATGGGTATTTGACGAATAAGTTGTACATGTGTCCTATGATGGGACAAAGCAAAATTTAGAAAACAAACCATTAATATTACATTGTTTTATATTCGTTTATATTTATGTTTAATATATAAAATAGATCAAGAGAGATATATCTTCATTGTTATTTTTTTCAACGTTTTTGCTGTCACATCATAGGACAAATTTGCATATTATTCTCTCAAATACCCATATATATATTTGTTTTACTGTATGAGTACTACAGAATTCACAATAAGTATATTCCAAATAAAAATCACACATGATTTTATTCCTTATTATTGCAATATGTTAATTCTGATTGCAATAACATTGTGCATATATAAAGCATTAATGATAAAAAAATGAACAATGAACATTTCAATCTTATTATAAGATAAACTAAATGTATTTTTAAGTAAAATTTACTGTAATTTTGATATCAGTACATGGCTCAGCAAGAAACAGATAATACGAAGCAGTGTTTACTGTAAAACGGCTATTTGCTGCCATCTAGTGTGACTCCACCAGAAAGCCTCTCTTTGACAGCAATCACACCTGTTTCATAGGGTCTATGAATCACACCCATAAGAGACACCACAAAAGGCCTACTACAATTATTTCTAGAACATGTAGCAAGCAATAAGATGAAATGTTTTTTAATCAAAGGACGACAACATATTTTGCTACGAATGATCTTTTTCATAGATTCATAAGAGAGATTTCATCAAAATGTAATCTGCTTCTGATTTGTCAAGACACCAAAACTGCATAATATACCAAACTGGTAGGGAATTGTTTTAGTAGCTCAATGTGGATTTGATCCCATGAATCACACATACTGAATGCACTGTAAGTCACTTAAGATAAAAGCATCTGCCAAATACATATATGCAAATGTTTAATTATTAAAAAATATATATATTATTCATTGAAATGTTAAAATATTCATCTATGCTGCTTTCATTTTATAGCTGGGTTTTGTGTTACTGTTTAATAAAAAACTATTTTTAAGACACTTAAGTTAATTTATTGTTTCATGCACATTTACATTTGCATTGATTTAGCATGTGCTTTATGGGAAGTGCTCATATGGGACACAAAACATCTGGACTATAAGGCAATCTGTTCATCCAGTTACGAGAGCTCAGTTAATTGCAGTGAAATTTCTTTTCCATTAATTCTTTACATTTTTATCATATAACTTCAAAAGAAATACAGCATCACTTTATTCAAATAGCTTTCATTATAAAGAAGAGCAGCTGGGATATTCTTCAATATTAACCTTTTGTGTTGTAAAGAACAGAGAAGCTATACAGATTTAAAACACCATGACGTTTTCCCTTATTTACATTTATGCATTTGGCAGACGCTTTTATCCAAATCGACTTACATTGCATTATACTACACATTTGTTTCTAAGTATGTGCAATCCCCTGGGATCAAACCCATGACCTCGGCGTTGCTAGCGCCATGCTCTAACCATTGAGCCACAGGAAAGTCCTTATCATGTATTCTGCCTTGTACTGTACTGAGTTCTGTCAATAATCTCGAAATATCACAAACATTTTTCAATTAGTGTTTTTGTACTGCTTTCATTCAAAATCATTTTGATTTTAAGAAAATATTTCTTACATTATTTCTTATTTCTACATTTTGCATGCTGAAGCAGCTTTTTACATGGGCAATACATCTAATTTTAATTCTTGTAAATTGAACCCTGTACCAAGCACAGGTTTTAGACATTGTAGACATGTTTTTAGTCTAGTTGTTACATAAACTCAGGGCTGCATGGCTCAAATGACCATAAGCCCCCGGGGAACAAACTTCACAAGCTGATATTTACATGAACACTCTGAAATGTATAATTCAAATTACAACACAAAACGACATAAATTTCCTTTGTTATTCCTGTAATATCTTGAAATTACCAGTTAACAAGTATCTGCCATGCCCTGAATAAAATAACATAATAAACACTACAAACTAAAATCACAATTACGGGTGCTTTAAATTTCATGAAATAGACCTTCAAATCTGGAAACATCCTGCATTTTTCTCCTACAAGTAGATCTGATTTTATTTAAAATAGTTTGTATTGGAACACTGACATAAGATCTTTCAGGAAATTACTTGTTTATTGGAGTCTCTTAATCCTAAAAACTTGCTTGCAGAGCATTTTTTGTTTAAGTGTATCTCTTGAAGTATTGCTTAGCAAAACAAACCAAACCGCTCTTAACAACCTTGCAAAGTGAAAAAGAAATGCCAAGACAATGAGTCAACGTGTATTCACACCCATTTATGAACACTGGAAGATAATCATACCATTAAACGATATAACACCTACAGATAGTAAAGATGTGTAGTAATGCTACAAGAAAATATACAATGAAATGGCATTAAAGTTACTAAATGCAACTAGTAAAATAATGATTTGTTTGTCCTATACAGTATATTCAAGCAATATTAGACATTCTCTTTACGTTCCATTGGTGAATTAATACTTACCTACAAAATATAATATGTAACCATAGTTTCCTCCAATATACAAGTTGATACAAATATTGTTAGTGAAAAAACACCACTGACGTCAAGGAATACAACAATCAAATGTGACCCTGGACCCTGGTCTGAAGTTGCACAGGAATTTTTGATCAATAGCCAAAAATACATGGTATGGGTCAAAATAATAAATTCTTCCTATTTTTTAACTTTAAGGGCGATTTTCTCAATATTTAGATTTTTTGCACTCTCAGAATCCAGATTTTAACATAGTTGTATCTCAGCCAAATATTGTCCTAACAAACCGTACATCAATGGAAAGGTTATTTATTCAACTTTCAGGTGATTTAAAAATCTCAATTTCGATAAATTGACCCTTAAGACTGGGTTTTTTGTCCATGCAGGTTCACAAATTACAGAAAGATTCTGCAAAAAATGTTTGGGTGTGATCACACATTTATATTATTGTTTTAAGGCCTTGTCAATGAGTCAACCTGTCAGTATCTTGTTGTTTTATTAATCTTGGCCATGTGGGCAAGTCTGTAGCCTGATTTTGAGACTTTCTCGCAAGCCATAGATAAGTGTTTAATTCAACAATATCTTCAATAAAGTGTTTGTATATTAAACATATTGTGATTTTGGTACCATCAGCTCCACATAATTCAAACTGATAAAAAATCATTGGCTGGTGCTTCAAAAGGTCAGCATCAACAAGATCACAGGCACCTTACAACACTTGTGCGGTGATGTACTGACATTCCATATAAAGACCAGCACAAGGCTTTACGAGCTATGGTGTTTTGTTATGACAGAGCAAAAAAAAATGGGGAGGTTTAAAGGACTCTGAGGGGACATATAAACTGCATATGTTTACAGACAGCCCTTGCAGAACCTGCAAAATGTTTATAGTTTTGTAAGACAAACAAGAAACCACATGAAATCTTTTGGCATAATGAAGGTATGTCACATTTCAAACACTTATAACTAGATTTACACAAATGATTCTGTTTAAACATGAGATCCTTTTAAACATCATGTGTTGCATCAACAACAGGTTGGGGCCTTTTCAGTACTATGAGTCCCATTGTTCCTGACAAAAAGCCTCCAGGTATTGTATAATCTTTTGTTCCTTAAATGTTCAACATATTTGAGTTCATAAGCACAATGAACCAATGATGTTAAGCTTTGATATTGCGGCGTGTTTTTTCAACTGTTTCCAATGGAAACGGCGCGTTTTCTTAAGAAAACGCATGGAGCTGGCATTTATTTTATCGTGATCTCCACTGGTGCTGTGCGTTTTTCCCACGATCAGCGCCGGCGTTCGACCGGCCGCCCAGAGTTGAAAAATGCTCAACTTTGGGCAGAACGCTGCGCAAACACCGGGCGTTTTCAGTCGAGCTCCTGGCGTTTTCAGCCGCGTAGGGGGCTGTGTCCACCAAGGCGTTTCTGCCGGCATACGTGTTTTTCTTTCAATCGTTTCCAATGGAAACGCCACGTTTTTTGAAAAGCGGTATGATACGCCCCTTTCCATTGTTTGGCCAACCAAAGATCATCAAGCGAGGGTGCGACGTCTTCGGTTGTCCCTCGGTTCAGTCAATGAACATAATAAAAAGTCCTCCGCTGCTGTACAGTGGGGATTCTTAAAGTATGTTTCATTTCTCTTATTAAACGACTGTACACAAGCTGTACGGGGCAGGTCCTAGGCTGGACTTTCCTCGTGCAACCTAACCATTTCATACAAACATTTATGCCACAAATATTAATGTAGTTCGAATCCGCATCTTTCCAGATCTGCAGGGTTAGTCGTTCTAATTGCACATTAAAGCTTGTTGTTATGCATTTATAAAAAAAGCGTACGTCTACATAATAATTATAACCCAGTGATAGCTTAATTCATTTGTATTTTTTGTCAGCATTTCTCTCATTGTCATCTTTCGCAGGTGACAGTCGTAAATATCACAGTAAAAACGTTTAATAAAATACTAGTTTACTAAAATACACAATCAAAATATTTTTTCTGTGGACTCTAAACAGTCGCTGAGCCTTGGTCAACATATTTGACAATTAGGTCACTTTCACTTTGACTACTACATCACTGTACTGTATATCCATCCGCTGCGTCCTGTCTCGCGAAGGTTTGTCACACAGCAAAACTATTTATTATGTTCATTCACGGAACCAAGCGACAACTGATCGCTTACTGATCTTTGATTGACCAATCAGCGGAAAGGGGAGTTTCATACCGCCCGCATGTGAAAAGCTAGTTTTTAAGTTGTTAATTCATTTATCTGTGAAGATGAAAACGAAAAATCAAGCCGAATTATCGTTTTTCCGTTTTTTTGAATGAACGAAAAACGAAGATGGCGACGTTTTCTCACTCCTGTTTGTTCCCTTTCAAACTGAAAAAAAATGACCAAAAGATTCACGGAACGAAAAGGAAGCAAAACAGGGAGTCCAAAACGATAAATAATAATCCAAAAAACAATTTTGGTTTAGCGACAACACTGTTACAAAGTACGTTGTACAAACAATGAACGTACGGGGGATGAAAGAGGACTGGGGCTAGATAGGGGGAACACTAACCAGGGCTAATTATTAAGGGAAGGTGACGGGCAGGTGACGAGAAAGATCACTAATGGGGAGAATACCGGGAACAAGGGGGCGGGGCCAAGACGAGAGACACAGGAGAACACCGGGCGCAATGTCACGACGAACAGCCACGTGTTTCCACATAAGACGTAAAATACACACAAGACTGTCACGACCCTTTCCACAAGGCTCGAAAACTCCGGACAGGACGAACGGGATCATGACAAGGGTGACTAATAATAATGAAAAATTAAAATCACGAAATATGGAGATATGGAGATATAAGGTTTCAGAAGGACAGCAACAAAATGTTCCTTGTTTTATAGGAGCTGGAGACTTCATTGAGCTACTAGATGAACTTGGAAACAAACATGTTGAAACACTGATCATCAAACACATCCTGTCCATGAATTTCTGTTGGAAATGAAGTGTGATGTTGGATGACGGAGGAGGTATATTGGTCATGAGGTCAGAGAGCATGTAAAATCACTGGACTTAAAAAAGTGGTAACCTTGAGAGACTGAAGTCTTAAAGCGATAGTTCACCCAAAAATGAAAGTCATTATTTATTCACCCTCAAGTTGTTGGACACCAGTGTTGGGTAAGTTACTCTGAAAAAGTAACTAGTTACTAATTACATATTTAATAATGTAATTAGATTACTGTACAAATTACTCTCTCCAGAAAGTATTTAATTACTCATTACTAATTACTGTCATGGTTCCGCCGTCATGTCATGTCTATTCTTGGTCTTGGGGCGGAGCCTTGACATAGCCTTAGGTTTTGTGTGAGTAAGACATGGCTTTGTTTATATATTGGCTTGCCATGTGCTTTCTCGTGTCTCCTCTGTGTTCCCACCCTTTTGTCTCGTTAGCCTTCCCATTGGTGTTTCATTACCCACACCTGTCCCTTGCCAATTATCCTGTGTTTGTTTCCCTTTAAAGCTTCCTCTTGTCGATTGTCTTGTGCTCTTGGATTATTTGATGTTGCTGTTCTTGTACTGTGTACGTTGATGCTGTCTATAGATGCCCGTTCTTGCACAGTTCCTGTTTTCCACGTGTCCAGTAAGTGTTATTATCAATCCTGTCTTGTTTTCCCCCTCGTGGGTTTTGTTTTGTCCTTTTTGTAGTGTTTTTTTTTTGTATAATACATTCCCTGTTAACCCCTTCATCCAGTGTTTGCCTGCACCTGGGTTCTCCCCTGGAAATTCATGACAAATTACTTTCTGTATTATACATCAACCTTGAGTAGATTTGACTCAAGGATAGAAATGGCTTATTTGATTCATTCAAATAAATAACTACATAAATTATTCTTAATAACTGACCAAACTATACATATATAAATGTGAGAAGGATACATTAAAGCATACATTTTAATGTTAGAATTATAATTTTGATGTAATTTTTGCAATTGAATATATAACACCGTATCAATTACATCACAAGTAACTGTAATTAAACAGAAAAAACAAGAGTAATCCCTTACTTTACTTTTTCAAGGGAAAAGTAATTCAATTACAGTAACTAATTACTTAGTAACTAGTTACACACAACACTGTTGAACACATAGGAAGACATTGAAAATGTGGAAAACCAAACATTTCTTGGGCACCATTAGCTACCATAGTAGCTTTTTTTCCAACTATGGTAGTCAATAGTGAGTGACCCGGAAATGTTTGGCTATACAAACATTCTTAGTGATACCTTTGTGTTCTACATGACAGTAAAATTTATACTGGTTTGAAACAACTTGAGGGCGAGTAAATGATGACTTTCATTTTTGGGTAAACTGTCCTTGTTGAATTGCAAAGAATGTTTTCGCTAGCATTCTGGTTGTATGACTGCCATTTTCCAGGGTGACTTACTAATGAGCCAACACATCATTCAAAATCATATACATTCCCACATAATAATGTACTGTATGCTACATTTCGTTACACTGTACTTGTATATGTGTAATGACAATAAAGTTGAATCTAATCTAATCTAAAAACAGCAGACCAGCGGGAGGGCGATTTGGCGTCTTGCACTGAGCGCAGGTCTGGCAGGCCAACACCGACTGTCTGACATCGGCGGCAAGGGACGGCCACCAAAAACGTTGACGGATGGCAGCCAACGTTCCCTGAATTCCTGGATGGAAGACCAGTCTGGATGAGTGACCCCAGTTTGTCTAGTTTGGTAAAGACCCAGGCTCCCTGTAAGAGTTCAAAGGCAGAAGACAGTGATGTAATTCATACCTCGATAATCAATACAAGGGCGAAGGGAGCCGTCCTTCTTCACCCAGCGCCCGCAGGAGAAGATGAGTGACAAATAAGACCAGCTAAGAGGAACCCCTGTATGTATTTGTCCATGACCTCTCTTTCAGGACCGGAAAGGGAGTACAGGCAACCCTTAGGCGAAGAAGTGTCCTGAAGAAGGTCAATGGCACAGTCGTAGGGACGATGCGGATGAAGAGAGGTGGCCCGGGACCTACTGAAGACCGTACTGAGATCATGGTACTCCACCGGGACGCTGGTCAAGTCTGCGGGTTGCACCTGCAAAAGACAATACACAGAAACAAGAGAGGAAGCAAGACCAAGTCAAGATACATGACACGAGGGGCTCCAGGTTAAGACAGAACTAGATTGCCAGTCCATGTAAGGATTGTGTTGTACAAGCCAAGGATGCCCCAACACAACTTGGTTCTCAGGGGCATCAAGAATGTACAACACAATGTTCTCATGGTGGTTACTAGAAAGCAGGAGATTTACGCTTGGGGTGACGTGAGAAATGGGGGAAAGAGGTCTGTCCCCCAGTGACCTGGCGTCCAAGGGCTTGTCAAGTGGTATGGCAGGAATCCCCCATTCACGGGCTGTGTGAGTGCTGATGAAATTTACCTCTGCTCCAGAGTTTAGAAGAGCATGACCTGTGAAAATCACTTGAAAGGTGAGGAAGAAGAAGTGATAGCGCTCACCCGGATCCTCCGGCTCACGGGTGGGCCGTGGCTTTTAATGGGCAGTGAAGGGCGAAATGGCCGGCCTTGCCACAATATAAGCAAAGACCTTGAGGCAGTCACCAGAGCGGCCAGAGTCTTAAGGCGAATAACATAATCAGTTATAGATCCCCTTCTGAGTAAATCGGGAAAGTTGAGCTGCCGCCTCGTCCCCCTGGGCCGTCCGATCAAAGAGGCTGATCATCTCCTTAAGGAAGTCCTCAAAAGTAGCATAAAAAGCTGCTTCGGCCTCGCAGACAGCGATTGCCCAGTCACTTCCAGAGCCAGACAGGAGAGTCACGACGTAGGCGCATTGCGAGAGAAAAGCTCTACAGGAGTTTGGATCATCATTGTAGATCGGCAGATTATTTGCATCAGGCTCCCGGGATTAAGCTGTAGTTCGTCCATACGGAAACGAAGCTACGCCATTTGTGTACAGCTGTTCAGCCGAGAGCCCTGTTGTCCCAACAACGCACCCTGCTACGCGAGAGCAGTGCGGACAGTATCCGACCCCACTGACTCCATGTTCATCAGACCTTTCTGTCACTAATTACTCAAGAGTCAAGTGCCATGTTCAGGTACCACTCGAAACCGGAGTAAATCCATTAGACAGGAAACAATCGAAGCTGGACTAAATCCACTCGGCAGGGAAAACACTCGAAACATGAATAGATCCACTTGATAGGAAACACTCGGAACAGGAATAAACCCACTTGGCAGGAAAAACACGAAACTGGAACTAATCCACTTGGCCAGAACCACCCGAAGTGGGAGAGGCGGTCGCTGGGTAGACAACGGTAAAGAGATGCAGACACCCGGGAGTGTACTAAACACTGGAGCAAAGACAAGACACAACAAGGTGAGCTACAAGACCAAAATATTAACAAGACTAGACAAGGTAAGCAGAATATTTTTAACGGTCAATCCTGAAGGGTATACACTCTAAAGGACTGACACGGGACAAGTGACAACACGCGGAATATAAAGAGAGGGAGATTGAGCAGAAAATAAGAAACCAGCCGGGGTGAGGGGAATCGTGAGGAGACCCAGGTGAAACGGGGAAAACCAAATGAGTAGATTTACAAGGTAACGAGAGGGCCGGGGTGAAGCATGCGGACTCAGAGCACGGGCGAGCTGTCAAAACACGTTCCCGAAACAACAAAGGCAGAGGACAAGACGGAAAAACAGAGAGTGCTAGACCCGAGACCCAACATATATGCATATACATACAACCATAAATATACAAACATACACATACATACACACATACACATATACACATGATGGGGTCCAGTACTCAAAAAATGTGGAGAACCACTGCTTTAATCTGTCTGAGCAAATGGTTTCAGCGCACCCACACAAGAATTCTAAGCCTTTATGCACTACTGTAAACTATGCTGTTTCAAAAAGACGTTTGATTTAGATTTTTTAGACTTTCCTACAAACTTCCCCTTCAGTCAGAAGAGCTACAGATACTGCAATATAATATATATATACATACATGCATAGATACATACATGGATACATACATGCACACGCACACACACACGCATACACATACACATACACACACACATACATACATTCATTCAAATATACATACATACATACATTCATTCAAATATACATACATGCATACATACATACATACATATACACACACACACACACCTTGTCTGGTTTACTATCTCCGTGGGGACAGTCCATAGGCGTAATGTTTTTTATATCGTACAAACTGTATATTTTATCCCTTACCCCTAACCCAACCCCTAAACCTAAAGATCATAGAAAACATTTTGCATTTTTAATTTTTTTTAAAATATTGTTCTGTAAAATGTATAAGCTTTTTTGCCCATTCATTCATTCATACATACATACATACATACACACACATACATACACATACACAAACATACATACACACGCACACACACACATACACACATATACATACATACACACATATACATACATACATACATTCATTCATTCATTCATTCATTCATTCATTCATACAAAGACAAACATTCACACGCACACACAAACACACACATTATATGATGGTTACTAACAACGGTACCTAATCAGTAATTGTTGGTGTAAGTACTTGTTTACAAATGTATGTTTGTTTTATTTTCCTAAATTAGTGGAAATATGTTGTTGTGCTGGGGAAAAAAATGGTGAGTGGTTTGGGGGAATGGCGCAGGGGGGGTTTAGGGTGGATCACATGATAGAAAAAACTGGTTTGATAGAGGTGGATGACCATGGTACCATAAAAAAGAAGGGAGAAAACGCACACGTGGCTTTAATCATAGTCTGATAACTAATTAGTGTTTAAAATCATCAGACAGGTCAGACCCACGGACAATAAATATGCGGGTAAGGAAAACCTTTGTGCACAATAGTTTAAACTATGAAAACATGTTTATCAACAAAGACGTAAGGGGGTTGAGGTCTTCAACACTTTTCTTAAAAAACAAATTCCCCCCCTCAATCAGAGAGCTACAGATAATAACTGAAAAAGGCAAATAACCAAGACTGGGTAGGGGAAACTAAATAAAGTTGGTCAAAAAAAACTTAAAAGAGCAGTAGAAAGGTAATTGAAACATGTCTTTCACATCCCATACGCAAATAGAGATGTCTCAACCAAGATTCGAAGGTTAAATAAGATGCTACCTGGGAAAACCTGCCCTCCAATTAAAGAACAGGGATCAAAAAAAATCATGCAATTGGTTTAAATAATGGAATGTTAGCAGTAATAGGGGTGCTAGAAGAAGGTAGGAATAACGGTGATGTGGGTAAGTGAGGTGGAACTTCGACCTTCTTAATTTAACCTTAAGAGATGAGAACAAAATAAAACAGTGGTTTGGGGAACACTCTTAACATTAGTAAGGGTAATATCAGTGTAACATTAAGATTTTATAAAAACATTTGTTTGGAAAGGGGTTTATCCCTTGTGAAAGCGTGATTTTAAAAGTAAATACTATTGTAGGTCGAAATGCTAATTAGTTATGAAATATACAATAAAGCATGCACAGTTTTTGTCAAGTCCCCAGACAAGATAATTTACAAGGCTTTTTATATGACCCAACGTGATGGGAATGTCAACTGGAAAAAAATGCCGAAAACAATTGGTTGGTCTTTTTAAGGTTGATTTGTATTACATTAAAAACACCATTTTAGGAGGACTGAATTACAAACTCGAAAAAAGGGGTTGTACATTTCAAAAGTGCAAGGGGTGTTCCGGAAAAAGATGCTGTGTGGTGTGCCGGGTGGAGTAAACTTTAAAAAAGAAAAACCGAGGAAAAATGAAGAAGAATGTCGTAAAAGGTTAAAAACACGCGAGAACGAAGAGTATATGTGTAAAATCCGTATGAATGGAGTTTTTTCAAGAAAGTTTATAGAGTAAAGGCAATGGTGATAAGCATAGGGAAAAAAGTTCCATAACAAAAGAAACTCGGAGGTAGGCCGGGGTCGCAATGTGGAACATGCGCATAAAACACTTGTGTTATTTGTTAACTGTAACATTCACAATGTAATGCCGATGTAACTATTGAATTATGTTTGTAAAAAAATAAAAAAACGTGGGCGAAATAACAAAAAATGTTGTTAGTCCTGGTGGATGTTTGTGTGGTAAGCACACGAACACATGACTGAAAAATTTTTGCTGTCAGTTTTAATAGAGGTCTAAATGCTTCAACAATGTCCCACATCATCATCATTCTAGTAGAACAAAGAAAGTGGTTTCCGTGTTGCCATAGGTGTTTATTTAAAACGGCAAAGACGGCAATTCCAAAGCAATAAAAGGGGAACGACCCACACAAACTTGTCCAGAGATAACAAAAATTAAAAAAAAATCCACAAGAATTGGGGGTTAAGAACTTCAAAACGAGCCGCACCTCTATTCTTCCCCTATGACACCTACAACGTGGTCCGCAGCGGTGAGATGTTTCACACATGTCTAGGGGGATTTCAGGTGTCTAGATTAACCAATCAAATGGCGGAAGTAAGGTGGGCAAAGGAGGATAATCCCATTCCAAAATTGAAGAAGGGGGCCTTGGTTCAAAACTTAATCTAATACAAAACTAAGAAACAAGTGCTGCGTATATGCGTAAGATAATTAGGGTTATCAGTAAAACGCCAAGTAGAGAGAGGGAAAAATATGCAGTGGCTAGTTTACAGAGATGGTGTGAAATTTTTCGCAAAAGTGTTTGATGAAGCAATAAAAGATTAAGTGATTCAGTTGTAAAAAAGCCAACAGCACATGTTAGTGAAAAGAAATCACTGAGGGGAAAACATATTGAAATATTATAAGCGTCCGAATTCATGAAGTAAGCTCGACGCCTTTGATTTAAAACTAGACGACCGGTTATAATGCCATCACAGTAGCATCAATTGCAAATATAGCAAACAAAAGGTAATTAGTGGGAACGTGTGAATTACCCAGGGAGCACAATATACTGATATAAATTTTAATACAGTTGGGGCCGACACGGAAAGGCCCCTTATTAATCCAAAGCGACTTACAGTACATTTAAGTGTTTAGTATTTTTATCAGTTTTAGTTAATTTTAACACGCGAAGGGTAGAAAAGTCAAACCCCCCTAGACTCCTGTTGCAGTTGGTCGCTGACCAGTTGAAAAACTGACAACAAACGATCACCACAGGGGGTAATAAGGTTATAATAAGGTTAGATCTTTTAAGAGGAAATGCAATTATAAGGTCACTTTAGATAGGAAGGTGAATTACCAAAGTGCGACTTATTATTCACTCCCTATAGAGCCTCAAATTTGCCTAATAAGCATAGGGGGGGGGCAAAACAATATGGGAGCTATACAGGCAAAAACAAAAAAGTACAGAATAAAACTGGCAAACGATAAACTGAAGTGCAGAATCATGATCAAAAATATCCAGTTAGAAACAACCCTGTCCCCAATGATCAGAAGGGGTGAAGTAAACACACATGAGTGAAATTTGAGCTAGCAACACAAATTCCTACACTGTGGAGAAAATCAGTAAAATAAGATTTAAATGACTAAAAGCACAAAGCCTTCGACTAATCAAACATAGGACTCAGAAAGAGATGAAACGGTATACAGAGAATCAAAAACATTTAAAACAGTAGATGGAATATTTGGTAATAGTGTTCAATGCAATTAGCTGGGTAAATAATGAAGAAAAAAATATGTAACAGGGAAAGCATTCGTGTTACCCTTCTAAAAGATGTGATGGATCGTATATACACTGGCATATAACTGGTGTAAATACATGGGAAAAGAGGCACGAAATAAAGGTCCAGGGCGTAAACAGGTATTCGGGCATTTCACCCAAGCAGAATACCAACCGAACTGGTGGTGAGTATAAGGGAGATTGTTCGGAACAAAGCCCACACGTACTCAAAAGTACCAATTGTTTGGAATATATTCCTCAAACTCGGGCGTTTGTGTTCACTGGCGCTGTGGTGAACTTATACCAGCATTTTGGGGTTACTCAGAAAGGGGGAAAAAACCAGGTCAAAAACCAGGAAAAAAGCTAAAAATGGAAAGCTCCATTATTGTTAATTACCAGGACGAGATCTGGTTGTGTTACTGTAGAATTGAAACCAGGTGAGAGGTAAGGGTTTTTAATAGGCGATATATCACAAAGGTGAATGCAATAAATGTGTTTACACAAAGCACGCGTTTTAGGAAACAGGTAAATAAACAAACAAACAGACACAAGAAAGGCAAAACAGCACAGTGAAATGGTGTATATAAAAACCTAAATCAAAAGATCATTCTAAAAAATAAATATCTAAATAAATTAAATAAGAGAATAAGGTGCAAGTAAAGAATGGTGTCACGTAGGGGTGGTGATGATGCGGAAGGGGTGAGGGCATGATGAAAGTGTGGTGTTGGCACCTTATCGAGGTTGGTTGGCAAGACACTGGGCCAGGTCGCAGGTTTTGAGTGCCACTTCCTGTTGATTGCCAAGCGATGACTCCTGGATAGGCTAAGCAGGAACATACCAGGGGGGCCACCAGTGAACCCAGTTAATTCGGAACAAGAAAAAACGGGTAGAAAATTGATGGGATGGGCGTAGGCAAGGTCAAGTATCAGTTGGCTTCCCGGTTGAAAAAAATCAAAGCCAACATAAATATGGCCGCGGTGCTGTGGGGGTGGAGGAACCGGGCAAACAAATCCATAAAATATTAAAAGTGGGTGAAGGTTGGATGAAAAAAGAAAATCGGGGAGAACAACCGAGCTCGGGAGCCAAAATAATGAGGGGCAGCATCGGTCGGAACATCTGACGTGTCCCATAGCTAAGTCTCAATAATGTGGACGCCCGACCGGGAAATGCAAAACATACAATCGATCAGCGAAAGAACAGTGGAGATGGCCACCGCCGGAGCCGTGGGGCCACAGAAAGGGGGAACCCCCAAAAACCACGGGGCGGGCGTCGGAAAAGGCCAAAACCGTGCAAAGTGCCAGCCACGTTCACAGTTGCGACTAATCAACACGCATACAAATAGAACATCGCAGGGAAAAATTGTATGGGGCATCAAGAGTGTAATGGTTTATTCTACTGCTGTCCTGGGAAAAAACATGATCGTACCCGACAAAACCAGATACCCACAGGGAAAAAACGAGCCCCAAAAAATGAAAACAAGCCACGCCCCTCACCTTCGAAACCATGCTCTAGTGATATTTCAGCACCCCCATCCTCCACAAACACAAACGCCAGTCTCCTCACCCGACAGCTCGATACCTTACAGCCCAAGGTGGGGGAACGAGCCCGAAAGGTCGGGATCACACTCCCGGCCACGTACCATTTCAAAGTGAGCCCGGGATATAGCCTAATGGTTAACCAGTGAAGGGTGACTCCAAAGTTTTGGGAGGTTATGGTAAGTTGGGTGATAATGGTTGTCATGACCAATGGGAATGAACCGTGATGGCAAAGAAGGTCTGCAAACGGAAGATTGTATCTGAAATGATACAGATAAGATATAGTGTAAATAAGAGGTTCGGTAATAATTTTGGATATTTAAAAAGGAATTCGCCGCACTAAGGATATTCGCAATAGTCAGAAACTGTAACCGTCATAGCCCACAAATGCTACTGGCTGTTAGAGGAAATGGACAAAAATGTTTTGTCATACACTATCATTATTAGTACCACTTTTTTAGTAAAACGGTGTGGTGATAAAATAATAATGCAGAAAAAAAAAAAGTACAACTAATGCTTTCTATGGGTGATGTCAATATCTGTGTATTTCTTCCAAATAAATGTTGAGAAAAAAGGTGTGAGGTTTATCTGGTCCCTCAGCGAGAATGATATTTAATTCCCTCGTCAGTCAAATCGTAAATCATAGACGGTACAGGAGCCAGCAGGTTAGGAAAGAAATGAAGACATGTCCGCGGGGGGTTGGGAATATGATATATCGCCAGAGAATTGATTGAAAACGATAGTGAACAAACCAATAATCAAAAATCAACAAGATCAATCATCCAAGTGCAGTCAAATTAGGACCGTTTCATGTTTAGTATTAACGTTCTTCTGCGGTCGATGATTGGAATACCTGATGTGGATTGTCGAAGGGTCAAAGAAAAAAAGGGAAAAAATCATCGCTCTAACAAGTAAAGATAATCACGTATGTCCAAAGGTCCCTGGTCGCAATGCTCGAAGGAAAAAAACATAGAACGACAGAAGTAAAAACACGGGAACGAAAGAAAGAAGGGAAAGGAACACACATGAAACGTGTTTTGTCTTGTACAAGACGCAGGAAGTAGCAGACTTGGGTAAACAGTCCAAAACATCCGCCAATGCCGAGTAATGTAAAAAGGAGTAATCCAAGACAATGGCGCGGGATTGCAAGACTTGTTACCAATCCATTCTTTGCTTCTATAGTGGGAAGGTGGAAGAAAAACGGCCGGTCTAATGGTATTGAGTTTATTCAGAAATAGGCAAGCCTCACAAAGCAACATAGGCGGGGCACACACACGAAGCTGCACGTTATAAAATCGTATTACCTATGTATGTAATTAAGAAAATGTTTTTTGTGAGGATTAATTTATAAGGGTATACTTCACGCAACATTAGGAAGTGGAGAAAAATAAAAAGGGGAGTTAAAAAAAAAAAGGGGAATAATGGAAAACAGAGAAAAGACAAAAGAAAGGAGGGGGGGGAAAAAAAAGAATCCAATTGCAGGATGAGATAAAATCGAAATCAATATTAACAATCCACTCAAATCGTGAAGCAGGAATATGGGTTGTAAATTTATTTGGAGTAACTGTTGGGAAATAAAACTAAAAAAGAACAGAAAAACTAACCAACAAAATTAATGCAAATAGTGGTTAACAGAATTGATGTTGAGTCATGGGTGGGTTTATGGTTCTGCATGCCACGCATAAGGGGCAATTCAATGTGGGCAAACAGGGTTATTGCAAATGTTGAAGAGTGGCATACATAACAACCTAGAATAAGCAATTTAAACGGGATTATTTACAAGGAATATGATGCAAGATATCTGCATTATTGAAAAGGGATCTGATGCCTGGATACCTTTCACAATCCAATTCAAACGAACAGGGGGTAGAGAAGGGAGAAAATGTGTCCTCCTTAAGCTCACCAAACCGCAGCTGACTCACAAGTGGTTTAACATGTGCCAGGAGTGTAAACCGGTCAGAACAAAATGCCATTTTGTGGGGTTGAGAATGTTGTTGTAAGGTTTCAGTTCAAATCTGCAAGAGGTAATTATCAAACATTAATGCAAAACTGTATGCACAGAAAAAACATGAAGGGAGTTTAAAGTGTAGTTTAACTTACTCTTATCTTCAGCACACTTCTTAAAGTAATAAATTAATTGTTAATGGGTATGCAAAGTATTAAATTTAAATCTGGTGGGTCACAGGTATATACATACTTTATATGGGCAAAATTAACAATTGAAACAGTAATCAAAGTAATGAAAGATAGAGTGGCGAATACCATCTAGTTGGTAAGGGGGGTCGTATGTAAAACACAACTAACTATTGAATACTGTGGTAATAATACAGACACACTCCTGGGCATCAAAAAAAGTCCGTCTATGGAAAGCTAACTACAAGTTGATCACGGAGAGAAATCCCAATTTTCTGGACCATGGTGTGGTTAGTCATAAAGTTTGGTCACGGGGCTGGGTCAAGCCAAATAGATCAACCTAAAACATAATAAACAGCAATACGAGACACAAGCATTTAATTTATTTGGGCTGATTAGTTGATAGTTTATAGTGGACAAAAGAACAACAAGACTGACGAATCCAAAAAAAAATCTAAAAAAATGCTCTGTAAGTTAAGGCGCCGTAAGTGGTGGTATGTGAAAATATTCCAATACATTCAAAAATGAGAGGGTTTAAATATATGCAATTCTGATTATATATAAAAAATAAACAGTAGTCAGACCCTTGGTTAAAACCCAGACAAAGCCACGAGTAAACAGAAATAATAAACATTTAAATAGGAAACTCTAAGATCCACATGTATCTACTGTCCAATCATAATATAAATAGAGTCCGCAAAATTGCGAGTTCGCAAGCATTAAAAAATTGCGAGTGATTGTAAAATAGATTTAATGTACACGGATGGTATATATTGCAAGTGGGGTGCGGGGTAGCGAATCTACGAAAATGTTATGTCAGGGTGGGGTACGGAGCGCAGATTGTGTATATTGTCAGATAAACTTCAAGTTGTTAAAAAAAAAATAAAATGTGGGGCAATAAACTTGGAAACTGTAAAAACTTTTTACCACGTCTTTGTTTTTTTTAAAATTAAATGATAAAAGGAAATTCAAGGACCAACATCATATTCAAAGTAGAAGTTGGGGTGATGCTTTTACAGTGTGTGGAAATAAGTTCCCTTATCTATAAAAAGTAATATGATAGTTTAGAATTTATAAAAGACATAGTGAGGAATTAATAACTCATGTGGAAGCGTTTAGGGGCCTCAATGATGCAACAGAACATAGTCTATTAGGAAAATCACCTATATCCTGAAATCGAATAGTGTTTTTAGGAAAATGTAAGTTGAAAATTATTTCCATATGTTGAAGCACTTTATTACTGTTGTTAATAGATAAAATAGAAAGCAAGAAACTAAGAAGTCGAGTTGATAACAAGGCTAAAAAACGATGATAAACGGGAAAATAATGAGGAAATGGGGCGCAACAAAAAGTAAATGATTTGGGGGGCGGTGAAAAACGGTTTCTATGACAAGCAACCGGGGGGTCCATTTAGCGAGGCAGAGAGTTCTGGGAAGTGGTTCTCAGGGGGGGACCAGCACCGGTTGAAGATCTATCTCCAGCACAACAGAGAAATAAACGGGCCTTCTGAAACCAGAGTGTGTTAGTTGCCTCCACATGGAGACAAGTAAAGTTAAGGGGTTCAGGGCATGTAAAAGACGAGCATCGGTAGGGGGAATGATGTGGTATACCGGCCGTTGTCACGTCACTAATTTCGTAAAAAGCGACAGGGTAGGGAAAAAGGTGGTTTGACCGCACTGAAAAAAAGCCGCTGGGTGGGTACGTGTGAACGAAAATAGGCCCAAGGTGTAGGGCGGGCGAATCTTCAGAGGTGGAACACTGGGTTGGTAGTATGTTAGCAGAACTATCACTAAATTACAAAACTATGAATCAGAAAGATCACCTTTCACGGTATGTAAACAAAGATAAAAATGTCGATGTGTGGGGGGGATTCCGTGGTCTAATCCTTAAAGGGACCCGCCGAGAAGTCACGATAAACCACCGTTTCACATGAGACAAAGTATATGGCAGGGTCCATAAAAATGAAAGAAGAAAAATGTGATTAAATAGGTCAGTGCGGCCGGATTAGAGTGAGTATTATGGCCAAAAATAAAGGGTTAAAACCATCAGAACAAATGTTGGGCCACCGGGTAGAATTTCTGATGCCAGGTAAGTATTAACTGCTAAAGCACATGATATTAACCCTGGCATTGTAACTATAAAGTGTATTGGGATGTGCAAATTCTTTTGGTATCGTAAAGTTTATAGTAGGGAATGTACAGTGTCAATGGTAACAGGTGGTTTAGGACGAAACGCGGGAAATCAAGGAAAATTTTTTACAAGGAAAGGGCTGTGTTGTGACATCCTGAATGGGGTGTGGGGTCAAAGGGGGACAACGGCCTGTGACACAATTCATGCAATCGGATTGTAGATGCAGCTAGGTCGCTCTGGTATGGCGCCGTGTCACATAAGGAAGCAATAGATGTCACAAGTATAACGTAGATTTGTCGCCACAACTATGGAAATGTATGTGAAAGAGAAAATTAAAATGGTGTCTCATGAGAAGAATGTAGATCTTCACTGCTTATGTTTCGCAGGGTGCCACTCGGAAATCTAGTAGTTTCTGGAAATTTCTTCATGCGGGTACGGACATAATAAGATAATTGAAATGATTACATGAAGGGTAGGGGATATCAGGATGGAGAAGATGGGGGGGTAGCACAAAAGCCTCAATGGGCTGTCCTTACTGAAACCTTGGAGGTATCTGCCATATTTCAAAACTATGTGTGGTTGTTGTTGAATTGCAATATATCATTATTATTGGGGACCTCAAACCTTTATGTTTTGTCACTCTGTTTTGCTAGATATCCAAACTACTAAAGTGTATTATTAAACCAAGTCTTCTCAACTTGAACAAAACAACCGTATGACCAGTCATTATAAAAAAAATAGAAGCGGGTTTTTATATCCCAAGCACTTACACGAGGCAGATTGTGAGGACATACATGTTACAGAAGGGGGGACAGCAAAATATAAAAATTGTGAGAATTAACTAAAAAACAGCACGGGAGAAGCAAGAATCGGGTAATTCGATATCAACGTCTATGAAATAATCAACACTTGGTCAAGAATACAAACCAAGTATTTCAACTAATCATAGTGCATTGTTAAACATTATCATTGGGCCCTTTAAAAAACAAAGCAAATGTAAATCAGCTTAGGAAGAATGAATGACTTGAATAGATGTGAAATTACAGCTTGAATGCCGTGATGCAAGCAAAACTTATGGGCTGGAAACAGCACATAACAAGACGTTTCCAAATCTGAACATAATGTTGTTTTGATTCGCTAAATACCATGACAGTCACCCACTTGCAGAAGAAAGCCTTATTTGACAAGTGATTAGAGTACAAGAAAGCAAAACCTAACTGATGGGGAAAAATCCACATCTGCAGAAATGGCACCGGCCCTTTGTCTGCGCCAAGTCCCAGACATGAAAATCGCTAAAAAAGTCGGGGTGTAAAGCAAAAGTCTTGTAGTGATAATTATTTGGCCTTTACAAACTTGAAAGCTTATAATGTGGTGCCAGGAGCTAGGTAAGTTAAATCAAACTAGTTTACAAAAGGGCAAGCACATTGAGTAATGCACACACCCAGGTAACGTGTGGGGGGGATATTTTAGAAAGAAACCACTTATAGATTAGAAGTATATGTAGGCTATATCCTTATTAGCAGTATCTGTGATAATACTAAATAAATGGAAATATGTATACATGTTGACAATATTGTTTCATAATCTGAAGGGTTATGGGAAACATACACTCCCTGGACTGGATTAACAGCACAACCGTCGTGGTCTGTAAAAGGGATGTAATGGTATAAAACAAATAACCTTTAAGCAGGATATCCGTATGGTGGTGGTCTCCCTCAAAACCATCGCGGTGTCTTTGCATATGCAAATGGTCGGTTGTTAGCGACTTGAATACAGAGACTAGGGGGGAGGGACTTCATTCATCCGACAAATAAATAAAAGAGCAGACCTGAATTTGAGCCTACCTTGCACTCTGATGGTGCGGCGGTGGATAACAATGATGGGGCGTGTAGCATAAGACAGCACGGTGATCAGAAAGATAAACCGTGTACATGACGTTTGAAGGCAAATCACCATCTGTCCACCTCTGCAGGGAGCGCAGGTTACTCTCATCCGTCTTCATACCGCGCCTGGGTTCTACTCAAAGAATAGGCCAGTTAACAGCAGGTTGCCCGTCTCCGATGTAGTGAAGAAAAGGGGGGGGAGAAAAGAGGGGAAGGGAGGGGAAAAGGAAAAAAAAAAAAGGGGAAGGAAAAAAAAGAAAGGGGAAAAAAAAGATGGGGGGAAAGAATAAAAAGGAAGGGAAGAAAAGGGTAAAGGGGGGAAACACGGGGCTACAGTTAAAAGCACGTGTGGTCTCTGAGAGGGGGAAAAGGAAGGGAAAAAAGACCGTCGGCGGCTGCGGGGGGAAAATAGACATTCCTATCGGCAACAAAGGGGCCAAGAAAAGGGGTAAAAGGGGAAAAAAGGGAAAAAAAAACGGAAAAGGGGAGGGGGGGAAAAAAAAGAAAAAAAGCAAAAAAAAAAAAAGAGAAAAAAAAGCTTTGTGCCAAAATAGAACTCCCACTGTCGTCTACGCATAGGGTAGTAAATCCACAATGATGGGAAGTCCTCCACTATGTTAAATTTCACAGGTTGCAATTCAGCGCGCCAAACAGCAAACAGCCCCCGCACCGCTCGTGCGGTTTCGTGCGACCAGTGAAAATACAAGGTTTGGAAGGGATGAAAGCGGTGTCGCGTTCACAAAGGGTCCTTCTTTGCCCTCAATACTGATACCGAAATGCCATGCGATCCTGCCGCAAAGTTTAAATCTCTGAGGAAGTCAAACAATTACGAAAGGCCTGCCATCAAGAGATTCGCAAATAGTAAATGATGGCAAATTTGAAAATGTTGAACGTCATTTGGTAACCAGATACTTGAGGAAAGAACAAGTCGACAAAACCGGGTGTTAGTGGGATTTAAAATCCACTGGAATCATGGCCCAAGAAGGCGGGGCGCAACAGGGGCTACAGAAAGGAATTTTATAATGTTTTATTTTAATGGGGAAAAGAGGAATGGTTCGTGGGGTAGGGTGTGTATTTATAATGGAAACCATGAGAATTTAAACTGTATATGACTTTCGATACAAATTAATTATTTAGGCATGTAAAAAACATAAAAAATGATTGGAAAAGGAGATGAAATACAGCATGGAATAAAAATTCAAGCAATGATACTACATAAATCTTGGTAGTGAGCAGGTAAACAATACCGAGTGATGGGTTCTTTATATTGGTGGAGATATCCAAAATAGACCCTACAGACCAATGCCAATGGTGAATAGAACACGGTTACGGTTGAAGTGCAGAGGAGTTAATGTTGAATATCAATTTGAGGGGAATGAAGGTGAATGAAAATGTGCAACAAAGACAAAACTGAGGAAAAGGAACAACAGCACGTAAAGGGACCATCCTAGGTTGGGCTGAAAGCTGTGTTTAAAAGGCGTGGTCTCCCGGCCTGGGACTCACCAAACCTAAAACCATTGTGGACAGGCAGGTACTGGGTTAATCCAGGCTAGGCGGGTGAGCACAGCCTAAACCACTACGGTTCCATCGGTTAAAAACCAGTTCGAGAAACCGGCAACCAGCTTTTGCCAGGGGTTGTGTGTTCCAGCCCTGATCACGCAGCTTTGACCAGCTCAAAAGGGAATAGGAGCAAATAAATGAATACAGGGGGTTCCAACCGGTTCCGCCTTTATTAATTTGGTAAGTTGTGGAATATGCATGTCGGTTTGTTGTTTGCCAAACTAATGATGGTCAACTGCCAAACTGCAAAATGTCGGAAAAAGGATACAAAACTTATAATCCATTAAATTCGATGAATGGGTTAGAATAATATAAAAGTATTTTTGGGCTTGTAGAACTGGAAACTCATACAGCCATCTATGGGGATGTAAGGTAGTGCGGTGGCTGACAGGAAAAAGGAAAAACCATTGAATAACCGGAACGAGTAAAGTCGGCCCAAAACCCTTAAAACGCCTTACAAATAAAAAGCCTCGCCAGGGGGGAGGAGGAGAAGGGGGAAAAAGGGGGGAAGGGGGAGGGGGGGGAAAAAAAAAGAAAAAAAGGAAAAAAAAAGGGGAGAAAAAGGGGGGGAAAAAGGAGAAAAAAGAAGAAAAGGACTCCTCTTAAAATATATATTGGTTAAGTAAGACAGAAAATTCGCAGGGGGGGGACACCATTGAAGAACGTGCGTCTTAATTCTGTCTGTTTGTGGTATTGTAAGTGGAAGCAACGACAGCCAAGACTGCACTCGCAGAGTCGTCCACAAATAGTACCAGGTAGAAAAGGCCAAAAAAAATAGTTAATAAATAATAATTAATCTGTGTATATATAACGTTCATAAAACATAAAAAAAATTTCAATATAACATGTGCACAAAAGAATATATTAATCTATAATCTTCAATTATTGTTTTGATGTGTAATTTTCAATATTTTTTGACTGTCAGCCAAAAAGAAAAAACCAATATATACACATTACATGTTGGTTTGTGTTCAACTGCCTGAAGGCCCCCATTAGGAATAAAAATAGAGGAAGAAAACTGTTGTCAAACAACCCACTAAATTGCAAGCGTAAAAAATGATTACGAGGGTTATTGTGAGCCAGACATTGTGTGAACTTGGTTGCATCTATCGTATACCATGAATATTAAAACATTGAATCATTATCAAATCCACGCCTTCTTAAGTCACAAACAGAATAACAAAAGGAAAACAGAGTGTGGAATTGGGGTGAAATGTATCATTAATGCCTTATTGAATTTTAAACCGAACTAAAACCATATGAAAAAAGAAACTTTCCAGAATTGTTGGCCTTGAGATGCCACTGAATCATATTAGGCTTCAATAACAGTGGAACAATTTGTTGCCAATGCACTTTGACAAGTGAGGTTCCGACCCGGATAAGTCAACTTGCCATGCACAAGCAATTGTGCATTTTATACTTTCTTTTGTTTGTAAGACAGGGCAAGAGAGTCGGGACCAGCAAGGAAGACACACACAACAGGGACCCATCAAAAAGATTGTTTTTAATTATAGGGGTGAACGGGTGGTAAGAAATGGGGAACATATTTTAAATCACTTTGCGTATGCATACAGATTCCAATATCAATGCAAACTTAAAGTTCACAAAGCCAGAAAAAATAAAAAAACAAGAAATCTATAAATCAATCAATATTATTTGATTTAATTCCAACAAGGTTTTTTTGATTGGTTTAAATGTTTTAATGCCCACCAAACAGCGAATTTATAACACGAAATAGCAAGTTTCAAAGTTATTACAAACATAACAGTAAAATAATTACCAAAGAGAATCATCGGGCCAAGTTACTCAAAAGAAAAGGGGTTCCGACCATGTACGTGTAGAGTTCATACATAAAATACGTTAAAATCAAAAAACGTGAGAAAAAAATCTGGAGTGTGGGTGTAAATGCGGTGTTAAACTGGCGGTGGGGTGCAAACAAGCGGTAGAGAAATGGGCAGGTAAAAGTCAAGGTCACACAACGCAACCCAGGTGTGGAACAGCAGGCCTGCTTACCTTGGTCATTATGTTTGTGTCGCTTGATGAGCAGCAACGGTACTGAAGTGTAGGGGAGTAATGTGAACATAAAGCTGGTACCAAAGCAAGCTTTATATTTGTAACTATTCATGCCAAGGACTTATGGGAAATTGCATGAACGGTTAATCAATAAGGATGAAATTTTAAAAAAGATGAGTGTGGACCGGTGCCGAATCATAATTGTGGTTAAATGTGAACGTATAGGTCGCAATGGGGGAGCATTTATAAGGAAAGGTGTGGGTTGGGATAGATCATGGCCGTTTGAAAGAACTTAAATACCAGTACGTGCACTCTTAGTTAATGGGAAAGATATTAATCTAATAAGAGAATTGATGGAAATCTGGTTGCCTACGAGAGTAATCCAATGTTAATGGATGATAAAGGGCAAAAAATCTTATTGTATATATGTTAATTTCATCTGTTTTGTATGAATTTCTAATAGAAAAAATTTTTCCACATGCTTAACAAAGTTAGATTTTAAAAAAAACCCCCACTGTACATTATTATAAATTATATTAGATGTAGGGTAATGTCGTGCAGCTGTGAATAGGGTAAAGGGTGCTCATACTCAGGTGTTGTCAACGGAAATTGATGTGCGTAAGAACAAAAAAAACTGTTGGTGCACAGGGAAAGAGGGGAGGAAAAAAAAAGGAAAAAAACTATTTTAACACCCCCAGAATAAAATGACTATCGATACTCAAATGCCACATTAGCCTGGTCGGTGAGGAGTTTTGGGGCAGCAGAATTTCGGTCTTGAATGTGGGGTGCGAATCACAGATCCAGTTTTTTTGGGCGATGGGGGAAACAAAACTTGAATCGGTACATGTCTTAAAAAAATAAGAGGTGGCGGTTAACAATAAGTTCCTCACAAGAAGGGGACCGGTATGCAATAGAAGCCTTGAATGGGGTGTGTCGCAGCAGAAGACCGGCCAGGTGGGCAGAAAAAGCGTAAAATCGGAAGTCAAAGCTTCATACTTTAGGAGGCATAGAGCACATATCCCTGGGTGTACAACTAAAAAAACTTTTGTGATTGAATAAAACAGAAATGTTCTTACGGGAATTTTCGGACAAGAAAAGGTTTATTTGGGCCGGGATTTCCCGGGTGGCAAATCGAAAAAAAGGAGGGGGAGCCAAAAATCTTATTTAATATAATAAAAGAAAATGTACGCCTTGAGGATGTGGACCTGTGACATTAATGTCTAACTGACTATTTTTATTATGTTCAGTTTGCCTGTGGGGAAATGTTGTTTATATGTCTTTGTGGTGCTTTTAATATGCTTTAAGATTTAAAATTCATCATTTTAAACCGTTCCGGAGTATTGTCTTCATAGACCTTTCGTTTACCAAGACAGTTTAAAAAATGTGTTTATGACATCATAACCCTGTAACCAATCAAGTTAACAGATTTGAGCCATATATTTGTAAGGACGATGCATAGACTCGGCACTGAAACTATCGCTGGCGTTTCAGCTCTGAGTGTGACTGCTCACACTTCAAAATTTTGCATCTATGTACCTATGATCAATGATCCGAGCTCAAGCAATTGAATGGAGGCGAGGACTAATTTGCATATTCATGAATCTGTGTATAGGCTACTAAAATAAGCAAGGGTGTAAAGTTACATTCAAGGCATGAAGAAATGATCACAGGAATTTCTTTCTACATATGCTATTTTAATGCTTAAAGATGAGTTTTATGTGATTAAAATATCAAATGCAGTGGGACTTTATAATTTCCTTTATAGGAGCCGTAGGACTCATTTGTGTACCTTAAATGTGTCACGTGCAGGGGCGGTTCTAGGGGGGGCCGGGGGGCAGTGTCCCCCGTATCAGGACACTTGGCCACCCCCCTGGCCACCCTAAATCTGGAATGATATTTCACCAAAACAGAGCAATTTTGAGCTGAACTTGTTTTCGAATGAAAAATAATCATGACAACAAATGTTAGTGTGCCCCCTAAAAGCATAAGTGGCCCCTGCCTAGCCCCCCCAGTTACAGTAGTCTAGAAACGCCACTGGTCACGTGACTAAACACATTCAGGATTCAAAAGAATTCCAAGTGAACGTTCTTCCAAAATTGTAAATGTGAATTGTGATATTTCCGAGACACAGCATCATGAACGGAAATACAAGAATAATGACAAAAAGGTTTTGCCTCTGTTTAACAAACAGAAATTCCTTCCCCCCAAACTATATACAGAAATAAGAAATGACACACTTCCCTTTTTAATCACTCCATTCACGCTCATTCAGTCTAAAACACACCATATACAGTATCATTAAAACATCCTCCGATTCAATAGTCCTTTAATTTTGTCATTTGATCACCCGGAAATGAGAAAATACAACATCTTCCACTGAAATCCCATTTTTTGTGTTATTATTGCGTAACCCGACTAAATAAATTAGAAAGAAAATAAGGAAAAAATAAGTCGTCCAAGAAATAGTCTTTGAGGATGTCCTGAAAAGTCAGCCTACAGAGTTTGCATTCGGTATGATTCACTGTTCAATGCAGCATGAGGAACAAACAGCAATAAAAACAGACCACATGAGACAAACCCAAAGATAAATAAATAAGAACGAACACATCAACTTAATAAAAAAAACACAATAATTCAAAAGAGCGTTGTCCAAACCATCCAAATCCGGAATCACATTTCAAAGGGTGCTGGCAAAAACAATATAGACATGGTGTCCTCTGTTGTGTAGATTACAGATTCCCGGACACATCCGCTCCGCAATGTCTTCTAAACTCGCAAAGTCTGACTCCTGTGTCATTCCACATGGCTTTCACGTCTGCAATATCGAGTTAATCATTTCGTTTGGTTTCCGTGAAACCTTGCGGCAGAATCTGTCCGTGCTCACAAAGTCTTTTTGTACATTCCTGCGTAGAATCCAGCTCTACACAATCAAAACTGAAACCGTGTTTTTACACAACACCGTCACTCCCACACACACGCATGATACAATAAGGCTGAAACAGGTGCTTGTGTTACCAGTTTACCAGGTATGACTTTCATTTAGGGTCTTCGTTTGCCGACTCAAAACAGGAATTTCCTCTTGTCGTGGCGAGAAACGGGAAACCGCATCACGACTGCATTCAAGAGAAGTCTTGAAGAATGAGTGAAATAGTCTCAGACGGACCCACAGACGTTCATTCAATGTCATCTGAAAGACACTTCACTGAGAAGAAGTCTATGAGTCCTTTACAGCTGGCTTGTTGACTAAACTTCCCTAAATTTTGGAGATATTTTGAAAATCCTTGGATGATGTAATTGTCTCCGTCTTGCAGTATGAGGCGTGATGGTTTGTCATGCCTCTTTAATGAAAGTGAAGCCCTGTTCATGTATGCAGAAATATTACACTTCTTATCCTTTAACTCAAACACACAAAGTTTAAAGGCTCCTGAACGAGCAGCACAAATTGTATTCGCGTCTTTTGCGTCTGAGGGATAACGTGCCTTAATATGATAATGGCTGGTCTTGAATTTACTCGAGTCGACTCCAAAATGGTACCGGAAAATCTTACATAAAAACACAGGAAGCAATGGTACCAGGGAGGCTAAATAGTGTTTCGTCTGAATACAAAACGTAACCAAAAATGAAAAATAAAATTCACTCATTTCATTCCAACCTGGGACATAAAAAGCGAAATTTTAGACATTGACAGCCTCTGGTCATCATGTACTTGTATACTATAAAAGAGTCTTGTCAGCATTGTCCTAAACATCTCTTTACATGGTCTACAAGAGAAAGTCATGGAGGTTTTGAACAGCGCGAGGGTGAGAAAATGAATTTTGGGGTGAAATATTCCTCAAATAAAGAAGTTAGCTCTGGCAATCCTCACATTTTTAAGGGGACAGTTCACCCAAAAATGACACTTCTGTCATCATTTTTTTAACCTCATGTTGTTCCAAACATGCATGATTTTTTAGCAGGACCATTTTCAAGAGGGTTGACTTAATAATAAGAGTGAACAGTAACTAGCGTTTTGCGTAGCACGTCTTAATGAGTCACCATCCGCTTTCACCGTTTTAAAAGCAGTTTCACAAATGATCATACTAGTTTTGAACAATTGACGAGTGAGTAAATAATGAGAGAAGTTTAAGAACGATCAACTTTTCACGCTTTGTACATGTTAGCAGCTGTGGCTAACGCTAACTGGCCATTAGCTGCGACCACACACGGTTCCTCCTCTAACAGTCCGTTGGGGTCGGCGTGTGGAATGCTGTCATGATAGCTGCTAAAGCTGATGTTATCTTCCTTCAGCTCGATGGTCCAAAACGGGGCGTTCAGTTTCCGATTGCGATACTCTCTGTACGTATACACGCCTCCGACGAAGCCCATGAGGAGAACGACGACGACGATGATGACGGCCAGAATGATGATGTTAAACTGCGTCCACGACACCACGGTCAGGGCGGAGGCCGTGCTGTTGTGTCCGGCCGAGTCTCCTGCGCCGGACTGCAGGGTCGGTAGGCTGGGCCGGGTCGTGGTGGTGAAGGAGGATGTGAGGAGAGGAGGGGTAGAAGAAACCGAATTTCTAGATTTGGGAATTTCTGCCTGGATGTCTTCTTGAGTTGGAAGAAGTCTCACAGCTGAGGAAGAAAAGGGTGATAAAAATGTGGTCAGTGCATTTCTTTTCCAACGTATTGAGTTAAATGTTTTCCTATGTAGTGAGTCTCTCGATTGCCCAAACAAACACAGGGTTGCCATACAGTTGATATTTACATAGTGATGCATTTGCTGTTTATTTTCCTGACCGGAAAAGTGGCTTCACTTCAGTAGAGTGAAAATGCCTGAGGTGTAATAAAATTATAAAACATTATCTAGACAATGTTGAAGTTTGCATTCATTACTCGTGAGTCATGGGTCATTTAGTCATTGAAAGCAAAACTCAAAAACCCTAGCAACCATTGTAACAACAAATGTGCTCACAATAGAAATGGCATCATCATGAACTTTTATAGATAAACGATGATGTACTGACATAATGTTCCTAAAATTAAGAGACCATTAATTTACTATTTATAGGTGTGTGTTTAGGTAAAAGGATCAGATTTGTTTAATTCTGTGAACTAATAACAATATCTCCCAAATTTTAAATACAAATATTGTTTCTATTTGCAGAAATGAAAACTGAAGAAACAGAAGTAACTGAAAATATGCCCTGGGTTTTTTCAGACCTCAAATACTGCAAAGAAAACAAGTTCATATTTACTTTTACACAAAACAACAGTAATATTTGTACATATATTTAGGAAAAGTTTAAAATATATTTAATGTGATAACCTGCGATTTTTATCACAGTTTTCATGTGTCTTGTCATGCTGTCAGTCTTTCACATTGCTGTTGGATGACTTTGTGTCGCTCCTGAGGGTTTGATTTTGTTGAAATTCAACAGACAACGGACTGGAAATGCTACAATCATCTAGAAAAGCTGAATAAACGAAAATTTGGAACGGTCTCTTCATTTTTTTCAGTGGGCCGAATCTGTATATGGTCCTAATACTTATCGCAAAAAGGCCTCAAACCAGTAGAGGGCGCTTATAAGCTCTCAAAGTGTCCACGGCATTTTCTACATATATGATTGCATTGCAGTATAAAATAATAGTTAAACAATAAAATAATTGAACATCCTACACTTAACTAACAGAAACTACTGCATGTAACTGACTAGTCAATATAACTGCTGCATATAATACATTTATTAAAAACACAAAGGGGGGTGCCTCCCAACACCCTGTACGTGCTTGTCGTACCTCTCAGGGTGCAGTTGTGGGAGCGCGCGTCCCCCACGTAACCACGTGCACAGATCTCACAGTGTTCTCCCGTCGTGCTGTTGATGCAGCGATGGCAGCGTCCGGACTCCGGGTGGCATATCTGAGGAATAGACTGAGGGTCCGAGTTTCCGTTGCAGTCGCAGGGCACGCAGGCGCCTGCTGATTTAAAGAAGCCGTCTGTGCACACATCACATGTGGGGCCAGAGAAGCCAGGCTTACATTTGTCACATGTAGGGTGCCCGCTGGAATCTGTCAAGAGATCACACAAACTGCTATTAGAAAAGAGAAATAGCACACACGTGCAAAAACAACAGATCAGTGCTTGTGGATGTTTGGTTTGTTTCAGGAAAACTTATTACAGTGTTCTTTTAATGCACAGTCATCAGTTAGTTCTCTTCTCAATGACTCATGTAGTGTAGTTAGTATTTCTACCACAAAGAGGCGCCACAACAACAAATTTTATGCTTAGCCCTTCATTATCTGTTGAGGTGTGAATGAAATGTAGATGTAGTATTGAGATTTATTTTTGTTTTCTTTAGATTCTCCGTACAGTGGAGGTTCTGTGCAACAGTGCTTATATCAGATGGTGAAACCTTGGTACACTGATGTATAACAGTACTGAATGATACACTTTCGAATACCATGATTTTATGATACTAGGCCTACCATGTTTTAAGATATTTATCACATTTACAACAGCCATGTTTTTGGAGTTAAAGGCATGATACATTCAGTATCAATGTATCAGTTATAAGTCCTGCCGTTTCAGTGCTTATTCATGTAATTTGATATTTAGCATTTTTAACATCAAAACGTGACCTCAAAAGAGTTAATGAATTATTGATATTTATTTCATTTGCCACGGCAACCCCTCTCTCTGACAGACTAAAGCGGATCTCTAGCCACGACACCCCGACCGGCTTTACTGCCTGGTGACATCCACAAATCTGTCGCGGGGAATTCAGAGAGCTGCAGACAGACCGGTGGCAGTGACAGAAGGAAATGACCAGAAGGCCATTCATGTGATGAGAAGTGCTGATCCGTGCCAGCATCACGCATACAGTGTGTACTAACAGATGAGGCACTTTTAACCTTTAACAAAAGGAACTATTTAAACAGAAATGCACATTCACACGTGTGTTTTTTAAGTCAAGTACTTTTCATATAATCTGATGGCAATTCTTTATCTTTCCTGAATGGTCTGTCAGGTTTTTTAAGGATTTAAATGATAATAAAAAATCCTAGCCTAAATCACATAGAGGGATGTAGATGACCTGGTGTTGCTTTACCCTTTGCTAAGAAACAAAAGACGCACTTTTGGTTACATGAATTCTTTAAAGACAAGAGGCCGTCACTCTACTGTCAGAGTTTTATTCGTCCATACGGGTCAGTATCAGTTTCAAGGCATCCTGAACATCAGAAAGAGCCAAAAAACATTCAGGAATTTATTTTCTTCAGCTAGAGGAGCATTGAAAAAACAACAAGTAGGATTTTCTTAATTGTTTGTGTAAATTTACTAAATTTTTACGTATTTTTTATTGAGCACTGATGGTACAGGACATGTACATAGATACATCATTCTCAAAAGAACTTTGGTCCAATGCTCACATCTGCACACAGTTTTTTTTAAAGTAAATGTATCTACATTTTTTCTGTGGCAAGTGGGATGCACAATAAATAATCGGTATCGGCCTTTATATGGCCATTTTTAATGTTATCGGTATCGGCCTGAATGTATTATTGGGCCGATACCGATAACATTAAAAATGGCCATATAAATATATTATAGCCGAAAATCTTTAAATAATTTCCTCTGTTTGAACCACTTTAGCTACACACTGCTCACAGTTAAAATCCAGTAGAGTACAGTTTTTCTGTCATGATCATTCAGCCATTAGCAAAACATTGTTATGTAGGTACATTATGTAGATATTTATGAATGTGTAAATTATAGGAATAGAAGCATATTGTTTGAAGTCGATTGCTGCCTGAATGCTGAACTAGACATTCTTTTATTTTATAGACATCTTTTATTTGTAATAAACATTATACCAGAAAAGTTCAAAAGTTAAAGAATCTTCAACTACTGTAAAGTTGTCTTGTTACATGATTTTCAGGGGACTGTTTTCTGCAGTCAATGTTTTCAAATAAAATCAGTTGTCCACTTTTTGCCTTTGTTTCAGTCTCAGAAAATGTTATATTAATATGTAGATACGGTATATCGGCCAGTATATCGGTTATTGGCTTCCAATGTTAAAGAATTATCGGTTATGGGACAACATTTACATATCAGTGCATCCTAGTGCCACGTTTTTGCAGAGTAATGAACCTAAAAAAGTAAATCCAACAATTGTTTTCAGTTAGTATTAGTAAAATCAAGCTTTCTTGCAGTAGTATCAGACAAATTAAGAACTTCTGACTAGAATTTTGAAATTATATTCACAGTTTATAGATCCCAAATCAATTCAAATAGTGGCAGACGATCTTCAATAGTCTTGGACAAACGTAGCTCATGTTTGACCTAATATATAGAAACTGCAATACTGGGCACACTTATATAACACTTCTGAACTTTCACTACCCTCTCTCTCTCTCTCTTTCTCTCTCTCAGTCGATCTCTCTCATCCTCAGATTCACTCTCTGACTCTTCTCCTCGGGCTGCAACAGACATTAATGTAAACTGACAACTCAAAGCCACATCACCGTGACTGTTGCTGTGCAGCTGGGACCAATGGACAAGAAGCTGAACTGAAACAAGATCTCTGATTGGCTCTTGAGTGCCACATTTTTGGAAGAGGTCAAGACCCCCAGGTGACAAAAAAACACATCAACGCCGGCGATTTCACACGCTGCCATCAACCTAATGCAATAAAACTTGAGGTAACTGGAACAAAAGTCAGGCCACTTTTATAATAAACTATGTACTGTAGTCTGAAGTTCACATCATGTGATGATAACACAAACCTAATATAACACCTTTCCCCACCTTTGAAACAACTTTCTTTTCTATTGTTTTTGAGATAAGCACGACCACATGGTTAAAGGGACAGTTTACCCAAAAATGAAAATTCTGTCCTCATCTCCATAAATGTCTTTGTTCTGATAAACACAGAGACGTATTTTTGGAAGACATCCTGCAGTAACCAAACAATTATTGGCCACCATTGTCAATTTTCATTTTTGGGTGAACATTTCCTTTAATCATCATAAACCAATTAGATTTCGTCATTTTTATTCTGAAGAAAATATAAGTGAATGCAAAGCTTCCATCCAGTAAAATCCCATTGGATGTTTTCCTGTAGAATTATCTCACTTTATTGAAGTTGGGCACCTTGCTTAAGCCATTTCATGTTGTCTTTGAAGAGAAGAGTAACAGAACATCAGATCATCATGTACTGATCTTATAGTCTTTGACCCCGTGAGCGTCACACAGATGGAGACTCACCGAGATGGCAGCTGCCGGAGGAGCTGTCGGAAGAGCAGGGACAGGGTGTACAGGCATCCCCTAAACCGTCACCATGACGACGGTAAAAACTGGGCAGACATTCCTCACAGTTGTGGCCCTGAGTGTTGCCCTGGCAGTCCAAACACACACCTGAGGGACGGAGAAAATACAGAACGTGAGACGTGGTACCCAGGGTCTTATTTAAATCATTATTATTGAAGGTGAGGAACCAATGTAACATTTTGATTTTGTGTAACAGAAGCTTTATTCTAGTTCCTTCTTTGTTCATTTTAATAACAGCTAAATCAATGCGGACAAAGAGAATGCAAAATAACTGGCAGAAGCCCAACGCCTTTGTATATCATCCACCACTGATGTGCCGGGTCTTCTTTAAACTCAATGAGTTACTGATGGTCTCTTGTGTGTGGGGTATTACGCTGTAAGGGGGGAGATCTATGAACTGTAAGCATTATGGAGATACTGATGGGGTTTATGACTGAGGAGGGCTGTAAATCTGACTCTTCGCATCAGGGGTGGGGTTACCAGCCACACACACACACACACATGCAGCGTTGAGACAGATGGGTTCCTAGACACGCATGCAGGCTAATGCAAGTAGCTGAAAAACACAGCTATGACATCCGTATACCCAGACATGGGTGAAGTGATTTAAGACAAACGCGCCTGCACTCCTCAGATGTCAGCAGTTTGTTTTAACAAATACACACGCATACACAAGCATGATTCAGATTGAGGTTTATTAAGTCTGGGTTGCCTAGGATACAGAGAGCGAGAGAGGTTTGGATAATGGTATGAATAATCCCTCTATGTTAAATCTGTAGATATTTTAGATATAAAGAGATAGTTCACCCAAAAATGATCATTTACTGAGATACCCTCAGATTGTTCCATCCAACCCTGTAAAAATGTCTTTGTTCAGCTAAACACAAAAGGAAGATATTTGGAAGAATGTCAGTAGTCAAACAGATCTCATAACATCCCCTTTAGACTCCCATAGTGTTTATTTTCCCTATTATGGCAGTCAATGGGGTATGAGATCTGATTGGTTACTGACATTCTTCCAGATATCTTCCTTTGTGTTCAGCACAACAAAGAATTATACAGGTTTAAAACAACTCGAGGGCATGTAAAAAATGATCAATGTTTCATTTGTGGGTGAACAATCCTTTTAAAAAAAGTCCCATGTTCAAAGTGATGTATAGATATGTTCTCTCCAAAATAATGTTTTGTTTTAATTATTTTATTTTATATTAAATTCATATTAATGTTAATTTATATTTGTATATTAATTGTATTACATACCTGTTCCGCATTTATTTGACTAACCAATAACTGTATATATGTCATGTGTCTAAAAAAAAACCTTGTTGTTCATTCTCTCCCACGCTTACTCCAGCTTTAATCCTCCCAGAAGCATGGCCTTGTAAACGAATGGTACTGTTTAGCGTGTTGACAAAATGTTCCTATGCTCTCCTGTCGCTTTGCATAAAAGCGTCTGCCAAAGGAATAAATGTAAATGCATTAAATTATACATTTATACAAATATACTACTGTTATGGATTCTTTGCGGAGGTCTACCGGAAGTTAAGTTTGGCCCACATAATGTTCATTTATGTTGTTGTCGCTGAAACAGTCTATAGATTTGTAAAGTACAGTAACACATTTATAATATAGAAAAGTATTGGGGACAAGATTCCCGGCGGAAAACATAAGGCTTGTTTTTACATTACATTAATTGCATTACTTCTTTCATAAATATATGTTTGAAAACTGAAATTTGAGGATGAATTTAGGGTGGTGCAAACCCATCAGCAGCTGTGAGATGGTCTAGAAACTGACTCTGACCTGACTGTGGGTGGCAGTTGGTTGAGTGGCTATTGCATTGGCATGGTTGGCATCCTGTGCTGCTGAAGTGGAAGAATCCAGGGTGGCAGTCATCACACTTGGGCCCGTACACACCTGTTTTACAGTCACACGTACCTGAGCTGCAAGAGACAATATATGCAAAATACAAAGATGAAAACAACTGAAAAGGATAAAATAGTAAAGTTACATCGCGCCACATCCAGTGTGGACACAATTCAAAATGATGAATTATAATGGGTTCCATTGTCTTTTTTGTCATGTCGTGTCACGCCAAATCGCGACCGGTGTAGACAGGCTGTTACAGAATCTTTAAAAATAATTTGTGGATTGTGTAAATAATTGTTGTAATGGTTCTATAGTTAACATTGATACTTCAACATTTGTTGTTAAAATGTGACAGTCTCTTGACAAAGTAACCACCTCTTACATACAGTTGTTTACATATATCGCCTGAGGATACAATTGTTTCTATATTCATATAAATGTAAAATTCTCTCTGGCAGACAATACAATAACAAAGGGTCTACCGGTTGAGAACTGAGTAACTAGGGCTGCGTCCGAAATCGCATAAAGTGAAAAGTAGGTACCGAATTTGAATAAGTACCTGCCTATCGGCCGTTAAAACAGAACGTTCTTTATAGTATGAGTGAGATTAGTATGAATACATTTAAGACAGACTGCGATCGCCATGTTTTATGGTCATGTGACCCATATACTCTTTGACCCATGAGGTATTAAAACAACCTACACGTGAGCGTTAATAAAAACATAATTTAGTCACGAAAACTTCATTTACTGGCACTTACATAAAAAAACGGACGTCCGCCTTGAAGTTTTCCGATATATTTATTTGATTTACTTTAAAAAAAAACGTTTACCGTTGCTTAGCTCCCGTGGTATCATGGGCTAGATAAGTGTCCATCCGATCCACACTCACAAATCTCGGCGGAAGTAGTAGACCATGTCCTTTTGCAGACAACTCATGTTCAGTTTGCAACCACCCACAACCCTGAGCCTGTTTCCCCATCTTCGTCCCATCATTTACTCTATACCACACTATGAATAAAATAACCAGAATTGTAAAATGTGCATTCAACCATTCATGATAATCTTACAACACACAATGTTCATGCGAACACAAATAATTATCAATCTGAAACACATCCATGATACACTTGTGCTGCATTCATGGCTTTGACCCAGAACGGCTACCAATCCTGCCCCAAACTCCAGTCATGCACATTTTAGAAGTCTAGACCTTTTATTTTTAATTCCACCACTTCTACATGTGTACATGGGGGATCTGTGGCCCAGACCACATTTTAAAACCATCTGCTGCTTTTGCCCTGATTCCTGGAATCTCTCACACAGACACACACACGTGCTGGGTTGCCATGTTTTATAGGGACTTTCTATAGACGTTATGAATTTTATAATGTACAAATTGTATATTGTTTCCCCCAACCATCACAGAACAATAATGCACTTTTTACATGTCCAAATAAGCATCATTTAGTTTGATTTATAAGCTGTTTACCTCATGGGCCGTCCCATAACCAAAATGACTGGTATGGCTGTAGGGTTTACCAGGACCACACACACACAATCCCAAACTAATTTAATCTCAATGTGCTTGCAAAGTTGTCAACCCATAATGCTTCTGGTCCACATAAAACTACCAAAGACTGTGGAAGTGATACATTAAGGAAGATTAATAATCAATAGAGTAAATCAGATATCCAAACTAAACACGGATCTCAGAGAGAAAGATCCATTTACGTCTATTTATATAGAAACAAAATGCCAGAGCTGCCGTCACAGAAAAGACATAAACTAGATTGAGAAGAGCCACTGGAACACCACTGGAAGAGTGGTGCTTGTCAGCGGTGGAGTTGTGGTTGATGGTCATGTGGTATCTGAGTGGTTTTCATAGTGTTGATATATGGTTGCTATGGTCTTCTGGGTGGTTACTTATTGGCCAAAGTCAAAAAACCCACATCCATGAAACTCAGGTTCCTTGTTATGGTGCTAGATCTTTCTCCATTATAAACGTAAAGCATTATTTCAATGATCTCGTGTTTATCACACACCTTAAATGAGTAATTTTCCTCATTAATAAACTCCCTCACTGTCATCACACAGCCCTGGGCTGTTGTGTTAGATCTGGGGTGAAGGTTGCAGTGAGGTGAGGGGGCTCGGGGTTGCGTGATTGGTTCCTGTGTGCGAGCGGAGGGGGTGATAAATGAGAGAGAGGGCGGACGATGGGACTCACGGGACAGGTTTAAAGCGCAGAATCTCCAGAAGCACTGAGGACCCCAGGATAAAAACAACAAGAGCAGCAAAAACAGACGCAGGGCACACGCCAAAAAAGAAAAGCACATGAAGAGATTTTGTAAGAAAGGGGGTGACATAAACAAAAGCATCACGGCTTGTTTTAGTTCGGGCTGCATTGTAAGAAGCATACATGACATATAAAGCAGCGGCATCATCAGTGTCCTCACCATCCACCCACACAAACGGGCATATTCTCACTGTGACATATGGAAATGATCACACTGAATGTATTCTGAATTCATTCAGACGCACACCTTATTATGGATCTACAGTAGTGTTATGGAACTGTGAATGGGGGAGGGGAGAGAAAGATGTTGACAAGACAAAACAACAGTTATACATCAATCTACGGCATGTTTTTGTGCTTTCAATCATCACATTTTTGCACATTCAATCATCACATTTTTGCACAATTGGTGGAATAAAAAAAATCTTTACAAAATTTCAAAAGAACAAGAATGCAATATTGTTCATTTATACTTAGATTAAATCAAACTAAACTATATAAGTATCTGGGTTAAACCTGGGCATCATCATTTGATTCATCTTTCTTTAGACCGTGAATCTACAAGCGGTTACTGAGATGTCCATTCAAGGTGTAATGCTTCATAATACAACATGTAATAGTGTCCCCAATGATATCACATGAACTAAATGGACTAAGCCTTGCTTCGGCTTTGTTACCCATCATTGATGTCTGCTGGGAGTCATCAGATACATTTGCACTTATCGAGTCTGTGCGAGTGTGTGGGTGAGCGGGTGCATGTATATGTGCACGGGCCAATGGACAGGTTACCATGGTGATTCTGAGGAATTAGAGTGAGGTGGGACATATGCCCTATCCATCACATTCTCAGGAGAAGGAACGAGAGATATCAAGTAAGAGAGAGAGAGACCATAAATGAATACAAAAGAATATATGTCGAAGAACGTAGGAAAGCAAAACGTTCTGGGGGACTATTATGGTGGTCCAGAACTGTTTGGTTACAAACATTCTTCCAAATATCCTTCTCTGTGTTCATCAGAACAAAGAGATTATACAGATTGGGAACAACTTGAGGATGAGTAAATGAAGACAGAGTCAACACTTTCATATGACTGGAGAAAAGATACAGATGCAAAACACAACCTCGGTCCATACAAAAACAGAGTTAAAAAGAGACAGTAATAAGAGCATATAAAGATGTCTGTTTCCCAAACAAGCACCCAGTCTGACTCAGACATTATCAAGGTCTGATAATGATCAATCACACCCGGTCGAACGCCCGACCATTGCATTTACATTCATAAAGAGACAGATGTCTTGTCTTTCTCTGCATGGGCTACAGACAGCTCTATAAAGCCAGCTGTTGAAACCATTCACATGGTGGCACATTTAAAGATTTGTGTAAACAGAAAACAGGGCGGTGTTGTAGCTGTTAGCACCATGATGCTCTAAATGGATCAACCCTTGTTCCAGAACGAGTATTTAGTCTTATTTAAAAGAGCCAAGTGTTCAGATAGAAAAAACTTCTGTGCATTAGATCTGGTAAATGCCGCTAATGAAAAACTAGATTCATACAAACAGGCCAATAAAATTAGGGCTGGCAAAGTATGTACTGTAGGCTATTTGTTGTCATAATATTAGGAAAAAAACCTGTCCGACCGTTAGTTACATCTCAGCTGTGTGAACATTGCATTATGGGGTTGTAATATGAAGAGCTGTCAGGCATATTGTAACTCACCATATAAATTTTACTCGAGATCACCACATTAATATATAATGAATATAAATAAATATAAATGCAAGACACTCAGGTAGCTTGTGCTTATATAATTTATAATGCAATTTATATTTATTATAATAAAATAACACAATAATTTCACTACCGTTATGTAAAAATGGAAATTGTACCATACATAATTTTACAGTACTTGTAATGCGTTTAATTCTTTGATTTTTAATCACGAAAAAAATATCGTCCAAAAATGATGAATCTTACTATTTGAGTATGGTACTCTTTTCGCATTACAGTAATAACAATATATAATTTTAACATAAATATTTTTCTTACTCAAGGTTTTCTGTCTTGTTTTACAATACCATTATTTAAACATCCTTAAAAGAAGATAAGCAAAATTACATACTATGTAATGTCTTGCTTGAGGCAAATCTTATAGTATTGAGGTTTTTGCTCAAGAACTTTTTTTTTCCAAAGGGAAATAGAGAAAATATGATCTAATTCTAGAGGAAAAAACAAAGTTTATTTTTATTACCCCATTTGGCAAATAGCCTTGTTCTTGTTTTAAAGGTGCTGTGTGTAATTTTTTGGAGGACCTATTGATAGAAATGCAATATAATCTACATAACTATGTCTTTAGAGGTATACTGTATAAAGAGTTATGATTTTATTACCTTAGAATGAGCTATTTCTATCTACTTACACCACGGGTCCCCTTACATGGAATTCACCATGTTGTTTCTACAGTAGCCCTAAACGGACAAACTGCTCTACAGAACGGGTTTCATAAATATGTTATCTCCTTCGGCAAAGAAGCAAAAATGCAACAAATTCTTAGTACTGTGAGAGCCACCGTATTGCTTCAAAAGGGAGGGGTGAAGTGAGCCATTGGTTGCAATTCGCAACCTCACCACTAGATGCTGCGAACAATCTCCACATTCATCCTTTAAGCATAAGCTCCATAAAATTCTATTAGATTTCTCTGAAATCAAGGCAAAAGTCCTATCCCCTAGTAAATATCTTGTTTTAGGGATGTTTAGACAACTGTGTTGGAAAACAAGACAAGAAAAAGAGTAAGCATATCATTTTATTATAAGGTGAAATATGACAATCAAAGGTCCAACACCTCCTTATAGCAAACACAACTCCACACGAGAAACACTTTATAGGCAAAACCCGAACAACATCCCTCAACACAGCCAGCTTTTAACCCAATCAAACCAATACACTCCAATCCTGCAGACTTGACACATAATATGTCATCATAATATCACCAGACGCTTCTTGAATCATTTGGATTGCTTGTTTGTGCGTGTGTGCGAGCGTGCATTCGGCGAGAGAGAGCACATTGAGCAGGCAGCAGAAGCAGAAAGCTCATTAATGTTTCAGAGATCCTGGGGCAGATCAGCTGCATATTAACTAGGTCAGTGTTACACAACGACTGGACCCCCCCATTGCTCTCTCTCTGCTGCTGCCATGGAGACGCCAGCATCATTCTCTATCTTGCATCTTTCACAACCATGACAACCGTGGAACCGAGGTGCTGTAAACCTTGTCTGCTGCTTTGAAAGTGAAAGACTTAGATGTTTAAGGGGGGGAATACATGAAAGATCTGGTTTCTTAGCAACTGGGGAAGTAGCACAGATGTAGCTACCAAAACCTTTCCTGGCATCATACTTTATTGACTTAGGCCTACCTAAACCACAGGGGCCCTTTACATGTATGTTGTACAGCGTGTACTTATGGGTTTTTAATGGCAATACTGTTTTCTAGAGAGCAAAAGTTGACAATAACTGATACAATACCAATACATACCATTTATTAAATTGAATTTAATGACAAAGGGATGCAGAAATGAACACAGGCTTGGCAATGGGTCTCAAACATATCTGTTTAGACGAATGCTTGTAACCGAACAGTTTTTGTCCAGCATAGTAGGAAAAATGCTTTATCCATTTCTTTGTTTTGTTGAACACAAAATAAGATATTTTGAAGAATGTAGGACAACAAACAGTTCTGGGGCACTTTTTGTCATTTTTCTACTATGGTAGTCAATGGTGGCCAAGAACAAGCATTCTTCAAAATATCTTTCTCTATTACTGCATTGTGTTAGATGATAAGCTCTTAAAATCCCAAATCAAGCCAAGCAAAAGTTCAGTTTTGATATGGCTGCTATGATATGCTAATATATGTCTTGGGAATACATACAGTGTATTCAAATAAGCTCATATAATTTCCCTGTGGAGCTGTTTAAGTATGAACATCGAACACAGTAGGATATCAGTCTGATCAGAGGTGTGAATCTGTGATTTCCCCAAAAATAACCACAACCCACCTGAATCACACAGTAAATGAGCCTCCCAAACACTATATTCATTATATCTGATTATTATCAGGGGTTTTCATTGCAAGGGATGTTGTACCAGCTTGCTTCCATGCTTGGCTGACTATTCAGAGGCTGTATAAAAGATCATAAAACTTGACCTTCACGAAGCAAAGGTGAATTAGCTTTCTTCTCTTTCTGCACAAATACTTTCCCTGTCATCTCTGCATTAAAATACAGTCAGATATCCAATCATTTCATTTGCCACACATTTTTCCATTTGTCTTTGAAGAAATGGCCAAACTTGGGCTTAGTTACGGATTTGTTTATTTAGGCCCTAAAAGCCAAAACAAAGCATCTGCTCCCTGCAATGAACATCGATGGATGTCATTACGCAAAATCTGGCAACACTCATCATGTCTCTCTTGAAGCAGTTTACCACTAAACATTTAAAGCACAGTGTAAATATACCAACAGGCAACTGAAATTTCCAGATGCATCAAGTGTGTTCTAAGATATGCGAGTAAGAGAGAAAATATGGACTTATTCTATTAAATAATAAATAACGCTTCAATCTAACAAAATCAATAATGTGAGCCAGCAACCCTTTGCTACACTCGGAGTACCAGTTTTTAGATTCATGTATAAGGAATGTCTAGTTTAATGGTGGCGAGTATGTATGTACGAAATGATATCAATTGCTAAGTAATTCACACAATAAGCATTATTGTTAAAAAACAAGACTTTTCCCACAATGCCCCTTACCTGTCACAGCGTGAGCTGACCGCGCCGAAGGAGTCGCAACCGCAGGGCAGGCAGCCGATGGTGCCGTTGGTGAAGTGATCCTCTTCACACTCCTCACACTGCAGTCCGGTGTTACCCGGCATACAGTCACACTGACCGGTCTCACGGTCGCACTCGTCGGGGTCCGACACCCCCTCACCGCTGCAGTTACACACCAGCTCTTCAGAGAGGACACAGAGAAATTCATTATGAATTTGACAGCCGAAGTTCAGCAAACATTTATGTAAAACACAGACAAGGTCAACATGAATGACTGATGTGATTAATATTAAATAGAGGATATTGTTTAACATTAATGTATGACATTTAGCGGCCCTACGGTGGCTGACACAGGTCAAAGATGTTGTCACATGTTCACTGCTTTGCCATAGAAGATAACGTATTTACAAAACTCGTTGTAGAGCAGTTTGTCCGTTTAGGGCTACTGTAGAAACAACATGGTGAAGTCCATGTAAGGGGACTCGCGGTGTATGAAAAACATAACGCTTCATTGTGTAAAGTCTTTATACACCTCCGAACACAAAGTTATGTATATTATATTGCATTTCTGTCAATAGAGCCTAAAAAACTACACACTGGCCCTGTAATGCACCATTTCTGCTCTTGAGGAGAATCTCTCCTTCATATCTGAAATGCATTACCCTGCTCCATCCTGCTGATCTCTGTCAGCTGTAATGAATGACTCCCTCTGGTCTGATTCTCTGATAGCTCATTAAGCTGATATCAGTCTGCGAGACTGCAGATATTTAGAATTCCAGAGAGGCCGGACGACGCTATAAAGCGAGACCAGAGATGAAATGCACAAAATATCGCAGCAGAATTCCAACCCCAATATTCCTGGAAATGATTCAAGCTTGTGTAATTGCTAATCCATACCAACCGCAATTAAATCAAAGAGAATTTCCAGGAGTGTTGGTGTAATGTTTAAATATTGATCTGAATTCAGTCTGGTGACCATTTGGCTCCGCATTATTGAGAACAACATCTGGATGTTAAGTCTAGCTTCAAGTTTCGGAGGTTTTCACGATAGGCATGTTTGCTGTCTGATGCATTTGCGGTCAACTTATATCATAAATGTGTCTGTAGAATGCATGGAGAGAACATTACTTATTTTCAACCCTGCGATGGGTCAAAAAGGGACAATCCAAGCCGTTGGGTAAAATAAAACCAGCAAATGGTTTATATTTGACTCAATGATGGGTTGAAATAACCAAGCAAAGAATAATTTGCGACCCAACCGTTGGTTTCGTCCCTTTTTTGACCTAATACTGAGGCTTAAGCATGCCATTCATTAGTTATACTAATTTTCTACTTTCACATTAACGGAAGACATGCCACTCAGCAGCCATGTTTGCAACACCTCTATAGGCATTACTATTTACCCTGTAGCAAGTCAACAGTCCCATCTCCTTGAATGGTGGAAAGCAGATATTTCTTATATTGCTGGCAAAAATCACAATTAAATAGCATATTTCCGATCATTGATTATGGACTGTACCATAACTTTGGTTTGCTAATCTTAAATTGCGCTCAAATTAACCTTTTCGAAGTCGCTTCAGATACAAGAGTCCCGCCCCAAAGAATCGTCAGTCTTTATCGATTGACGATTGGATCTTTTTACTGGAAGGCGGGACTTTCTTCGCTAAAGCAGCCATATTGAGTGTTGCATTCCTCCCCCTTGTTTGTTGATAGAGGCAGTAGACATTGCATATATTACATATTTATTTATTTATTTATTTTGGGGTGACTGCTTTTCTTTGGTGTTACTGGTGATCAACCCACCATTGGGTCAAAATGGGACAGAGCCAGCCGTTGGGTTGTTATAATCCATCGATTGGTCAAATATAAACGATAAATCATTTTCTGGGTTCATTTAACCCAACAGTTGGGTTCATCCCTTTTTGACCCAAAGCTGGGTTGAAAATAACCCAGCACGTTTTAGAGTATAAGAAATGATGAAAGGAAAGAAATCCAACGGAACAAGAACACGTGCAAAATTCGAACCCACTTATTTCACATGAGCACCACAGGTCCTATGATTGCATAACATCAAAGGCTACCTGATTATCCACATCTCTCCGTCTTGTCTGTAAGATCTATAATGGTCTAAGACGCTGTTGTCAAACGTGTTTGATCTAACAAAGCAAAGTGGGCTATATTTGTAAAAATGGAAATCTGAAGATCGCATTTGAATCGATCTTTCATGTAGTTCATGTTTTTATTCAGCAGCCTTTGTTCAACCCAAAGCAACATCTTTTCCAATAGTGAGGGGGCATTTTCCTCTTTCAGTGGGCCATTTAGTCCAAAAGACAAAAATCAAAGCCAGACAAGAGGTTAACCATTGTTTAACCACCACGACACCTCTACAACATAATACAAAACGCCTGCCTGAACATATTCATTTTAATGTAAAGAACAACGTTAACAATGGTCTGCTCAGCATGGGTTTAACGCATAAAACTTAAGAGACGGCACGAAGCAGTGATGTATGGTAAAAGCCACATGTCTGCCTTTTGATTCTCACACGCGCGTCCATCCCCAAGAAACCCATTTCCCCAGATTTACTGCAGCGGGTCACCCAGAGGGGAACCTGCTGGAGGGAAAAACATCATTTGTATGCACAGACAGACACACCTTCTAATGCAAAGAGCTGTGGAGTATGAACGTAAACACCTTCTGCTCCTGAGGGGGAGCTGTGGAGGGTTTGGATAAGAGGCTTACAGACCCTGTCTGACAGATTAGACATACATAAGCGAGGCTGCCGACCAGACTCATCTATTTATGAGAAAAAAATATGATGAGAATGTTAAATATGACAGCGCGATTAAAAATGAGTCATCTGAGGTGATGAACCTTTGATGTGAGAATTCATTTTGGCTTCATTGACTTGAAGCGATAATCAATGGCACGAAAATAAAAACATTATCGCAATGATTTGGGCGAATGATTTGAACTCTCTGTGTAATATTTAACTAAAAAATAAAAATAAATTGCTGCATATGATATTTTTATTTTCACATTCAAAAACACAACGTTGATGTGCTCTTATATCTATATAATATCACTGTATGATGTTTTATTTTACTGTTGACTATATTGGGCTGTGTGCTTATGGTCCCAAAAATCTAAATGCTTCTAAAAGGGAGTTACAATTTTTTTTAATCTTTGATTTTATAACCTGAACGTTTTTGAGATTGACCCATTTTTCTGAGTGCCATCACACACTTAACATCAGCAATGTATTTGAAAGCCTGGATGTCAGACAAAAGAAATAAAACACGACAACGGTGTCTGACGCATGCGTACTAAGTAACCTATATCACTCAGTGTGTTCGTACATTTCAAATTCCACTGGAGACACAATGTCCACTCATTTCACTAGAAATCAAACACTGCTGCTATGTAGGTCACATCAAATGTACTGTACCATAACACTATTCTCTGAATAGAAAATGCTTTCATTGTTAACCAATAAAAAAAGTGAATGTAAATACGTCTACTGAAATATACAGACTTATGATTTATATTGCTTGTCTTCTCTCAAAGACGACGATCGTTTTATTAATTTATCATTCACACAAAATTTGTATTATTCTCATTAATTATACATTAATGCAGCAGTCAACTAACTGCTGGACTATAGCACTAGAAATTGTTTTAATCCCAGGAAACACATGTATTTGGCGAATGTATAGGAAGTTGCTTTGGATAAAATCATTGCGAACGTAAATAAACTGCATGTTCAGGATACAAGTGCTTTTCTAACATGAAAGGTCGGGGAAAGTTCACATTACACTTTGTTTATGTATATTACGATGTTTATTATTTCTTTTCTTTTTTCATTCTTGCATTACTATTTTTAATAATTTTACTGTTTAAATGAAATGATTTTATGCACTACAACAGGTTTTTTAGTATTTGTATTTCTAGGTTTTGTATAATAAAAATAAATTATATGTATATATATAATAAATGTTTGTTTTTTCTTTTTTCTTCTGTGTTACAGAGATGGAAATCTTCAGAAGTTTTTTGTTTTCAAGAACAGAAAGTACGTGCTAATACAGAAACTGCTTTTCAAAAGTAACGGAGGGTAAAAGGTGTGACAATAGCCTCTGGCTTATCCACTGTTGATTTCTATCTAGCTGTCTCAGGTCTGTAGATGGTTTGTTATCCAAAGGTCTTAGGCAGGCTTAGCTGTTGCCCATGTTTTGGCTTTTGTCTCCAGATTATAACCTCAGCCATCATGAACAATAGCTGTGCGATCTCTGATCACAACAGTAGGCCTGAAAAGGGTGGGACACTGGTGGGATAGTTGGCCCTCTCCAAATTATCTCAAAATATGTTGCCGTTTCTTCTTAAAAATTGTTTACATTTGGGTAGGGAATGCAAAAAAGTCAAACCAGAGGGTTAGGGTAGCTTTCTTTGTCCCCCTGTTGTTCTATTAAAGTGAGTTTCTACATTTGTATCAATACAATGTAAAATCACTGGGGGGTCAATGACCTCTTTTGTCAGTCTGTTTTCTAATCTTGGGGGTTTAGCATTATCATGTGAAAGAAGGCCAAGTCTATAGATACTACCATAAGAAAACCCAAACGATCATTTAACATGAATGAAAGATGTATGTAGACTTCAATCTAATTAACAATCTGACCTATTTCTTTCCAAGACGCGCACAATGGATAAGCCCGGGTCATTCCTTATAATTTACAAATATCCCAACAAGAATCCCGGCTGGGCTTTTTCAAAAACATGGTGATCTCCCCTAAATGATAAACACACAGATTCTAAATTCCTTCACACTGAAGGGGTCAAATGAAAACAGACATAACCAGCTAGGACAAACACCATGCAGGCAGTTCACTCAACAGGAAGCCCATATGATTATAATACGATTAAGCTCACCCATAGCACTGATAGACGCTCATCCACCACCATTAGACATACAGTACATGATACCCTGTTGCATCATATAATATGTAAATGATGTAAATGAAAGGTCAAGTTTTATTACAAATCAATACATTTGGACAGAGGAACGGACAGAGACTATGAGAGAATGTGCTATCGATCCACACCTCATCCATATATCATGTTGCATGGCTATGACTGCTAATGAAGTGATTCCTGGCGGCAGGCTGCAGCTATTACGCTTGATACTGTAAAGGATTAAAGTGACAGATCAAGGCCTGATGATAACGGGTTGCCAGACGAAGACAAATAAATGATGATGAATATAAAAAGACGTCAATGACAAATACAACGATTACCCTATATACGATTGTTCCCATTTATTTGCGCATTTAAACTCACCTTGAGAATTTTCAGAGGTTGTGCTAAGATCAGGCAAGACGCCCGGTCTTTCTGCTTTATTATCAGACATCTGCGATGTTTTCATGTCAACAGAGTTGAGCTTTCTCCCATCAAATGCAGCCATATACATAGAATCAGACAGAAACGCGGTGTCGGGCTGCGTTGTTGGTGGTGGTTGACTGGTGGTGGCTGCTGGTGCGGCGACATTTATCGGTTTTCTGGCGGCGATCGTGGGCGCTTGCGTTAATGCGACAATACCGAGCCGGTGCCCTGGAAACCCGTTAGCGCTCGTATTCAGATGCTCTTTAACGACTTCGCGAGATTTCCGTATTAACGGCAACGCATCGTAAGAATGAGCCACATCGGTGAAGCCCATGCACACAAACACGATGAATGGGAAAACGGGAGATGTAAACATCATTAAGGCAAGCCACCACATAATACTAATTTCAACGCTCCATGAAAACCTCCTCGAATCGGACGTCGCGAGGCCTCTGTCCTCCAATTTCCATCGGGTTATTCCAAACTAGATGGTTTCCAAGCCGCCCCGAGGTTTCCTACTCCACCATATCCGAGTGAGACCCCCTTTTCCTCAATGGCTTTAAACCGACTGCAAGGTGTTTGAGCCGCACCGACCTGTAGTAGGGAGGAAGCGCATTGGAGTGACACACGCACTGACCAATCAGAATACAGGACGGGTTAACGCTGAAGACAGATGCGTTGTTTTTTCTCCGCTTGAGAGACGGTGAGCCGTCTGATTGGCTAACATCGGGTGCGTCGAAACCTAGTTGTTGATCTCTGGCTGGTTCACGCAGTCAGGCGATCATTAAAATATTTCCACTGCTCGTTTTATAGCCTATTGTCAAAACGGAGGGGAAAATAAACAGAAAGAACAGTTTTAGCAACCTAAAGAACAACATTATCACTACCATTATTTCCCACTATTTAAAAGGCACAGCACGGCAGTAATATTTGTTTAACCATATCACATACATGTTTGACTGCTGTTTTACCGGATCCATAAAATAACATTTTTAGTCTAACAAGTGATTACCCCGATGAAACACTCATTTTTTGCACATATTGTATAAATTAAAATGACCTTGGGTGTTTATTATATTGGGTGTATCCTTCTCAATTTGTCTCAACATTATTCTAGACCAATAACGTAACTTTATCATGTGATTATTGTTTTGCTGTTTGTTTTCTCCGCATGTCCACAAATATCATTAAACACGGTGCCATCTAGTGGATTGCAGAACATTGATGCAATATAAACACAAATGATTTAATAAAATCCGGTAGCGTTACACTTCCATTTAAAAAGATGTCTTGTGATGAATCAGAGGGACTATGACAATATGAGAGATTTATATTCGTGTCTGACAGAGCCGTGCACAACACTTTTTGAGGGGCATGCGCTGAAACTGAAAAAGGGCATTTCACTGAAATGGTCAAATCTTAACGACAAATTAAATAAATCCAAATATTAGTCTCAAAAACGACTGAGGGATCCTCGTCACCTTAGATTTTTTTAATTCATGATTGATGACACACTTAATGTAATAATCAATTGTATTGAATGGTCGCATTCATGTTCGCGCTGTATAAAAACTTGGATTGGAAGGGGCTTAAACCCAGCTTTCATATAGTATCAAAACCGGTAACGTTAATATGTAAAATTTTCTAGCTGCGTAAAGCTTTGTTTAGCTCCGCACCACGATCCTATGCTGGTCGCGCGCGCACCTTTGGACAAGACGTTTATATAGATTTGTTTTACATACTACGAATTGTCAGAGTCTCTATTTCGTAACACACACACACTGCATACACACCGGACACTAATGTCACTCTGTTGAATATAAAATCTGGGTCTTTAATAAGTGTTGAACATACCACATTTTCAGATATAAAGCTTAAGCACCAATGACAATGGGATAAAGTGCATTACAAAATTTTACATTTTACATTTCACATTTCAAGTAAAACCAAAACATGAATTGCAAAACATGCAATTAAACGTGAATCAGAAATTGCAGAAATTGACAGATTGAAAAGATAAATATATAATTCTGGTATATATTATAGGAATTTAAAACAACACAAGTCTACGGTTCTGGTGAGAACTTGCAAACCGTTTCACAAACTCATCCATGTTGAGGCTGTGTGCCATCCTTGACTCAACACTAAGAATTCAAAGGTGACTTAACCTGTCATCCATCATCGTTGTCCTAAAATGAGGTTTAATCAGTTTTAAAGCTGAGAAGCTTCTCTCACAGGAAGCACTGCTGACTGGTGTGACAACAGAAATCTTACAAAGCCTAAACAGCTCATGGAAAACCTCTTTATAAGGTTCAAGAAAGACAACAAATTCTAGGAGAGTATATGGTCTGTCCCCTCCACTTTTCTCTCTCCTGTCAAGAAGTCGCTATAGTCTGATGAATTTCATGTTTGAATTCCTCTAAATTTGACTCACAGATCTGAGCAAAGGCAAACAAAGGCTCCTCACTTAGGAATGTTCCACTCTTTGGGTTAAGAGACTGGATCCCTTGCATTATTTCACAATTCTTCTTTGAAAAACGCCTCTGCATCTCAGCTGTGAGACTGTCAAGCACTTGATAAAATATAGCTCTTTGGAAGCTCTCAACATCACTTTGGTCACTATTTCTCTGTCCTACAGTGCTCATCATCAATGAATCATTAAATCCTATGCTTGTTTAAGGATGTCTTTTGTATACATATTTTGCAGTGTTCTACAATATCTTCAAACTCTTTCCACAGTCCTCTAAAGTAATCTTCACTTCTGTAGTCCTGTATTGTGTCTGTAAGGGCACCTTAATCCACAGCCCTTGCCAGGTCAAGAGAGCTTGATCCACTGATCTATTGCCACTATTTTCAAGCTGCTATATCCTGTAACACTCTCAGCACTGCTGGAAGCCTGTCTCTTAGATTACGGCATGCCATGTCCGCATGCCCACCTTTCATCTGTAAGTCTCTGTCCCTGGGCTGCTGCTGTGGAATCAACTCTTTCTGAACTGCAAGCCACTGGAGATGAACATATGAGCCAGATACAAAGGAATAAAGCTTCTGCACGAGAGCAAAAAGTTAACTGCCTCAGGCACTGATTTTACAGCATCGACAAGAACCAAATTTAAACAATGTGCATTACAGTCCACATAAAATGCAAATCTTGCACAGTTTTTAATGCGTGCAGACTCACACTGATGACGTAACGAGGAAGGCATGCCCAGACCCGTTATACACGCCCCGATCCGTTGACTCCGCCCACACGTCAAACCGGTGCCACAAAGCCAAACGCAAAGAAAAGTGAAGCGCAAAGTTAAAACCGAGTCACAAAAGCACAGGTGGCTGAAACGCAGAATTAAAGGGGCGGTGCAAATGAATTAGCCGGCATTGCAAAGGAAAAGATGTGCTGCAAAATCATTGCTGATTAAGTTTTCTTCTCAAAACTTTATTTTATCTCTCAGTACTTTATTTTTGTTTGCAAACTTATTTTGTTCTCTCAACACCTACTTTTATTTTGCCAATCATTATTTGTGTTTGCAATTTTATTTATTTTTGCTCAGTTTTCCTTTTTCTTTTGCAAAACTTCATTTTGACTTCATTGTCTAGCGCCAACATTCATGTTAACTCATACAGTGACTTTAAAAATTATTTCTGAAAACAAAATCCTGATGCTTAGTCTTAAAACTTACCTTATATGCGAAATGTCCTTATTCTTCTATAACTCGCATCACTTTCGTCCTTGATTCATTTGAAAGCTGCGCGGCACCGGACGTTTTTTCACCAAGTGGTAAAATGAGATGTCAATCATCATTAAACTGCCCAATAAAATTTAAGGTGGCACTCGGGGTGGCCAATCAGATGTCTGAGGGGTCCCAGGACACCCCTCTGGCTCCTTCTCTGAGTAAATGCACCTGAAAAAACTCTCAGGGCAACTCTGGACATGACGTTCATATATGTCCTCATACAGTTAGACGCATACAGATCCATGAGCCATATTAACCCGTGCAACACATTCAGTCATACACGCAGATGACAGATTTAAAGGGGTGATATGACACGGCTAAAACAAATATTATTGTTTGTTTTAGATGTATTGAAATGTGTTTGTATCTCCCCTTTGCCCTGCCTCTCTGAAACGCATAGATTTTGTACAAAGCTCATCGCTCTGAAAAGCGAGGTGTGCTATGATTGATGATTTAAGAGTCGGATCGCACACCCCTTTGTCCTGGTGTTGTTCGGAATCTGTACTGATATTTGCTTTTCTCATCACTGACTGCTCATATAAAGTCTGCATGGTCTCATATTGTTTTATTCTAACAATTTTCATTGGTGTTTTGTGGACATGTCTATACATTAAAGGCTGCTGGTTACAATTTCATATAAATATTATGATATGAAGTATATTTTAGCAGCCTTTATACACTTAGAACCTAAAGCCTAAGAACTTCACGAAGTGACTCTAGATTTAAATGAGTTTATTTCTCGCCGTAATTCCTTGACGGAATTATTTCATACATATGTTCAAATCCCAGATAGCACAATCCATCTGGTTTACGTCTATTTGACATCTGCATTTACATCTGCAAGACATCTGCAGCACATAGTTTGCTCATCTGCAATACGTCTCGGAGACCTCTGAACGTCTGTAATATGTCTGCTAAAGATCTGGAGATGTGCTGCGTAAAAACATCTGCTAAAACTCTGAGAAAGAGCAGCTTTACATCCATTCTAAATCATAAACATCTTACAGACATCTTCTAGATGTCTATATGACGTCTGACAGCAGACATCTCCGAGACGTATTGCAGATGAGCAAACTATGTATTGTAGATGTCTTTCAGATGTAAATGCAGACGTCAAATAGACATAAGCCAGATGTATGTATGCTATCAGGGATACCCCTTCGAGTTTTGGTAGAAGAAAGCGTTAAGTTAAACTCTGAAGGATCAGCAAACCCAAGTCACGATCAAGGTATTTTTCATTCAGAAACTGGTGGTGTGGTCTATTTTCTCATTTATTACTCTCGATCACGTTCTATCACTCAGCCACTGTAGTTTTCGTATATGGGTATCGTGGCTTCATCTCCATGCTGTTGCCTATCAAGGCCTTTGTTTGTTGCGGCCTATTGAGGCTTTCGTCTATTTGCTCTGGCCTATCGAGGCCTTCGTTTTCATATCGTGGCCTAAAGAGGCTTTCGTTACTACATCGTAGTTATCAAGGACCTTCACATCTTCGTTGCGGCCTATTGAGGCCTTTGTCCTACGTAGTGGCCTATTGTGGTTTAATCTCCACGGGACATTTCGAACAGTCCTCTATTAGCAACCGTATCCCATTACGGTTTTCTCGCTCACTCACACGTCTCTTTTTTTTCGATTTTTTTCACTCCTGCAATTTTATACATACTATTAAGTGCTCTTTCGCCTAAGTATCATGGTTTTATGTAGCTTCACTCATGATTCGGCGGGTTTTATGATAATCAAGTATTTTCATGCATATACTGGTGGTGTCTTGTTTTCTCATTCATTACTCTTCAATCGCGTTCTATTACTAGTCACTGCAGTCTTCCACATGCAGGTATCGAGGCTCCATCTTCATGTCATGGCCTATCAAAGCCTTAGTCTATTGTTGCGGCCTATCTAGGCCTACATCTCCATGTTGTGGCCTATCAAGGCCTTCATCACCACATTGCGGCCTATCGACGCTTTCGTCACTCTACGGCCTATCGAGGCCTTCATTACTGCTACGGCCTTTGTCCTGTTGTGGTTATAATCTCCACTGGATATTTCGTGCAGTCCTCTATTGGCAACCGTATCAGAATGCAGGGTTTCAACGGCAGCTATCACGTTGATGGGCAGATGGTCTTCCTCAGCATTTGAATTCTACATAAGACCTGACTCCAAAATCATCCTCGATGCTCAACAAGGTCTATGAAGTCTCAATCAAGGTGTTTTCTTTTTTCATACACAAATACAGTTGTGCTCAAAAGTTTACAAACCCTCGCAGAATCTGGGAAAAGGTGAAACTTTTTGAAAAATGAAGGATTATTTTAAATTTAATGAGCAAGTTATTTCACTAAAGAAATGTTAACATGAAGTTCACACTAAAGAATAATAACAGAATTTCTAAAAATAGCCCAGGGCAAAAGTTTACACACCCCTAATTCTTAATACTGTATGATGTTACCTAAACAATCAATGACAGTTATTATGTGTAGTCATAGTTGTTTAAGGGTTTCTTGTTTGTCATGAGTCATTAGAGTTTGTCATGAGTCATTTCTCTCAACAGGTAGTGGTGTAGCTTTTGTTGAAACCAGTAACTTTGTATTGGCACCTACTGTATTATGGCTCCTGTATGACATATCGCTTATTGCTCCCTAAACTCTTTGTAAGCTTTGGATAAAAGCGTCTGCTAAAAGACTTAATGTAAATGTAAATTAGACTGTCCACTGACTGAAAAGGCAAAGATTGTGGAGGACCTGGGTGATTATTTTGAGGATCAGTGGACAGTGTAATGACTCATGACAAACAAGAAACCCTTAAACATCTATGACTAAACATAAAAACTCTCATTGATTGTTTAGGTAACATCATACAGTATTAAGAATCAGGGGTGTGTAAACTTTTGCCCTGGGCGATTTTCAGAAATTCTGTTATTATTATTTAATGTGAACTTTATGTTAACATTTCTTTAATAAAATAACTGGCTCAGGGCAGGACTTAATTAAAAATAAACCTTAATTTTCTAAAATCCTCTTATTTTTCCAAAAGTTTCAGCCTTTTCGAGATTCTGCAAGGGGTATGTAAACTTTTGAGCACAACTGTATATATATATATATATATATATATATACACTGGTGGTGGTGTCGTGCTTCTCATTCGATCATGTTCTATGACGGAGGCATCAGTCTCCGTCTTGTGGCCTATCGTGGCCTCTGTCTCAATGTCATGGCCTATTGAGGCCTCTGTCTCAATGTCGTGGCCTTTCGAGGCCTCTGTCTCAATGTCGTGGCCTATCGAGGCCTCTGTCTCAGTGTCTCTGTCTCAATTACGTGGCCTATCCAGGCCTCTGTCTCATGTCGGGCCTATCCAGGCCTCTGTCTCAATGTCGTGGCCTATCCAGGCCTCTGTCTCAATGTCGTGGCCTAACGAGGCCTCTGTCTCAATATCGTGGCCTATCGAGGCCTCTGTCTCAATGTCGTGGCCTATCGAGGCCCCCGTCTAAATTTTGTGGCCTATAGAGGCTTTCGTCACTACATATGGCCAATCGAGGCCTTCATCAACCACATCGTGGCCTATCGAGGCTTAGTTAATGTTACGGTCTATCCAGGCTTTCATCATAACGTTGTGGCCTGTCAAGGGATGTAAAGGACTGGCAGGTATATGGTCCAATTTTGTGGAGAGAAATAAATAATTCACAATGTTAAAAACAATAAAAATGACACAACATAATCATATTTTCCTTATCTCTGTACCACTTTTCTGTGCAGACTCAACAGATTTAGATGATATAGCCTACTGTAACTGCTACAGAGTTTATGCAATTTTAGAAATATTATTGAAATTTTTCATTTCTCTTATGGACAGTCATCTGAGACACTTTCTTCACTGTCTTATGCAATGAACCCTAATGGGCATTAAAACACTTTATTTTGTGTGGGGATAGATACCATCTCATTGCAATAAACTACTAAACAAGATAATTTATTATAAAAAGATAATTAAAAGTTTATTTATCAGTTATACAGGAACACCTTGTAAAATGTTCATTTAAAAATGTTTTTAATAAGGTTTAAAATTAGATGCATACTAAAGCTTTTAAACTATCCAAACTATCTTCGTAGACATAGAGGACTGGGGAATGAGGTGACGGCAGAGGATGGCGGCCCGGAGCCGGGTCGTCGCCGCTACCTTGTAGAATGGGCAGACTCACAAGCGACTCATTGGTGGCAGTGAGCCTCGACCCTATGAGTCCACGAGCGATGTTCCTGCGAGTCCTCAAGACACGCGCCGGCAGGTCCGCACAGTGCGCGCAATCAGACTCGCAGAATGCAGCCTCCGCATGAGCCAGGCCCAGGCAGGCAATGCAGTGCTCATGAGTATCCGGTGGGTCAATGGGACCCGCGCAAAGACAACAGTATGAAGCCATCGGATGCGGTGAAAGAAGTATCCAGTTGCGTCTTCAATGATGGCAGCGTGAAAAAGAAGATTCTGAGGATTGTGGTCACATGCACTGTATTTATACTGTCTAGATTCGTCAGTATTTTGCATACTGTTGCGTTTCTTGCGACAATTGGGCAGTTTTTTTTACTGGCGTTATCAAATAAGACTTCAGGAAACGTGAAAAAGGATGAGGGGTTTAATATGCGGTTCTCCGCAATGTCGAAGTGACCGCTCTCGAAAGGGAACTGGGCATGTAGCGCATGGTATATTAAAAGATCTTTGGTGTTTTTTGAGCTGAAACTTCATGTTTACCCCTATGATTTATATTACATTTGTGTAACAGTAAAAAAAAGCACTCCTTTAAATCTTGCCAGCTTACAGTATCCACATAACGAATATTGTGTAATGGCACATGTTTGATGGCGACCTGCAAAAAGGAAAAGAATCCCATGTAAGCTTTACAGCAGTACATCACACTCTACAGTTAAATTCATTTAAACACGTATGAATCCAAACAGTAAACACGCATACCTATGTTTGAACGCAAAGTGAAAATGTTTGATGAATATAGCTGTGGTGATGCGATCGCCCGATCTACCTATGCTTGATGAAATGGTACGGTCCAGGGGTATAAAAGTAGGCACCACTGGTAGGCCAGATAGGTGTGTTCTATAGGACTTCAGGAAGTGTCGTCATTTCCGGTGGGCTGGGCTACACGTCTAGCAGGTAAGAGCTACCAGTGGCAGTTAAAGTGTAGAGATTTAATGTCGAACAGGGTAAATGGAGATTCGTTTAATTACAGTGTGGCTGAGGAGTACTGCGGGCGCTTTTGAATGGCTGGTTATTTTTTGGCGAGCTATTAGACAAGTTCCGCGTCCAGTGCGTGGTGCATTACGGTCATTGGCTGCAGGTTTGTTACTCTCTTTCACGTGTGGGTTTATGGGAACGTATTTTCCCTCTAATTCATTCGTTTGTTATATTCTTGCAGTGACTTGGGGTGTTGCAGCAGGCAGAACCGGCGCCATTTAAAGGCTGAATCTATGTCATTTAAAGGCTGAACCTACGCTATCAGAAGGCTGAACCGGCGTCATTTGAAGACTGTGATTCTCCCTTATGGAGTAGCGCTATCATACTATCTGCACGTATAATGACTGTCTGAACTGGAGTGTTTCTGGACGGGAGATAAACAGTGTCACCACTATCCGTGCTGCTTTGTTCATTTACCTTCGCTCTCATCCAGTCGCGATTTCTTTAAGACTGCAAGGGAAGCTCAGGTTCCCCTATAATTGTCAAAAAATGAATGGTCAAATATATGTAGCTATTATGTTAACATTTTATTGACTAAAAATGCGTTAAACACGTTCATCTCGAACGAAAACAATTTCGTTCAGAATCAGCTACTTAGGTCGGCTGACTCGATTTCCTTCTCATTCATTCCCGTAGCGTACAGTGCATTACTCTGTTGAAGCCCAGCGTCCATTGACTTCAATGGGGCTGCTTTAAACAGTTTTTTTCAGTGCTTAGAAACAAGACGGTCATTGGATAATGCTGCGATTATGTCCCGCCCACGGACGCTCAGCGTCTCTGAGATGAATGGAGGAGTGGGCTGGCCCGGACTCCGAGCGTCTGCGTGATGATTGGAGGGTCTGTCATCTCTTTTAATCCACTTTTATGTCCTAAAACGCTCGTTTTTTGGGGTCGACGGCTTATAAAAACGTATTTCTTGTTTTTTTATACACATTGTCACATATCAGCTTTTAGACTTTTTTTTTGTTATAAATCTTAAATGACAAGGAGGCGCAGCTTCTCGCAATGCAAAGAGACGGTTGGGGTGGGCGTGGGCGTGGTCTTCAGATTATAACGCGTATCACTCTGTGTCTCCATTTCCAACTCGGTCCCATCGCGGATTTTGCATGTGTAGTCGAAAGACAACTGCTGCAACCTTCATCGTATATTTCACACAATTTCACACCACATTCATTTGTTTCAGTTTAACATAATTCCCACATTCCTCCCGTTGATTAATATATATTTATATATTAGAGATCGTTTGTTCATTAATTCATATAGTCTGAACTAGCCAGCTAGCAAACTGCACACGATGGCAGACAGTGCTAATATTGTCGACCTGATTTTGGCAAGCCATTAGAAAGTCTTCCTTACGAGGAGAAACTTAGAATTAAACAGCAGGGCAGATCAACACCTAAGATTGATTTAGTGCAAAAGATAGGGAAAACTAACAGGTTCTTTTCAGCTCTCCTGGTATGACAAGTTAGCTGGCTGACTGGAAGTGCTAGTGAAAAGCATGTACTGCTGGCCATGTCTGTTGGACTTTTTTTTAAGGTCCGCATGTTCAAAAATTTGAAGGTAGGCAATCTCTACTAAGTAATTGAAGTGTATTAATCTGATTAAAACAAAATACAGCGCGCTGGGTTTGCTGACAACACTCCTCTGTCCTTCCAAGGAACAACAACCCCCACAGCCCACATTCACAGCATTTATTCTATTTCACGCCGATCTCTCTTTCTGCTGGGGGGGCCGGGATCCCCCCTTGTTTCCACCATCACCAACTTCTGCTTATCTGGTTCCTGCAAAACCCTCTGAAAAACAACATACATTCCACATACTTCCCCACCCCCTACACAACTGCAGCCAAAGCCCCTCTATCCCACATCTCCTATTGAAAGCACATTTAGTATTGGCAACAGCTTTTTAATACTTCATAATATGAGTATATGGTTATACTCTAATGCTCGTGCCAGGAAATAAAATATGTAATAACAACAGTAATAGCCTTCAATCCCTCTCTTTGACCTCGTAGAGGTCACCACATAAATCCTGTTCATCATCATCATCAGTAATGTGGTCTGCAGCCAACAGGGGCATGGTAATAAGGAGGTGGGGTAAAATCTTTCTTTTCTTGGCTGCAACTATCAATCTGTCTCCGGTGTGACCTGTTGGGAAAAGTGTTGGTCAGAACAGTTAGTTTGTCAAAATAGCACAATGTGACAGAGGTTTAGTGGTGTCCGGCCGCAGAGGCGTGGTTGGTCCAGGAAAGATCGACCTTAAGCAATTCAAATGGTGTAAAGCCAGAAATCCTTTCCTTGAGACATCTGTTTCTTCGTGTTCTTCTCTCTGGGGGGTTAACTGCTGTGGTGTTTCACTGACTAATCTTGCGAGTTTTGTAATTGCTGTCTTATTTCATTTTCTTGGTTCAAATGTTTTTACCCCTATTTATCCACTTCACTTTAGTCTTTTCTTCTACATGTCTTTTCAGTTCTACATGCGCCCTTTTTTCCATATCCCTGACTTTGGTGCTAGTGGCACCGACATTTTGTCGGGCGTTCCCACCCGTTCTCTATACATATCTGACTCCATTATTCTCCCATATTTCTTCTACTTTTATGACATTAGGCTCCGCCTGAGCTAATAGCATATCTACTATATTTCCCCACTGTTCTAGAATTGGTGTACACCCGTATTCCTCACATTCCTTTCATATTCTGCCATCCTTTCCTTATTTTTATGTAAACAATCCAATACACAGAAAATATATACAAATGTTCATAAAAATCACAGAAAAATATTTATAATCTTACAAATTTATGGTTTCCAGCACCAAGGGAATCAAACCCAATTTATGGTTTATAAAAATAAACCAAGGAATCTAACCCAAATTTATGGTTATTAAAAAATAAACCAAGGGAATCTAAACCCAAAATTTATGGTTATTAAAAAATAAACCAAGGGAATCTAACCCAAATTTTATGGTTATTAAAAATAAACCAAGGAATCTAACCCAATTTATGGTTATTAAAAAATAACCAAGGGAATCTAACCCAAAATTTATGGTTTATTAAAAAATAAACCAAGGGAATCTAACCCAATTTATGGTTATTAAAAAATAAAACCAAGGAATCTAACCCAAAATTTATGGTTATTAAAAAATAAACCAAGGGAATCTAACCCAAATTTTATGGTTACTCTCCGAACCAAAGAATCAAACCTCAGAATTTATCCGATTAATAAACTTCAATAGTAATTTAATTATACTTACACGAGATGTTCATCAATTCAACACATCAATTTAGTTTTTCCAATAGGCAGAATTGATTAAACTGGTTCTGCTCACCTTAGTTTTCTTGGCCGCCGTGTGTTGAACCTGAATCCGTCTCGCTTGAATTCCGGTCTTTTGCCGCTTTTTATCAATCAAAAACTGCCTTTTTTTCCTCAATCACGTCGGGTCACCAAATTGTTGGACTTTTAAGTGTCCTGCATGTTCAAAAATGAAGGTAGCATCTCTAATAAGTATTGAAGTTTATTAATCTGATTAAAAAAAATACAGCTGCGCTGGTTTGCTGGACAACACCCTCTGTCCTTCCAAACAACAACCCCCACAGCCCACATTCACAGCATTTATTCTTATTTCACGCCGATCTCTCTTCTGCTGGGGGGCCGGGATCCCCTTGTTTTCCACCAATCACCACTCTGCTTTCTGTTCCTGCAAAACACTCCTGAGAAAACAACATACATTCCACATACTTTCCCCCACCCCTACACAACGCAGCCAAAGATGCCCCTCTATCCACATCTCCTATTTGAAAGCACATTTAGTATTGCAACCAGCTTTTAAATACTTCATAATATGAGGTATATTGTTTATACTCTAATGCATCGTTGCCAGGAAAATTAAAATATGTAATAAAACAGTAAATCGCTTCATTTCCCCTCTTGATTAAACCATCTCATGGATGTGTTGTTTGGCAAAATTGGGGTTTGGAGATCTGTCAAACCTTTGACAGGCATATAAAAGGCATGAAATAGCATTGAACCTTGAGCATGTGCAAGATTAAGTTGCATGGGCAGGATCAGGGTTGAGCATGCAATCAATGAAGGTGCTCGCATTCAAGTGGCTAAACATAATGAAACTGTTAAACAAAACAGGCCTTCCTAACCGCCTTATGATGTGACATCCTTTGCTTGGCCGGCAGGAGCTGTCCTTAGGGGACCATGATGAGAGTAGTGAATCATCCCACAAGGGGAATTACAGAGCGTTCACAGAACATTAGCTAAATATGACTCTGTCCTGTCCACACAATTCGAGTCCTCAACTGTGGTTTTCTGGTATGTCACACACTATTCAAAATGACTTGATCTCTGCTCTTGCAGCCACCATTCTGATCAGATCAGAGATGAAATTTCAGGATGCTCCCTTTTTTGGATGGCAGGTGATGAAACCACTGATATATCCTGCCTGCCCCACTCTCTGTCATTGTTCGCTATTGGATAGTGCAGGTAAATTTCAGGAGCGCTTCATTGGATTTTTTGATGTTTCTGGGGGGCGAGATGCTCAGTCCGTTTTTGATGTTTTAATGAGACATGCAGGGCTACAATTTTAAGGATAAGCTTGTGGCACAGACCTATGATGGGGCTGCTGTCATGGCTTCAGCTCTCAATGGTCTGCAGGCCAAAGTGAAAGCAATAGCCCCCCAGTGCAATGTTTGTGCATTGCTATGCACACAGACTGAATCTGGTGCTGTCACAGGGGCAAATGCTTGCCTGAGTGCAGAATTTTTTTTGCATCACTCTCTGGGTTTGCCACATTTTTCTCAAAATCCACAAAGAGGACGTCTTTTTCTGGAGTCTGCAGCTGCTCAAGGTGCCCAGAAACGCTCCTACTCGATGGAATTTCACATCACGGATAGTGAGCACTGTGGCAAAACAATTATGATGGCCTCCTGCAGACATTTGATAACATCATTGCAGATACGACAATGGATGATGAACACTGGATTGTGCCAAAGGCTTCGTGAGGAAACGGAGGATTTTGAGTTTGTGTTCATGTTGTACACATATGAACAAATCTTCTCTGAGACTGATGTGGTCTTTGATATTGTCCAGCAGAGAGCGATGGATGTTCTTTACTGCAAGATAATAATTGAATCTCTCTTGCATGTGTCAAAGAGAAAGGTCAGAGGGGGCTTTCCAAGCTGTTTTTATGCCAAGCAGCAGATCTCACATCAGACCCAAGAGATGAGCCATGAGAAGCGCCGTCTGACCCAATTGCAGATCCCCAAGAGCGCTACAGAAATCTGTACATGGCCATCCTTTGATAACATCTTGGAGGCAGATTCCTCGACGTTTTTCAAATTTGGAAAGTCTGCTTTTCTTAGAATTAGTCAATCCAGGGAAATTTGATGACATGAGACAAGCATTTCCAGAGGAGGCCTTCCAAAGTGTCCTGAAAAGTTATGCCATCACTTTGATTCAGGGAGACTGAGGTGAACTTCAAGTCCTGTATTCAGATCAGGACTTGCAGTAACAGGGGAAAGCTGTGGTGATTACTTGGTGTTTCCTTAAAGACATGGAGTTGGACATGCATGCCTCAGCTTTACAAACTTTTCTCATTAGTGGCAACAATTGGAGCTACATCTGCAGGTGTAGAAGGAGCTTCTCCTGTTTAAGCGCTCGAGTCCTACACCCGTAACACAATGGCCAAGGCCGTTAAGCAGCCTAGCTCTCTGCTGGCCATTGAGAGACACTGGTCAAGTCACTGGAAAGACGCCTAGTTGGTACGACAGGGTTTACAGAGCATTTCTTGAAAAGGAACGTAGGGGCATAATTTACATATAAATAAATGGACAATTTTTATGATTTAGGCCGAAAATGAGCTTCCCCTCTTTAAAAGATCAGCAGCTGCCACTGCTCTCATCTAACTTCGTAGCGGATGCCTGAACCGGGTTGTATTCCTGACCGGAGATAGACAGCGTTACGATTGTTCGCACGGATTTGTTCAATTTACCTTCTTTCTCATCTAACCACGTAGCGGATGCCTGAGCCAGGTTATCCCCGGACGAAGTGGACAGTTCGCCGCTTTCCGGGCTGATTCACGTGATCTCTCTCTCTCTCTGCCGCGCCTGGGACCGTGTCTTTGTTCCGGGTTTTAGGCGAGTGATACTCTTACTTAAGGGACAGAAACTTCTAGGAACTAATTATTTTGTTTCCCTCGACGTGCCTATGTGAAGCGTTCCGCTTCTCGCTGCTGACAAGGCTATAGGCAACGACATTGAACTCTTTATTTTCTCCTCTCTGAGGACTTCGAGAGGGGTGATTACCGGACTAGAGGATGATATGTGAATTATAATCTGCTATTTTGTGGTTAATTTGTTTTGTTTAAAGTGATTTGTTTTGAATTTGTTTTTGTTTGTTTTATTAATTTTCTCCTGTCCTAGAATTGGGGAATTGGTCGCGGCCGAGATCCTCTGTGTGTGGTGCTGTGGTTGGTCTGTTTGCAGTGTTCACAACAGAGATGTTTTGGCGTGTGGTGACGTGAGTGAGCACAATGGTTGCTGAGTGATCGGATCCATCGGACGCCTTTTCCCCAATTCTGGGCTGGAGGATTTCTGTTTGAGTGATTGAGTGTTTTTAGTATTAATAATTTGATGGCATGAGTTTTAAGGCTTTAAATTAAAGGTTAACTTGTATTTTATATTGAATGTGAAATAAATGGTTTGCCATCTCCCTTTTTGTCTGTATCCGTCCCACCCAATAATGAATCTGTGAGCTTTGTGGTGTTTATTAACTTTGGGTCCCCGGACCTGATCCGGGGTGGCGTAGTCGGTTTTTGACTTATATCTCTTTGCACCGCATGCCCTCGTCACATAGCAAAGGCATTTCTACCTCCAAGCCATCGGATTTGTGAGTCCATCACACACAGCGCCATAGCTGCCTGATCCCAGCGAGCTGCCCAATTCATAACATGATGAAAATAATGCTAAAAATACAAAAAAGCCACGAGACACCTGTTTCTTTGTCTAACATGAACTCCAATAGCAGTGCTGATAAAGAGGGGGCTCTAGTGAGAGTGAAACAGCTTATCATAGAATATATTATTTAAACATTATGGACTATGCGGTTCGAGGCCAAACACAGCTTTTTTTAAGCAAGTTGTTAGGCATACAAATAACTTCAGGAACATAACTTTGTCATTAGCTACAAAGCATCAGTTAATGGTTTCCTATAATATGATTTGTCCTGACAATGAAAAGCCTTCCTTGCATGTTGCGCAAGTTTCAAAAGTCCCCATTGATGTCCTTAATGAGGATGTGTTAAACTCAATTACCCAGACATACCCTGACATCACTGATGTAAACCTTGCCCAAAGTGTCACTGTTAATGGCATAAACTACAAAAAAGGTATGATAGTTGTGCATGGATCATGTGGGGGTCTACCTGAATTCTCTGAAATAATTCAGCTGTGCATTATAAAAGATGATTTGATTTTCATTGTTAAAAAACTTAGCTCATGGTACAGAGAGCACTATCGTGCTTATGAGTTACATCCAACAAGAGAGCTTGCAGCTGTTGGTTTGAAGGAGCTTGCTGACCAGTATCCTTTGGCTGACTATAAAGTTGGATCCCTACGAATGTTGACTTTAAAAAGATTTGTACACATGACAGGTACTTTTTTTTTATGTATGTGGAAGGGGGTAAAGGAAGCATATAGGCCTCGTCAGACACAAATTGAATTATTCTTAAAGAAACATTCCTTTTGTTTTACAGATTAAATACAAGATGTCTGCAACTCTGAGAGTCATATTTGGAGTAGACGACGCATCAAAATTAATTTTGCCCAATGGAATACCCGATTCAATAGAGGACCTTAAAGGAGAGATTGGAAAACGCTTCGGCCTGTCTGGAAATTTCAGGCTGCAGTATAGAGACGTTGATTTCGACAATGAGTTTGTGAACTTAACGGAAACTTCAGAAATCAAAGACGAGCACAGTTAAAGTTATTAACTTGCCAGATGAGACTGTCACACTCACACTCACTACTGTTCCGCAAGGGGAAGATGATTTTTTGATGTCTTCAGCATCAGACACAGACATACTTTCCTCCGCTGAATCTACATCTTCAGGTACTTCCCTTAGATCACAGCCATGGCCCACAAACTTTGAAATACCTCAGTTCAGTTATGAGGTACAGATTCAGTTAGAAAAGGCAAATCAAGCCTTCTGCAGCAGTGGAACTCTTCTAAAAACGAGTAACAAACTTAGGTCCGATATACTAGATGGTTTGGCATCAGAAATCATCAAATACAAAGTTTATCCTTCTAGTACAGAGCTTGATGATGTGGCTTAGGCTCTGACAACAAAGTATCCCTTTTTAAAGGAGAAAGGCTCTGTCACTGCTTTTATGGATGGAAAATTAGTCTGAAGTACAAAATGGCAAACTACCGCACCAGACTAAGGAGCATTGGCTGCCCTGAGTTGAGCATCAATGCTGTAAAAGAAAAGCAAGGTGCCATGAGTCATGGACCTAACCAGGTAAAGAAGCCACGGAAAGCAGAAGTCAACTATTGTCCTGATTACCCTGCAGGCGAAACTAAAGAGAGCCTTGAGGAAGAAAGGAAAGCACTTCTACTGGAGGTGAAAAAGAAGAACAACCAACAGCTAATCAAAAGTAAAATGGAAAGAACCTTTGCCTATAGAAGACAGGAAGTCGTTAAAGATATGCCCTTCATAGCAGAGTTCAAAAACAGATGGCCAGCCCTGTTTTCTGAGAGCCAGGTAAAGTATTATTCATCATCTGTATTTCATTTAAATATGTGTAATTAATGTCTAAATACTGTATTTGGGTATAAAACAAAAGAGCACATATTTAATTGACAAAGGTTGGGAGGCAATGTGGTTGTTCTACCTTATATTAGAATGCACATTACACATACATCCATATAAAATGGTTACAGATACATTGAACCACCAAGTAAAAACATTTAGCCAAAAGCAAACTCATGATCCCTCTACACCAGGGGTGTCAAACTCAAGATACAGAGAGGGCCAAAATTAAGAACTGGTACTGAGGGCCAAATCATCTCATAGTGCTGTCTTATTATTATTATTATTATTATTATGGGCATGCCAGCTTCACTATCGAGGCAAACTGGATATAATTGTATCACGGACCAGATATAGTTTGAGTTTGACATGCCTGCTCTACATCATATGTGATCTTTTTAAATATATTTGTTTTAACTTAAGAGACAATGAATTTGTATTTTAATACGTTTCAGGTAAATGCAGAATTTACCCTCATCACCACAGTCCCCCTGTTCTCAACCTTTATGTTCCGACTGGATCATTACTCCAGCCAGCTAATAAGGCTTTTCAAAAAGAAGGGGGGAACAGCAAGACGTGATATCGACGTAATCATTGCAGAAATGGACAAGGTATGTGTTTTGGGTGTATTTTGGGCTCTGACCCCTGGGGGTTTAACATTTACTCTAAACATAATTATGCTTTTTGTATTATGGTCTTTAACCTTTCTATGGAAAGATAAATTATTTGAAAATACCATGATCCACAAATACTACACAATTTACAAATATGATTTGCTATTCGTATCCACAAATACAAAATTCTATGATTTGTACGAATATATGTATTTCTTTAAATTTTTGTAATTTATAAAAAGGATACTTTATATTTTGTGCACATTTATCATGAAATGTCAGTTGTACATCTGCAATTCTGCTTGTGAAGTGTTGAATCTGCTTTTCTGAATTGCCTGATTCACTTTTCATTCGTCCATTCAATTATGTATATTTTTGTTCAAACTGAACAATACCGCCTCCTTCAAGGTGTCTATGGTATAAGCTTGAGAAACACTTGAGCTATTTGTGTAAATTGTGGCTCGATACACAGTGAAATGATTTTCTCAAAATGATGTCCTAAAAAGGATGAGTGTGTATCAGGCAGTTGTCAAATGCAGATTTACAACTGACATTTCATATAACATTGCACAAATCAATTAATTAAAAGCATGGTAGAATACGGTTATAATAGATTTGTCAATGTGATAATTGCAGTTTTTTCAACTAAAATGTTCAAAATCAGTTGCTGGTTTCCCACAGAATCCCAGTGTTGAAGTACGACGGACATGCATCCTAAAGGCGTTGTGCGTCTACTTGAATGAAAAGCCTGACAGCCTTATTAAGGAGTACTGGGTAAATTGCATTCTTCGTCAATCATAGAAAAATGTATACAGAATATATGTATTTTTTATATTTAATTTCACAAACCTGTGATTTAAATGTGTTGTGTAGGCTAAGAACATGCATGTTATGCTATATTGTATTTTGCCAATGTTGGCAATATCACATTTTCAAAGAAATTTAAATATGATGGCTAATTGGATTAATCAACCAAAAACATAATGGCCATCAATTTCTACATTAGTAGATAACATTTGTAAAGTTAAGACAAAAATAAATCTGCCTTATTCAAAGAGTCAGGCAAAATAATAAGCAAACATACTTCTTGGGAATGAGTATTGTGTTCTCTAATTTTAGACTTAACATATTTTGGGTTTGTTACTAATTTCATAGATGCATAATTAATAATGGGTCTCTTTCTTTGTAGGCCAGTGAGGATATTGGTATTGATGCAATGATGGAAATGGAGAGACTTGCTTTGGGTGTCTACATTGTTCGACGTGATGGAGCAGATGCTACAGATCCACCTGAGGATGTTGGCATCGTCATTGATCTGATCTGAGAGAGATTGCAAATGGATGTGCAGTCCTGTTTGGCTTGATCTACTGTTTAAACTTGAGTTATCCCAAGGAGTTGCGATACACTTTCGAATTTCTTCAGAAAGTGTTTATGGAATTGGATGGGAACAAGCTCTCCACTAAAGTGCAGGTCCTAAAAAACAAACTGCATGAGTAAAAATCACCTGCACCAGACAGACTGTACTGGCGTTGGACTTTTGTTGACTATTACTTTATTTTGGACTGCTGCTAGACAAAATAAAGCTGTGATCAATGACGGTTTGTAATAATCGCCATTACATGTGGTAAGATCACCTAAAGCAGACAAGACTGTAGTTGGTCATCGACTTGCTTGAGGAGGCTCAGTTCTTTGTATTTTGGACTGCTTCTAGACAAAACATCTAGCAATCTAAAGACAGAATGTTGGTTTTTTGGTAATTGGCATTTGTTTCGTGATTTCAAATTGGATCAAAACGTATTAAATTGTACGCCGTGCACTGATTTGTTATAATGTAGAAATCTTAAACAATTTAAGGTTGTTGTTTTTTTGTTCCATAAACATTATACATAAATTGAACATTATTGGATGGTAAAAGCTTCACAGACAAGTTTTATGTTTTTGAATTTTTATTTATATTCGTCTATTTGTTTTTTTAGTTTTTTAATTCATCCATTTGATGGTAATTAAACATGTGAAGTGCTTAAGTTTACTGAGGCCTCAAGGTAAAATATGTGTTTTTGAAAATCTGGCATATAGTGGACATATGCAGTCTAGTTTGTTAGTCCGAGTGGTCAAATTGTTTTTTTTTTCTTCCTTGAGAAAAGTTTATAGTTAAAGCAGTTTATTAAGCTAAAAAACAATAAGGATTTGCCTCTAATTTTTATTTCGGCAGGCAACACCTGTTAGATGTTATTGACGTTGTCAATGTTCAGATTCACTTCTTTCTGACTATAAAGCTATAATGGGGATTAAACATCAGATGGTGAAAGAGATTCACAGAATTTTTGTTTGAATTTTTATTTATATTGGTCTAATTGCATTTTGTAAGTGGATTTATGTTAGTGTCTTAAATTGTATTTGTACACTTTGTATTTGTATGTGAGTTTTGCTTACATTTTTTCAATCATTTTGTCATTCATGATAGTCCCAGATATAGTGAAAGGTCAAAATGACTTTTTGACCAATTATATTTCAAAACCAATGTTGAATAAAAGTTAATTAAAGTGACTTAAGTAGTTTTTATTTGACCTACAGACTTAGTTGCTCTAAGTTCCAATCGTTAAGTACAATCAACACAAATGGATAACATTAGCAAAGCTTATTTCTGTTAAATAAATTGAACTTAATCAGGTCATCTTAGATCAAGCTATAGTCATTAAATTCAAGACAATAATTTACATTTATTCAAAATAAGTGTGTGATGTACCATTTAATTAACACAGTTATGAGCGATTTACTTAAAACATTATGTTACAATTAATTGTATATTACCTTTTCCATTTAAGCAACTAAGTTTTGTGGGACCGGTTGACATAACTTTATTCATTAAATACAACATTTCATTTCTAAGAGTGTAGAAAATAAATGTTAACCATAACAAACACAAGTGTATAAACGTACATTCGTGGCATTAACGGTCACTGTCCTTCAGCTAATTCTAATCAGACGGTTGATTCGCATTGTATCATGGGAAATATGAGTGAGCGAGTGTACACTCAACATCAGATTGCATTGTGTGTAAAAAGTAGTGAACAAATGTAGGATGAACTTTGCACCAAATTATTACAGGAAATAGTAACAGTAATAGTAATAACAGACTTACAGAAAATAAAAACAACAACGATATATAACAAAACAATTTCTCCCCATCCCAGTACTACTTCTCTAGCTTTAAAAAAAAAACAAAGTGCACAAAGTGATTACTGAAGAACAAAGATTTTAAAACTGCTTTTCCGCTTTTGTTATGTTTAGACACAATCATATAACAAATTAACATGTTTCCCTTTAATCACACTTCTTTTAAGTGAATTTATAAACAAAGTGCACACAATTGTTTGAGAAACAAAGTGAATAAAGTGTTTAAATAATAAAGTACTTTCAATCTTTGGCTTTTACCCCCAAAGGCCCACTGCCATGCATCGCAGTTTGCAGTGTTTTTATTCACTGGGGTGAAACAACTACACACGTTGCTCCTCTTCTTTTCGCTGGCTGTAGCAGCGTCTGCGTGCTTGCGCTTGGCGCTGCTGAGTCACGTGATAGGAGACTACAAAACACAGTAGGGCAGGAAGGATCAACGTGTGCAAAACTAGGTGTATGGGAAATAGTTTTTCTTCATTTTACAATTATTAGCTACATTTGTAAATAAATCAAATCAGTAGTAAAAATACATTAGTATCGATGTTTTTATGTTAGGATCGATCCTTTTCGATACAACCTCAGTATTGGAAGTATCGATATAATCAGGATCGATCCGCCCACCCCTAGACTTGATGCAGAAGCTCTTCAGTTTGTTGATCCGAGTGAATGTGAGGACAGATCACACGACAGTTGGCTACACAAGATTGAACGTTAACGGAATACTCAGAAGTACTGTGTATTAGGAAGCTCTACAAGTGCGACTGGTGAAGAAGCCATCGCTGTACTAGAAGCAGTTTCGCCAGTAACGTTACACGATATGGAAGGTTAGTCAGGTGTCTCCGAACTGAAGCGGTTACCTTACATTTACATTTATGCATTTGGCAGACGCTTTTATTCAAAGCGACTTACATTCATTATCCTATACATTTATACATAGGTATGTGCAATCCCTGGAATCAGCCCAAAACCTTGCGTTGTTAGCGCAATGCTCCTACCATTGAGCTACAGGAAAGCTTTATGGTCAAATGTGTTAGATAAGAGCGAGGGCGATATTTGACAAGCATATTTTGTTTAGAATGGCAGAACTGTCCAGCTGTTTGAGATATTTGATAAATTTAGCTGCTTGACTGTTAAATATTTCTGGCCTCTAGTGGTCATTTCTAGTATTTGTCATTTCTCTTTCTCCAATTCTATTTTTCTAGAGCAAAGAACGAAAGGAAACAAAATGAAGGGTTCCTGCTTTAAGAGAGCATGCCGGGCTGTAAAGGGCACATTCTCTCGCCACAAAAAGACCTAAGTGGTGCCCTTTGAACCGGATCCATCGGATCTACAGCCAGATCCAATTGTTCAGACAAGCTCCTGAAGAACCTGCTGACCACCAACCAGGTCTGTCTGAGATGCCTAAAAGAGAATTTGGGATTGTTTATAGTGGTTTATCTAAATCCATATCTTATTTATATAAAAGCACAAAAAGAGAGATGAATATGAATTAAATTAGCCTTTGGTAGCCCTGGTAGATCCTTTCATTTGACTGTTTAGTGATCTATTTCTGGTATCTGCTGGTAATATCTATTATATGTCCTTTCTTAGTTTTTATCTTTTAGAACAACAAACAAAAGAAAACAAAAAGAAGATGGGTAGCCGTGCCTGCTTCAAGAGAGCATGGCGGGCTGTAAAGGGCACCTTCTCTCGCTCCCGAAAGAATAAAGTGGCCCCTTTTCCTTCACCGTCTGATCTGAATCCATCGGATCTTCAGGCAGATCCACCTGTACTCGAGCCAACAGTTTTAGAAGAACCAGCTGAAATTCAGGCTAAAACCCAACCTCCAAGTGTGTCTGATTAGTATCAACCATCACCCAAAAAGAAAAGCTACAGTGTTTTTCACCTATAAAACAGGAAGATTTAATTAAACTTATTGCAACATCCAAACCGACAACATGCTTATTAGACCCCATTCAAACTAAATTACTAAAAGAGTTACTACCTGTTGCAATTGAGCCCATTTATAATATTATCAACTCGTCAATTAATCTAGGCCATGTCCCAGAACCCTTTAAACTGGCGGTAATCAAGCCTCTTATCAAAAAACCAAACTTAGACCCCAGTGAACTTGGAAGCTATAGACCGATTTCAAATCTCCCGTACTTGTCTAAAATACTAGAAAAAGTAGTGTCCACTCAGTTGTGCTCTTTCCTACAAAATAATGACATGCATGAAAAATTTCAGTCTGGCTTTAGACCGCATCATAGCACCGAAACTGCGCTCGTTCAAATTACAAACGATCTACTTATAGCATCTGATAAAGATAACATCTCACTCCTAGTCCTGCTTGACCTTAGTGCTGCGTTCGATACTGTAGACCATAAAATACTTTTAGATCGTTTTTTCAAAATTATACCGGTATTCAGGGACAGGCACTACAATGGTTCAGATCTTACTTATCTGACAGATATCAATATGTCCATTTAAATAGGGAATCATCAAATCTAACGAAAGTAAACTATGGATTACCTCAGGGATCGGTTTTAGGACCATTGCTTTTCTCCATATACATGCTGCCCCTGGGCAACATTATTAGAACACATGGAATTAGCTTCCACTGTTATGCAGATGATACTCAGCTATATATCTCATCAAGACCAGATGATTCCTTCAAGCTAACCAAACTGGCAGAGTGCATCAAAGATATAAAACATAGGATGACTAGTAATTTTCTTTTTTTAAACTCTAACAAAACAGAAATATTACTTATAGCACCAAAGACACGTAAACAGTATATCTCGGATTATAACCTGTTGGTTGTGGTTGGGGGATCTTATTTGTTGGGGCTGTGTGGGTCTGGTTTGGTCTTGTTTTGTGGTCGATGTCAGACAGCAGAGGAATAAGGTTCCAATATGTCATTACTATTTTCACTGGTTGTTCCTCTGTTTTCTGGTGTCGATCGTGGAGTGGGACCGGGCTGGACGTGCATGGTTTCGGCGAGTGGGATTACCTGGGTCGCGGGCGGTGGGCTCTCCCTCTTCCTTGTGGATGTTTGCTCAGTGACTTGGTCGGGGTCACTGAGTGCAGCTATGACACGTCAGAGGGGATCTGGCCCTCCCGGCTGAGCCTGGCTTCTCCCGAGGTTTTTTCTCCATCAATCAATCATTGGAATTTTGGTTCCTCGCCACAGCAGGGCAGTGTTGGCTTGCTCACCGGGAGACTGCATCTATTTATTTATTTATTAGATATTATCTATTAGAATGATCTTGCTTGTTCTATAAACACTGCTGTGCTGTGTTTTACCTCTGTGTTTTCGTATTTGCTCCTGTAACGCTGCTTTGGAACAATGCACATTGTGAAAAGCGCTATATAAATAAACTTGAATTGAATTGCACGTGAGTATACTGAACTTTCTGTTCTGCTCCTTATTGTTGGCTTCACTCCTGTGCCTGGTTACCCTAATGTGTGTTTTAATACGTATTTTCTATTATACATCTATATAAATGTCTATTCATGAAATAACTTTAATATGTAAATTGTTATTCAGATTTTTTATGATTGTCCTGCTGTTTCACTCATACTTGAACCTCTCTCTATTACATCAACATTATTTAAAGTGATAGTTCATCCAAAAATGAAAATGTTGTCATCATTTACTTACCCTCAAGTTGTTTCAAACCTGTATGCATTTCTTTGTTTTGATAAACACAAAGGAAGATATTTGGAAGCATGTCAGTAACCAAACAGATCTCATCCCCCATTTATTACCATAGTAGGGAAAATACATACTATGGGAGTCGATGGGTAAGATCTTTTTGGTTACTAACATTTCTCCAAATAAATTATTTTATGTTTATCAAAAGAAAGAAATTCATTTAGGTTTGGAACAATGTGAGGTTGAGTAAATTCATTTTCTTTCGAGGGTGAATTTTCCCTTTAAAGGACAATTTTTTCTGAAAGTCACAAGCAGCACTGCTATTGGAATTCATGTTAGATAAATAAACACTCTTATCTTATGCTGCTTTTGTATTTTTCAGGATAATTTTCATCGCTTTATGAAGTGGGCCCAATTTTAGGAACAGGCAACTTTGGCGTTGTGCATGAGTGTCGGGGCGATGAATGGGCCCCCGCCTGCGCTGGCATCTCAATTGCCTTGAGTTGTTGACTGTGCTACTTGCACTAAAGAGGCTACAGCCTCTCGTGCAGGACAAGCACGTGCTGATCGGGACGGACAGCACTACTGCCGTAGCGTATATCAACACCAGCGTGGTATTCGCTCACGGCAGTTAACACGACTCGCCCGACGCCTCCTCGTGTGGAGTCAGCAGGTGATCCGCTCCCTGCGAGCCACACGTATCCCAGGCTACCTGAACCAGACAGCCGACGCGCTCTCTCGTCAGTTGACGCCTCTCGGAGAGTGGCGACTCCACCCCCGCGCAGTCCAGCTCATTTGGGTGCAGTTCGGGCAGGTACAGGTAGACCTGTTCGCTTCCCTGGACACCACCCATTGCCCACTATGGCACTCCCTGACCGAGGCCCCCCTCGGCACGGATGCTCTAGCGCACAGCTGGCCGTGGGGCAAGTGGAAGTACGCCTTCCCCCCAGTGAGTCTCATTGCACAGGACCTGTGCAAGATCAGGGAAGAGGAGAAACAAGTGTTACTAGTTGCGCTGTACTGGCCCAACCGGACTTGGATCTTGGAGCTAATGCTCCTGACGACAACTCCCCCCTGGCCGTTTCCCCTGACGAAGGACCTGCTTTCCCATGGGAAGGGTACGTTGTGGCATCCCAGGCCAGACCTCCCGGAGCCTCCATGTCTGGCCCCTGGACGGGACGAGGAGATCCTGAGTGGCCTACCCCCTGCGGTGGTTGAGATCACTCAGGCTAGGGCCCCGGCCACTAGGCGGCTATACGCCTATAAGTGTCACCTCTTCTCGTCCTGGTGCTCTTCTCGAGAGAAGACCCGCGGAGTTGCTCGAGCAGGAACGTGCTGTTGTGCTGTTCAAGAACAATTTCTCCCCCTCCACACTGAAAGTGGATGTAGCCGCCATTGCCGCTCATCACGACCCAGTTGCTGGAAAGTCTCTGGGGCAGCACGACCTGGTCATAAGGTTCTTAAGGGGCGCAAGATTGCGGTATCTGCCTCTTCCACGCTCAAAACCCTCTTGGGACCTTGATGTGGTCCTGGCGGGCCTCAAGAGGCCCCCCTTCAAGCCCCTCTGAGATGCCTCTCTTCCTCATCTCACGATGAAGACGTTTCTCCTAATGGCACTCGCTTTCATCAAGAGGGTAGGGAACCTACAAGTATTCTCCGTGTCCGCCGATTGCCTTCAAATCGGGCCTGGTGATTCTCACGTTATCCTGAGACCCCAGCCTTGCTACGTGCCCAAAGTTCCCACCACTCCTTTTCGGGACCAGGTGGTGAACTTGCAGGCGCTCCCCACCGGGGAGCAAGACCCAACCCCATCCGTGTTTTGTCCAGTACGCGCACTGCGCCTCTACTTGGACCGCAGGCAGAGCATCAGGAGCTCTGACCAGCTCTTTGTCTGTTATGGAGGTCAGCAGAAGGTTAGGGACATAGATTGGCGCACTGGATTGTGGACGACGGCGTACCAATCCCAAGATCGCCTGTGCCCACTGCAGTGAGAGCTCACTCCACCCGGGGTATAGCCTCCTCGTGGGCACTGGCTAGAGGCGCCTCTCTGGCAGACAGCTCCAGAGCTGCGGGTTGGGCTGCAAGTGCTTTTAATAACCTCCGCCCACAGGAATACACCAAAAAAGAGGCAAGGCCTTCCTTAGTGAAGAGCCACTGGAGTAGTGTTCGGTTATCAGAGATTGTAAACATTTGACTGAGCTTCTCGCTTAACTACTATCACTTTCATCAAAGTCCTACAGCTGGTAATAAGAATTCAGCTACACACATTCTACGATAACCAACGGTCAAATAACAGCTTCCATAACTTTAACATCGGCTGTGAAAGCTGTTCTGTGCAATACACTGATATTGTGTGTGTGTGTGCATGCCTGCGCATGTCTCTAAACACTTCTATGAAACGTCCCCTGAAGTCCTGCTTGCAACTGTCTCCTAGTCAATCTGCTTGTGTTATTGTCCAACTTATGTCCAATATAAAAGGGCAAAACTAACGCTTCTGTTATCAGTTTTAATAACTGGTATATGACGCCAATCGGTCCGGTGTCATTTCCCTCGCCATAGTAGGAAAAACTTGCAATCTCTAACAAAGATTAATGTTCGCACATGCACTCGCAGACCTCCGTTACACTTCGATGGATCCGCATGTTTTTAACTGATGAAGTGAAGTTGACGCCATTGTAACTGTTTATTGCTAAAAGCCAATGCTTATGAATACATTTACATTTATGCATTTGGCAGACGCTTTTATCCAAAGCAACTTACATTGCATTATCCTATACATTTATACATAGGTATGTGCAATCCCCTTGGATCGAACCCACAACCTTGCGTTGTTACCGCAATGCTCTTACCACTGAGCTACAGGAAATAATACATGTGCACTGAGAGGGAGACCAACCAATCACAACAGCTTGAGGAACGGAACTCGCTTATATGGTATGGGTGGGACATCATCACACACTCTAAGCGGGGAACCAATCATGACAGACCTGGTCAGCTTTACCAATCACGTTTCGGAAGGCGGGACTTGAAGGAACCCGGAAGAAATCCAGTCGTTTTGTGAGTACAGAGACAGCGGTGAACGATAGACTTGAAATATATGAAATATAAAGGTTTTTTTTAAACTAGAAACATGAACATCCATTGTGAAACCCCCAAAAAACACAACCAAAGCTTCGACAACAGGGAAAGAACTGCACCTTTAACTATTTGTTTGCACTCTGATGTTGAACACTGTGTACAGTGGTTTATTTGTGTCACGTTTTTGCACTTAATATCTGTCTTATTTTTATTATTATTTTATTTTGCACCAAATGTTGTACTTGAACAGATTTGCACATGTGAACTTTATGTAGTCTGTGTGTTTATGTCTTATGTATAGCACTTTGGTCCTGGGGTAACGCTGTTTCGTTTCACTGTGTACTGCCCTGTATATTACTGTCTGGAGAACCATAAATAACTAGATGCCGCATTATCATGTTTCTATGGGCTGCTATACGTAGGTCATTCGCCATATTGGAATGGTGCGAGCCAGTCCGATAACACAGTTGACTGTGTATGATTATGAAAACATATTTACTGTTGTGTAAACTCAAACATTATATTTGCTACACTGACAGATGACAACAACGAAAGGTTATCCATTTTTAAATCCCCGTGGTTTTCACAGCCATGGATGCACAGCGCCGGGGGATTTCAATTTAACTGTGAGTGATGTCAGTGGACCGTTCCAAGATGGCGAACACGTCTATGCCTGGAGCGCTTGAATGCGGCATCTAGTTATATATATATATGTTGAAAACCCCTTGTACTATCGTTAAGCATTCTATTTGGGACGACACTACACTTCTTAAAATCGTATACTAGATGGGATAGGGACCCAGATGCAGACAGAGGGGACACTAAAAACATTATTTGAATATGACTAACAGGGAAAAACTAAAACCCACGAGGAGGCAAACAATATAAAACTTGAAAAATAATGATGGACTGACTGACTGACTGACTGACTGACTGACTGACTGACTGACTGACTGACTGACTGAACAAACCGTGACACTAAACTTGACTTCAAACTTACACAAGGACCAAGGTATAAAATTCTACAAAAACAGACGAACCAGCCAAAGATTCAAAACACAAGGGCAATAAATAGGGCAGAAACTAAACTGGATAACGAGGGTAGGCAGGTGAGGGGCATGAAACAAATTACAAGATGATTAACAATGAGATGAGGGGGCGGTTTCTAGATACAAGACAGGAGAGCAAATGGCACACCAAAACAAACAATAGCCATGTGCTTCCACACAAAAATGTGGGACTGTCATGATTCAATTCAATTCAAGTTTATTTATATAGCGCTTTTCACAATGTGCATTGTTCCAAAGCAGCTTTACAGGAGCAAATAAGAAAAAAACACAGAGTAAAACACAGCACAGTGCATAGTGTTTATAGAACAAGCAAGATCATTCTAATAGATAATTTCTAATAAATAAATAAATAGATGCAGTCTCCCGGTGAGCAAGCCAACACTGCCCTGCTGTGGCGAGGAACCAAAACTCCAATAATTGAATGATGGAGAAAAAACCTCGGGAGAAACCAGGCTCAGCCGGGAGGGCCAGATCCCCTCTGACGTGTCATAGCTGCACTCAGTGACCCCGACCAAGTCACCGAGCAAACATCCACGAGGAAGGGGGAGAGCCCATCGCCCGCGACCCAGGCAATCCCACTCGCCGAAACCATGCACGTCCAGCCCGATCCCACTCCACGATCGACACCAGAAAACAGAGGAACAACCAGGGAAAATAGTAATGGCATATTGGAACATTATTCCTCTGCTGTCTGACATCGACCACAAAACAAAACCAACCAGACCCACACAGCCTCAATAAATAAAATCCCCCAACCACAACCAACGAGCCCCCACCCCCCACGAACACCGGCCCAGCAACTCCGAATCAGGGCCACTGAATGCAGCTATAACTTCAAACTGCTGACATGTGATGTAGTTTAGCATTTAATACCAAGCATTGTAACTTTTAGCATTAATGTGACAAGTAGTCCGTCTTTGCTCTTGGTTCGGGATAGAATGGTCTGATCGTGACACAAGACTAGAAAAGTGTTATTGAGAGAGGCAGGATCATGACAGGATATTGCATAATGCATCTTGTGTAGTATGTTGTGTATACATGTTTATGAAGAACACAACTGTAGTATTATTGCAAATTGTTTTGTTCTCATAAATAGACATAATCTAATAAAATGGTCAATACTTTTTTGAGAATTTTTATATTCTGTTTTTATATGATATTGCATTTCTCCTAATAGATCAGAGGAAAACAAATTGGACTACATACTGGACCTTTTAAAAATATATATAAATAGTTACAATATTAGCCACTAGCCAGACTGATCAACAAACACATGCCGGAAGTTACCTTCAGGCAAGGCACGTCCGTCAGATGAAAATGTCTATTCCATTCCATTCCATTCCATTTTCTACCGCTTGTCTGGGTCACGGGGAGCCTGCGCCTATCTCAGGAGTCATCGGGCATCAAGGCAGGATACACCCTGGATGGAGTGCCAACCCATCGCAGGGCACACACACTCACTCATTCACTCACGCACTCACGCACTCACGCACGGGACAATTTTTTCCAGAGATGCCAATCAACCTACCATGCATGTCTTTGGACCAGGGGAGGAAACCGGAGTACCCGGAGAAAATGTCTATAAGTATGTAAATGTCTTACATAGTGTAGGATATTTTGGTCAAAGGTTCTTTAAAGAATCTTTTTATCCGTAACTTTGAGTCTTTATAAACTCTTTCCACTTCAAAGAACCTTATGTGCAACAGAAAGGTTACTGTATTGTAGATGTCAATGGTTCTTTATTAAAGAATACAGCCCAACAAATAACCTTTTAGGAACCTTTATTTTTAAGTTTATTTTAACCTAATAGCAATAAATTGTCATAATAAACAGAGTGCTTTTTCTCAGAAAGCTGGTGGCTGGTGTGTAACAGTCTAAGGTCAACAAATGAAATGATGGCCAAAACAGCCTATATGATATCAATTCTTGGTACCCAGCCTATTCGAAAATAACTATAAAGGTGTACTGTTAACTCTGTGTACTGTGGAAAAAAAAAGTCATTTTACCTAGAAAAAAAATACATCCAGTTATTTCCTCATTCAATTCAAGATGCTTTATCTCAAACAATAGTTAGCCTGTTGGTGTAAAAAATATGCAATTTATTTGACCCATATACAAATCCCAGGGGGTAAATGTAGCTATGTTATACACAATTGGACAAGCATTTCAAACTTTAGCAAAAAGGTTGTGGGTTTGATTCCCAGGGAACACAAATACTGATAAAACGTGTGCATTTAATGCACACATTTGAATAAAAGCGTCTGCCAAATGCACAAATCATGTAAATATAACAAATTTATATAGGCGTTTGGTGTTTACTGTATATACGTGGACCTTGACAGTCGACAGCTTTCCTGATTGACACACAATCACGCCCTCCTCTCGGAGTCATCCAATCAGCGCCGACTATTACTGCCGGTTGTTCCTGGAACGTCATCAGGAATCGGGTGACCGTAGCTTACGTGTAAAATTAGTTAGCCGTAAGCTTAGCTAGCCCGACAGAAAGAGCACACACACACACACACACCACGTAACGTCATTTAAAATATTCCCGAAGAAACGTCAATGGTAAACTTACATTCCCAATACTTTATAAACCTGTTCTCTCAACGTGGATGGAGTTGTCGCGGTAGGTTCCTGTTTGTCTTCTTCGTTGGAGTAGTTTAGTGAGATGCACAAATGCTAACATTAGCTAGCTGTGTTTATAAATTGGTTCTCGTTTTTGGTGCTGGGTTTTTTCGACAGTGTGAGAGAAATGTTTTCTGGCACTGTCAGTTTGTGATGGATGAATTATTTGAGCATGAAGCTTACATGTCATGATCACTGATGCTAGTTAGCTTACTACAGTGTAGCATGTCAAGCAATGTAAACATTGAGTCCCACTATCCATTTAATTGATTGAAACATCAGGATGTGGTTTTACCTGCTGGTCTGTGAATTTGATTTTGACTGTTTTGCCTGTGATTTTCTTAAAAATAAGCTTTATGCTAAAGGCATATCTGACCCTTATGTTGAGCATTCATATACCTGTCATACTTTTTCGATGTGTTGCACTTTATTTGTGATATTTGTTTATATGGCATAACTATATTCATGTTGAAACAGGACTAGTATAATAAACCTACCATATATCTAGATATAAGTTTGTGACTTATATTCAGTGACTTTTTTTGAGGAAGAGCGATATGACTTGCAGCTTCTAGGACTGCTTTCTACTCTGTTCTGAATTTTTGTTCAACACATTCTTGTGTTTAATGTAACCATTGACATCAAGTGAAGTCTCTTCAGTCATTCCTGAATGTTGTGATTGATCCCCTGCAGAATCAAGGCAGCTTGCAGTGACACCAGAGGGTGTTCTTCATATCCAGTGGACATAATCCATCAACCACTATGAAGACCTTAAAGCTTCTCGTGATACTGGAGACAATAAGATAGACGGTCATTACTTCAAACACGCATACGTAAGCAGTACACTTCAGAGATGTTTGCGAAGTTGAAGAAGAAGCTGGCAGAGGAAGCTGCCGCTGCCCCTCGCTCCGGCCGCATCCCTCGCTCCATGAGCAAAGAATCCATCACTTCAGTGGGAGCAGATTCAGGGGATGACTTTGTGAGTACACCTCTTAATTTCTGTCTCCATCTGTATTTCCAAGTCTAACATTGTAATACACTGGCGTACCTTTGATGTTTTAATATATGTAGCAGGTGGATGTTCCACAGAGAGTAATAATTCTTCTTGTTGGGAGATCAGAATGGCCTGTGTCGATATGATAAAATATAGATATCCGGGTTGTGATTGTTGTGTTTGTGTCTTTCATTCTCAGTTTTTTATCTGTATTGGTGCAGTGCTTGAGATGGTCAAATGTTCTTTTTACAAAAACAAAAAATCATATAATTTGTGTAATCACAGTATTGATAAGTAAAATGTATATTCCATAATTATTGGCTTATTGCCGTAACCATTTTGGAGAAAGTGATTGTGTAGTATTTAGGTGTGTTGGCATAGTAACCTACGGTACTAATGTATTACTAGAGGGCTCACTGCTTCTTGGGAAACAAGTGGAATGTAAACCAAGTGTTAATATCTCTTGCTTAGACAAACCAGTGTAACCTGAAACACTCGTCTTCAATTAATAGCAAACACACGCAGGGTTAGGTTCAGGTTGTCCTTGGAAGTGAATAATTTAAGTCACAGAAGGCCAAACAAGGGCTTGATGGAAGACGTGGATTTATCAGTAACGGGTCTAAATCAAAGCTATATTGAAATTGCTGTTTTTCCTGGTCAATTATTTGCTGTTTCTATTTTGTGCTGTTGAACTTAAACAACTTTGTTTGTATTCTGTATAAGATATTTGTCCACGTTGTTCTGTATATCGATCTGTATTTGTAATATGATTACGATGAGTGTGTATTCATCTGTACCCTTCACTTTCAGGCATCCGACGGCAGCAGCTCCAGAGATGATTTCTCATCTCAGATCCAGCGCAGGAACGATCATATACGAAAGCTGGAGGCCAAACTCTCAGGTATCACACACAGAATACAATAAAAAAGCCACGTGCAGTATACACAGCGAAAGAGAAATGAATAAAGGACTTTAGCCACAATGTGTGTGTTCATCTTATCTGCCACAGTCTGCATTCAGCCATCTTGAGGCTTTATACATTTGACCTCTGTGCACATGTATAAAGCACACAGCATTGGACAAATTTGCCCCATTTCAACACAAAGCAAATTCAGAAATGAATTTGCAAATGACACTATTATTAGCGTCTGGAAATTCAGCATAAATAATAGATATCTAAACCAGCAGTGCCATGCGATTACACAGCCAGATCTAGAAAAATGAACCCTAAGAGAACTGAACTTGATTAAATGATTATTGGAGATAATAGATTAGGTCAAAGGTCACTTCAGTCAAGTCTGGTTTTCTCATCTCAGAAAATCATTCAGTTTTTCCCCTCCATTTGTTTATCTTCTCAATCATGTTTATCCCTTTGTTTTCTCCCCCTTCCTTGTTTTTGTCCCTCCTCCCGCCGTACCCCATCCTCTGCCTTCCTCCGGTCGTGTGTGTATGTTGGTATCCCATTCCCAACCCTAGACTACGCTGAGCAGCTTCGGCTAATGCAGAAGACCAAGGAGAAGCTTGAGATTGCATTAGAGAAGTATCAGGATTGTACGTACCGTTCTTTTCCTCCCATTTTCACCTGTTTTTAGCTTTCTGCCCTCCACTGTGTTTCCCATTTGTTTGTCCGATGCTTTGACATTAAAAACACAAACTTATTAGGAAAACTGTGTTGTTTGTGCTTTACTGCTAGAATGAATTATCATTTGATTATTCGTTGGATACCACAAACCCCTTAGAGGGATGATTCACCCAAAAATAAAACTTTTGTTCATCCTCATGTTGTTCAAAAACCTGTGTATGACGGTCTTCTGTGGAGCACAAAGAAAAAATATTTTGTGTCCATGCAATGGGCATCAATGTTGTTTGGTTACCAGCGTCCTTCAAAGTATGTTGTGTATTGCAGAAGAAAGAAGAACACACAGGTCTGGAATGACATGAGCGTAAGAAAATGAAGGAAAAAATGTTTTTTGGTGAACTTACCCCTTTAACTACTTTTTTGCAGTTTGCAAGCTCTGTTATTTGATTCCTTAAGCCTGTGGCATACTTCTTTTTTTTACGTGTCAGCTAGCATACGTGTACAGCTGAATGCACAGCCTTGCAAAGTGTACTGCTTTTGACTCATACGCGTACACACGGGTTTTGACGCATGCGCATTACGACATATTGCAATACCTCTCCGGGCCTACAGTGGTCAGGTTTTCTTCTACTATCTTGAATCGATGTTGCCAGGACACGGTTGCCACCTGGTGGTTACTGCAAATAAAGGAATGCGCATGTGCGACCTGCGTGTACATTGTACGCGAGGTAACAAAATCCCTGCAGTGCACGTACAGTACGCGCGTACTATTCTGATGACGAAAGGGAACTATACTTTGGGCTTTAGGGTTTAAAAGGTGCCATAGACCATAATTGTTGTAGTTTACAACATTTTCCAGAATTTCTTTGCAAATCCTGCATTTGCATAGACCTTTTGTTTGGTTTAGGTTTGTGATGTTCACGAAGGCAAATTCTCAGAAGACACTTTCGCAATCCTATTACACACATTCCGTTTATATATACACAACCAATATTGAGAGCTGGGATTTATATAGATGAATGATCTAACAATCAGCCTTACAGCTCTCCAACCATAGGTACCTAAAAATGAAGCAATATTTTCCACTTTTAAATAAAAATTCAGTCAACATTTACTCACCCTCAAGTTGTTCTAAACATGTATAAATGTAGTTGTTCTGCTGAACGCAGAGAAAGATATTTGGAAAAATGTAACCAAACAGTTCTGGGACACTGTTGACTACCATAGTAGGAAAAAACATATATTATGCTAGTCAATGGTGACCCAAAACTGTTTGGCTTACCACAGTGTTCAAAAGGTCGTCTTTTGTGTTCATCAGGATAAAGAAATGTATACAGGTTTAGAACAAACTGAGAGTAAATAAATGACAGAATTTTAATTTTGTGGTGAACTATTCTTTTTAATGGATCACTAAAACATCTGATAAGTATTTGTCTAATTCAAGTCTTTGTTCTAACACTTGTCCAACTGCTTTTGTATCCGCCTGTTTTAGGAGTTAGGAGTTTATGGATATTGTGGGTTACTTCGAAACATTTATATGCAGTGCTTTAGCTAAAATACAAACTTGTAATATACAAACATATAAATAATCCTGATGATTCACCTGAATTATTGTGAAAGCTATTATAGCGGTAATAAAGGGATACTTCACCCAAAAATGAAAATTGTGTAATTTACTCACCTTCGAGTTGTTCCAAATCTGTATTAACTTCTTTGTTCTGTTGAACACCAAGAAAGACATTTGGAAGAATGCTTATAACCGGACAGACCCCCCTCAAGAGTGCCCCAGAACTGTTTGCTGTCCTACGTTCTTCAAAAGTCTTCTTTTGTGCTCAACAGAACAAAAAAAGTTTTTTTTCCTACTATAGGAGTCAATGGGGGGCAAGATCAGTTTGGTTATAAGCATTCTTTCAAATATATTTCTCTGTATTCATCAGAACAAAGAAATCACACTCGAAGGTGAGTACATGATGACAGAACACATTAGCTTGTCTGTTTTACACATTGAGAGTGTTCAAATGAATGTGTATAGCAATGGACAGCACACTATGGGTGTAATCTACACACATCAGGCTGAATATACCTTGGAATGTTTATTTAATGGACAAATAGGAGCTGTAACTGTGATTTATTAAAAAAACATCTGGGTTTTTCTCTTTGCTCAGCATCCATGCGGAAACTTCAGGACCAGAACGAAGCTTTCCAGTCTAACAGAGCCAAGATGGCAGAGGGCATGGCCTTAGCATTAGAGAAGAAAGACCAGGAGTGGATGGAAAAGACCTCTTTATTGGAGCAGGTGAAAATGGTGGCTAAAGATTTAAGCTTGTGTCTTAAAGGTTGTACGTTCAGTCTTCCAAGGGGATGGTCTGAGAGTCAGCGATAGTCAGCTGAAAATTCTGTAATTATTTACTCAGCCTCTTGTCATTTTAAACCTTTATGACTTTCTTTCTTCTGCAGAACACAAAAGAAGATATTTTGAAGAAAGTTGGTAACCGAACATCACTGGCCCCCATTCACTTCTATTGTACAGACACAAAACCAATGCATGTGAATGGGGTCTGGTTAACAACATTCTTCAAAATATCTTCTTTTCTGTTCTGCATAAGAAAAAAAGTCATACAGGGTTGAAATGACAAAAGGCTTAAATGATGTAAATGATGAGTAAATGATGACATATATTTTTTGGGGGGAACCATCACTTATTATCTTGCTATGCAGTTTGGAACCCAACCTGATTTAGTTCGCCTCTTTAACAGGACAAGGCGTCATTGGCTGCACGACTTGAAGAAATGACGGAGCAGAGTATAAGTCTGTTCCAAAAGAGAGATGACCTGGATGAGCTAGAGGTCTTTCAGCAGCAAGAACTGGCTAAAGTCAAACACATGGTCAGCACAGTGAACCTTAAAGGAACCGTACACCCACAAATTCTAATAATGTTATTTACTTGCCCTCATGCCATGCCTAACCTGTTATGCTCTTTCAGTTGCTGAGAAGAGAAGAACAGCTGAGTCAGAGAGAGAAAGAGCTGAAATTGAGAGGAGAGGAGCTGAACACAGCCACACTGAGACTGAGTCAAACCCAAGACAAACTCTACGAGCTGGGAGAAGAACACGAGGAGACCTGTCAGCTCAACTCGCAGCTGCGAGCTCAAAGGTAACAGCACTCGCACTACTTCAACAGGATGAGATCAGGTGATCTTTGATATCAAGAAATCCATTCTTTTTTGGTACTTTTAATACTTTAATATTACACTCTATAACAGTGGTTCTCAAATGGGGGTACGTGAGAGAAACTGACATTTAGGATAAAATAATGAAAATAAATAAATTATGATAATAGTATTTTTATATGAAATTAGGACTACACAAAGATTCATAAATAATAAATTAATACATTTAGATATAATAACTGTTTGACTCTCATTTCACTGAATTTTAAGGTTAAATGTTTTTGTCTGGTCAAGGGGTAATTGGCTTGAAAAAATCATAAAAAGGGGTACTTAAGCCAAAAAAGTTTGGGAACCACTGCTCTATAATATGTAAGACTGTTTAATGTAAGACCACTATATTATAAAACATGTTGTTGCCGCTTACAAGCAGCGTGTGCCTGACATGTGTGATTGCATATGTGTGTGTTTCCAGACATACATTTGTTTTGTATTTTTAATTCCTTTTTTCTTGCCCTTGTGCTTTTTTATTCTTTACTATTATTTATTTTATCAGTTATATAGTCATTTCATTCTATCTATTTATTCTACTTATGATTAGTCATATGTTGGATGCTGTATTTGTATTGTCAACACAAGTAGAAATGGGTTTTCAGTGGTCCCATTCGCTAGGTCCTTAAAACATCATGAGACAATGTCGTGAAGCAGCAATTTTCCAATGTCTGTGTTGGTATAATAACACCTGATGGATGTGTTCTTAGTCAGACGTAGTTGGACTGAGCATCGAAACGCAGCTATGATTTTCTCCATAATAAACTCTGCTCATTTTATTCTATCATCACTTTGTCTCCTGAATGCTGTTTTCCCTCTTCATCTCTGATAGCAGACATCTAAGTCTGAATGATTGTTAGATCTATCATTTTTACCAGCACGATAACACACTAACGTATAATTTTGGAACAATAACAAGATGGTATAATCTATCATTACAGAGGGAACATTTATGCTTATTTCTCTTCTCTGTGTGTGTGTCTCAGGGATGAGTTGCTGAGCGAGAAAGAAGATGCAAAGAAAATGATTGTAGATCTGGAGAAGAGAGAGAAAGAGTTACAGCAGCAGATCCAGCAGGTCTCAGAAGATTTCCAGAAGGTGAGTTTTATAATTCTGCTTTACTTATGGTATTATACAATTTTGATTGAATGAAAGAGTGAAGTGAGTGATATCTTAAAGGTCAAATGCGTAATTTTTGGAGGTTCTGTTGACAGAAATTGAATATTATATACATAACTATGTGTTCAGAGAAGTATAAAGACTTACATAATGAAGCGTTATGTATTTATTACCTTGGAATGAGTTATTTCTATCTACATACACAGTGGGTCCCTTACGTCGAATTCACCATGTTGTTTCTACAGTAGCCCTAAACGGACAAACTGCTCTACAGAACGCGTTTTGTAAATACGTTATCTCCTTCGGCAAAGAAGCGCAAACATGATAACATCTTAGTTCTGTGTCAGCCACTGTAGTGTTTCAAATTGGAGGGGGAGGGGTGGAGTGAGCCATTGGTTGCAGTTCGCAACCTCACCACTAGATACTGCTAAATTTCATATTCTGGACCTTCTAGTCCTGGAAAGTAATGCAGTCTTCTGAAATCTACTAAATGTTCTTAAATGTTTAATTGGCAAGCCACTGCTTGAGAAACATTGCCCACAAACTACCATAACAATATAAGTCTTATAGAAAATGTGAAGCTACGTCACGCCGTGTTGAATGTTGCGCCATCTCGGGAGGATCTCTGCTAGTTCGTTCAATACAGTGTTTTTCTATTTGATTAGGAAATATAACTATGGTAGGTCGGTCTTGCTGTGTTAAAAACTGCAATAGCATTATGTTAACATTAATAGTCATTCAGGAAAAGCCCCTGGTTCTTTCACTTGCGATTTCTCCATATATCAAACAAAACAAGTAACGGTACACATCAAAACAATAATAGCGGTGGAGTATGATCCTCCCAAGATGGCGGCGTCACTGCAACATGCAACATAGGGCCTGATGTCAGCTTCACATACTCTGTTAGTGATGACATATTTTACAATTTACAATTGCTGGTATCAATGTAATTTTAGCTGATTTTAATATTTTGCATGTTTTGTTTTCAGGCACAAAGTGATGTAAAATCACTGGAGAAGTCAATGGAGCATCTCCAATCTGAACATCATAAACTGAAGCTACAACATGAGCAGCACAAGAACAAGGTCTGATCATGAGACTATGACCTCACTGCTGTCCTGATGCTATATTTACTCTTAACTGACTTGTGTTCTTACTGAGTATACTATAAAGTAATCAGTTTTGTTGTCACTCCTTCAAATGTAAAGAATCCTTAACAATGACCAATTTGTATCAAAGATGCGTTCTATATTAAGCAGTATTTAAGCAATATTTTACTTGATTTCATTTTTAAATTAATTCAATTTCATTCCTACATGATGTACTCTGATTGGTCAGGCTGCAGTGATGGAGGAGGAGCGAGAGCGTGTTTTGGCTGATCTGCGGGAGAAGGCTTCTTCTTTAGATAGGAGACTGGAAGCGAACTTTTCTCAGGATGAACATCTACAGGAACTGCTTAAAGAGGTCTGGAAACACGCATGTGCACACGTGTAAACGTACATCACGGTACTGCTGTCGGTTATCTAATATCTGTATATGTGTGTGCAGAAGTCATCATTAGAACAGAGGTTAGAAGAGACCAGAGGAGAACTTCTGCAGGAGAGAACCAATCACAGAACAGCAGTCAGCTCACTGGAGGCTCAGGTAACACCCAACCTCGCCTAGAACCTAGTTATACACACCCCTTGTACACCCCTTGTACACACACCACATCACAGTGCCAACACATTTTGCAAGAAGTAAACTGCACGGGTCCATAAGCACTGCATTATACTATACATTTGTTTCTGTGTATGTGCAATCCTGGGTCGAACCCATGACCTTGGCGTTGTTTGCACTACATTCTAACCACTGAACTACAGGAAAGCTAATTAAACCAGCATCTTTAAGAACATAATAAAATACTGAAACAGGAAGTGCTTTAGGACCAGTGTTGTTTCCAAATGGTTTATGGCTTTCTGTACTGAACCGAATTCCACTGTAAGCGCAGAGATAGATGTCCGGTTTTCTCTTTGCTTCCAGATCTCTCGGCTGAACGCTAACATCACAGATCTCCAGACTCTGCTGAAGCACAAAGATGACTCGTCCAAGGCTTACAGAGAGAGAACAGACGCACAGGTGAGAGCACCGGGATCATCCAGTTAAACCAAACATCACATGGTGCTGCTTCATAAACTTGAACAACCAATTTGTTTGTGCTGTCAGATATCCGATCTGGAGCAAAGGCTGGTTAACGCCTCTGAGACGATACACAGTTGGGAACAGAAGCTTGCAGACAGTGAATCACACACAGGAAAACTGGTACATGATGTGAATTAAAATCTGATCGCACCTTTACGTGGACCGCATTTAAGCCTGGGTTTGGAATAAATTGTATTACATTGATCATTTTCTTATTGGATTAGGGGTTTTAAATGGCTTGTAATGCAATTCCGAGGTAGCCATACAAAGTTAGCTTCATTGTTATCTTTAAAATCCATTAACCTTTGGCTTAGTGTTGACCTCTGACTTTTTGTCCTGTAGCAGGCGGATTGGGCAGAAGAGAGAGAGAGACTCCAGCAGCAGGTCTCCACACAGAGACAGAGAGGTCTGGAGAAAACGGCCAAGCTAGAGGAAGAACTTCTTGCACTGCAAAGGAGGAGAGAAGAAGAGATCAGCACTTATCAGGACAGTGTGGTGTGTAAAACCTTACTAGCATGATTTACTCATGCAAGTTTTCAGCATCAAACTGTTCTGTCGATGGGCAACATTTTCATCAGTGGGTCAGAAGGTCTAGTCGAGGAGTCCCATACCTATAACCTTTCATTATAATACTCACAAAAAAAAAAAAAAGGGACCAGCAAAATATGCATGAATGTGGCTTTGATTATATTAAAGTAATAGTTCACCCAAAAATAAATATTCTGTTCAGTCAGTCCAGAGGAGAACGCAAAAGAGGATATTTTGAAGAATGTTAAGTGCACCTCATTCACTTGCAATGGTTTTGTGTGCGTACAAAAGAAGTGATTGGGGGGCCAGTGATGTTCGGTTACCAACTTTCTTCGAAATATCTTATTTTGTGTTCTGAAGAAGAAAGAAAGTCTTTAAAGTTTGATATGACATGAGGGTGAGTAAATGATGCCAGAATTGTCATTTTTGGAGGAACTATCACTTTAAGAACATTATTATTCTCAAAAGCAGTGATGAGGTCATTAAGAGATGCACACACAACAGTTTCAGCACATTTAAATCTTCTCTAAGAAGTTGCATCTCTTAATTTATCCCATTTATTATGCTACTATAAAAAATATAAATAAATAAGCTAAACTAGTCGACTTCAGCATTCCGACTCATCCCCCTCTGTTTCTGTCTCTTTCTTAAGCGGTTACTAGAGGAAGAGAAGGTGTCGCTGGTGAATAGCAAAGCTGAGGTTGACAGCACTGTGGAGAGACTGACTGCAGAACTGCAAGAGTCCAGAGTAAGAATTACATCCTTGGTTTCTTTGATGATTTGTATTTTGATGATTTTTGGACACAGAAATGCTAAGAGTTTTTTTCAGGACAATAGGAGAGCATTTACTTTGAGTTATACCGTATTGCCAACTTACTGTATCTGTGTGCGTCACAGGCAGAGATGAGCAGCAGACAGACAGTGAGTGTTGAAATTGCCAAAGCTCTGGAGGAAACACGAAAACAGAGGGAGGAGCTACAGCAACAGGTTACTTGTTTAAATTTACAAAGCGGTCAGTTCTGTTCCTTGATTCTGATTGGCTGAGCAGAGTTTTAAGCCATTATAAAATACCCGATATATAACGGCTGAGCGCACCACATAGCCTAAATATCATTTTATTTACTTCAATTTATGAAACCTTGCTAAGCATATGGAGTAACCGTTTTAACAAAACATGATAACATCATAAAAAACATAATATTGGTTATTTCTTGTTTCTGACAGGTCAGTAAAATGACAGAGTCCCTCGAGAAGGCGGAGCAGGAAGTCAGTCAGCTCTCTAAAACGTTAGGGGTAAAGGAAGAGGACCTAAATGCCTTTAAGGAAGGTAATAAAAACAAACTGCATATGTAATATAGACTGTTTCATCAGACACACGCAACTGGCCCGAAGTTCACTTCCACTCTGTATTTGGTTATAAAATGTATTTTATATTAAATTTATACCAATATTAATTCATTTTAATATGTCAATGCAAATTAATTGTGTTAAATGTATGAAATTAAAACTATTCAAGTTATATATTCTTTGCAGAGGTCTACCAGAAGTTAAGTTCGGGCCACATAACGTTTGTTTATGTTGTTGCCGCTGAAACCATCTATAAAGTTCTTATTTTAAAGCATGAGAAACCCACCCATGCACTGTAAAAAATACCAGTTAATAAATTAGTAATATTCCCCCTGCTGGGTCACCAGAAAAAAAATCACTAGTGATTTTACACACACACTTTTTACAAAAAGTAGTTTCTTTCTTTCATTTGACATTTTTTAACTGCATTTAAAAAATACATACAAATGAAGTAAAAATCCATCAAATTAGGTTTTTTTTTAGTGCACCATCACAAAACCCAAAACACAGGTTCTGCTCACATATAAGTTTCCAAAAAAGATTTTTAGTTAACATACCCTCTGTGAATAAATTTAATGTAGACTACATGTCACAAACAACCAGTCCTTCATGATACTGAATTTGATGATAGTACTGAAAGCACTCAGTACAGTTCTTGTTTCCTGTACAGTCGAATTTGAATGAAAGTAATAACTTGTGTTCTTGTTTGTGTCAGAATTGCAGGCGGCCCGTAGCAGCTTGTCCTCTCTACAGGCTGAGTGCGAGTCTCGTCGTCTGAAGGCCGAAGAGAAAGAGCGAGACGTCAACTCTCAGCTGACATCATTACAGCAAGAAGTCCTTGCGAAAACACAACAGCTCACATCTTACCAATCACGGGTTAGTGTGTGATCTCCACACGTCTGACCTGCCCCCGCCATCCTGATTGATAGTGTTGAATCAATGTGATGTCTTATTTTATTTAAACACGCAAGTGTAGGACTGACATGTGTGTTCATGTGAATGTGTGACAGGTGTCTGATCTGGAGGATGAAGTGTCGAGATTAACAGCAGAGCTGCATGCAGACGAGTGTGACGGTGAACAGAATGGCTCGGTTACTGCGAATGATCTCGATGAGCTACAGGAGGTCAACAAAGACCTGGAGCAACAGCTGGCTGAGAAGAACAAGGTGAGAGATGAAATGAGAAAGATTTAACTGACAGAAACGTTTGGTTTGTTTTGTGTGTCAAAATTATGAATATACAATTCAAAATGCAATTAATGTGTAACAAATATGTCATTATTTGTATGAAGGAGGTTTTATGCATGATGTGAAATTAAAATTAATATTAAAAATGATTTGTCTTTAACCAAAATTGGATAATAAATTATAATCACTTTCTTAGCAGTCGTGGTTATGTCAGACAATTTTAGAGGCTATGTTATGTTTATAAACAAACATTTTTTTTATTGCAGTTGATGGTTCCGAGTAGTCAGATTAAGTCACATTAGACTAAATATTGGTGTTTTCTTTTCAGACTATAAAACAGCTACAGCAGAGACTTGTAGAACTGAAGAGGACTTTACAGAAAGAGCTGGTGCGTGTCTATTTACAAGTTTACAAAACTTTCAAGAACACGTGATCATTTGTGTCAGCGGCCATAAACATTCCCCTTTTTATGAAACAGAAACTAAGACCAGACGCTGATGCAGAGACGAAAGAGGGGAGGCAGGACAGATCTGCAGTCTCAGACACGTCTGCTCCAGCCCCTGGACCCGCTCAGACCCCAGGCCCGCCGCCCATCTCCTCCAACACCACAGTCACTAACAGTTCAGACCTCAATGACACACGGGAGATCAACTTTGAGTATCTCAAACACGTGGTGCTGAAGTTCATGTCGTCCAGAGAAGCTGAGGTAAACGCCTGTGCTTTCTTTTAAGAATAAAATGGCCTAATGCACCTTCAAATTCAACCAGATGATTCTTGCATCACTGCTTTCTAAACAAGTTTTCTGTTGAACTCCTGGCTGTAGAAGATCATTTTAGGTTAAATGATTAGTCCCTTGTGTTTATCTCTCTCACTCGCTCTTTAAACCTCCCTGCAGGCCTTCCAGCTCGTCAGAGCCATTTCTGTTCTCCTGCATTTCACAAAGGAGGAAGAAGACATGCTGAAACAAACACTGGAGTATAAGGTGTGTTTGAGAAACACTAATGTAGTACATTATGCAATTATAACCGTATGATAAATGTTTGACGGAGGGCTACAGTACGTCCAGAAAGAATTCCTCCACACCCGTCAGCTAAATAGGCCACTCCGTTAAAGCCAATGACAATGTGGGTCATGATATCTGGATCACTGCTCTGAATCAAACCATTAGCACTCAGTGTCATGGTCAGGAATAGCATCTATAGGTATTTATAGCAGTGGCTCTCGAGCAGGGGAAGTCATAGCACTGTGCTAGATTCAATACCCGGTAAAAAAGTGATCAAATATTTTCATTGGGAGGTTGATGTTTGCATGGAATTGCTTATGTGTGGACAATACATGCACCGTTTGACTTTAATATTATGTCTTAATGTTATTGTGTTATAGATGTCCTGGTTTGGTTCCAAGCCCACACCCAAAGGCATCATACGACCTTCCGTCTCAGGAACCTCAAGCTGGAGCTGAGACAGACAGACAGACAGACAGACAGAGAAACAGGGAACCAGTGAATCGCTATGAAGGGAACAAATGCTGACACGACGGTTTCAATCTCTGCCTGGACAGTTTCAATGTAGCTCAGAAATTCCCTTTACAAAAACATTTAGCAGGAACTGCTACCAAAAAACTTTACGGATCATTTTTGTGAATGGGAAACTTAATCATTTTAAAAGATGGTTAAAGGATGTTTTAGGATCATCTGTGTCACTCATGTACCGAGTGGACAAAAGAATCAGAAATAACGTTTATGTGGCGGGTGACACGATCTGCTTTCAAACAACTACCACTGTTATTTTCAACCTTTTCTGCCGGAGGTCTTAACACAAATCATTTTTCACCTTTTCGATCTGACGTCATAGTTGGGTAAATCAAATTTGCTGCTTCACTCCATTGGTGCACATAACCAGACAACGATAATTCTGTCCAGTGCTTGGTTTGTGATGAGATCCACTTGAATGATTTCGAAGAATTTTCAATCTGCCTTGTTTGTGTAAATGAAAACGACGTACATTCCAAACAAGTATTTATATATGAATACCTGTATATAAGTGATAAGATTATAAATCGGTGGCGATATAAGTTATTTTACTTTTGTCTGTTGTTTTTTTCCATGTTCTGTTCATCATGCATTGGACTTTAAAACTGTTGATGAGTTTACGAGTGACGTGTGTGAGAGATTCACTGTGGACTTGAAACTGTAATATTGAGCCATAGACTCAAAAAACAAGTTTGCATGCCTTACGTCGAATGCTATGATTGTACTTTGGTTTTGAGTGTATACTACATCATTTCAGTACACTTGAAGCCTTACTATCAATTGCATTTCGGAATGTCTTTTTACCTGTGAAGACTGAAGTGTGGTTTTCAGTCATTGGCAGTGTTTTGCTGACAGAACAATCTTAATTGTGTGTTTTAACACTTGAAGACCGATGGGGTCAAACGGTTTGAATGACTGCAGCTTGTAGTGGAAAAGATTTGAGTAGAACCTTGAATATCTCACATGTCTTGGGATGCGTTTCATGTTTTCAGAAAAACAAACCCAAAGAAATAGTTTGCTTGCTGTAAATCAACTCTCATTCCCAACTTCTCCCTGTGCTCCTCATAAAACGATACCGATTCAGGAACTTCGTTGTGCTTTATCTTCCCTGGGAACTTTTCCAAATTCAACTGGTAATTTGTACCATTCGATTTGAATTTCTATTCTGTTGTTTGCACCTGACAATATGCACTTTTGTACAAACCAATTCATGTTTATGATACTGTGACCTTCACAGCGGTATCTCTCACCTCTGGTTTCAGTTTAAAACCACTAAATACTTATTTACATTTGACTCCATGGTATGTCAAAAACATCCAAACTTGATTAAAAAAAATCTTTCTCAGTTTATGTCTCTGGATGTTTGTGATTTAATCTTGATATCGGTGCTGATAAAGTGTTAAGATTGAAGGATTTCACTTCACACAGCCTTGTAAAAATGAAGAGACCGTTCCATATTTTCATTTAATCAGCATTTCTAGATGTATTGTGGCCATTCCAGTCCAGTGTTGTTGAATTTCAACAAAATCAAACCTCAGGGGTGACAAATTTACCCAACAGCAATTTGAAAGACACATGACAACTGGTAAAAATCAAGGTAAATTTACGATGAACGATTATGAGAGTTGACCTACAGGGATAGTTCACCTTCAAAATGAAAATTCTGTCATCATTTACTCGCCCTCATGTCATTCCTTCTTCTGCAAAACACAAAATAAGAGATTTTGAAAAACGTTGGGAACAGAAAACTGCTGGTCCCCATTGACTTGCATTGGTTTCATGTCCATACATTAGAAGTCAATGGGGACCAACAGTTTTTGGTTACAAACATTCTTCAAAATATATTATTTTGTGTATTGCATCAGAAAGAAAATCAAACCAGTTTAAAATGACAACAGGGTGAGTAAATGATGACAGAATTTTCATTTTGAAGGTGAACTATCCCTTTAAAGAAATAATGACCTGTCCTGAGAACTAAATGGATGGTTATTTATCATTTAGATTTACACCATGTCAAACAATGACATCAGGAACCGTCGTGACCAAATAGTCAGAAAACACTCTTTAAATTCTTTATTGCACCAGGCACTTCACAATAACCCCCCAATCCAACCCCACACTACGAATTTAACCATATATCCACCACCTAAATACTATATATTAAACATCATCCTCTTTCTGTACAATAAGAAAAATGAGAAATGGAACTAAAGAAACAAGAACTACACATCTGTGAGTGCCATCTAAGCAAAACGAGCAAATACAACGTTCGTATTTGTCACAGTATTTAATGCCCTGAATAGCTGCTCAGGGTTCATACAGCAAAGTCTCTCTCTCTCTCTTTTCAACAGATTTTCCCTCACTTGCAGTTTGTGAATCGTTTCAACAACCATTCACCTACATCAGTGGAGGAATCTGTCGGACTTTACGACTTCTTAAAGAACATTCAAGAATCAATAATTTATTAAATATCATACAATAATTCCACATGGCTATCGGCTGTGGTGGTGTGTGGTTTTCTCCAGATAAGGATTTTGCAGAGGTGAGAAAAGAAGCTGTCCATGTCATTCTTTGAGTTTTTCACACGGACTTTCTCGCAGTAAGCACCCGAACGATGGATCCCAGACCCCCTACGGCAAAGGCCTGAGATAGACGATAACAAAACAATAGAGTACAAATTCTGCAGGGATATCAAATTTTCACTTCCTTCTTATTAAACAAAAACGTGAATGCCTATTTAAATAATCATTTTACTAAAGTGAAATGCTACAAGATTACATGAGAAGTAAAATCCTGTCAAACCTTTTCATGCCACTGCAGCAGGACGGCACTGCTGTTGTCTGATGGCTTCTCAAAGCCTCTGTAGATGTACTTCATCAGCAGGTCCACTCCATTCTTGTCCAAAGACTTCACTGCTGGCTCAATATCGCTGCTCTTAAACGCAGTCAGCACTCGTAACACCACGGCTTGGGCACGCTCCTGACGGATGAAGTGAAGAGAAACTCATCAGGAGAATTGCAGGAAACATAAACACACTTTCCAAAACAGATCTGAAATCTGATTGGATAAGAGCCATGAAACAAACAATGGTGAACATATAAACTCTAGATGAACAAACTAAAACTAGTTACTGCAGTCTATTACTATAGACTACATGCCCATAACTCATTTACTATTGTTTGTCGTTTTGTTTACAATATCTTTAGAATATTTAGCAAGTGTGTGCATTTATAAACATTGCCTTTCATCATATCCATATGCCTCTCGCTCTTCTGTTATCCTGCTTTACTATTTGACCACCAAGACCGCAAAAGTTTAAAGGGACAGTTCACCCATAAATAAAAATTCTGTCATTATTTCCTCACCCTCAAGTTGTTCCAAACCTGTATGAATTTCTTTGTTCTGTTGAACACAAAGAAAGATATTTAGAAGAATGTCAGCAACCGACATTTGTGGGGTAGTCAAATACTCCCCAGGACTGTTTGATTTCCTAACTTCTTCAAAATATCTTCTTTTGTGTTTAACAGAACAACAACAAAAATACAACCATTGTTTCTACTTTGGTAGTCAATGGTGTCCCAGAAATCTCAGTTGCTAACATATATGATTTTTGTGAGTTCAACAGAAGAAAGAATTTTAACAGGTTTAGAACAATTTGAGGTTGATTAATTCATGAAAAAAAAAAATTTTGGGGTAGACTATCTAACCCAAATAGGCTTTGGGGAAGTTACCCTTAACAACTACAAGTAAAGCAATGGCAGCATTTTGGCTTGTTAACGTAGCACAAAAATAAAAAAACAATGCACAAAATATCCAGTAGATATAAATTAATCTAAATATGGAACAGAAGACAATTTACAGAAAAACTGAAAGAAGATTGAGATATAAAATCCTCATAACAGCATGTTCTCGTCTCTTACTTTCACAGCTGGATTCTTGGAGTTGATCGGTGGATTCCTCAAGGCGATGTGAAATGCCATCATCATGTCCCCTGTACATCGCTGTTGGTTAAGGAAAGCTGAACAACCAGTCAGTCAGAGAGTACTGATGAGCAATCCTTATTTGAATGAGATCTTTCCAAACATGTCGAGTTAATCTTACACGCACATGTGCGGGAATGTTTTCCGCAACGATACCCCCAATTTAGAAACGGATAGAATGATGTCATTAAAAATGGTTTGGGTTGATTTCACTGGCTATCATAAAGATCTATAATGGTGTTCTGAATCGTTTCGACTTAAATTCCCCACACCTTTTTACACAACAATCTGGATTATTGTGAAATATGAATCCGTTGAGGCAATGAAACACCAAAAGGTATGTATGCATAACATGCTGGCAAGCCAAAGATTTAATCTTGAGAATAGTCGAATGTGAGGAATCAAAATTATTTTTTTTGAACAGTGGGTTTAAAATGAACGTCAAGGCTCTAAAATATCTTTGAAGACGTGGATTATTTCAGTCACCGCTAACATCTTTAAATATATCACATTAAATCCAGTTTAAATGACAGTTCAGCCAAAAATAAAACTTCTGTCATCATTTACCCACTTTCGAGTTGTTCCAAATCTGTATAATGTCTTTGTTCTGATGAATACAGAGAAATATACTTTAGGGATTTTTATAACCTAACAATTCTTGGACACTATAACTGACATAGAAGGAAAAATACTTCTGTTAAACACAAACGAAGACATTTTAAAGAATGTCGGAAAGAAACTTTTGATTGTCATTTTTCCTACTATAGTAGTGAATGGGGTCCAAGAAGTGTTTGGTTACAAGCATTCTTCGAAATATCTTTCTCTGTGTTCAACCAAAAGACATTTATACAGACAGAGAGTAATTCACGACAGTTTCATTTTTAGGTGAACTATCCCTTTAAGTGTATTGAAAATGCAGCATATCATGTCGACCAAGGCATCTATGACCTCTTTACACTTATATGCGTCACATGTCACAACGCATGACCTTGCCCTGACATATTCTACAACGGATAGTAACAGATCAAAGTTTACAACACCGCTATTTAAAATAAATTCACAAACATCAAAACGCCCACATTAGTTTACATGTTGACAAAATGATCAGACAATATTGAAGAGACTGAAAAAATAAATCTCAAGTTTGCTTCCTACAATAACCGCGGATTTTATTATGCTAATAAACGGCATTCTTTGGACACTCGGGACGTATCTAGTTAGGAAGACGAGTTGGGACGCAGTGGGTTTGTGACACAGCCCGTGTACATAATGTATAAAATAGATCTCAACAAGGACAAGTTAAGTTACCAAATTCCTTACACATATTTACTCTAGTTATAACTACTATAGCAAACACCATTTTTTAATTTGCAATAAAATCATAGAAGACACAAATATACTATGGTCTCACAACAACAAGCATAGTTTACCCAAGGTATGTGTAACTTACAAATGTGGAAATACAACACGTAATGACATAATCTGACTCTCTTATAAATCTCACGTCTATTATAATAAACTCATTTTCCTGTTAAAATACAGCACAGATATAATCCATCAGATCTGACAGCATCAGGTCTATATACATCATTGATTGTGGCAGTGAACTGAAGGATATTGTCGGATGAGATTGTCCACCTCCGACCCGTCCGGTCCCTGCTGTTCGGCCGCCTCATCCTGGTCGTCCACGAATTTATTCTCGTCGTATTCGTCGATGTCGACTCCCCGGAATCGCGAGGACAGGGTGTTTTTCGCCATCAGGAGGAGCTTCTTCGATCAATCATGCGGGAACGGGGGGTAATCGGACAGATATTCGGCTACACGGCGACGTGACTCGGTCTCCGCTTTCCTCAACGCCGAAACCAAAAGGCACGAGCGGCCGTTGATGGGTTCATGTGTCAGCAGGAAGGTGCGGTTGTTGCCTCTTCCACAGCGCGAGCATTTCCACACATTCCTGCAGAGCGGACAAAAACCGCGAGCAAACCGGAAACGGAATCACACGCGGTGGTTACGGTGCGATGTGGCGTTTCCGCTTCCTGTGGTCATACAACCCGCGGATTGACTGGAAGCTGACCGTGAAATTAGCTTTTTGATAATCGATTGATTTACCAGGTAAAAGGTACATAAATACATTCACATTTAAAAATGATATTTACATTACTTTGGCCAATTGTACGATTGTATCTTCATTGTTTTGTACAAATTAATATGATCTGACATGTAGTGTTTAAAACTTGAGAAAGGTCAAACATTTTTTTTTTTTATAATTTCCTGTTTTCATTGTAGAATTGCACTAGTAATTTAAAACTGTAACTGTTACGTACTTTGTATGCATCGTTTTTAAAAAGACGTAAATCTATTAATGCCTTAAGTTTCGATATTTAAGCTTTTATAGTTATTTCCATGTGTGTATGTTGCATCACTCCTGATTATTTCTTATTTACGTTTTAATTTACATTTAGTCATTTAGGAGACGCTTTTATCCAAAGCGACTTACAGATAGTTCAAGGAGCAATAGCGGTATGTCATACATATTAAACTATGATTATTAAATAATCGTCTCATCGCGATTGTTTGGCGCTGGTTTCAAATCATCTCATTTATTGCACATCTCTGTAGAAGACACTAGGGGGAGCTGTAGTGCCTGCATATTGCGTATATATTGTAACTAAAGCATGGTAATACTGGTAAAATGTACCACCACAACACAATCACAAAAACAAGATCATCTCAATGTAAAAACCAGTCTACTAAAATGTGTTTATTGCAGTCTTGCAAGTGAGAAAAAAACAGACTAGAAGCATTACTATGACTGATAGCAACACTGCTGATCAATTTACAAGTAATTGAAGGTTGTATTATTGATAGGTAAAAGCCTAAACCTTAAATATATGATGAGTCAATTTTTAAACAAAAAACAGCCTTATATTCAGAACAATATGGTTGTTTCAAAGCTGAATAAAAGATTTATAAGAATTAAATGGCAAAGCTCTAAAAAAGACAATTAATCATCATAATCATCAAAGCTATGAACAGACAATTAATCATCATAATCATCAAAGCCCTGAACAGACAATTAATCATCATAATCGCAATGTTTTATTAGACAATTAATCATCAGCCAAATTTCATAATCGTGACAGCCCTAGTCATACAGGAGAAATAAAACAATAGGTGCTAATACCAAGTAACTATTTTCCTTAAACATCATTACAGACGCAAAAAAAATCACAATAAACGTCACTTTATTTATTAGATAAAAAAATATATACAGAATGACATATGTCACATGCCAAAGAGCAAACACATATTTTTTTACACTTTATCTAAATATTTGTACACATTGTACACAAAATATTTAGTCAAAATAATGATTTAATAACAAAACATTTGTAAAAAAAACAATGTTAACAACCCCTTCTTCTGACATAATTCTGAAGAGAGCAGCTGATTGGTTGTTGAGGAAATACATTGTATATTATATGATGCATATAAATGAAGAGTTTGGTTCCAAAACATTTTTAACATTTTTCAAAAATCATATTTTTTATTATGTTATCGTGTTTTTAGTGTGTTTTATTGTGTTAGTTAACTGTATTTTTTTAGTTATTATGGCTTAAATCAAATCTAACCAACTGCAGTTTGATTGATATTAATTGGAATGCACAATAAAAAACATGATTTTTGAAGTTATCTCATTTTGTCTCCACAAGTGTCCAATAGTGGGCAGCAGATGTTTGCATTCTAAAGTTCTGGGTTTAATCCTACAGATGGGCCAAATCACTGCTCCATCTTGAATACATTTATTTTATTTGTTTACAAAAATACCTTTGTTCTGTTTTATACTGTTTGACATTACATTGACATGCAACCAGATGAGACTCTTTTTCTCTTTTTGCTAATATTTTCATGTTCTTGCTGATTGTTATTGTAATGAATAATTTGATTCATTAAACACAATGTAAAATCAAACAAATATGTGACATCATTTGTAAAGTGAATGTTAATAGACTATATAAGTCACATTTTACTCGTTTAAAGGGACAGTTCACATTCTAAAACATTCATACCCTCCTCATGACTGTTGTAAAAGTTTACAAAGACATGTGAGTGAGTAAATATATTCTGTCATATTCTTTTGATATTGACTTTTTGATACATGGGGCCTAGTGATATAGGTGTAAAAAATAATATGATAATTTTACGACAAAAAGCATGTTTTTCCTTTAAAATTGTTTTTCTTATTTGAGACAGTAAATCCAATAGGCAGACATTGTTGAGAGATTGTTGTTTACTTTTTGGTTATACCACAAAGCAGGCATGCACATTTCAGAAACAATTACATTTTGTTTGGTGTCAATTTGATTGCTACAAAAACATATGCAACAAAAACACAATCAATTTCATAAAAATAAACAATTGTCAGGAGCATCTGTACAATGCGCACACCAGTCATAAATCTCTAATATCCCAAACATATCTAATGCAACATTTGTGCATATACAACTGTATATTTATGTTGTACATTTAACATTTTATTTATAGTACGTTTTAATTAGATTAAAAAAGTAGATATTGAAATGTCAAGTCTAGCTATTTTTATTGCCTTGGGCTTTCCAATACCACAAACAAAACATAAAGTGAAGTGAATCGCATGCAAATCCATATTAAGTCTGTGACCGAGAGAGTCTGACCTGGTCTGTTCCCATACCATCCCGGATTTTCATGACATAAATCTAATTATTAAATGTTTGTTTTTGCCTATGTATGTTTGCTTCTGTTGTTTTAATATAATACATCAGCAGTTCTGCCTTCATGCCTTGCAGTTAAGTGGTGTATAAACAGACATTATCAATGCCCAGCTGACATCCTCTCTCCTATTTTGCGAGGGCAATGCAAATATTTACTCAGAGTCTCAACTGGACGGGAATGTTGGGAGAGGTGGTCTATGAGTCTGTGACTTCTGGGCATTCCAGACAACCCTGCTGCACTTTAATGAATTTAGTTTTCATTTAATCAGATTATGCTAATGTACAGCATCGATGACAGTCTCATGTTCCATGGCACTCTTTGAACATGGCTGGAATTAAAATAATTAATTCAGGTCAACATACTGTTTATAGTTGCAAAGTTCCATTAAAATGTCAGCCATAAGATGAAAAAACAAACAAAAAAGTTTGTACCAAAGGTTTTCACCATGCTCATAGGTCAGGTGTCAATATTTGGGGGTTTATATGCCCATGTAAAGTCTCTCTTAGTTGTTTTAAAGCATAGTTTGCCATAGTCAGGTAAGTGGATTGTCACATCCATAACGGTCCATATTCCTCATAAATGGGCACATGAAAATTTTAATAAAATAACTATTTTGTAGTTTTTAAAGAGGCATCCCTTCTCAGTTTGTTGGGTGTTATTTCTTTTGGTTTGCACATTTGAATTCACAGAAATCCTACGTTATACTTTGTTTCTCAAAAATACTTTTTTGTCACTTCCATAACAAATTATTTTTTCTCCCTTTTAAAATATAAGGGGTTTAGTAAACAGATAATCCAATATATTAGTAATAAATAGATTCTTTGAGAATTTTTATTTCAGTTTTGACTGAAAATGTCATGTCCAGAATGCTGGAATTGCCCAGTTGTTGAAATAAAAATTTATGTAATAAAGGTTCTTCACAACGATGCCATAGAAAATAAATGTATGGTTCCACAAAGAACCATTCTGTCACAGGTTCTTTAAAGAACCATCTCTTTCTTATTTTTTATAAGCTGAAGAACCTTTTTCGCCACAAAGAACTTTTTGTGTAACAGAAAGGTTCTTGAGATGTTAAAGGTTCTTTATGGAACCAAAAGGTTCTTCTATGGCATCGAAGAACCTTTTGAAGCACCTTTTTTTAAGAGTGTATGTAGAAAAGAATAACCAAGATTTAAAGCACTTGGAACATTTTTGTATCCATACAACCTAAAATATTTAAAATGTGTTTTTTATAACTTTTCTAGTTATAATATGTATCAGAAATGATCAACAAAAAGCTGATATGCTTTTTACTTTAGTTTCAAAATCATCGACTGCTGTTTGTGTGGGCACTCCTTTCTCTTCAACTCTCAACGGCTTTATGAAATTTAATTCCCCAATGATGAAAGACACTCACCAGACATGTTTTTCGAATAAAAGAGTTACATTTTAGATGATCTACTAGTTTTATATCAACATATGGGCAGAAAGCACCAAAGACCTGCAGGGATTTATTTTTCAATGAATCATAATAACTCTCGTCAACACGAGCCGACGGGTCAGTCACTGAGAAAAACCAGAGAGTGTCAGAAATCTCAAATAATGCATAATTCATATGCTTGAAAAGGACTTTGAAGCTGGTGTTCTCAATTATCCCTTCTTCTGAAAGCCATTTCGTTTTGTGACCAAACGGCCTTCTGTTTTTTTTTTCGTTTCAATCAGAGGTTTCGGAAGGCACGAAGGCCACACACAATTTTTCCGTCTTACATCAATCCGAGCTTCTCCACCTGTTCACAGGACTCTGTAACTCGCACACTATCTTCGTTTCTTGGGGCCCCTCTGGTCCCCACAAAAACGTCTTGGTGGTTTTAATTTTATGAGGCGGGACCCCCCCTCTCGGTGCTCATTATTTTGGGGCGGGGGCTGATTAAGGCTTCAGCCTTTGTTTGTAACAAGCATCGGTTTCCTTTTGTTTCTATGGCATGTCGCATGTCATTCGTCGGCTTTATAAATCTGATGTCATTATAGACTTTTCTGGTTCGTGTCTTGGAACTGCCCGCCTCGGGAGTGTTGAATTTTCTGATGCGATAGCCAAACGGCGTTCCATAAAACGATGGCAGGACACTAACAGTGGGAGAGGGATTTCTGTCCATAAGGGAATATGGGAATGTAAGAGCCGTAGCTGGGGCGGGATAACGTGTTTTGCCCATGAGTTTGCCATCAGAGGTTTTGTTCACTCTTCTGGTATGAAGAGTCGGTCTGGTTCTGCTATGCATGTTCTTTTTCTCTTGCGTGTCATTTTGTTCCCTGTCTTCTGGGACATTGTTAGATTCACCAACGTCAGTAATATCACATTGATTTTGTTGCATGATGCTGTCTTCCATGACTTCATTATCTGTGATGCTCTGTGATTTTTTTCCCTCTGTGATGTCATTCTCAAAGTTTTCCTTTTGCGTTTTGCCAGCTGAAATGTCATGCCAACTGGTATCTGCGAAGTCGTATTGTATGCCATCTGTGAAATCATGTTGTCGTTCTTCATTTATTTTGTTGACGGTGATGTCTTGGTTTTGGCTCTCTGTGATGACATCATGCTCTCTAACTTCCTCTGCGACGGCTTGCTTGTTGTGCATCTCCAAACTTGAAAGGAAAACAAATTGTCAACACTTACGAAAGAAAACTATTACAATCCAAAGTGTGAGCTGGCTGCCTATACGACATCTTTGTCATCCTACCCATAAGGCAATTAATCAATCAAAATAATTTGCTGTACACGCTGGGTATAAAGTTGACATATTTGTAGCCCTTTCAAGACTGTTTGTCCGGAGGATTACTTTTAAAAGGCCTTCAGATGTCCAAAAAGTGATTGCATACTAAATCTAAGTAAGGTCTCGATTGCTGCGCCCCTGAGACTGATGTTCAGAGAAAAGCATTTAGCTAGTCTGGAACATGAGCTAAACCTGCAAAAACCAAATGGGAAATGAAATTTGCAGCCGGACCTGCAGCTGTCTCACAGCTGCTAAGATACCGAGATACCGAACAACCCAAAACATGACTTACAATCCCTCCATCAAAAGCATTGAGCAGCGTTGTCACTGGAAACGATGAAAATACACAACTTCAATTCAATGGGATGTTTTGCATGTGACTGTATGACCTGTTACCTTAATACATGCTTTTATGTTACAGGCAGGTTCAGTGATTCAGGGTTAAATAAGAGCTATATCCAGCTTTATCACTTTTAAGCTCGGGAATGTTTGCTCTGTGCCTTTGTTGAGCTTAAATCTGTATCTGTAAGATGAATGCCATTTAATGGTAAGTTACCACAGACGGTCTCTATATTGTACGATTGTATATCCACGAAAGTGAGAACATCAAACTGTCATCCACAGAATGCAGAACACAAACTAAAAAGTGCAGAATGTGTCATTGAATACTGCCCCAGTGGCCTGAGAGCTTATGACATCACTCTCATTAACTGCCTTTGTGCTCGTTTCACAATGAATGAGACTATTATTTCTGTCATTCCAACATGCTAGCCAGTTCCTTCCAACTTGTTCCTCTGTTATACTGAGTTATATAGGAATGTTTTTTAATGATCTTGTTTGTTTTTACCTGTTCTCTTGTTTCTCCATTGGCTCTTCTCTTTTCTTCTCGGGCTGGTACGAAGGCAGGTAGAGATGTAGAAATGGAGTCAGATCTGGTCTCTGGTCCTCAGCGGAGTGTTGAGGTCCATCTTGGAGGAAACTTTGATAATCTTTTCTTCTCCAGAGAATCCTGCACGTGGGGATTTCTTTTTGAAGAAAGAATGAATGAGAATCAGTAGGGGAGATTTGAGTAATGGAAATGAAAAATACTGATATGTATTTATGTATACAAACATTTACATATACATGATAAATTGATCATTCTTTAAAGAGGAGAATATAGCAACAATGTTCCTTTGCTAGTTTAATATTCTGATCAGCGAGACATTTGAGACAATGCAAACAATTTATTCAATCTCATGTTAACAGGTCATTAACTACACTTGTCCCAGATCCCATGAAAAAATCCCCAGTAGATCTCTGTTAAGCAAGTAAACAATTTTCTTTGCAATTTTAAGTTTTTTTTTGTGATTTCTAATATTTTAAGATTAATTCTTGAAATCAAACTTTGATGCTCATTATCTCATAATCAAATTCCGAGGCTTTAGCCTGGATTTCAAAGACTGGGTCACATATTTCAATCTGTCTTTGACAGATCTTTAAATGCATTCATCTGTTGCTTTTCGATCAAAGTGCTATCAGAGTTAAGCCAGACACTGATGTTAATCTGAATAACAGATGACATGTAACTGTCATGTGACCAGTTAGACTGGAGCCTCTGTGCACATGTCATTGTGATACCTGGCGTGCTGTGTGCTCGACGCCCCGTCTGATTCTCCAGTGGTACAGTGGAAGGCCTTTGTGTTAAATCCACCGTTACTCTCTCTCTCTTTATACTGCTCCTCGCTCTCTGTCTTTCCCCTGTGCTCTTTATCCCAGAATACACAGCCCATCCATCCATCTGTCTATCAACTCTTTCACCTCTTGCAGGAGAGGAACGGGGTCTATCTTTCTCATCTTTATAGGCCGATGATGTTGAGCAATTGGTGGGTCGCGGTGACAGAACGCATCGCACCCCACACGCTGCGAGAACATAAACACAGATCATGATTAATTGTGTATAAACTGTGGTCCAGCCAGTATGAAGTCATCCTGAACCTTTGTGAACACTGACTGTTAAATTACGTTTTCATGTTATGCTATTTTGTTTTCATTATTATTCTGTTATTTTTTTAATAGTTTTTCCACATATAATGTAAAACTCATGTTTTTTTAATACGGACAAAAAAGTTAAATTACGGAAAAAGCCCACAAATTTGCTAGGAAAAACGGAGAAACATGTAGTATTACAGGAAATATTTGACGGTTTATTTCTGGCGTCTCAGCTGCCAGAATATTTCCGTTATTTTACAGGATTTTTTACATGCATGTTATGTTTGGTTTTCACATAATGTTGTATTGTGTTTACATGTAACATTAAGTGTTTATGTTATGTTTTCATGTTCTGTTATGTGTTTATGTTATGATTTCATGTTATGTCATGTTTTTAATGTTGTGTTTTCATGTTATGTTTTTATGTTGTAATAAATTATATTCATGTTATGTTGTATTGTTGTCATGTTATGTTATGTTATCATGTTCTAAATGTTGTGTTTTCATGTTATGTTTTTATGTTGTAATACATTATATTCATGTTATGTTGTATTGTTGTCATGTTATGTTTTGATGTTTTGTTATCATGTTTTAATGTTACGTCATGTTTTTAATGTTGTGTTTTCATGTTATGTTGTTATCATGTTATGTTTTTATGTTGTAATACATTATATTCATGTTATGTTGTATTGTTGTCATGTTATGTTTTGATGTTTTGTATCATGTTTTAATGTTACGTCATGTTTTTAATGTTGTGTTTTCATGTTATGTTGTTATCATGTTATGTTTTTCATGTTGTAATACATTATATTCATGTTATGCTGTATTGTTGTCATGTTATGTTTTGATCTTTTGTTATCATGTTTTTAATGTTGTGTTGTTATCATGTTATGTATTTATGTTGTAATACATTACATTCATGTTATGTTGTATTGTTGTCATGTTATGTTTTGATCTTTTGTCATCATGTTTTTAATGTTGTGTTGTTATCATGTTATGTTTTTATTTTGTAATACATTATATTCATGTTATGTTGTATTGTTGTCATGTTATGTTTTGAGTTTGTTGTTTTGTTACGTCATGTTTTAATGTTGTGTTTTCATGTTATGTTGTTATCATGTTATGTTTTTCATGTTGTAATACATTATATTCATGTTATGCTGTATTGTTGTCATGTTATGTTTTGATCTTTTGTTATCATGTTTTTAATGTTGTGTTGTTATCATGTTATGTATTTATGTTGTAATACATTACATTCATGTTATGTTGTATTGTTGTCATGTCATGTTTTGATGTTATGTTATCATGTTTTAATGTTATGTCATGTTTTTAATGTTGTGTTTCTTGTTGTGTTGTCTTTATGTTTCATGTGGTCTTTATGTTTTGTCAATTTACGTTTTTATGTTGTATGATGTTGTTTTAATGTTATGTGGTTTTGATAATGATTTGATGTACTGTTTTTATGTTATGTTATGGTTTCATGTTATGTTGTGTTTTCATATGTTCTAACATCTAACCTACAGTTATGTTGTGTTTTCATGTTAGAACACATCACACCCAACATACTGGGAGAACAGAAAAACAGATGACAAAACATGAATAATTGATTACAGATCACGCTTAACTGAAGAAAATCGTTCTCAACCTTAATCAGCAACACTGCCAGGTACATTATGTTCTGTTTTTAGGTTCTGTTTCATGCTATATTAAGTTGTTTTAATGTGTTTTAATGTCTACCCCATTAATCATGCAGTGTCTGAATATATTTCATACTTTGCTAACCTTTTTGCTCATGTTAAACGCTTTGATAGATTACCTATAAGCAATGCCTTTCTGCCTATGAATGATTTCCTGGAGGTTTTCTCCGAGAGGTGTCTTGAATCTTTAAGAGACCTCCCCTGAAGCGTGGTGTTGCTATAGACACCAGTGTTTGGAGAAGATGATTCACGTCCATTTACAGTAAATGTGTCGCGAGATGGGACCCCTCTCTGGTTTGTGATCTGGAGTTGGAGTCTTTGTTTCAGCGTGGGGTTCCATGCCATTGAGCCGGCGTTTCTCATGAATCCTGTGAGGTCTCTGAAACATCTCAAGGGGCAGAAAGGCATCACATGGCTGTGCCCATGATGTTCATGGGTTGAGTCACTCTACTGAATAAAGTGCTTACCTAGCAAATGTAAAAAGATAAAAATGAAGAAAACAATCTTATTTATTTTACTCTTACAAGCCATGTTTGGTTTAACTGTAAGCTGTAGCTAGTATTTCTCCTACACAGAATGCAAGCTGTAGCTGACTTTACATGACTTTTGTTCAGGGTTTGATGTTTTATGATTTTGGACAGTCAGATATGGTACAATGCCATGATGAAAAGCCTTGTGTTTGCTCTATGAAATGCTTGTATAACAGTATTAGCAACCAGGACATCATCATTAGTCTTTAAAACATCAATCATGCTAAGTTAGCGTAAATTTGTCTTAACATATTCCATGTTGTTTCAAACATCTGTGTTTATTTCATGATTCAATGGCAGAATAAGGTATGTGAACCATTTTGGAACAGTTGCAAAAACAAGAGCCCAATGTTTTCTATGCGTTATTTAGAGTATGCATGCACCTGTGTGCTATTGCATGCTCTTTATACACTGTCTACATGCACTGTAAAAAAACAACTAAGGGATTTACTTATTTTTTTGTGTAATGTTTTTACACACAGTTTTTAAAGAAACATTTACTGTAAAAAAACTGTGTGCACAAAAATTAAGTAAATCTTACCAGTAGTTTTTTACAGTGTGTTCTCCTCACAGTATTTGTACAAAATTCATGCTATATATAGGTTTGCTTTGAAGTCATCATCAGAAATACATTTTTTACACAAGAAAAATCAGCAGCTAACTTTTACATTGTACAGTGTCTCGCGTGTAATGTTCAGAATGAGTACATGAAGACAGGCCCCAACAGCTTCTTCTCATTACACCGATCCCATACACCCATAA